>OX941080.1:131242500-132442500 GCA_954870635.1 Arctium minus | reverse complement strand
GGGGAGGAATGTTGGTGATTTTAGTGTCAACAAACATTTTGGTGTAATTGTGATTACTTGAGATCGATTAAGACGATAAGGTAAACATACGTAAGTTAGAAGGTGCGGAGTGCACACTTACAAATGTTATCTTTATTATCTTAAGAGGGGTTAAAGTTCTAAAGGACTTATAAATTTATTTAAGTCGTGTTTTAGAAATTATAAAGGCTATCGCTAAAAATCTAAAAGCTATCGCTGAAAATCAGAAGGCTATTGCTGATAGGTGATAGCCGGTCGCTGATAGCTTATTATTGTCGCTGATAGCTTATAGAATTCGGTTATAACTACTTTTTAAACTTATATCCATTTATGGTTATAACCGCCAATAACCGTCTAACCGCTAATAACCGCCTAACCGCCACGTCGATCTCCTATATAAACATGTAATGTGAGAATCTGAGGATATACAAAAATCTCTTTTCACAGCCTTTGAAAAAAAGAGAAATCTTAAGAATTATCCCAATACAAAGTTCGTGAACTCAAGGCTTATAGAGTCGAATTGTTGTATTTGGAAAGTGCTTTCCAACACGATTCTTAAGTTTATCCGGTCTCGATACCATCTCGAAGTTACACAATTCCTAACAGTCAACTCAAAGGGATATACAAATATATATAAGGTTGGGTTCATGTGAGACCAGCAACCCGCGAGAACACGATTTTACACTTGAAACTTCACAGCAAAACACTGTGAAGGTAAAAAAATCCGAACTTTCACAGTGTTTTGCTGTGAAGTTTCAAGTGTGAAAAAATGGTCTCACGGGTGTTACGAAAACAAGTTGGTCTCACGTGATCCCAAGTCTCTCTCTCTCTCTCTCTATATATATATATATACATATAATAAATAAGTAACTAATATGTCACATGTCGTTTTCTGGTGAGCCAACTTCAGTATTTTCCCACCTAAACATGTATCTGGACGCAATTTACATTGTAAGTTCAATTAGCACACTCACATTCACTCCTCTGTAAATCTCTCATTATTTTAATTTTTTTTAATTTATACGTTAAATTTACGACCCTTATAATTAGGTATGTAGTTACTTTTAATCCCTAACTTTTTTATTTTTCATTTTAGACTCTTATCATATAAACATAAATAATGTATATTAACTAAAAGGCATTAAAAAAATTTCTATTTTTTACAAATTATACCATTGTAATCGTTTCGTCAATACCTTCGAAATGAACCCAATATTAAATATTTTTGGTGTTAATTATATTATTAAATATCATAAATATATACGAATTAATGTGTCGTGATTAGTATGATATTTGATACAAACAATCACTAAATTGTCGTGATTTTATTTTTGCAATTTCATATCAATTTTTACTTCAAAGTCGAATTCGTTCGACGAATTACAATTCTATCAAATTTCATATCAATCGTTTTTATGTATTTTTGCTAATTTGTGGATGATTAAATACCGACCTTATCGATTCAAGACTTAAAAACTCATAAGATTTTGTATTTTATTTTCTTATGATTGTCTTCTAACAAATCTTTACATATAGTTACTTAAAAACCTTGACATATAATCAATTAATCATCATATTCAACCAAATATATTCTCTTTTCGTTTAAAAAAAAGTTATTTTATAAAGTTATTTTTAAGCGAAATAATATATCCAACGTCATAGTTTATATTTTTTATTTTTGGAAAAGAAATGTTTATTATAAATTTATAAATGTTTCCATTTTATCTAGATTAACTTATAATATATATATATATATATATATATATATATATATATAGAGAGAGAGAGAGAGAGAGAGAGAGATAAGAATTAAATATTATTTTCTTTCTTAAATATTTTTTCAGTTATTATTTCTATGTTATGGTTGTTTAACATTTATATTATGTGTTACAGGTTTATCCCTTAATGATGATCAAGTCAAAAACTTGACATTGTTTGAGATTGAAAAGATTTACTTCGTAACAGTTACAACCTAAAAAAATTCACCACTATGCCTTACCTTGATGATGATTCTGTTGAGTCTTCAAACAATCGTTCGATTACGGAGGAGCTAGATTACGACATATCTAATCTACAGAACGAGTTTCGTCAACTTCTAGGTGCTTTAACAAATGAGCAACGAGGTGTTTATGACGATATCATCACAACGATTCAAAATAACCAAGGAGGTGTATTTTTTGAATATGGTTATGGCAGAACAGGTAAAACATTTCTGTGGAAGACCTTATCTGATCTGCATCAATAGGATCTAGAAGAGAAATTGTTTTAAACGTTGCTTCGAGTGGTATTGCTTCTTTACTTCCTACAGGAGGTAGGACAACACACTCTCACTTTCAAATTCCTCTAATTCTTAACGAAGATTCTCTTTGTTACATAAAGCCAGAGAGTGATGTTGCCAAGTTAATAAAGAAGATTAGGTTGATTATATGGGATGAAGCACCAATGGTTCATCGTCATGCATTTGAAGCATTAGATAGAAGTATGAACGATATTTTTGGTAGTCAAGGCATTACTGACTCAAAAATGCTTTTTGGTGGCAAAGTAGTTGTTTTTGGAGGAAATTTCAGTCAAATTCTGTCAGTTATTCGTAACGCAAGTAGACAAGACATTGTTAATACGTCGTTAAGTTCATCTTACATTTGGGAAAAATGCAAAGTCCTAAGGTTAACTAAAAACATGAGATTAACTGTTGACAATCAAGCTTCTGATATCGAACAAACAAGGATTTTTGAAAACTGACTTTTGGATTTTGGAGAAGGCAAGGTTGGTAGTGTGAATGATGGTGAGACAATTATCTATATACCTGATGATCTTCTCATTAATTGAATTAATTGAATTTGTACGGATCCTATATCTGCATTAATTGAATTTGTCTATCCTTCTATTATTGTAAATGCCAATAATTCATCTTATTTTTAGGAAAGAGCAATACTTGCACCCAAGCATGAAGTCGTTCAAGAAATAAATGATCGTTTGCTATCATTGTTTCCAGGAGACAAAAAGGAGTACCTAAGTTCAGATAGTCTGTGTGAATCAAAGAATCTTCATGAACAGTTTGATGAAACTTTGTACTCACCTGATGTCTTAAATGGTCTTAAATTATCGGGTTTGCCAAACCATAAGATAGTACTAAAAGTCGGTGTTCCAGTTATGTTATTAAGAAATATTGATCAGAAATCTGGGTTACGTAATGGAACTAGACTACGGGTGTTATCTTTGGAAATCGGGTTATAGAAGCAGAGATCATATTTAGAAGTAATATTGGAAGCTGAACATTTATTCCAAGAATGTCTTTGACACCTACAGACAAAAGGATTCCATTCAAGTTTCAAAGAAGACAATTTTCAATTGTTGTATGTTTTGTCATGGCCATAAATAAAAGTCAGGGACAATCATTATCGAAGGTTGGTTTGTTTATGATACAACCAGTATTCACCCATGGTCAGTTGTATGTTGCTTTATCTAGAGTAAAAAGTAGGCAAGGTTTAAAAATATTAATTATAGATGATGAAGGCATAATTAGCAACAGAACAAAGAATGTTGTATATAAAGAAGTATTTGGTAATTTATGATACATGGTTCTTATTTTATTAATATTTTAACTATGTACTTTTCCATATAATTTCATTTACATTATATTATAAATTTTGTTTTATAAATTCTTAATATTTATTCATATTTTTTATTAATTTTTTGCAAAACATCCCTTGTGAAAACTGCCTAAAACAAGAACATTTTGTCACCAGCTGCAAAAAAAAACAACTCTGAAAGAAAAAAAGCTTGGAAAAGTAGTATCGTACTTTCGATTATCATTCATATCTGTAAGATAAGTTTTCTGTCATGATTTAATTTTTTTAAATTACCCCGTGTAATACATGGGTTCGAAGATAGTATATATATATATATATATATATATAAATATAAAAGAAATCCTAAGGCTAAGGCTAAAGAAACTAATAAAAGCTATCCTAACATGGGAACAATTAAAAAGAAAAAAATAATATATAAAAGGAGGAAATATATACCTAATAGTTTCCCAATAACAAAATTTAGTTGAAAAAGTAAATTAGCAGATACATTTACATGTATCACAATTTAGTAAATCGTAAAACTGATTTCACAAACAACGTCATTACCATCATTTTTTCTTGCAACTATTAGTATAAATAAGATATTACTTTCTTAGATGGATGTCCTAGCAGTCGATGCCATAATTCTTGCTTCTCAATCGCAGTAGCATGATTAGCTTGAACATGTCTCATAGGCTTGAACCAATAAAACCCGTTACGTTGATCACCCACTCCAACCAAGATCCTCGAAGTGCGGTCCTGAATCACACAAAACTTATTGGTAAAAGTGAAAAAATAATGAGAATTTTCAAGTAAGTGAGACACCGACAATAGATTACATTGAAGATCAGAGACGTATAAAACATCTCGTAGAACCAAATTATCCCAAACTATTATCGTACCCTCTATAGTGGCATAGTCTGTTTGCCATTAAGCAAACAAACAGGGCAAGGTGAAACATCAATCAAGTTTCGAAACAAAACAATATTACCGGACATGTGGTTTGAACATACGGTGTCGATGATCCAGTCATTAGTAGAAAGCTTACCATTTAGTTTATCGGAAGAAACCGGTGTCTTAGTACCGTTCAACAAATTTACCAAAAACTTCCACTACTCATCATATATATAGAGACCGAACAACCCATTTCGTGTTGAATTTTCCGTTATTAGCAAAGTTCAAATAAACTAATCAACTTAAAAGTTTAAAAGATAGCAACAATAAAATTAACGAACTTTAATAAAACACCGATGTAAAATAAGGTTTGCAACTTTATTTATAAAGACAACAATATTATAAGCAAAAGTGATTTAAAACTTTATTTATATGAAAAATAATTACGACTTAAAAAAAAGAGAACCTAAAAACAATTCTATCATTCGTGATAGATTCGTCAGAATAATGGAGTAGAAGTAGACTGTTCACTCTAGTGAACGGAATTGAAAATACACGATGAAAGTTAAATACCAACCTGTTTGCAACTCGAAATGAGAAATGTAGACTGCACGGTTTGATTAAGCTGTCCTTAAAGGTTTTATACGGTCACTCTAGTATGCTGTGAGTGTCAGACCGCAAAGCCCCAGGATTAGATGCAGTTCAACGTTCTGTTTACCAACAACAATGGCAACAGAAATATGGAGCAAAGACGATGATAGAAAACCGTGAAGCGTGGAAGCAGCAATGAGCAATTCGTAAAGAGAAAAGAGAGAGTAGAGGGACTACCAAAAGATAATTTTTTCTGTGTGCTCCTAAAGCCAGGTTTAACCTGATACTTATACTGGGTAAAACCGTAACCCCCATATTAATGATTGTAGATCGCAGCAACAGTGCAATCACAATAATAATCAATAAACAATAAGAATTTGTTGGGAACTGAAGATTTGTTTAAGTATGATTACTGCTGCCAGTACAACATGGTTACTACTGCTGAGCCAAATTACTACTGCTTGTAGAAATTAATACTGCTAAGCATAGTTACTACTGCTGGTGAAAATTAATACTGCTCAGAGTGTTAATGCTGCTATGACTTAATACTGCTTATGTGATAATCTTGGTAAGCCGCGCAGATCAAGGTTTGAAGATAATCATGGAAGGTTGAAGATAATTATGGAAGAATTTACTGAAGATCTTTTATGTTTTGTAATTATCTTTTATTTTCAGTATATGTATAGAATTATGCAGAATAGTTTGTTAGACGAGTATTCTAAGCTTTTGTTTTAAGAGAGAATTGACCTCAAGGTTTACAACCCTAGTTCTAGAGAAGTAGAATTCGTCTTGGTGAGCCTGTTCATCAAGATTGAGGTTTTGTGTGAAAGCTTGTAACTTTAATCATTCAATAAAGTTTACAAGTTGTGATTTCTACTTTACTGTTATATCGATATTTGAATATTAAAGTGTTTTTCCGCAACTTCTTTAATATTGTTTCTGAGTTTCATTATTCTTTGTTAAGAATCAGATCCTGACAAGTGGTATCAGAGCCTAGTATTCTCAGAAACCTTCATTCATCATGGACAACACAGTTGAATCAAACAGTACTCTTGTTTCAAAGGTTCCCATGCTCAAACCTAATGAGTTTGACATGTGGAAAATTAGGATCAAGCAGTACATCCTCCTTACAGACTTTTCTATGTGGGACATTGTTGAGAATGTTCCCTTTGCTGAAGGTAAAATTAGACAAGATGGAAGAAGACCACCTCCAAAAACTGATGCTGAGAAGAAAGTGAGACAATTGGAGATGAAAGCCTTAAGCACCCTGCTTTTGGCCATTCCTAATGAGTATCAACATCAGTTTCACCACTGCACTGATGCTCAGATTCTATGGAATGCTTTAGAGAAGAGATTTACTGGCACCAAGAGCACTAAGAGGAATCAAAGGGATATTCTCAAGCAGCAATATGAAAATTTTACATCTTCAAAGAATGAGTCTATGACTCAAACTTTTGATAGATTCAATAAGTTAATTGGTGAGTTAGCTACTGTTGGAGTCCAAATGGAACAAGATGATGTCAACCGAAAGTTCCTCAGATCTCTTGGAGAGGAATGGACCATGTACACTGTTTCATTCAGACAGAATGACAAATTGGAAGAAAAGGAACTGGATGATCTGTACAATGATCTGAGAGTGTTTGAATCTGAGGTGGAAGCAAAGAAGAAGCCTACTGGATATGTTCATAATGCTGCACTCCTATCAGCATCAACTGATTCTACTGCTAACCCTGAATCAGTTAATGTTGCTAATGGAGTAAATCAAGAAAAAGGCAATGAATCCGTTTTTGAAGCCTTTCTTTCCAGCCATGGTAACTCCTCTTTAATCAATGATGACTTGGAACAGCTTCATCCTGATGATCTTGAAGAGATGGATATTAAATGGCAGATGGCCATGCTTTCTATGAGGGTGAAGAAGTTCATCAAGAGGACTGGGAGAAACAACTTCTCCCAAAGAAGAGAAGATGGAGCAAGCTTTGATAAGTCAAAGGTGGAGTGCTACAAGTGTCATATGAAGGGACACTTTGCCAGGGAATGCAGAAGTGGAGTGTCTCACAACAATCACCAACAAGCTCAGACTGGAAGCTTCACCAGAACAGAAACTCTACTCAAGCTCTTGTTTCTCAACAAGGAATGGGGTTTGACTGGAGTGATCAAGCAGAAGAGGCCATTCAAAATCAAGCTCTCATGGCAGAGGTATCTGATCTTCCAACTGAGGTACTCTCTAATCTCTGTTCTCAAACTTGTATAGACACTGTTAAAAGGTACAGGGATCACAACCAGAGTATGAGTGATGACCTTAAGAGGTTAGAAAAGGATAGAAAAGACTATGTGAAAATTGTTGAGAGGTTTGAGGAACAAATTAAAGGCTTCCAAGCCAATGAACTTCAACACACATATGATACAAATTACTGGAAGTGGGAGAAAAATGAGCTAGAAATCCAACTGACAAAGTCTAGAGAGGAGAATGAAAAGTTGAGAGGAGAGCTAGCCAAGGTTAAGCTAGATGTGGAAAAGTTTTCATATGCTTCTAAAGCCATGGATTCAATTCTAAAGGTCCAAATCCATGATAAGCTTAAACCAGGAATTGGGTACAATACCACACCACCACCATACAACAACAACTACATCCCTCCTAAATCAGACTTGCTAGAGACCAAGGATAGGAAGGACTTGCATGAGGGAGCCACTAAGATAGATCCTTTAGATGAAGTAGTTGTTGAGGACAAGACTGAGAAAGAAGTTGGTAAGAGTAAGGATAATACTGTGAGTGGTGAGATTCCCTTAGAAAATAACATTCTTACGAATGAGGGTGGTGGAAGGGATTGGGTCAAATCTGATGACGTAGAGAAGACTGAGGGAAAGTCTAAAAAGGTCCATTACAAGCAGACTACAGTTGTGAATCTTGTTCTTTGCAAACAATGTGCGGGTAATAAGTCTGAGCCCCTAAAACATGATAAAAGGAGGGGCAATCAAAGAAATTGGAATAATCAGTGGGCTCAGAAACAAGGAGTTGATCTAAGTAGAATCATCAGACCAAAACCTTGTTTCATATGTGGCAAAATGAACCATCTTGCCAAGCACTGTTATTTTAATCCTATTAACCAAATGATAAAATTTCAAAGATCTGTGCAAAAACCCTTTGGTTATAGGAAGGATGAAAGGAACCATGTGGCTAAGAAACCTGTTAAATCTAAAATCCACATGAAGAAAAAGACTGTAAAAGAGAGTGTCAAGATGTGGGTTCCCAAAAGCACTAAAACTGTTAGTACTGCTACCACAAATAGTGCTGCTGACAAAGATAGTGCTGCCAGAAGCAATACTGCTGCTATCAATGTTAGTGCTGCTGAGAGTATTAGTACTTCTAAAACTAACATTGTTAGTACTTCATCAGATGTTAATACTGCTAACTCTGTTAGTGCTTCTAACAAGGTTAGTACTGCTAAACCTGTTAGTGCTGCTAACTCTATTAGTACTTCTAAAATTAGTACTGCTTCTAGTGTTTGTGCTTCTAGACCAATCATCTTGACAAAGTACTCCAGTAAAGAGTATTCTAAATTTAAAAATCTCATAAAAAAGGAGTGTAAGTACTTTGATGAGAAAGGGAGGCCCAAGACCACTTTGGCTTGGGTTCCCAGTCAATACTAATTGATTTATCTTATGTGTAGGGCAACCAACAGCTCAAGGGAAAGAGTATTTGGCATGTTGATAGTGGTTGTTCTAGGCACATGACAGGGAACATGGCTTGCCTCAAGAATTTCAAGAAAATTGATGGAGGGCAGGTTGCCTTTGGTAATACTCTAGATGGAGGTAAGATTAGTGGTAAGGGAGATGTAACAAAAGGTAAGATGACCTTTGAAGATATTTACTATGTTGAGCAGTTAAGATACAACCTGTTAAGTGTATCACAGGTTTGTGACAAAAAGCATAGTATATTATTCACTGATTCAGAATGCATTATCCTTGCTCCTGGATTCAAGGTAGTTGATGAAAAGATGATACTACTAAGAACTCCTAGAAAGGATAATGTCTATTGTTTGGATATGGAAAATGTTTCAAATGATTCATCCCTAAACTGTCTTGTTTCAAAAGCCTCTTTAGATGAATCATCAGTTTGGCACAGAAGGATGTGTCACATGAACTTTAAAACAATGAATAAACTTGTTAAAAACAACCTTGTAAGAGGTTTGCCTTCAAAAGTCTTTTCATGTGATGATCATTGTGTTGCTTGTCTCAAAGGCAAACAACACAAAACTTCTCATAAGTCCAAAGAGTTGAACACAATTTCTTATTCTCTTCAGTTGTTGCATATGGATCTGTTTGGTCCTACAAATGTCATGAGCATAGGTAAGAAATCATACTGCTTAGTTATTGTTGATGATTACTCTAGATTTACTTGGGTATATTTTCTAAGGACTAAGGATGAGACAAGTGAACTGATCAAATCCTATATTCTAAGAATTGAAAACCAAACAAATCAAAAGGTAAACGTCATTAGGTCAGATAATGGTACTGAATTTAAAAATCTTGACCTAAACACCTTTTATGAGGAAAAAGGAATTGAGAGGCAATACAGTGCTCCTAGGACTCCACAACAAAAAGGTGTTGCTGAGTGAAGGAATAGGACACTGATTGAAGCTGCTAGATCTCTGTTAGCTGATTCAAAACTTCCAATTACTTTCTGGGCTGAAGCAGTTAATACTGATTGCTATGTCCAAAACAGAGTTCTAGTAGTCAAGCCTAAGAACAAGACACCATATGAGCTTTTAAATAAAAGAAAACCATTTATTGGTTTTTTCAAACCTTTTGGGTGTCCTTGTACCATTCTCAATACCAAAACTCACTTAGGAAAGTTTGATAGCAAAGCAGATGATGGTTTTCTTGTTGGTTACTAATTTCAGAGTAAGGCCTACAGAGTGTTTAATTCTTCTTCTAGAATAATTGAGGAAAGTGACAATGTCAAATGCAATGAGAACTCACCAAATCCTATTGGTTCAGGTCCTCAGTGGTTATTTGACATTGATTCACTAACTAACTCTTTGGGTTTGAGTAGTGATGATCATGCAGAATCAGGAAGTAGAGAAGCAGGGGATGAACAAATACAAGATATTATTTCTCAGTCTGTGATCTTTCCCATACCTACAATGAACCCTGTTGAAATCTGTGAAACAGAGACTGTTACTGAACCAATTCAGAGTGAAGAAGAAAGAAGAGATGAGGAGAATCCAGAGCATGAAGAGCCAGAAGTAGCTGATGAGATCCCCTCAGCTGACTTAAATGACTCCAATTTAGATGTGGGAATTAATGAAGAACCTAGTCATCAGACAAGAACTCAGAAGAATCATCCTCCTGAGGTGGTAATAGGAGACATCACTTCTCCTATGATAACTAGGAATCAAAGCAGACTTCAAGATTTGCAGGATCAGCAACATATAATACTCTCTTTCTTTCTATCTCAGATTGAGCCTAAGAAGGCTTATGATGCAATGAAAGATTCAAGTTGGATAGAAGCCATGCAAGAAGAGTTGCTACAGTTTAAATTGCAAGATGTTTGGGACTTAGTGGACCTTCCAAAAGGTCATAGAGCAATTGGCACCAAGTGGATTTTCAAAAATAAAAAGGATGAGAGAGGAATAGTAATCAGGAACAAAGCAAGGCTAGTGGCACAAGGGTACACTCAGGAAGAAGGCGTAGACTATGAGGAAGTCTTTGCTCCAGTTGCACGGGTAGAGGCAATTAGGGTTTTTCTAGCCTATGCCTCATATATGAAGTTCAAGGTATATCAGATGGATGTGAAGAGTGCCTTTCTATATGGAACAGTTGATGAAGAAGTATACGTCTGTTAGCCCCCTGGATTTGAAAATCCATCATATCCTGACAGAGTATACAAACTTAAGAAAGCACTCTATGGTCTACATCAAGCCCCAAGAGCATGGTATGATACTCTGTCTACCTATCTCTTGGAAAATGGGTTTGAAAGGGGAATCATTGACAAGACCCTTTTCATTAAAAGAAGTAAGAAGGACACCCTACTTGTTCAGATCTATGTGGATGACATCATATTTGGATCCACAAAAGATCAGATGTGTAGAGACTTTGAAGAGTTGATGCACAAGAGCTTCAAAATGAGTTCAATGGGTGAACTCACTTTCTTCCTTGGGCTTCAAGTGAAACAGCAGAAAGATGGGATTTTCATAAGTTAATCAAAGTATGTGAAAGACATCCTAGATAAGTATGGTTTATCAGACTCAAAGCCAGCAAGCACACCAATGGAAACACACAAACAGATCACTACTGATCTCGAGGGGGAGGATGTTGATGTCCATCTTTATAGATCAATGATTGGATCTCTCATGTATCTCACAGCCTCAAGACCAGATATCATGTTTCCAGTGTGTGTGTGTGCCAGATTCCAAGTCAAGCCAAAGCAGTCACATCTTCAAGCAATTAAGAGGATTTTCAGATACTTAAGATGGCAACCTAGATTAGGTCTTTGGTATCCTTATGAATCTACTTTTGACTTGATTGCATATTCAGATAGTGACTTGGGTGGTGCTAATATGGATAGAAAGTCTACTTCAGGAGGATGTCAGCTTTTGGGTGCAAGACTAGTTTCTTGGCCATGTAAGAAACAAACCACAGTGTCCTTATCCACAACAGAAGCTGAGTACATTGCTGCTGCAAGTTGCTGCTCTCAGGTTCTATGGATTCAGAATCAAATGCTGGACTATGGGGTAACCTTTCTTCACACTCCAATCCTCATTGACAATAACAGTGCTATTAGCATTGTTAACAATCCAGTCAAGCACTCCAAAACAAAGCACATTGAAATCAGGTATCACTTTATTAGAGACTGCAATGAAAAGAAGCTTATTCAAGTTGCTAAAGTTCATACTGATAACCAGTTTGCTGATCTATTCACTAAAGCTTTTGATGTGGGTAGATTCACTTTCTTGGTCACAAGTGTGGGCATGATCAACTCTGAATGAGCTCATGTTTAAAAAGTGTTTGTATACCTGTTATTTGTTTATTTTTTTGTGCTACTAATCATCTTTCTTAGGAAGTTTTTTTGCCTTGATCAGACTAACACAAGCTTCAACAGTGTAAGTATCGTTAATGCTGCCAGTGCAGTTTTAATGCTGCCAGTGCAAAGTTACTACTGCAGGTTCATTACTACTGCTAGTCTGAGTTACTACTTCAGGTATGTGTTACTACTGATAGTTAGTTAATACTGCTAGTTGGTTACTACTGCTCTCAGTTAATACTGCGAGTGGGTCAGTACTGCTTTAACTGAAATTAGGGTTAATACTGCTTCTTTCCTGAATTCTATAAATACCCTTTTTGCCCGCCAAAAAGCTCACAACGACTCTTTGAATACTGTTCGTCTTCTCTCTAACTTTTTTCTCTCAAGCAACCAGTGTGTTTCAGTCAAGAATCCTCAAGCCAGATGGCATCCATGGCATTTATTTATGAACACAATGAGATCGCAATGCTTCAAAAGCCTAAGCAGACTGCTGGATTCCATCAAATAGTTGATTTTCTCAAGTCCAGTCATATAGCTCATGCTCTTACAGTGTCACCACAAATTTACATCAAGCACCAGAAGCAATTTTGGGCGAATGCCACCGCTGTTACTGAAAACGGTGTGCAGTTTATCAAGACAAGGGTGTGTGACAAACCCTTGATAGTCTCTGAAGAGGTCATTCACATCAGTCTACGACTAGACGATGCCTCAGGTATTACCTCTATCTCTAATGAGGATTTGTTTTCCAATCTCACAAGAATGGGGTATGAAGGCCAACTGGGTGTTTTCAAATTTTACAAAGCTAACTTTTCTCCCCAATGGCGTTTCTTTGTTCATACTCTTATGCACTATATTTCTCGAAAAACTACTGGATAAAGTCAGTTCAGTAGTACCATTGCTTATGCTTTGGTCTGCTTGTCCACTGCCAGAAAGTATAATTTCTCGAAAATGATTTTCAATGACCTTGTGTCAAACTTGGATAATAAAAAGAGTTTCTATATGTATCCAAGATTTTTCCAGGCAGTTATCACCTCTGAATTGACGGATATGCCTCAGTCTAATGCGGTATATGTACCTAAAATCCCCAAGGGCAAGGTCTTTTCAAATATGAAAAGATCTGCCAAGGACTCGGAAGGAGTTGACACCCCATTGTTCTCTACAATGATGGTGGTGTCCCACAACCAAGAAGGTATGGCATCAGGGTCAAGGCCCTCACCAGACCATCCCACTGATAGCCAAACCCAACCTTCAACCACTATATCACTCTCTCAGTCCCTTGTTCTTAAGCCAACCCCAGTTATATCCAAAACTTATACTAAGAGAAAGGTACACAAGGATCATTCCCTTGTTGTACCTCCTACAAACCCAGAACCTCAAAGCCCTCTAATGGAGCATTCTTCATTAGAGAATATCCATAGGGAAACCACTGGGGTGTCTTCCAACCCCAAGGAGGTGCTCACTAAGGAGATGCATGAGCATGTGGGTGAGAAGGCTGCCACTACTCCTGCTAGCACAGAGGAGGCCAGTGGTAACATTACTAAGACCTTCCCCACGGCAACTTTGAATGAGCAATCATTCAAAGGTCCCGGGTGCCCAGAAACCAAGGGAATAGGTGGTGCTTCAGTCTGGATGGAGATCCCTATTAAACATTCCAATGATCCCTCAAAAGGGGGTAACACTCCTGGAGAAGGTGAGGATAGATATGACTACCAGGAATTGATTTCTGCCATGTCCAACATGGCAACTGAACTGGATTCTCACAAGAAGGTTGTAAATGAACTCAAGAAAGTCATCATCAACCAGCAAGAAGAAATCAGTACCTTAAAGAAGTTGGTTAAGAAGGTGGTTCAAAGAAGGTCAAAGCAAAGATTTGAGCTCAGAAGAAGGAAACCAGTGGATGATGCTCCTAAAAAGGGGGAGTCAGAAGCTGAGGTCAACATGGAGAATGCTAAGAATAAGGGGGAGAAACATGGAGATGAGGGGGAGTTTACTGGTGGTAGTGGGGATAAGGTACAAGCAGTAGAAACAGAAACAGGGTTTGAAAAAGCAGCAGTTACAGAGAAAGCAGTAGAAACAGAAACAGTGTTTGAGAAAGCAGCAGAAATAGTTAATACTGCTGAAGCAAGCAAAGCAGCAAAAACAGTTAATGCTGCTGAAATAAATGAAGCAGCAGAAATTGTTCAAGAGATATTAACCGACATCCTTAGCAGCAATTTGGAAGAAATTGAGATAGCTGAAGCATTAATCAAGGCTAAACATGACACTCCTAAGGTCACTTCAAAGACCAAAGGAGTTGTCATCAAAGACAATACTGAGGTTATCAAGAAAGCTAGTGCTGATAAGGTAGCAATCAAGGACAAAGGCAAAACCAAGATAGTGGAATCTGACCAACCACTTAAAAAGAAAAAATTGGTTGAGTCAGATGAAGCTTTGGCTAAGAAAATTCAGGCAGAACTTGAGCAAGCAAAAAAAGATCAAGTGGAAAAAGATAGGGAGATGGCAAGAGCTCTAGCTGCAGAGCTTAATGAAGCATATCAAAAGAGTTTGGCAACAGAGATGACACAGAAGAAATCTGCAATTCTAAAGAAGCCTGTAATGATCAAAATGGGTGTAATGAAGAGGCAACCTTCACAGACCTACCTTGGCACCCAAGAGAGAAAGAAGATGATCATTTTCCTCAAAGGTGCTGTGGGAGTCAAAAAGGAAATGTTCACAAAAATGTCATTTGATCAAATCAAAGGTTTGTATGAGGCAGAGAAGACTAAGTTACAAGGAAATAAACAAGCAAGAGTTGAAGTGGAAAAGAAGATGAAAGAGAGGCATGACCTTCAAATACAAAAACCATTTCCTGATGATCAAGAAACACCAAGGAAGGAAGCTACTCTAGGTGAAAGTTTGAGGACTTTGAAAAGAACAAAAATGATGGCAAGAAGAAAACCAGCTAAGAAACCTAGAATGGATGAGGAAGAAGCTGAGAAAGAACAGAAGGTAGCTGAAGAAGAAGGGGCACCTAAGTCTGATGAACAGGAAGCTCAATCTCAGGAAGAACCATCCAGTACTTCTGATGTGAATATGTACATGGTGGTGATGGAAAAAGTGCCTGAGCCTATAACAGCTGATCCGGTTGGTGTCAAGCCTCCTGAGATTATTCACTGGGATACCGTGGAAGTAGATGGAATGGAGTATATCAGGCTTAAGAGGAAAGATGACAAGTTTGAAGTGTATCCTACTTGGGCCAAGATTGGAAGAGTATGATCCAGATCTGATTTAGAGGAAATGTTTGAGGTGGGGATGAAATTATACGCTGATAAGCTGAAAACTCCAGGGATACCAGTTACAAAACTTGTGATGGAATATCTATGCATGTTGTTCAAGCCAGAGGAAGTTCAACATGTTATCAGAAATGTTTTCAAAACCATTAACAACTGGACTCTGTATGAAAGAAGTGGAGTATATGCTCTGGCTATGGATACAAATCACATTGAATACTTCTTAGTGGATAGAGTTTACAACCATAGCAGGCTAAAGCTGCATGCTATGTTGAAGAAAAATTTTGGTTGTGCACCAGATTCTGCAATGGCAAGATACTTGATCCAGAGAACTCTTAATCAAAGTTTGGGGCTGAATCCTGATACAGGATTATGAGCAATGGAGTTTTGGGAGCATCTGTAGAACTTGACTTCTCTTCTCTAAAAGTCAAGTTAGGGGGAGATTGTTGGGAACTGAAGATTTGTTTAAGTATGATTACTGCTGCCAGTACAACATGGTTACTACTGCTGAGACAAATTACTACTGCTTGTAGAAATTAATACTGCTAAGCATAGTTACTACTGCTGGTGAAGATTAATACTGCTCAGAGTGTTAATGCTGCTATGACTTAATACTGCTTATGTGATAATCTTGGTAAGCCGCGCAGATCAAGGTTTAAAGATAATCATGGAAGGTTGAAGATAATTATGGAAGAATATACTGAAGATCTTTTATGTTTTGTAATTATCTTTTATTTTCAGTATATGTATAGAATTATGCAAAATAGTTTGTTAGACGAGTATTCTAAGCTTTTGTTTTAAGAGAGAATTGACCTCAAGGTTTACAACCCTAGTTCTAGAGAAGTAGAATTCGTCTTGGTGAGCCTGTTCATCAAGATTGAGGTTTTGTGTGAAAGCTTGTAACTTTAATCATTCAATAAAGTTTACAAGTTGTGATTTCTACTTTACTGTTACATCGATATTTGAATATTAAAGTGTTTTTCCGCAACTTCTTTAATTTTGTTTCTGAGTTTCATTATTCTTGTTAAGAATCAGATCCTGACAGAATTAAATCACAACTGCTGGTCATATGATTAGATTTATCAATAAAGGTTTTTAGGTTTACAGAGAGAATTTCTAATACGGCTAAGTAAACCTATAATGACCATTCATTGTTCTACCCTAAATTCTAAACAAATGAACTTTAAATACTAAGGGTTAAACCCTAAAGGCCCAAGGCCCAACAGAACCAAACAAAGCCCAATTACAATATAGGCTTTTATAACGCTTTAAATAATAAACGAATTAAACTCTATAAATGCGTTATACAACTTTCAACGCATTAGGACTTTCAGTCCTAACAATCTCCCCCTAAAGTTGAAAAAGACATTTATCATCTTGAAATCTTCAGGCCTTGATCTTCTTTCCCTCTTGAATCCTTGAAAAACTTTGGTGGTGCATATCTTCATGTCTTTCCCAGCTCCCCCTTGAATAAAGCTCTTGGTCTTCATAGTTTCAACTTTGTAACCAGATTCAATGTACAATAACCTCGACTGAACGCACTATCAAGCAACTTTCAACTGTAGAAACTCAACACATCGGATCAGCTCACAAGAAAGATAATGTGCGAGTTACGTGACATTCCATGGTGCAACTTCAGTTTAAAAACAAAGAATCTGTCTTTGAACCGCGAGTTGAATATGCTTTCAGCATAAGAACTTGTTTCAATCAGCTCGTAGGAGGAACGAACTTGTAGTAGACACCACATGATAGGGATAGAAAAACCAATAAAATCTTTTCTGCTCAGCTGCAATCTTTGAATCCAAAGGCTTTTCAACCTCAGATAAAAAAAATTGTTACTCCCCCTCAGATTTTGCTAATTCCCCCTCAACACGATAATCTGTGTCTTTGAATCTTGTGTCGTTCTCCCCCTCATGATGATTAGGATAATCCTGAGCATCATGAAATTTCAAAGACTAACCGGATGAGTAGCAAAAGATCAGATAAAACGATTCAGTAAGCAAGGGTAACAGCTAACACAGAAACACAATAGTAACTGTTATCACAACAATTAAAGTAATTGTGTGGCCTATTTTCAGAGTTGGCAACGGGGTATCTCTGATAGGACTTCCAGTTATCACCAAAGTAAAATATTAAAAAATTACTTCTCAAACTTTTCCGACAATATCACAAAGATATGCGATTGGAATCACAAAGATTCGTGCGTGTGTGAAAGAAATATAAATCATATTGATTAGGCTCAAATATTGATTCAACTTGGGACGCATGTTAGAAATCAATAGACACAGTGGGATGAATATGAAGTTCGGAGACCGGAGCTGATGTCTTCCTTTTTCAATATCTAAGACCTCCGAGTGATGAATAGATAGATTATGTGCTAAATCTCCGTGCATATATGAAACAAGTATCTTTTGAGATATACTTGAGTGGCTGGGTGGGGTGACACAAGTTATCGACACTAGGTCCATGTTTGTTTCAATATCCATCTCCAAAGAACGAGAATGAATAGATTATGTGGTAACCCGGATAATTGACTCGGTTTGGTAAGAACCAATAATTTTTTTATGTCCTGTCACATCCTCACCATATTCTTTTCACTCCGAACTCGTCTATCAAGCTAGACCCCTCACTGATATCTATGAATTGGATGTGTTTCTTGGGTAGGTCCTTCCGGTTCTGGATTGACCATAGAAACATTAAAAGCCCTAACACTCCTTTAACTCGCCAAAATAGAACATTCAAGTAAACTGTTAGAACATAAATTGTCCAAGTTAGAAAGTTTTGTAAAAGGATTTATAATTAATATTTATATTTGGGCTTTAATTATAAATGGGCTTGGGTTCTAGGTTAAAACAAGGGAGTTGGGAGATTATATATAGTTTATATGTTTAGGGTTTTAAAATTAAGTCATTCATAACACAATGTAGCCGTTTTGAGGGATTGCATGTTCTAGAGAGAGAAACACTTTCTCTCTCTAGGTTTGTGTTATGTTCTTCAATTTCAAGTGAATAAAAGGTATCTCTCCCAATCTCATATTGTTCTTATTAATTGAATCATGAATTGTTGTTGAATTTGGGATCTACAATTGGTATCAGAGCAAGATCGAATAAATTTTATTCGATACGATCAAAAGGTTTGTCTAAAATCCTTGTTTTTATCGACTTATTATTAATCGACTTTTGATTTTGTTCATCATAATCGATGTTTTGTTTTGGCCTCTTTGGATCACTTTCGGTGTTCATCAATTCATAAGTGTTGGTTGAGTTTAAATTGTTAGTTTTATCGAATTTGATCTGTGGTTGTAGTTGCTGAGCGAATTATTTGGTTAATTTTAGATTTAAAAGTTGCCTCTCTATAGATTTTGAGTTTATCGCCGAATTGTTCGAAGAACACCATACCCATATTTTTGCGATCTCCCGGTACTACCCCAATCCCCCAGTACATTTCTCGATTCTACCCCGCCCGGTGTCTAGCGATCTCCGAGAGTTACATCACCCCGAGAGTTACATCACCCTGGGAGTAAGGTCCGGGTTTAAAGATTAAGGCATCCGGGAGTTGTTGCATACCATCCGATCTTAAAGCCACAATCAGGACTTAAATCCCATGCCATCTGGGAGTTAAAACCACATCATCCCAGATTAAATTTGCCATCCATATTTTATTGATATCAATTTTGATTGGTTACTACTTCATCATGGGACGGTCGAGAAGATCAACCGACGACTAGGTGGATTTTCATGGATTACAAATTTCAAAGTTTGCCATCCATATTTTGGGAGTTTCAATTGTGATTGGTGATGGAATTTGGTGGGTCGGTGATGAAATTTGAAATCGGCGGCTGCTAGTGGGTTTGATCCAGGAATTGGAATTGGGATTTCATGTGATCCGATCTTACCATCACTTCCAGTTTTTGGTTCATCCGAATAGTTATTGTTTTGAGATTTACCGGGGTTTTCAAATGTCTCCCGGTACCCATTCCCGGGTCCTTGTTTTCATCACCAAACCGGTCGTGGCTACCCATCTCCCGGGTCCTTGCCACCCCCGGTGTTTCCCGGTACTACTCCTAAATTCCCGGCCACTCTCGGCCTGCCCGGTATATAGCCGAACCCCCGACCCCTCCCGATGTCTAAGCCGACTCCTGGGCTCTCTCCGCCCGGTGCCATCTTCTGGTATCCGTCTCCCGGCTTCACTCTTGTGTAACCCTGATTTACCAACCAGTTCTCTTGGCTACATATCTGTGTTCCTGAGTGGAAGTTTGTACACCTTGTCGTTGCATATATATACGATCTGCATATATAGATGTGATTCGTATAAATGGTTCAAGTTAACTTGGAATGTTTTGATTCGACAGAGAGAGAAGAGAGAGGACAAGTGTTAGTCATTAATTTAGGTTTACAGAGAGAATTTCTGCTAAGTTAATGTAAACCTTAACCCTTTACTGTTAAATCTAATCATATGACTAGCAGTTGTGATTGATTCTTATTGTTGATTGATTATTATTACTGCTGATTGCACTGTTTCTGGGATCTACATAAACATTGAAGTATGAGTCAAAACATTGAAGTACGAGTCTTGAACTGATTTGTTCAGAAGTCAATATGAAAAATAAACAACACGGTACTCCCCCTCAAAAGTTGGCATAACCCTTGATTGTAGTCATGTGATGTGAGTAATCTGAATTAAATCACACATGACATTCCTGCAAAACAGATTAGACAAATTTTGGTATCCATGCTTCGATGGATCCTTGATGGTTAGTTGCCTTGGATTTGAAGCTATTAAACTGAGGATTGAGGATGCTATAAGTACCATACCAACTATTAACGTACCTTGGATGGAAAAAGTCACTCTTTCCACAATGAGTGCAACAGATCTTTTGTGGCGCAGACTAATCAACTTTCCTATAGAATAGACATAAGTGGATGAATCAGTGTTGGAAATAAATGACTTTGTATCAACTACAGGAGAATCATGAGACATGTTTCCATCACTACTTAATGGTTGTCAATTTCTTTCTCCAAACCATCTTGACTTTTCGAAACACTTGATTATTTGAATCATCAACAAGAGAATTATAGAAAAGATTTGAAGGACGAATCCGATCTTTTGAAAATTCATTTGATTTGACAAACTTCTTCGAAGAAATAGTTGTAGAGGTGAACTTGAAGAATAAGGAGACTTAACAACAATATCGGGACTGGTTGGTTCAGTTAAATCAACTTTAGGATTTATTTCTTCAAGTTTCTTGACTTTTGCAGATAAAACATTTCTTTCTTCTAGAATCAAGTCAAATTGTTTTGTAAATCGGATTTTACCTTCTGTTCTTTAAAAATCTCTATTGCTAATCCATATAATTTCTTTGAAAGCTTATGAATCTCAGTTTCGAAAATCTTTCTTTCACTTTCAAAATCCTTTTCTATACTGTTGCGTTTATCAGATATCTCTTTAAAAACCGCAACATTTTTCTTTTCAAGCATTTTCTTTTCACTCTCAAAACCTTTTCGCTCTTTCTCAAAATAATCTATCTCAATTATCAAAACATTTTCAACATCAGAAATCTGTTTTGAAAGTTTCGCATTTTGAGCCTCAAAAACCTTTCTTTCATTGAAAACTTTCTTTGAAAGCTCGAGAATCGTTCTTTCAAGATTCTTCCTTTCATTTGAGAAATCGACTTTTTCTTGTTCAAAAACAACAAGTCTTTTCTTCAGGTCGAGATTTTCACTCTCCAATATGTTTCCTCTTTCTTCAAGCGCCAGGTTCTTCTCTTCTTTGGCTTCAAAATCTGCAACTTTTCGTTCAAGTTCAGATATTTTCTTTGAATTTTCATGTAAATCCCTTTTCTTTATATTAGCTTCTCTTTCAGGATCTAAAATCTCTTAGTTAAGAGACTCTATTCGGGCAGAAAACTTAGTGTAATTTGAACTATATTCTATTGTGTTGGGTCATCTAAGATCTGTAAAATGTTTGTACATTCTTCATACTTAGAAAATTTAATGGTTCTTTGTAATAGCTTAGTTATGCTCTAAAAGATCGGTGAATCGAAGACCAACTGAATTCAACATGAAGAAAGTCTCTGATGCGGATCAAGATGAACTTCAAGAAGACTGAGCTACATCTGCCGAAGAAGCAATATTTTCGGCAGATACTCCTTGTGCTAATGTTTCTTCTATTCGGCATAAGCATGCCTTGCCGAACTTCTTTCCTCGGCATAACTTTGCCAATCTTTCGGCAGAGATTCTTTCTACCGATCCTTCGGTGGAGTTTCTCTTTGCCGATCACTTGTTGATTGGCAAAAACATCATTATGTTAAATCCTCATGATTTGACATACTTCCTCATTCCTAATGTTCTTCTGACATAGGGAATGGAAACTTCTATTGCATAAAGGATATTCAATTATGTTCTGATTTGATTGAGACTTTTTCTTTTGAAGACCTCATAAAGATTTGTACCAGGTATATTATATTAGGATAATGTCTTATCATAGTACAAAAGTTACCTTTTGTATCTTGATAAGTCATTTCAAATATCCAAAAATTTATTGAAGATATCCAAGGATCCACTCATCAGATGACAAGTGTCTTTTGCAATCAATGCATTGGATAGTATATAAAGGATGCAGGTGACTCCATGCAACTCACGCTTTCAGCTCAAGAAATTCCAAGTGATATTTTTAGCAAGTTGTTAGGTTGTTTTCTCTCTAAGCATTTTGTCTTTGTGTTAAAAAGTGTTCTAAGTGCTAGATTGTTAGAATAGTTTAACTGTTCTCTTCCTCAACAATCCTTGTTTTCTAAGTGTAATTCTTGATACTCTTATCAATAAGAATTAAAATTAAGTAAAATTTTGTGTTTTGTATTCAACCTACTTCTACAAAACCTTATTTACATTCTTTGGGACTAACAAGTGGTATCAGAGCGGTTGATTTAATATAATAAACAAGATCCGTCATGGCATCACCTTCCAATACTAAAGTTGATTCTCTGTCTTCTCAAAACTCTCTTCACCTTAACAATGGTTCGACTGTCAAACCTCCTAGGTTCAATTTGAACAACTTTTCTTTATGGAAAAGTAGAATGATGTTATTCCTAGAGGGGGCCGACAGTCGCTATCTGACTGTTCTTCGTGAAAGGCCCCTTGTCCCTAAAGTATGGGACAAGTTTGTCAAAACTCCAAAAGACAAAAATATTATTTAGTTATATTTTTAATTATTTAGAATTATTGATAATTATATCAAAAAACTTTTAATATTGATTAATATATTTTAATTATCAATTATTATTATTTTTGTATTTATTATTTGATTATTTTTTTCATATTATATATAACGGTTATTTAAAATCATAAGTTAATTTAGATTTTTTTTAAAAATTGGTTTAAAATTCAAAATTTATAATATATATAATAATAAATTTCAAATTCTTTTAATTAACATATTATATTATTTATTACCTTATTTGTAGTAATTAATATATTATATTATTATAAATATGTTTTAATTATATTATTAAATATTGTAATAGATTTTTTTTTTCTAAATGTCCTTTTTGGTAATTTTACATTCTTATAAGCTAGTTTTTGTCAAACGTAACTTTTTCATCAGCTAGCTTATCAGCTAGTTTGCCAAACATAACCTTTGTGTTTTTGAGATTATAATTTACTATTGAAATTGAAAATGTAGAATTAAATAGTTTAAAAGAAGATAAAACAAGCACCTTGATTTATAGTAATTTAGTTGGGGAAAATTGTATTAAATTGGAACAAACTTTACCTTAATTTTTATTTTAGGGAATAAACTTTTTTTGTTCTATTTTAAAGCTTAAAACAAACTTTTGATATATTTAAAGGTCTCATCAACCAATGACATGTCATGTATGTATTTTTTTTTTTATAAATATGAAGTAATACTTCATGTTGTATTTAAAATTAAAAACACATTGAAATAATGACATGACATTGTGGCTTAAATACCTTTGATTTAATTCATCACTTTATAAATTGCATTTCGTTATAAATCTAAATTGTTGATGGCCATTAAATTCATCATAAAAGTGTCCCAAACACACGAGGACATTTGTCTATAAAGTTTTGTAGTATAATTTTATCAGACAAGTGTTAAAAACTTCTATACAACCATTTGTATATGGAAAAAAATAATAACAGTGTATTCAACAAACCTGGTTTCACGTATGACAAAACAAATGAAATAAAGAATCTTGTCGACTTCTAATGCTTAGATGCAACTTAGAAGATGGACATCAACCAAATTCAACATATTTACTTTCAAAATTAAAAAGTAATCATCAAGCCAATTGTATACCACCACTGATAAACCCCATAATAGGCGATATTCATTAGGTTTGAGTTAACCCAACACAAATTACTAAATCAAAACATAAATTCACCATTTCATTAAAAAAAATACAAACAGAAGCAAATGGTGGTGCAAGGAGGCGGGAGGTGGCAGGAGACGAGATTACAACGAGTTTCCTTTGCGTGTGATTAGGCGACAAAGACTATATGTATGTACATACGGAGTATAATTGATTTTTGATCTCGAAGGGTAGGTTAAGGGTTTTGTGTTTTTATCTTGGTGGGTGATGATCTACTGATTGAAAGGTTGTATGTGTGTTTTTTCAATTTTCTTTTTTAAGTCCGGATCTTTTAGGTAATTTAGTTTTCGTTTTATTTTTATTTATAATAATAACATGGTTATTTTTAATTTCCAAGTAAGCTTTAATAAATTATTTATTTGTCACATCATGTCAACGTAATTGGTTAACTACTCAACAGGTAAAGCTCACCCTCAAATATATATGAAAACTTTGGTTTAAACCCCAAAATAGGAATCGACTCAAAGTTGGTTCTATTTTCATTCAATCTTTCCATTTGATTTGTACAGGTTTATCGAACCCACATGTAGACCTAGGAATCCAATATTATGTATTTTAACGTAGTACAAAGCCATTGTATAATATTGATTGTGTATACTCTTTCCTGAATTTGCATAATTAGTATACTGTAATAAAATATCTCAAGAGATTATTAGATTAACAAAATT
This sequence comes from Arctium minus, assembly GCA_954870635.1. Taxonomy (NCBI): domain Eukaryota; kingdom Viridiplantae; phylum Streptophyta; class Magnoliopsida; order Asterales; family Asteraceae; genus Arctium; species Arctium minus. The sequence goes on along the minus strand of OX941080.1, from coordinate 132,418,078 downwards.
TTGTGAAACAGAAACAACAAGTCAAGAGTTCTTAAAGTGTTTCATAAAGTTAAATTCTATCGGATAGCATCAGAGGTGTAGCTAGAGCGGGGATTGACTGGTGCCAAGCCACCCTCAATGCATGGTCCAACCCCAGGAGATTTCTTGTAAAAATGACTTTAAATATTAAAAGAAAGGCTCAAGCACGCCTCAAGACCTACATATATAAGGGTGCATTTGGTTTGGTGAAATGGATTGGAATGAATTGGATTTCATGTAAGGATATGTATTTGGAGGGATTTGGATTTGGGGGGATTTAGAATCCTTTAATGTGTTTGGTTTGTAGGATTTGGAATGAATTTAAATTTCATTCCGTTATAAATCTTGTTTGGTTTGTAGGATTTGGATTTAGATTGAGATTTTTTTTTTGTTATTATTTGTTTGTTTTATAAAGAATTTATTTTTATTGGTAAATTACTTTTTTTAATCGATTTTTCTAAAATTGTATATTTAATCATCAAATCTCTTTTATTTTTTAAAAACTAGATATTTAATCATCCACTTCATTGTTTCAAAGTTATATGTTAATGCAAAGTGTAATGTGCAAGTGAGCCAAACTTGGGGGCATTAATGTCATTTACAAAGGATCCTTGGATGCCTAAAAAACAAGAGAGACATATGTGATTGCAACCCAAACAAAAAAGACACACGTGGATGGTGGTGGAGATGCAACTTTGGGTGGGGAAGCGGTGGGAGGAGGGGTGGTTGAAATTAGAGAGGTTTATTAGGGCAAGATAGAGAGTAGGGGTGAGAATAATCCGATCGATCCGAATAACCCGACCTGACCCAAGTTTATGGCTAAACCCTGAGACCCGAAATATCTGAGACCCGAAGTATCCGACCCCTCTAATTTATCGGGTAAAGTAGGATCGGGTTGGGTACCCAAATCCCAAACCCGACCCGTCCGAATATCCAAAAAGTTAATTTTTTATTTTTAAAAACTTCAGTTTTATTAGATATAAAATCCTAAATACCTAATTCAAAGTTTCAGAATTCAGACCCAAACTCGATCGACACCCTCCTCAACCTCAGTCGACACCCTCAACGGCTCAATCTCAAGTCGAGTCTCGACTGACGACCGCCCACCGCCCTCCGCCCTCCGCCCTGCTTGCTGCTCCTCGCCTCCTCCCACTCTCCCATACCTCAAAGCCACTGGCTTTGCTGTGCTCCCAGCCTCCCACTGGCCAACGTCGGCCATCACATACATCGACTGTAAGTTACCTACTGTTCTCGGTCTTCTCTCAGTCTCTACACTCTTCTCTCAGTCTTGATTTTTATTTTGGGGTTTTGGTCCTTTTGGAGTTTTTAATTTTTACTGTCTAATATATATGAGGAAACTAAAAATTGGAATTGGTATTGGAATTTTTATTTTGGAGTCTTTAATTTTTACCTACACCCGAATTGGCCCGAAATCCGACCCGAACGGCCCGAAACCCGACGACCCGATATCCGACAAACCCGATACCCATCCGGCCGGGTTTCGGGTTTTCCCCTGGGTATCCAATATCCGATCGGGTTCGGGGTTTTGGTCCCCGACCCGACCCTACTCGGCCGATGCTCAGCCCTAATAGAGAATAGGTTAATTAGTATTTAGTAAAATTTGGTTTTCTTTTAGCAAATAACAAAAGTTTAAAAGAAACTTGATTATTTAAACCCTATGTAATTCAATTTATTTGAATGTTTATACTCGACTATATAATGTAAATACAATTAGAAATTATGTAAAATATCTATTTGTTGGATATTTTTAACTTTTGTTAAAAGAAACTCAAATCCTAGTTTAATTGTATGTTTGAAATTTTAAAGATGATTTTTTTTATCATGGGTTGAATAATGAGCAAGAAACAAACCATCGATCCTTTCTTTTTCCAGTAAAGATGACTTAGTTAATGGCCCACAACTACATCATATGACAATCTTGTACAAAATGTGGTTAATATTGAGTAGACTATTAGAGTTGAACTTTAAAATTTTGTGGAAAATTTAGGGGAGGTCAACATAGATTCATGGTTTATATGATCGAGGGACACGGCGTTCAATCTTAAGTTATCTAAATAACTAATGTGGTGAAATTTGTTAAGCATATATTAAACTTGGAATATATCAATAAATCAAAATACCCTTTTAGTCTGAGTGGTAATTAAACTTTTTGCTTGTATACAATGTTTATCGTCATTATCTTAGAACAAAGTATGAACCTGAACAACCTGACCCCCCTCATCCAAAATTCTTGGCTCTGCCACTTGATAACATTACGAATGCCCATAAAACAACGAACTTCTGGATTTTAAATTACCGTAAAACTCTGAATATCTTTTACCAATTGACATGTAATATATCAGTTAAAAAACTGAAGCAAAATGCTTGAAATCTTTCACCAAAACAAAAAAAATGAACTTACATGTACAATTAATGTAACACCACGTCAATCATAGGGCTTATTTGTAAGGTAAATAAACATAAAGGGACTAATTATGTAGAATGGAGAAATTATAGGGACTAAAATGATATGTTTTTTATACTAAGAAGCTTCACATTGTGCATGTAAACTCCTCTCTTTAATTCATATATTAGAACATGGGGATTTAATCCTATATTGTTTGGGCTTCGGTTAGTAAGAAATTTGTGATTAAGAAAGTGACGCCAAGAACTTATCAAGGCTGTTCCAAGCTTTTTGGAGGCAACGTTACATTTGTATAAAAAATACAACTTGACTGAACGACAAAACAAATAACAAATAAAAGTTAAATAGAAAAATTCATATTATATTAAAAGTCTTACAAATGAAAATAACCAAAAAGTTTAAAAAGACAAAGTAACATGTTAATTTCACTTAAATAGAATCATTCTTTTAACATTCTTTGAAACAAAATCTTCAATGAGCTCTTTATAATTATCTTTCTCCAAGAAGTCATTTTCAAGTGCTATCAACGCAAGTCTGTTAAGCCTTTCTTGTGTCATCGTGGAACGCATATAAGGGGGCGTTTGCTTCGCAAAATGTTTTTGGATGAAATGAAATATGTCAAAGGAATTTGACTTTAAAGTAATTGGAATGGAATGTCATCAGGTTTGACCACCTGTTTGGTTGACAGACATTGGAATGGAATTTGTTAAAGGAATTGGAATCTGTCTGTTTGGTTCACATAGTGTAACTTTGGAATTGGAATGAAATATTAGTAAATGACCAAAATACCCTTTTTGAAAATTTTGAAACCAGAATCCAACTATTGTCGTTCAGATCGGTGGTGGTTTAGATTGGTAGTCAACAGTGATTCAGATCGATGGTCGGCGGTGGTGGTTGACGGTTGTCCAGATCAGTTATGGATGGCGGTTGTTCGGATCGGTGGTGGCTGGCGATGGTTCAGATTGGTGGTGGTCGACGGTTGTGGCCGGTGGTTGTTTAGATCTGTGGTGGCTGGCGATGGTTCAGATCGGTGGTGGTCGACGATGGTTCAAATCGGTGGTGGTCGACGGTGGTTCAGAACAGTGGTCGACGGTGGTTCTGATTGGTGGTGGTTGACGGTGGTTCAGAACGGTGGTCAACGGTGGTTCTGATTGGTGGTGGTCGATGGTGGTTCAGAACAGTGGTCAGCGGTGGTTCCGATCGGTGGTGGTCAGCAGTGGTTCAAAACGATGGTTGGTGGTGGTTCCGATCGGTGGTGGTCGGCGGTGGTTCAGAAAGGTGGTCGGCGGTGGTTCAGAACGGTGGTGGGCGGTGGTTTCGATCGTTGGTGGTGGGCGGTGGTTTAGAACGGTGGCCGACGGTGGTTTCGATCGGTGGTGGTCGGCGGTGGTTCAGAACGCTGGTCGGCGGTGGTTACGATTGGTGGTGGTCGACGGTGGTTCAGAACGGTGTCATCGGTGGTTCTGATCGGTGGTGGTCGGCGGTGGTTCAGAACGGTGGTTGGTGGTGGTTCCGATCAGTGGTGGTCGACGGAGGTTCATATGGATCTAGGTAAATGGGGATAGTTTTGTCTTTTTGAGAAAATGAGATGGAATGGAATTGAATTTCTTCTCAAATGTGATGGAATGACCAAATCCTTGAATGGTGGAATGTGTGGAATTCAATTCCATTCCATGGGAAACCAAACGCCTGAAAGGGATTTGGTCAACGGAATTGATCATTCCAATTCTTTCAGATTCCATCGGAATCCAGCGAACCAAACGCCCCTAAGACTTCAACAACTTCAGCTTTGAGAAACCTCTTTCTGCAGATGCAACAATTACATGAGTAGTCAACAAAACTCTATAAGCAATAATAGCATTGGGGAAGCATTCTACATGTTTCAAATACTTTAAAATATCAATCGGTCCCATCTTTTGTTTGGGTAAATAATCTTGAAGTATCTTCAATTCAACATATAAGTCATTCCCATCTATATCAGATTGGTCTTGGTTCTTTAGTGCATTTTCAAAACTAGTACAAGAAGACTTTAAACATGTATCATCCAAAGAACGCAACTTATCAGATGTAAACAAAAACCCAAACATACTTTCATATTTTTGGTATTGTTCAAATCTCCTACATAGTGAAGCAATTGCATGATCAACGACACATAAGAAACAAGTAAAAAAAAGATAAGGAGCAAAACAACCTGAGTGAGGATGACAATACTACTGTTGCAAAAGATGGCTATTGATGCTCGGTCCTCCCAAGTCGGGAAGTCCCAATAGATTTTGTTTATATTGCAACTCTGCAAGAGATAACACATATACATATATTAAGAATTTAATTGTTTGAACCAAGTTTAAGCAATTAAGAATATGAACCTGAAATAATTGTCTATTTGAACACAATTGAAACAATTAACTAACAATCTGATTACTTTAAACTCTTGGATGAAACAATTAACTAACAACCTAAACTATTTGTATAACTCAAATTATTGGATGAAAATTGAAATAATAAAATCAATGTTCTTATCCCCATTTAAAACCAATAAGAGGAAACAAGTGCTACTGTTGCTATTATGTTATAACATAAAAACATTCCTCCCAAGTCCCAAGTCCCAAGTCCCAAGTCCCAATATGAAAATTGGAAAACAAAAAAGAAACCTAAAGAAGTAATAAAAAAGAAGGATTTAGTGCTTTACCTTACTACTGCTACTGCCTACTGCTAGTCATGTTCATGTGAATCATGTTGGCTAATGGCTACCTTGCTCTTACTGTCTTGCACAATGCCACAATGAAAAGTGAAATCGTGGGCTCTCCTACTTTAATTTAAAACCCAACAAACAAACAACACTATGATTCTATGAAAGTCGAAAGGCAAAAAAATGAAAATGGCTACTTTATTGCTACTTGCAGAATGAAATCGTGAGTCTTGCAGAATGAAATCGACAAATCAGCAAAGTTTAATAACCTAAAATCGAACCGTTGATGTTGTCGTTGCCATTGAGTAGCTAAAATCAAATCATTAGGCATCTCTGTATTTTGAGGTCTTGGGGATTTCAATCGACAACCGATTGAATCGGGAATAGATATGGGAAGAAGATCCTTGAGTATCTGTAAACGGGAATAAGTTCATATTGTGTAAACCGATTAGTTGATTATAGGGAAGGCCGGAAGGGATTAACTGATAAAGGCCCTAACGATTGTAAAAATTCGGCCTGTTATTTTTGGGCCTATTCTGAAACCCATATAACAAGCCAAGGGACAGGCCTGAACTTATCAATCACTTGCCGATTTGATGAGTCCGTGTAGAGTTTCATTTATGTGAAAAGGGTATAAATCAAATCTTACATTAAAATGTAAGTCCATGTATATATATACATATATACATACATATATATAAAGGGGTGGTATCAATTGAAAACCAAGTTTCATTGGAAACTTTGGAAACCAAATTTCAGCCATTGATCTTTATAATCAATGGTTAAAATTCATTTGAATTATATATGGTAGTAAATTAACTAATTTATTAATAATAAATAAAAATAATAGATGAAAAGGATAAATATGTCTTTTGATTTTGTGTCTCAAATATGACAAGAAATGTTTATTTTATTTAGATTACTTGAAACCAAAATAAAATTTCTCACGCAATCTAAAGTTTGATTTTTTTTACTATGAAAACGAGGAGCATTTGTCTTTTCATCAAAAAAATTATTTTTCTTTTAAAATGTAAGAAAATATTTTTTTAATTTCATTTTATTATAAAATTTCCCACGCAATCTAATATTGTGATGAAACAGAATGAATTTGTGGATTACAGATTTCATTGGATTACAGATTTCATCAGGTTCATCGTGTTAGCATTATTATTTCATATGAAAATAGATTCATCAGTTTTATCGTGTTAACATTATTGTTTCATAATGAAACATGATGAATTTGTGCCATTTTTGTTAACTTCCCATTTTTGTTTCATTATCTGTTCAGTTGCATATTCGTATATGAAAATAGATTCATTAGGTTAATCGTGTTAGCATTATTGTTTCATAATGAAAATAGATTTATCAGGTTCATCGTGTTAACATTATTGTTTCATTATAACCATATATAAGCTAAATTAAAATTAAATAATTTACCTAAATTAAATATCTCATTTTTAAATTAATCAATGATTATTATTACCATATATAAGCTAAATTAAAATTAAATAATTATTAATATAATAATAATAACAGTTACCATATATATTATGAAATAATGTAAAAGACAAAAATAACCTTTTCAATTAAAAAAAAAAGAAATTCACTGATTGGTTGATTTCGGTTTCCAAAGTTTCCAATGTAATACTGGTTTCCAATTGATCGCTCCCCTATATATATATATATATAGCCATAAGTTCATTTGAGAAGTGTTAAATATGTGAGAAATAGAGAAATAATCTTAACTCTTCCAAAAATAAATTAACACCCAAGATTTAAGGGGCTAATTGTTCAGCACTAGATAATTCAGTCTCATAGTAACAATTATGCGGAAGATAAAGGGTAGTTTCATAATTTCTACAAAGGTATATGTGCATATATGTACCCGTCTGATTCAGATATGAACTATATGTGCATATGTGAACCTGGGTGATTCACATATAAACTATTTAACTGATTTACATATGAACTATATGTTCTTATGTGAACCCTTGTGATTCACATATGAAGCCGAATGATTCTGGTATTAATCTTCGATTCACATATAACATTATAGTTTTAGGATCAAAATCAACATCTTGCTCAAGATCGCTTTCTGGATTGGTCATATTGAAAAAATACGAGATTTGATCGATAAAGAATTAAGAAATTTGATAATTTTGATAACCTAGAATTGCAATATATGATCGAAAAAGAATCGAGAGAAATCGGTCATAGAATTGCCATAAAACCATATATGATTTATTAGAAACGTTAACGGGAAGAAGATCATATATCGGCGACCAAACTTCCATTGTTTTCATCGAGGATGACGGTGTATTTTGAATTATAAGTCGTGCTTTTCTATATCTTCTATGTCCCGCTCAATTTTACCTTTATGTGGTTTTTCCTCACCACTTGGTGGTCATTAGGATGGTATTTGAAGTAAGAAGAATAGTTGTGTAGGGGCTATTTACTGTGTTTTACAACAGCTGATAGGGCTACTCATTTTTGATTTATCCATATTTTACATGGCTGAAACAAAGTAGAGAATGAGGTCCAATACACTGTGTTTTGTGAGGATTCATCACTTGGCAGCTATATAAATTTATAAACGATGTTTTAACCATAACTTGTTCGGAACGAAGACCAATGCAACAATCTATAGTTAAATAGAGTTGTTACGCAACCGAATAACTCAATTCACATCAATAATGACCTATCTTCATATCACTTTGTTTTCTTATGTAAAAGTCTGGATTATTAATCTAAACACGTACGTACTCTGCCAAGAAATAACCATAGATGAAGACTGAATACCACATTCATTTTTGGTAAAAAGAAAATGTATTATTAATTATAAAAAAAAAACCCACTTGAAAAAGTCACAGGAGTCCTAAAAAGTCAACACTATATTCTTTGGAAATAAAACTCCATTATTAATTAATTATCAGAAAAATTAATAGAAAATGTAAATACACACAAGTACAAAAGTTTACAACACAAATGCTAGTGCCATGCATATTTTATGGAGTTACCTTGATTTTGAGCATAAATAGTTGGACTGAGATTCAAGCTTCGTATGAGCATCTACGACTACGACTTGCGTACTTTTCTACTTCTCTATCTTTCTCTCATAATTTATGCATGCACCTACAAAAACCACATTATGGCCATTCTCATCAAGCACATTGTTGGTTCCAAAGGGCTCTACAAGAGTGAACAATTTGTAGAAGGGGGTGAATACAAACACAAAATTTTACTTTTTAAATTCTTTTATTGATTGTTGCAGAAATAAATAAGAAAAAACCTAATCTAAACAATCTTGAGAATCACTAAGGTCTGCCTCATAATGGTTCCAAAACCCCCTGAATGATTTTGTATGTTGACCCTTTCTTAACCATTCAGAGCCCTGATTTCATTCCGAATCATTAGCAAACAACCATATTTCATTTCGCACTATCTGATAAGAGTCTCTTAATCATTCTGACCACTTAATCATTCTGCACCAAACCATTCAACAACCGCCAAATAGCGCCTGAGTGATTTCTTTTTCGCAAATTGAAATAATGATGAAGTATTATCATCAAAATATACGCATACAAAAATCCAATATTGTTATGAAAATGAAATTTCATACATAAAATAATAATTATAACCACAATCCACTGTCTTATCAAATAGAAAATCATATATTATCCCTTATATATGTAAATGGTTGAAATAATTCATCTCGAAATCAACTTCGTAAACTCAAAAAAATCTGAGTACCATAAATGAATATATAAATCTCCTTTTGAAAGATACAAGGAAATACCTAAAGTCCATCAACTCCCTATTGACCCTAAAACCAACCTCTTGAAAAGGTACAAGCAAATACCCTCATGTTTTGAGACGACATATATATCATAACTTTCATAGGAATACCTTTACTAGAAACCCCAAAGAACCGTGGGATGTCCCGAAAGGGAGAATCGGGAGCATTCATGAATATGTACTTCCCGAACTAATCGTACAGTAGGATGAAACCCACTTTCTCGATTACAAAAAGGTAACTGATTTCAACAAAGAAATGTTATATCTAAAACGCGTCTCAATCTCTGTGGCAAGGAACTCACAGAAGATGACATGATTCCTAACATTATTTCCACCTTTCATATATCAGCAAATATTAATGAACTAATTAGACAAACTCATCAACCTACTGCAAGTGGTTGAGAGACACAACAAGGTTCTTTCAAGTAACAATACCAGATATGTCGGGACAAAGAAAATTCCTATGATCAATAATAAAAGTATTAGAGGTGGAAACAACTCTAAAGAATAGTAAGTGAAAGACAATTTCTTACACGTGGCATTTATGTACCACGTGGACAAGACCGTGGAAAGGGTCAGAGTCTTGATAATTGTTGGAAGTATTTTCCAATCTTTGGAGCAGAGATGCAACTACTGCCCAGTTGATATTGGATAGTCAAAGAAGAAATACATTAATTACCAGTCATTTCGAAAAGGGAACAAGTTGAAAATGAACTATATCATATCTAAGATTGGTTGAGTATAATATTTGAATGTGTTTTAACTATCAAATTAATTGTTTCTGCAAATATATACCCGAATTTATAACAATTGTAGATGTAAAAAAAATACAAAACTCTCAATATTCTTCGTTCCGTGTAGGAATGTGTCGAGGAGAACTGGAGTTTTTTTAGGACATTTCACACAATCTAAAGAGAGAGACTAATAAAATTCGTGCAACAAAAATACTTAGACGATGTACTGTCATTTTCTTGTTGGTACAAGATTAATAGTTACAAAAGCACTATATTAATATAAACTTTGTTAAGATATTCGTATCAACTGGAAATTATAATATAAGAATGGAAATGGGTATATATACATCAACACTATGGTATGAAATGAACATATATTAGAGAAATTAACGTGTCAAATTAGTGGATTATCTAGTTCATTAAAACATATTTTGTCACCAATAAAGAACTTCCGGACAATGACACATATATGTTTCGACATGACCACGTGGGACACCATGGTCATGACATAGTGATTCGTGTATTGCAAAATACACATAGACACATTCTCTTTCGAGTGAAATGCAAAATGAGGGAAATTGCAACTGGTGACTTCTGTAGCATAAGAAGCAACACCGCCATCAAAATATGCCCTCTCGAATACCTACAACTTTTGTATACCGTGATCCTTAGCCAAGACAGGATTGAGACCATCTTAAAGATAAGGACATAATACATAAATATTCTATTCCTATAACGAATACAAAGGTGATATTTATGGACATAAACATCCAGAATGCGAGTCATTAAAGTACTTTATGGTTTTGGTTTTGACATGATCATCCGTATTATTGTCGACATGAAATGTTGCACTCCTAGCACTAGTTATACGTTTAAGGGCTCACCATCCTGATTATCTCATCAAGTCTACATGACTTGGAATGTTAGAGAATTTACATGATAAGGATTTGATGATTATTGCATATGTATTAGGATTAATGTAGAGTTTCCTATACCCCATGTATATATAAAATGGTCTCGTAAAAGTTGTTATCAAAAGAACATTGATGGTATCTAGGGAATTGGTTATGTGCACCAATTAGTACACATATGCCTGGGGCTATGCAATTATTTTATATGCAGTTTTTTTTCGTTTTTAGACCCACTACTAGCTAACCAGCCTCATGCGTACCAGTTGGTAACTGGATATAAGCCTGATATTTTACATTACGCATGTTTGGTTGTGTAGCATATATGCCAATTGTGCCCCCACAACGTATCGAAATGGGTCCTTAAAGACGATTCAGTATATGTTGGATATGAATCCCTAACAATTATCCGTTAACTAGAATCCTTGACTAGTGATCTCTTTACCGCTAGATTTGCGGGTTGTCACTTCCATGAGACAGTCTTCCCGTCGATAGGAAAAAGGATTTTCCATGGGAACGACAGGAAGTGTCATTGAATATTCTCACTCTGTCTCATTTTGATCCCCAAAACTTCACAACGTAATGTTGAAGTCAAACGAATCAGACTCGATACCTGAAACGTTTAATGTTATTCCAAAAGTGACAATATCACATATACGAGCTGCAAATATACTCGCAAGGTCAAAAGTCCCCAAACAGGGGCACAACGTCGCTGGAAAGTGCGTTGCAATCACACATGTTGGAGATCTGGTTGAGGTTATAGCTCCCAAAAGGAAATGGATGAAGTTATTTGGTTCGATAGATACTCATCTAAAGGAAGATAAAAGTAAGGCACAACTATTTATCATCAATACAAACCTCTTACGAGGTTGTCTCTGATTATAACTATGTCTATGAATCATTACTGGAGGACGCTCCGAAGTTAATATTGATTCCGGAGATAAAAAAAAATCTCAAATGAATTATGAGAGTGCATATGAGTCGATTAACAAATCATACATACTCGTTGATGATATATTCGTATATACTATTGCTCATGAGATGATAGAGCACATTGACATCAAACCATGCTCAGTTGAAGAATGTCAACAAAGAGCAAATTGGCCTACATGAAAAAAGCAATATAGGAGAATTATATTATTTGATAAATGAACAGGTATTTGGTTTGGTAGTGCTAACCCATGAAGTATAAAGCCTGTAAGACATAGATAAATCATTTGTCATAAAGCGCAATGAGAATAATTAAGCCATAATGTATGAGGCTCTTCTTTGGCGCAAGATTTCTCATAACGCCCTGGATTGATCACGAGAAGACTTACTCTCCCGTGATGGACGTTATTCTGCTAATTAATTAGCCTAGTAGTTTCTGAAGGACTAGAAATGTAGCTCATGAATGTGGTTACCACATATCTCTACAGGGATCTACATTTAGAGATATATAAAAGTTATTGATGATATTACATTACCAAAATCAAGTAACTCTAAACCACGAAATCGTTTGCAATAAAATTGAAATGCTCACTTTATAGATTAAAGCAATTTATGCGGATGTGGTATACCCGCCTAAGCGAATACTTGATTGGGAAAGGATATATAGGAACTATGAATTGTGCCCTTGTGTATTTATTTCAGGAAAACAAGTTCCAGATTTTCAAACTAGCTTTATATGTCGATGTTATGAATATAATAGGCACTCTTGATGAAATAAGATAAAGCACAACTACTTGAAATCTAAATTTAAGATGAAAAATCTTGGGAAAACTTGGTTTTATCCAACTATTTGAGCTTAAACACCGAGTTTGTGAAATATTAATTCATCAATCGCATATGTCCAGAAAATAATCCGACACTTTAATATGGACAAAGTGTATCCGGTTAGTACTCCCATGATCGGTCAAAGTGTTGGACATAAGGAAAGATCCATTTCGTCCAAAGGATGGTAACGAAAAAGTGTTGGGGACTGGAATTCCCTATATAAGTACAATATGCGCATTACCGTACTTAGCACACAATACACTTGATCATCTATTGTATTTCTCGGTGAACTTGTTAGCTAGATTTAGCTCAGCGCCAACGCAACGTCATTGGAATGATATCAAGTTAATCTTTTGGAACCATTGACACGAGCTTATACTTTCCATGTAGAAATAAAAATGAGATTGATAATGAAAATTCAATACCTACTTAGAATGTAAGCAACAAAAGTACTAGCTCTTATAGAAAAATGCCAAACAATCTCTTGGTATGACTTTGCTGATATTAGGTATCTGTCTGACCCATACAAAGGTTGTTCCCAAACTGGATAAGGAATTACCACTGGGAACACGCCAATTGCTTGGAAGTAAACTAAGCAAACCCTTGTAACTACCTCCTTGAACTAATCCAAGAATATTACTCTTCATGAGATAATTAAAGAATGCATATGATTAAGGATTATCATTACACATATTAGAGGAGCTAGTAATTTTGAGTTCAACCAGTATCCTACTTGAATATATGGAAATAATGCATCATGTGTCAAAGAAATGAACACAAGATACATCAAGGGTGATAACACAAAGCATATTCTACTTAAGTCTTATACAATCAACAATAAGAAAACTCTCATTGCGATTTAATTGGATCAAGTAAGATGTTAGGAGAATATGACACATTTTACCAAATCATTACCTAAAACTATATACTGGGAAACATGTAGAAAGTAAATGCAAATGTTTTCCCTTGATTAATGCACGAATCAGGGGGAGTAGTAGACAAAAGGGGGAGTCTACTATACATGTGATATTGGTATATTGTGCTCTTTTCTTTAACCAAGGTTTTATTTTTTCTATTAGGTTTTATTCCTTGGTGTAAGGTTTTACTGAGGCAAAAGTTTATATACCATCATGTTTTCCTAACTCTCATGATTAATGTACGAATCTAAGAGAAAACTAGACTAAAGGAAAAGTTTATGTATTGCAAAGAAGTTGGTGCGTTGTACTCTTTCATTTGTCAGACTTTTATTTTTCCCACTAGATTTTTATTTTGGCGTAAGGTTTTAACGAGACAACAATTGTGCACCATCACTCCTTTGACTTGGCACAAGGGGGAGTGTTGTAGGATAAGTGTGTCATTGTCTAAATGATATGACGATAGAGATAAAGATAGAGATAGAGATAAATATATCAGAGTTAGATTAGAACTGAAATATCTCATAGCTAGATTACTTGTAACTCATCCCTATTTAAAGGACTTACGATTAATGAGAATTACATATTTACTCTCTTTATTCTATTGTTCTTCTGTTTTGTTTTTCCTTTAACAAAAGCAACATATATATGCAAAGGCTCAGAATCTCAATCACAACCAAACTCAGATGGCAATATTTTTTTTCATTTTTTATTAAATTAATTTGACACATGTTGGTATTTGATTGGTTAGTTTAAGATTTTTTTTTTTGATAAATCTTATCACATTAAAAAGATAAGTTTAACAAAAAAATTAAAAATTAAAAATTATACAAAAATTTATATTTTTGAATTCTCTACAAATAGGGACCAATATTGACATATTTTAGATATGTAATTTCGTATTTCTCTTTGTAGTTTGTTTTACTTATGTCATTTGTAAGTTCTTTTTTACAATTATAATTATGTTATAAAATATCAAATAGTTTTTTATCTATTTTTTATATTCAATAATAATAAAAAGAATACTCTAGATATGTTAAGATAATATATATATATATATATATATATATATATATATATATGTATGTAGGGGCAGATTCAAACGAGAAGATAAACATTTTTGCGAGAAAGCGAGAAGTGTTTAATCATATATGATACACAAACTTAATCATGTATGATTAAACATATGTTATATTGACAATACATAGACGTTTAATCATACATGAGTAAACACACCTACAAGCCGTGTAATCATATATGATTAAACACTTCTCGCAATCTCGTAAAATGTTTAACTTCTCACATGATTCTCCCTCTATGTATGTATATTAAAATATTTGAGATGGAGTTGAATCACTAATAAACCATAAAAAATGTAAGATTTGATTGAGGTTGAAATTAGGTAGGTGGAAGAGAGATATATTAATTTTTTAATTAAGATTGGGTTGGATTTGGTTGCTAATAAAGATAGTCTTAGAGCATCCACGGTTATGACTTTGCCACATCGTCTTTCTCTTTCTCCACATCAATTTTCTCTTTCCTACACACTTTATAAACTTTTATCTCTCAATCATGGATTGGTCCATACTTTATATAATAAAAACTATAATAATAAAAGTTATAATTGTTACTTATCACAATCAACACGAAATAAAAATTACATTGATAAAAGTCATTATAAATAGAAACAATGAAATAAAAAATAAATAAAAGATGGCTGATACAAATAACAAAAATTATTTGCTTTGTAATAAATATATTTAGTCATAAATTATAATTTTATTTATATATGTACAAGTAATTTGATTATTTAAATATACTTTTTTTATGAGACCTACATAGATGAAAAAGAAGTGGTCCATAAACATGGACCTTTCTCTTCCACATGGCAAGGAAGCATTTTTCCCCCAATGGTTTAGTTTTTTAAAGAGCGGCTCCTCCTGATGACATGGATTCATGGACCTCCCATTGGGGATGCTCTTAGATGTTATGTAGTGAACAGTTTCAAATGTTAGTAATATAAAATATGTAGTGAACAGTTTAAAATGTTAGTAATGGAAGGTATGTAGTGAACAGTTTCAGATGTTACTGGATATTAGTAATGTAATTTGGTTTATGGTTATTTAGTTTGCACAATTTTATGTCTATTTTATTTAATTAAATGATAATTTTTCTTTTTTTATTTAATGAACGGTAATTTAAATAATTTAACATATTGAACGATAAGTTTACTGATATTTATAATTTTAAAGAAAAATCACAGAAAAACCATAAAATGTCATTTGTTGATATTTAATTCCAATTCCAAAGTGGAATTCTGGGAACCAAACAAAAAGATTCCAATTCCTTTAACAATTCCATTATAATTTCATCCAACCAAACGCAACCATAATGCGTGGTCAAATTCTATCAAATGCAATTCCAATTCCTTCAAAGTCAAATTTCTTGATGAATACCAATTCCATCGAATTCCATTTCGCGAACCAAACGCCTTCTAAAATTTCTTGCACAAAGAGAGATAAGAACAAGATAGAAGAGAAGATAAGTATGAAGATGAAGGCGTAGAAGGCTTAACATAGAAGAAGGGTCTTTTATGCTATTTATACCTAGTGCATTAAATGCACCTCAGAAGGTACAGTCCACGTGTCACGAGAGGAGTGGAATGCACGTCCTTGTCCTTTTGATGTAGCATACTTTTGGCCACATACGAATAGTATAACTAGGTATTTGGTAAGCATGATTGGGGATACAAAAGCAATCATACTATGTACCTTCGTACTTTTGTGCAAGAGAGTAAGACAAAAACTAATCTTGATGAGCAAAACTCTTGATCAGTGATAGAGAGGAATCACTGAGTCTTGATTAGACTTGACGCTTGATGTAGACAATCATTATATCACTGAATGTCGTTTCAGATCACTAGTAGACTGGTATCTTTCTTCAGCTACTTCTTTGACATCGCTGAAGGTTTCGTTGGTGTGAATATTGTCTTTGAGGAATACTTAAGTTTATTCTGTTACTATACATGTTCAGCGATTACTGAACAAACTAAGTAATGATCGTTGAAATTGAAACAAATAACTTAACCAGACTTAAGTACATTTCACTCAGTAAAGGATCAACATCAAATCACTGAGAGAGTTTGGATCAACAATATCCCCCTATTTGATGATGACAAAGCAACATAACGAAAATTTCTTAAATAAACAATAAGGAAATAAAACTCATAAATACTTGTCCCATTTACTGTTTTGAGGGATCTTTTTTAGCACTTAGATGGAGTAAAACACTTCACTAAAATTTCATTCTAATATTGAAAGATTACAAGTATGATATGAAATTACAAGAAAAAGATAGTACATAGCTAAAAGTGAAAATTGGTAAGTTACAAAGAAAAAAAAACCTATCAACTAAGATCATGAAAAGGAATGTATTCAGGGACTTTTCCTCCTTCATTTTTCCATTTCAGCAGTTCCCTTCTGATCCTTACATCCATCATCTCTCCATGTATGTCTTCATTAAGCCACAATTTGAGTTACTCTAGATGGCTGATGGAATAGAGATGAAGTTCTGAGATTTACTAAAAATGATATTGTCCATAAGTCCATATCCAAGTTTGACATGTATCGTGTTGGGAGTGTATGGACCTTTCGATGGCAAGGAAAGGTTCAACATTGACATGTCAGGGAACTTGACATGCTTGAAGAGTTCATCCACAGAGAACTTGACATCATGTTTGTTCTTGGCGGGAGGTTCTTCAGCGTTAGGGATGGTATTTCTTCTGCGAGAAATCTTTGATGGCAAAGGAGGAATTTCGATGACCTTAGAAGTTCTGTTGAATAATTTTTTCAGCTTTTCTTCGATATATTCCTTGTGCTTTGACTTAGATTTCTGAATGGCATGTTGAATCTTCAACCATTCATAGAAACCATATTGGCCTAAGAATGAAGGATATTTAGTGATTGCATTATGATCATCTCTAAAGATGACCATTGAGATGAGAAGACCTCCATCCTTCATGTGTCTAGAGATAGTAACATTTATGATCTTATGATCACTCAATCTGTGTTATATCCTGTCAGTGCACCAACTCAACTATTTGTCCTTCAGTGTCAGCTCTTTTCGATTTTCTTTTTCAGCTTCTTTGAGTAAGAGAGCTCGAGTACTGATAGGGTTCTTCTTCATGAACTTCCCTTTAGTGTGAGCTTCGATAACTAAAGCATTTGCCAGCTTTATACTTTCTTCCATTTGTTTTATGTGCTTTTCTATCTCTTGCTCAGCTTTCAGCGTTTCTTCTCTCTCAACTTCAGTAAGGAACCCAAACTCATCTCCAGGGGTATGAAGAGGGATTTTTACCCTAGACCGATCAAGTTGGGCTATTATCTAAGCCATCCTGTTGGATTCTTCAACTTAAGAACATACTGGAAATTTAGTGTTTGAAGGTCCTCGATGTATTAGATATGCATCCTCTTCTTCAGCATCAGATTATGCTTTGTACATGAGGAGCTCATTCTTAACTTCTGAAGGTTGATCTGATGGCATTGTTAGGTATTTATGCAGGGGAGAGGATGAGCTAGAAGAAAGTGACGGAGAACAGTTGAAGGTAAGGATGGAAAAGAAGTAGATAGGGGTAGGGATTTATAGAGTTAGGTTTAGAGATAGGAGGGGTAAAGAGGGTTAGAGTATAGGTTACCTCAGGTATGATGAGCTCCCCCTCAGGTTTGTATAGTATGGCCAAGTTGTCTTCAGCCAATCCTTTACCATTGTCGGTGTAGGATTGTTGGTTCCTTTCAGAGGACCTCTCCCCTTGATAGGCTCGTTTATTGATGTTCCTTTGACAGTTGTGCTCGGAGTATGCTGAATGAAGAATTCATCTTCATCATCATCATTGTCATCACCACCGAGGTGAGCACCAGTGTCAGGAATTTCTAGTTCCTCATCGTCTTCAGCTTCTTCTTCTTTATCGTTGGCCTCAGTGACAATGGGAGCTAGTACAGTAAAAGGTGCTTCAGAGATAGAAGGGACGATGGGTGAAAGCTCAACATCATCAGAGTATTCGTCCTCCTCAATTGATCTCACTGCGAGAGAAATATGGTTTTCAGCTTCAGTAGTCTGAGGGGCATTCACCGATTGAACGTTCTCCTCCTCAGATAAAGCAATAGCAAATTCAACTTCAGTATACTCCCCCTCAACAACAGTCTTAGTCTTATCTCCATCTTTGTCATCATCATGGGGGAGAGTTTTCTTTGGCTTTATCTTCCAGACCGATTTCTTCAAGCCATCAAGTGATTTAGCCATTTAAAGGTTGTAGTATGTGAGCATGGCCAGAGACAACCGATCATCAGTTGTGAAGGAAGGAGTTGGAGGAGCTAGAGCAGGTTGCTAAAGAATAGTTAGGATCTGCTTCAAAGTCTTGCCAAGCTGAGCCAGTTGTGAGTTGACACTTTCAGAGAGCGCTGAAAAGGAGCTCTGAAAAGTGGCAATGTTTGAAGAGTTTGTAGCAAGCACAACCTTTATTTCTGACACCTCAGTCTTCAGTGAGTACAGACTATCAGTGTCAGTTTTGACCACATTGATGGATGAGTGAACGACGTCATCTTTACTGGAGAGAGACGTGACTTTAGTGGTGATAGAGGAGAGAGCAGGGAGAGTCTCCTTTACATCCTTTGTCAACTCATCCAACTTAGAACCTGAAAAAGTTTTTGAAACTTGAGAATAAGGAAGCTCAATTTCAGTCACCAAATAATAAATGGGTAGGGAAGATGGAGTACCAGAGGTGTCCTTGGCAATATCCAACCGATTATCGTCTAAGAGGAAGCTTGCAAAATCAATATCGAAAGTACTAGTGAGTTCTTGCTGAGAGAATCCATGAGGGATCGCCTTAGGTCCTGTGTTTTCAAGCCCAACTTTCAGAGTGGAAATGAGAAAGACATCATTAACAATAGGGACAACCACTGAAGGATCATTGGCCTGTGTAATCGAAACCAAAGAAGGAGATGGTGAAACAATTATTGAGAAGGGGTTGTGCTGTCATGCATCAAGGAGGCGTGGAAATGCCTGAAATGACACACTCAGTTATTTCGGTGACTTAGGTAGATTCCACATAAGCTTCAATAGCAGAAGAGGGTGCTGAAGTGGTTGCTGAACTTGCTGGTGCTTTGGAGCTGAGGCCAAATTCAATGATCTTAGGTTGTCAAGAACCCTTGATCAGCTTGAAGGTTTTCTCCTTTTGAGATTTCTAAGATATTTTTGAAGGACTAAGAGGGGCTTCAGATGGTTTCCTCTTCAATGACAATGAGGTTTTGGTGACTTGGATAGACCTTGGAGGTTTAGGCACGGTTGTTGTCATTGTAGAAGTAGAAGAAATGGAAGGAGTGGTGGGGTAAGCGATTTGAAGCATACATGGGAATATGGATATGTGAGATGGGTTGGCCTTGTGATCAAGGATTCATCTATCAAGCCTGGATAGCTGAAGATCTCCAGACTTGGGATACTTGTCACCGAGCATCCTTGAAAAAGTTGCGTTGAGGAATCTGACATAGGAGACCATAGCTTCCCTTTTCCTATTTTTCAGTCTCGCAACGAGATCATCGAAAATGATCTCAGCGTAGTCCATGTTGAGACCGTATATTACTGAATGGCCAATGTTCAGTGCCAAGTGACTCGGTTGGTCTTGGCCACCAGTCTTTCCACCCATAGATTGGATGAAGTGAGAAAATAGATAATTCCAGGCCACTGACATTCTATTCTTCTCAATTTTCGTTAACGATTTGTTGAGTTCAGTTGAGTCCTTCTTTTTGGGCCAGTCGTAGTTGATATAGTAAAGGAAGTCAACTATTTCTTTAGTAGAGGGTTCAACTTCATAAATTGCAGCCTTTGGAATATGAAGAGATGCTTGCAGAGTAGTAGGTCTGAATCCAACGATTGAGTTATTCAGTGTGAATGAGATTTTGGTGATCTCATTACTCTTTTTGTCTTGACCTTGGACAACTGAAGTAGTGAACCAGAACTGTAAAGGAAATATTTGATAGCTATGGGTTCCACAATGAGACCATGGTTGAGAGGACATAGTTCTTTAGGAATCGAAAGGCATCCTAGTAGTAGGATTTCTTCTTGGGGATTTCCGGGAAGGTCAAGTGGTTGTTTGCCATGAAAACGGCCTCATCAAAGTTGAAGTTCACAAATCGATCAGCTTCCATTTTTGGGTTTAGAAAGAAAAAGAAATGGGTACAAGGACAATCTTTAGTATACGAAGATATATACTAAATGTGGTGTTTTTGGTGCAAAATGTACCATAAACAAGTGTTTAGAAAAAGAAAAAACTTTAGAACTGAATGACTAAGAACTTATGGGTTCAAGAAGTTCTTAGAAGATTTTTAGGGATTTAGAACAGATTAAGGTTTTATAAAACCAAAAAGAAGAAAGGTTTTAAAGACAAATGCTTGTTTGTTTTACGAAGAAAGAAGGAAAACAAACAAATGAGTAAGAAAGAGCAAAATAAAGAACAACAGACTTTCATAGTTTGAAGATTTGAAAATTTGAAGAAATCTTAGTACGTGTTCTTGGTGTTTTTCTGAGACAACGAGAGTAATTTTTCTTGGTTTGAAAGTTTGAAAAGGTAAAGAGTGTGAGTGTGAGATATATTTATATGTAGGATGAGAGAGAAAGAGACGTTTGGTTATGATGACATTTACACGTCCGAGGAGTTTGATTGGACATGGAATGAAAAAGGCGTCGTGCGTCAGAACGTGGGGTATTATGTGGGACAGTTGTCTTCCCGTTTAAAAACCATTTTTAATGATGTCATAAATGAATGACTCTTCAATATCACTTTTAAAAGCTTTTAATCACCTAAAGAAATTCAGTGATTAGTTTTAAGTTTTGAAAGAAGGATCACTGAGTGATATATTACAAAGAACAAACACTTCAGTGATTGAGATAAAAAGACGTACCTTGGGAGATAGATATATTTTAGAGAAATTCGGTGAGAGAATAAGAACAACGAGACATTCATCCTTATCATTGAGTAATGCTTCAACACTGAAGAACTATTCTTCAATATTCAACATTCCATGTTCATTGATTAACATGTTAAACCTTGATTCATCAAGGGCTTATATAAAAAGATCAGCGAGTTGAGAGAAGAGAAGATAAGGAATGAAGATGAAGGCGTAGAAGGCTTAGCATAGAAGAATGGTCTTCTCTACTATTTATACAGAGTGCATTAAATACATCTTAGAAGGTACAATCCATGTGTCAAGAGACAGTGGAATGCATGTCCTTGTACTTTTGATGTAGCATATTTTTGGCCGCATGCGAACAGTAAGGCTAGGTATTTGGTAAGCATGATTGAGGACACAAAAGCAATCGTACTATGTACCTTCATCCTTTTGTTTAAGAAAGTAAGACAAAAACTAATCTTGATGAGCAAGACTCTTGATTAGTGATAGAGTTGAATCATTGAGGACTCTTCAACTATCGCTGAGTCTTGATCAAACTTCACACTTGTTGTACACAGTCTTCATATCACTAAATGTCAATTCAGATCACTAGTTGACTGCACTATTCTTCAGCTACTTCTTGGACATCGCTAAAGGTTTATTTGGTGTGATTTTTGTCTCTAAGGAATACTTAGGTTTATTTTGTTACAATACATGCTCGGCGATTACTGAACAGACTCAATAATGATCGTTGAAACTGAAACAAATAACTTAAACAAACTTACGTACATTTCACTAAGTATAAAGGATCACCATCAAATCATTTGAGAGAATTTGGATCAACACACATCCATGATGAAATATCCATAATTTCACATCCAACGTAGTCAATAGCAATACAACAAAAGAGTATTTTTTTTATTGTTAACCAAGAGTTTGCAAATTTTAGAAAAATTAATCATAAAAACAAACATGCTTAAGAGTAAGACCTGGTAGTTGGCATAACAATACGTTTATAGAACTCATGTATATGCATCTTAACTAAGGGTTTATATAGACTCGCAATCCATTTTGCACAACCATAGAACTTGCTTATCAAAAATTAAATCATTCACTTACCCTTGAACAAAACCCGATCCGGATTTAACAGATGCATAGATAACCCTCACATCATCTTAGCAGCAACCTTTTGCATGGCATTTGTTACATCCTGGTTCTACAATAATAAAATTATTAAGAAATTGATCCACTTTTGATCGAATAAAAGAGAAAATTCAATCTAAATCCATCTCAAACAACGAAGTTAATATAAATCAGTTTATGACCTTTCCAAGCTCGAATTTTATTCTAGCATCCAAGCCATTTACTATTAGACGAATTTTACAACTTTATAGTTTGACCACTTCCTTTATTGTGTAAAAAGAAATTCGATAATTAAGATAAAGCTTTAAAAGCTATAACTTATAAAACCAATAGTGTTCATAGTTCATCCATTTCAAAAATGGAGTTTGAATAATAAGCCCAATATTACTTACCATATAATTCAAAAATTCCATAGTGCAATAGTTGCATTGTCATTCTCTTCCAAATCCAAAGAACAACAACATGTGTGATTTGCTTTATCCATTTCGAAGTAACTCCATATACAACAATTCCATATAAGTGACAATGTAGTTTTTGAGTATAAACATATCCCAAGTGTTGGTCCTAACAAGTATATAAGAAAGTAAAACAAGTAAAGGGGAAGGTTGAATACAATACACATAATTTTCACTTAATTTTTTTTATTGATATCACTATCAAGAATTACACATAGAAAACTATAAAGATTGTTGCGGAAAGAACAGATAAACTATTCTAACAATCTTTGCACAAAGAAGCTTAGAACACAACTTGAAAGCACAAAGTTTAAAAGCTATGAGGATGAGAGAATGAGGTTTGCCAACTTTCTTGAGTGCATTGAGTTCTCTTGTAAAAGTGTGGCTTGCATGGAGGAGATCTTCACCTTTATATACTACCTTATGCATTGAATGCAAAGGACAATTGTCAAACTGATATTGGATCCTTGAGATTTTCTTCAATAAAAAAACAAGATATATGAAATGACTTATCAAGATTCAAAGAAGATCTTTGTACCTTGATAGGACAATATCTTAATAAAATATGTCTGGCACAAATCTTTTAGAGAAAGTCTCCATCAATTTAGAACTTGGGGTGAATATAGAAGGTTCCATTCCTTATGTCAAAAGGATGTTGGAAAGAAGGGACTTAGTCAAATCATGATGATTTGACCAATGAAGACATTTGCCGAAATATCTTCTCTCGGCAAGAGCTAATCCTGCCGACCAAAAGGATGTGGATCGACAGGTATAGCATCTGCTGACCGAAGAGAGCAACTTCGGTAGTTGCTTAACTTAGTGATCTTGGAAGCTTGTCTTGATCCACATCAGAGGGTTTACTTCTTGCTGATTTCGGTTGGTCTTCGACTTTACCGATCTTTTGAGGCACAACTAAGCTATTACAAAGAACATTAAAATAAACTAAGTATGGAGATGAACAACATATTACAGATATTAAATAACAAGCCGAAGGGGAGGTCATCTTCAAATCCTTGATGACCCAACAATCTCCCCCTATTTGATCATGACATCTCATACTTAAATAAAAGAGTAAGTAAATGAATAATGCATTTTGACCCTGTTTTACTCTTTTTGGGTTCTTTTTAACATAGACCATTCTTTTTGTTTCTTTTTGGATTTTTTAGAGTATCCGACATTTACAAGTATAAAATGAATGACAGAATAAGCTATACATACTATTTACCAAAAGAAAATTGTACTTGTATTAATCTCATAAGTAAGATTACAAGACAAAAACAAAATTCAAGTACAATTAAAGGTAGAAAGATAAAATATCTAAGATTCTTCAAATGGGTCACTCTGGATGAATTCCTTCTTCTTCAATTCATCAGTCACAACATTGAAGAGAGCCACCGCATGAGCACCGTTTGGGATGATCTGAAGAATTCCAGATAAGAAGATGTTGTCGGCAATAGGGACTTGATATGCTCTAAAGAAGCGAATTTGACCGAAGCCATCATTGAAGAAAATCCCATACACCGGTTCGAGGATGACGGTTGTTGAAGGCTGAGGTACTAAGGTTGGTATAGATAGGTCAAGTTTGGAGGTTTTTGGAACCTTTCCTTCCTTGGCCATAGCTTGAAAAACACCTTACTTCTTAGTCGACCGAGGTTGTGGCTTGGAGGAGGAAGAGGAGTGATAAGCCTTGAGTTTCTGAATGAACTCAATTTTGGTATTTGTGTGCTCGATTCGATACTTGAACCGGTAGGATTTCATCTTCTTCTAAAGAGTGTCGATGTGATCAATTACTTGGTCCTTGAAACCACTTCAACTCTTTTCCAGAATTTTGATGTTTTCGAACCATTCACTAAGGCCATAGGCCCTAAGCCATTCCAGCTTATCCGTCCGGCTTGTCCCATTTTCTCGTGAAATGATCAGCCAGATTGGATCTTTAGAAGACTTTGGCCCAGAGATCCTGACACTAGAAATTGGAGAGCTTTGACATCGGCTAGTGAGAGACTTCCTGTACCACCAAATGCACTTGGATTTTTGCTCTTCAGACTCTTTGGCTGATTTCTCCAGGCTTCCAAGCTCCATCTTTTGGGCGCCGATAGGATCAACCAAAAGTTTTGCCTTCTCTGCCTTATCTTCAGCGATTTTCCGAGCTAGCTCTTTTGACTCATCAAACGCTTTCTGAGCAATCTCGGACACCTTCAATTCTTCGACCCACATTCCAAATTGAGAGGTTATCTTTAGGGGAGGTTGTAGCCTTAGAACATCCGAGGAGTGCTTGGTTCTTGCTTCCTTAAATCTTTTTATTTCCGCAGATTCCTCCTCAGGTGTTAGTTTCTTCTTGCCTTTGTCTTTCATCAGCTCCCCCTTAGATACATCGACCCGATCGGTTGCAATTAATTGGTCGGTGCCCTCTCCTTCGGCCTAATCGGTTGGAGCCGATCTTCTGGTTTCTTCTTGGTGGACATTGAATATTGTGATTTGAGGGGTATGATGCTTCCACTCAATAGGTTTCTCCCCTTCAGCGCGAAGAAGAAACCCCAATTTGGGTCGACACACGACCCACTCGCTGATCAATCCGACAGAGACAATAATGATCATCATCACCGAATGTCTCATCACTCAGATCTATATCCCATTCTTCGGAATGAGACTTGATAACCGATTCAGGAAGATTGTCAACCTTTTGATGAAGACGGGCAGGAGAATCCAGAATCTTCTCATTTACCAAGTCCTGAGAGAGGACCTTGGTCTTCAAAGAAGCAACCTCCTTATCCCTTGCATCAGATTAAGCTTTGAGTGATGCAATAGACAAGGTAAGGTGGAAGTTATCTTTCAGGAGTCTTTCCAGCCGAATGTTGACTGCCCCTACCGATGAGTTGAGCGGGGCAGACAAGTTGGTCAAATACCTGCAACCACAAAGAAATCAGTATATAAGAAAGTAAAACAAGTATTGTAGAAGGGGGGTTGAATTCAATACACACAATTTTCACTTAATTTTAATTCTTTTATTGATATCACTATCAAGAATTACACATAGAAAACAATAAAGATTGTTGCGGAAAGAACAGATAAATTATTCTAACCATCTTTTCACAAAGAAGCTTAGAACATAACTTGAAAGCACAAAGTTTAAAAGCTATGAGGATGAGAGAATGAGGTTTGCCAACTTTCTTGAGTGCACTGAGTTCTCTAGTAAAAGCATGGCTTGCATGGAGGAGATCTTCACCTTTATATACTACCTTATACATTATATGCAAAGGACACTTGTCAAACTGATATTGGATCCTTGAGATTTTCTTCAATAAAAAACAAGATATCTGAAATGACTTATCAAGATACAAAGAAGACCTTTGTACCTTGATAGGAAAATATCTTAATAAAATATGTGTGGCACAAATCGTTTTGAGATCTTTTAGAGAAAGTCTCCATCAATTCAGAACTTGGGGAAATATCCTCTGTGCAATAGAAGGTTCCATTCCTTATGTCAGAAGGATGTTGGAAAGAAGGGAACTTAGTCAAATCATGATGATTTGACCAATGAATCCATCTGCCGAAATATCTTCTCTCGGCAAGATTTAATACTGCCAACCAAAAGGATGTAGATCGGTAGGTATAGCATCTACCGACTGAAGAGAGCAACTTCGACAGATGCTTAGCTTAGTGATTTTAGAAGCTTGTCTTGGTTTGCATCAGAGGGCTTACTTCTTGCTAATTTTGGTTGGTCTTCGAATTTACCGATCTCTTGAGGCACAACTAAGCTATTTCAAAGAGCATTAAAATAAACTAAGTATGGAGATGAAGAACATATTACAAATATGAAATAACAAGCTGAAGGGGAGGTCATCTTCAAATCCTTGATGACCCAACACCAAGTAATATCAAATGTATAAACAGTGAAGTTACCAACTGGATTTACAAAAAAACATAAATCCATGTAGTCTTATCCGGTCAATGGACTATGAAAAAAATCCTCAATATTCATTTATTATCCAAAAAATGAGAGTATTGAATGGTATAGGGAATGCAAGTGAGCTCTGACACCTCAAAATCAGCTACATCGTAAGTATTATGGTTTGGAATGTTGGCAACTTCTTAATTGATAGAACCCTTGAATAGACAACATCAATCAAAACCTCCCCAAAACAAGTTAAAAGAAGGATTATCAAGGTATCATCCAAGAAACAAGCATCAACCAAGTATGTTCATCACATTTGAAACATATGAACAATCATTTTGTGTCCAATGTGGGTTAAAAAAACGAATATGTTATTTGAGGACTTTCAACCAACACATGATAAGCAATTCAACTAGCAAAAGAGTAAACATCAAAACCAAGGACTTCACAATGTAAAACTTTGAAAACAAATATAACCTTACCTATTGGAAAATGAAATTGATGTTATAAAAGAAGAACTCAAAAACACAGAATGGTTATACCTTGTAGATTTAGTATCCATAATTCCATATTGATCGATCAAACAACTTTTCTTGGAAGCAACAAGTTATGGAGAAGTGCTAGAGATGGAGAAAGCAAGATATGGAAACACGAAATTTGAAATTGAAGGAAAGCGATAGGGAAGGATAATCGTTAGGAGTGGGAATTGCTATCTAAGGTTTGAATTTGAATATATAACAAGCAAATGGTTTGAACTGAATATCACTACTAGGAAAAGAGGTATCAGCAACGGGCACAATCCGTCGCTAATTAGTGATGGTTTAGTAACGAAACAACTACAAATCCTATCCCTCGCAGATCCATTGTTTAACACCCTCAAATATGGAAAGAGCGACTAATTTAAAATTTTCAACAATACCTTAAAGTATAATAAAATCTCTTATGACAAGTCCATACTTGAAATACAATTCTAGGTTAAATACAATTTGGAGACTGGGTTTCAGCGACGGGCACAAATCTCTTATGACAAGTCCATAAATAAAGTCTTACATAAAGACTAATTAAAGTCGGGTGTTACTAAAACCCAATGAAAGTCGCTATATCCAAAGTAAATGCGGAAGACTTCACCAAGCTATTCACTTCTTCGAGCACATAACTAGCACTCATCTCTTCACAATATCGCTAGAACTAATCCCGAAATAGAACTTGATGCACATGCCGACAAATAAAAATGTTAGGCTAATGCCTAGTGAGTTCAAGAGTTTTCATCATGATTATAAAAATCGTTAAATGGAAATAATGCATCTTAAATCATGATCCTTTAAAATGAATTACTTTAAATATGAGAATGACCCATTTTCCAATAATACGCATTTTATAGATGAACGTCTCAATGCCAAAACATTCTTTCATGAAGTAATGCAACTCAACACTTACTCAAAACGCGAATAATGGTAAATGCTCAAATATTGAAATTTGAATAAAACTTTATAAACCAAACGACCGAAATATGAGTAAACGCAAGTCTCCAAAATTATAACATATGAAAAATAACCCAAACTCAAAACGTCACGGAAAAACAAGGATAAAACTAAATACCCAAAACAACACCTTTCGGTGACGGAGGAGACCTGATTTCCATGGCTAGTGGCGGAACACTAAAGTAGGCCACATTCCAAGTTATTGAGCTCACCATACTAGGACCCATGGCTACGAGCTCGCCGACTCGTACTAAGATGTGGATGAGGGCACCCGAGGATCCTAATCATGCTCATTCTATAGGATTACATTTACGGCCCATGGCTAGTATTCGGCTCCACATAACCGTACAAAGTTGCTTCCGAGGACCCAATGTCTCAACTAGCTACAAATGGGAAATAACTATCCCATAAAAACAGACTCAACAATTACATCACGGGGCCAATGGCAGATGCTTGACTCCACGAGCCTGCACCATAAGGCCCTCTCGATGACCCCGTGACTAATCCTGGTCCCATCATGGAAATAATAGCCATTTTTAAAATATTAAAGACCGACTCATATGCCTATGGATCGATTACATTACAGTCTATAACATTACATGACTCCAATTGAATGACCAAGGTACTTAAAACATGTAATTCTCAAATGAGACGTAATAAACACCATCATACTCAAAACTCCACAATGGGCTATTAAACCGGACAAATGTCCTCAAGACTCATCTTAGTAAAAACCGAGTCAAAGGCTCAACAATTTACTTAAATCTCCAATAAAAGCCAGTGTAAACATTAAAACACGTTTGACCAACGGTTATGCAAACAGAACGACCAAAAGTATGATTAACTCAAAACTCATCATTGGTTGAGGCAAACCATTTTCCAAATGAACTCATACCCTTATATTTCCAAAATGCCTCATAACACAATAATATGCATTTCCATACGGTTTATAAGATCAAATACACAAAAATGGCATTTTCATCAAATGAACTCCATTTATATATAAAATCATCAAGGAAATATATCAACGTGATTTATTTACCAAAATGTTCAATAATCCCAAATGTGAGTGTTTCACAAAATTTATAAAACCTAATAATCCAAATGAGTAAAACTCTTCAAATATCCCAACTTTTAATAAAAATCATGTAACCACATAATCACTTTAAAATGGACATTTTTTTGGCATGTACAACGTTTTTACAAATCAACTTGAACTCACCTTGCTAGATTTAGGCTAAATCTATATTTTACCCCAACTAGAGTTTCCTTGACGAAACTTGAATCCACAAGCAAATCCTTCCAAAAACCTAGATTCACAAGTTTCCAACCATAAACATTCATATTCAACAATTTAGAATCGATCCCCAAACATTTTATATCAAAATCTCTATTTTAGCCAAAACCCTAGTTTTGACCTAATTTCTCCAAAATCCTCCAAACCGAAATTTGGGAAACATAAACACTAGGAAATCATCAATGGAGCATTTATAACTTATATCAAAGTTTAGAAACTAGGAGGATGAACTCACCACTTAGGTTTTGGTGAAAACCTAGAAAAACCTAAATTCCTTGAAGATGGAGGTGATGATGACGAGCTCTTGACCTTTGCTTCCAATCCACCACCAAATACTATTTAATCTTCCAAAAACTAACAATCTAACCTTGAAAAGCTCTCAAAAACGAAACCATAGCATTTTGAATCGCCCAAAATGGAGTAGAAATGAGCAAGATATGACCAAATGAAGGAAATCCCGATTTTATGCACTGTGAGATTAGCGCGACCCTGACATGCTACAGTTCCATTTGTCACTGTAGCGGGCACTATCGCCCGATATGTACCGAGGGCCCCTTGCCTCGTGCGACCCTGCCATGCTCCAGTGCCCTATGACACTGTTGTTGGGCACTGTAGCTAGACTCGTACCGAGAGTTTTTCAACCGTTCTTCGACCGCTTTCTCGACAGATTTCCCGACCGTTTCCCAACCGTTTTCCCGGCCGTTCCTCGACTGTTCTCTTGGCCATTCCTCGACCGTTCTCTGGGAACATTTGATGTTATTATGTCAGATATTCTGTCATTGTCATGATTAGATGGCACATTAGTATGGACGACCAACCACTTGGTAATCGCCGTTGCTATTATGACATATGTCACAACTGCATGGCACTATAGTCGAGAATACCACACTTTCAATACCATTGGCGCTATTGTGACAAATGTCACAAACACATGTTACTATAGCCGAAACGACCATACTCTGAGTACCATTGATGTTATTGTGACAAATGTCACAACCACATGGCAATATAGCCGAGACGACCATACTCTTAGTACCATTGGTGCTATTGTGACAGGTGTCACAACCACATGGCACTACATCTGTTGATCCAAACTCTCTCAGTGATTTGATAAAGACCCTCTTTTATACTTAGTGAAAATTACGTTTAATATGTATTAGTGTTTCACCATCAGCGATCAGACTAAGTCTGTTCAGTTATCGCTGATAGTCTTTCTTACAAACATTTATATGTATTAGTGTTTCATTATCAGTGATCAGACTGAGTCTGTTCAGTTATCGCTGATAGTTTCTGATGTAAACAGTAATGTAATCCCTGAAGACAAGTCTCACGTCAACAGATGTTCATAGCTAAATCAAAGACAAAGCTGCTGAACAAAGACAAGTCTACTACTGACCTGATGCAGATATCAGTGAAGCAAAGATGAATCTACTTATACGCGAAGGAACATGAGGAAAAGCTTCAGCGATAGCTGAACCTCTTTATATCTCTGAAGGAAGAGATATTCACCAATCAAACGATCACGAAGCTTATGCCTTAAGTCTCCTTTTTGTCTTACCTTGCACAACCAGTACGATGTGTCAGAACGGACACATCTCTGCCACAAATCGTACAACAACTCTGTCAACTATACTGCTCATGATCCGGCCGAAAGCATGTCTCCCAAAGTCAGACTCCCAAATCCAATCACTGAACGCCACGTGTAAAGTGCCCTGCCATGCATTTAATGCATAGGGTATAAATAGAAAGATTACCTCTCCATCTGAGAGTGTGCTCACCTCTGGCCTTCATCTTTCTATTTCATAGAAACCCTTGTTTTCTATACTCTCTAATCCCCCATTCTCTATATTCTTGTGCAACCATCTTAGTGTTTCTTAAGTTTGTTTAGATTGAGTCTGTCTTAATCTTATTCCGCAAAAAACTTGTAAATTGTGTTTGATTTATCAATAAACAATTTATTAAACTTTAATTTATGTGTTTGTATTCAACCCCCCCCCCCTTTCTACAAACTTGTTAAGCACCTCTGGGACCAACAAGTGGTATCTGAGCTGACTGTTTAATCTGATAAACAAGATCTTGCTTTATTCTCTTCCTTACTATTCTAAAATGGCACTTAACACAAACACAAACTACTATGATAATGGTTCACTTTCTAAACCCCCTCGATTTAGCAGAGATAACTTCTCTCTGTGGAAAAATCGAATGATTCTATTTCTTGAAGGTGCAGATCCCACCATACCTGAATACATAACAAATGGACCCTATGAACCTGTCCAAATCATAGCTGTCGTTCCAGCTACTGCCACCACTCCATTTGTTCCTGAACGCTATGTTGTTAAGGAAATTAGACAATGGAGTGATGAAGACAAAAAGAAGGTTGGTATCGATGCAAGGGCAAAGGCCATTTTCTCTATGGCCTTGCCTGATGAAGTTTTCCATTCCATCATGCACCTTAAAACTTCTAAAGAAATGTGGGAAACCATATGTGTTCAATATGAAGGCACCACTGAAATCCAAGAGACTAGAAAGATTAACTTGGTAAGACAGTATGAAAGTTTTATCGCTGGTAAGAATGAATCTATCTCTGACGTTCATCAGCGGTTTAACTGCTTAATCATTGATCTAAGAACCGTTGGTAGGACCTATTCTAATTCTGAGGTCCTAACAAAATTCTTGGAATGTCTTCCTGAATGCTGGGACAGTTATTCAATATGTCTCAAGCTGACAAAAGACTTCAATTCTCTTTCTCTCAGCACCTTATATGGAATATTGCTCAACTATGAGCAATCAAATCTCTTGAAGAAGAATCTTATAAAAGATTCTAAAGACTCCAAAAGCACTCCTATTGCTTTAGTCTCTTCAGAAATAATTCCATCTCAGTGATCTACTCTTACTATCACTGAGTTAGATTCTAAAATTGAGGATCTATCAGACACTGATCTTTCAGAGTTTGATGAATCCTTAACACTCTTGATAAACTCTTTTAAGAGATTTGCAAGAAAGAGCAATTTCAGAAGAAATAAGCCTCTATCCCTCACTGACAAGCCAAAATCAACCCCTGTTGATAAGGCTTTGCAAGTGAGTGCAGGTCAAAGAAAGTCTTCAAACCTTCTACCTCAAGAAGATCCAGTGATGACAAATACCTAAAGCTGAAAGACAAATATCAAAAGTTGAAAAGCTACAAGCGAAAAGGTAAAGGTCTCATTGCTGAAGAACATGACTGGGCTGAATCAGAAGAATCAAGTTCTGATGAAGAAGAAGTCGCTAATCTCTGCCTCATGGCTGAGATTAAAGAAGAAGTGGAAGAACCAGCTGAAACTTTTATGAGCTATATATCATCTCAGGTATCGATCTCTACTAATCCCTCTCTACCCGAAGAAGAGAGAAGTCGCGCCGTTGACGTGCTGACGATTGATCTCTACAATGCTCTAAACGGCAAAACTCTAGCTGAGAACAAAAACATTGATTTAACTGAACAGCTAGAGAAATGTCATGAAAAGATCAAAGAACTGACTCTTTTAGAGGAAATTTTGAAAGATCAAGTCATTGTAAATGAAATCATCAGTATTGAACGCGAACAAGCCATCGCTGCTCTAAAAGCAGAAAAGGCTACTGTTGAAGGATGGTGCAATTCTTCAACAAAGATCACTGAGATTATAAGTGCTCAGATTCCTGCCAGTGATAAAACTGGTGTTGGTTTTTGGAAACCACGGGATGAACCCAAAGAGGACAGTTCCATGCTTAAGTTTGAAACATTTGTCTCTTCCATTCCTGACACTTCAAAGGCTCAGTGCTCTTCATCATCTTCTTCTAATCCCATCCCTAAGGAAATATCCAAAGGCTTTAAGTCTGCGGATAAAGGAAAATCCATTCTTCATCCTCAGAAGGCTACCAAGAAAGCAAAGCTGAAAGTTCCTTCTAAACCTTCAGAGAATCAATTGTCTAGCTCTATGACAGATATCTTTGATCTCTGTCCTCCAAAGCTAAAGATTTATCTTAATCCTAAGAGATCTGAAGAAATAAAAATTCCTCCCAGATCTCATGAGAAAAGCATTCTTGGAGATAGACCTGCTCATCTCAAATTCTCAAAACCTTTCACTCCTGGTCCTAAAACGACTTTTAAATATTGAAAATGCTATCACTGTGGATTTACTGACCATATTGCAAGCAAATGTCCAACTGTCACTAAAGCTGATAAAATAGCTAAAGTGAAGATGAATGCCTCCAAGGCTAAGAAGGTCATCAAAGCTGAAAAATTGACCAAGGTGAAGAATACCACTAAGGTTAAGAAAATAACCAAAGTGAAGACTACCACTGAAGCTGAATCTTCATCTGCTGTGAAGATTATTGAACCTTCCATCTCCACTAACTCTAAAGAACCCATTGAAAAGTGGGTACCAAAGAAATCTTAATCTTCCTTATGTTTGCAGGGATCAAAGGGCATCTGGTATGTCGATAGTGGATGTTCTCGTCATATGACTGGACAAAAAGACCTGCTCACTGAATACAAGGAAGAGAAAGGTCCCTCTGTGACCTTTGGTGGAAATGGAAAAGGATATACCCGAGGGTTTGGTGTCCTCAGCAATGGGATAACTACCTTCAGAAGAGTCGCTTATGTAGATGGACTGAAGCATAACCTTCTAAGCATCAGTCAGCTATGTGAAAAAGACTATGAAGTTCGCTTTTCTAAGAAAGCATGTTCAGTGGTGAATGAGAAAGGAAAACTTGTCTATGTAATAGATATGGACTCTATTACCACTGAGAACATGTGTTTTTTCTCTAAAGCCTCTTCTGATGTCAACTGGCTATGGCACAAAAGGCTCTCTCATCTAAACTTCAAAACCCTGAATACTCTCTCTTCTAAGGAACTGGTTTCTGGTCTTCCTCAACACTCATATGCTAAAGAATCTCTCTGTTCAACATGTGAAAAAGGAAAACAGACAAAAGCTAGTTTCAAGTCTAAACAAGTTTCCTCAGTGACAAGTCCTCTTCAGCTCTTGCATATGGATCTATTTGGCCCTGTTAACATCCAATCTATAGCTGGAAAGAAATATACGCTTGTCATTGTAGATGAATTTTCTCGATACACATGGGTTATCTTTCTTCGCTGCAAGAGTGATACTCCAGAAGAACTAATATCTTTTGTTAAAATGATGGAAGTGCTGAATAATCTCACTGTACGTTCAATAAGAAGTGATCATGGAACTGAATTCAAAAACAGTTCTCTGAACAATTTCTTTAAGAACAAGGGAATTTCTCATAACTTCTCTTCAGTTAGAACACCTCAGCAAAACGGAGTCACTGAAAGAAGAAACAGAACGATCATTGAAGCTGCTAGGTCAATGCTCAGCGATTCTCATCTCCCTACTCAATTTTGGGTTGAAGCTGTAAATACTGCATGTTTTACTCAAAACAGATCGCTGATAGTAAAGCGATTCGGAAAGACATCTTATGAACTTTTTCATGGAAGAAAGCCTTCTATCAGTTTTCTTCATATCTTTGGTTGTCAATGCTTTATTCTAAACAACAAAGATCAGCTTGGAAAGTTCGACCCAAAAGTTGATGATAGAATATTTCTTGGATATTCCTCCATCTCCAAAGCCTACAGATTTTTCAACAAGCGATGACAATCTGTGGAAGAAACAATTCATGTCACTTTTGATGAAACTCGCTCAACGAACTCTAAACCAATCGCTGACAATGAAGAATTAAATGCTTGGATGTTCTCTCATTACAGAGAAACAGAACCCTTCTTTTCAAATCCTCCGGCTGCTGATGATGATCCAAACATCTTACCTCCTAACGTTAAATCCAACTCATGGATCTCAGCAGAGCCTCTAAACACACTTCTTCCATCAGAACCATTTTCATCTGAACACCTCTCAGAAAACAATGTTATGTCTGACACTCAACATTTGATAGCTGATGAGCCTCAAGCTTCATCATCAGTGAACATTCCAATTGTTGATCCAATCTCTGAAGTAATCGATCATGCTCCTGCTCAGCGATGGACTAGAGATCACCCCATTGATCAAATCCTTGGTGATCACGATGCAGGTATTCATACACGACGAAGTTCAGGTAATATCTGTCTCTTTGTAAGCTTTATTTCTTTAATAGAGCCAAAGAAGGTTGATGATGCCCTCAGAGATCCAAACTGGGTCAGCGCTATGCAAGAAGAGCTGACTGAGTTTACTCGCAACAAATTTTGGAATCTCGTTCCTAGACCATCTGATAAAACTATTATAGGCACCAAATGGGTGTTTAGAAACAAGTTAGACGAACATGGAACTGTAACCCGCAACAAGGCTCTACTTGTTGCTCAGGGATACAGACAAGAGGAAGGCATAGACTATGATGAAACCTTTTCCCCTGTGGCTAGGCTTGAAGCAATTCGACTATTCTTAGCTTATGCAGTTTACAAAGACTTCATTGTGTATCAAATGGATGTAAAATCAGCATTCCTAAATGGAAAGCTGAATGAAGAAGTCTATGTATAACAACCTCCAGGGTTCTATGACCCTAAGTATCCAAATTATGTTTATAAATTGGATAAGGCTCTCTATGGTCTCAAACAAGCCCCTCGTGCTTGGTATGACACTCTCTCATCTTTTCTTATATCTGAAAATTTTGAACGTGGCAAAATTGATAATTCATTATTTTTCAGAAAGATAAAAGGTCATATTATTCTTGTACAAATATATGTCGATGACATCATATTTGGTTCTACTAACCCATCTCTGTGTACTCGCTTCGCTGAAAGAATGAAGAAAGAATACAAAATGAGTATGATGGGTGAGCTGACATATTTTATTGGCCTTCAGATCAAACAATCTGACAAAGGTACTTTTATCAGCCAAGGTAAGTATGTTAAAGACATGCTGAAGAAGTTTGATCTTACACAAACTTCAGCTATGAAAACTCCTATGGCACCTCCCCTGACACTTAACAAAGATCCATCTGGAAAACCTGTTAATGTCACTGCCTATAGAGGAATGATAGGCTCCCTATTGTATCTTACAGGGAGCCGACCTAACATTATGTACTCTACTTGTTTATGTGCACGCTATCAATCTGAACCGAAGGAATCCCATCTGATCGCTGTTAAGCGAATTTTCAGATATATCAAAGGGACTCCTAACCTCGGTCTTTGGTATCCCAAAGACTCAGGGTTCGATCTAAATGGATATTCTGATAGTGATTTTGCAGGTTGTAAACTCGATAGAAAGAGCACCACTGGTGGATGTCAACTCCTAGGAGGAAAGATGGTAAGCTGGACAAGCAAAAAGCAAAATTCAGTGTCCACTTCCACAGCTGAAGCTGAATATGTAGCCGCTGGAAGTTGTTGTGCTCAAGTCTTATGGATGAGAAATCAACTATTAGACTATTACCTTCAGCTATCAAAGATTCCAATCTATTGCGACAACACTAGTGCTATCGCTATAACAAACAATCCAATGCTACATTCAAAGACTAAACACATAGAGATCAGATATCATTTTATCAGAGATCATGTGATGAATGGTGATATTGAACTTCATTTCATCCCTACTGACTATCAGCTTGCTGATTTATTCACCAAACCTCTTGATGAGACAAGGTTCAACTTTCTCATCAGTGAGCTTGGAATGCTGAATCTCGAAGAGTAAATCTTCAGCGTTCATGCATTAAGTCAGTGATTATAAGTTCCCCTTTATCATTCAATCTCTGATTAAAACTCTGACTCACAGGTATGTTCTCTTACTCTCAATCACTGAATCTTCAGTCAGTAAGATGTTTTAAATAAAACTTTGATCACTGAAGTTTTCTTCAAATGATTAAAAGCTTTTTGAAAAACAAAATCTATCACTGAGTTTTCTCTTCAGTGGTCCTTCTAAAATAAAAATCAATCTCTGAATCTTTATCAGGGATTCTTTCAACGGAAAACCTATCTCTGATTTTTCTTCACAGATAATTTCAAAAAGAACAAATGAAACGTTTTTCTCTCTCCTATGACGTCATTTGAACCGTCAATCCACGACATGCCTTTTTTTCTGACACGTTCGTCCGTTGCCCTTCTATCCAATCAACTTCGTGGGACGTGTCCATGTCATGATGAACATTTGTATTCCCACCTCTTTCTCTCTCCTACTCTCTACGTATAAAAGGAATGTTTCTTTTCATTCTTATCTTTTACGCTTTCTGAAAAACTTTTTGAGCAAAAAATTCTCTCTCAAGCTTCTGCATCGTCTTCATTCAA
This sequence comes from Arctium minus, assembly GCA_954870635.1. NCBI lineage: Eukaryota > Viridiplantae > Streptophyta > Magnoliopsida > Asterales > Asteraceae > Arctium > Arctium minus. Next base: position 132,380,393 of record OX941080.1, on the reverse strand, counting down.
GATCACCAGGTTATTTTAATCTTTAATCTTGTTTCCATTTCAATCTTGTTATTAAAATCCATTTATGTTCTATCATTATGGATTTTTATAAGATTTCTACTCACTAAAATCATTCTTTTTGATTTTATTCTTTCAAAACCTTTGGTTTTCTCATTGTTCTTCCTTCTTAAACTAAGAACAATGTCTTAATCTTCAAATATTTTTGTTTTTATCTTAATCTGGTAAAAAAAACTTCTTTATTTTTAGACTTTAATCCTTCCCTTCTATTCTTTATTTCTTTCCTTGTTCAGCAATGGCACAGTCAGCACTTGTTCCCTCCAAGAATGTCAAGTTCGCCATCACTGACTCTGAAGTCCCCAAGAACAACCATCTTGGACGCCTAGACTTCGATGGAATCAAATACCCACACCTGGTGGATGCTGCTAAATTCCTGAAGCAATCTTGCATTGCTTACGCTCTCACTGTTGATCCAAAACCCTCCAAAACTCTACTTCAATAGTTTTGGTTCACAGCTGAATAATCGACCATCACCAACAAGAAAGGTGATCAGGTCCCTGCCATTTCTTTCTGCACTGACCTCGGCAAAGGAATGATGACCGCTTTCAGCTTAAGAAAGGCTCTCAGGTTTCCTGACAAACCTAAGAGTGGTTTTGAAGCTCTGCCTACCAACGCTGAACTCATTCAGTTTCTGGATGATATGGAGTACTGCTGGGATTGTACCCCCCCCTCCACCATTCCCAACAAGAAGCTGACTCTCATCAAGAAGGCGAACATGCCTTCTCAGCTGAACTTTATATTTTCTCACTTCATTCATTGTATGAGTGGGAAAAGTGGTTCCCTTGATCAGGCCAGCAAGGTACAACTCCAGATGGCCTACTCGGTCATCGCTGGCAAGAACTTTGAATTTGCCACCGCTATCTTTGACGATCTAAGGTCAAAGATAGAGAAGACGGAAAGGGATCCAAAGATCCCATATGTACGGTTCATCTGTGCATATCTGAAGTTCCTCTATGCCAACGCCTACCCCACTACTGCTGATGGCTCCTTCGCCAAAGTGGGTCAGCGTTCACTGGAGGTCAAACCGCTGGAAAACGAGGTAAGTATCTCTACCCTACGCTCCCGACTCTCTCTCCACACTTCTTCTACTTCAGCGGCCACGCAGGAGGTTCATTATTCTGCTAACCCTGCCGCTACCACTGGTTCCAAACGACCATCAGTTAGTTCCTTTAGTCCTTCGAAAAAGGCCAAAGTTACTAAGGAGAAACCAGCCACTAGTTCAAGGCCTGAGGAAGTTTCTCGACAAACTTCCTTGGATGATTTCGTGGTCCTCTCCTCCATGTCTGCAGCTGTCATAACATCAACCGTGCCAGCGACCTCAGTCGCTGTCACAACAACAGTGACTCAACCTGAAATCTCAGTTCTTCAATCAACCGAGGTACCTTCTACACTCCCATCTTCTTCTATCCCCATCTCTAATCCCTCTATTTCATTGGTCTCTAACCCTCCTTCTATTTCTCAACAGCCACAGTTTGGACCCCTAGGACCTGATCATCAAACTTTTGAAGAATCTATGCAATTCTACAAATTGTTTGATAACTCAGGTACTCCTAAAAGCCCAAACACTGCTCCCATCTTTCCAACTAAGTCTGTTACTAAGACACTAACTTTTCTTTCAGGTCCTAGTTTGGCAACTGTTGAATCGAATGTCAACAGTTTGAGTGAAAAGGTGGTCTCTCTCACCAACGCCATCAACGGAACCACCAGCGCAGTCAATACCGCTGGTGAAGAACTGAAAACACTAACAGTTAGCTGCTCCTCCAAAGCTGAAACTACTCAAATCTCTGCTCTTCAAGAAGAGATTGTCAAAGCCAAGGAAGACTCTCAGCATCGATTTGATGCTTTATCCACAAAATTTGACGCTTGCACCGCTCTTCTTCAACAAGTCCTCAACATGTTGAATGCACCATCTCCGACTCCATCCTCTTCCTTCACATCGGATTATCGCACCTCTCTGAACGTAGCTGTTGAATTTATTCATCAAGCTACTTCAGATATCCCAGTGATTGAAGGACGTCTGGAGAGTCTGGAGGCTGAAGTCCGGAAGTTGGCCTCTGCCCAGCCTTCCTCTCTCCCTAAAGTTCCCTCCCTCCCTGATAATGAAAAATAGGGGGAGAAGGCGGCTGAAGAAAATAGGGACGAAGCTGCTGGAGTTAATGCTGCTGAAGCTGAGGTTCAACAGGAAGATCCTCCCTCTCATGTTGAGGGGGCAGAAGGTTGCTGACAAAGCCCCTCCTTCTTTCGATGTCTCGGTAGATGAAGAAGAAGAAGAGGAGGATGAAGATGAAGAAGATCTTGATCTCCAAGATCAAGATGAAGAGAAACACCCAGATGATGATGATGATGATGAAGAAGATCAATCGCTATGGTTTTCTGCAGCTACCACATCATCAGTGATAACCTCGAAAGAGGATGTCACAGCAGGGGGGATTCATGGAACATCCTCAGGAACCCCTTCCTAAAGCAAATCTAAAGGTCCAGTCGCTGAGGGAAGCCTGAAGACTGTTTCACTATCTGAAGAGAATCCTTCTTAGGTATGCCTTTCACTTGTTCCCATATCCTACTATAAATTCCCTACCCCTGTTTCCTTCTAGCCTTTATCTTCCTCCTTCCCAAAATAAACTAACTTTGTTTCTCTCTTTTCTGACCAGACAGTTCTTTCCCATACTTAAGGGTAAATAACTTCAAATAATCCCAGCCGCTGTAGCTGATGAACAAATAATCCCAATCTCTGTAAGAGAGATTGATGATGAAGATGAGGAAGAAGAGTCCCTGCAACATCCAGGAAGGCCCTCTAGACCATCTCACTGGTCAGAGGAAGAAATGAAGAAAAGAACAGAAATGATCTCTCATCTAGAGAAACAACGATTGAAGATCCCCTCTCAATCAATAGATCTAGAGTTCCTGACTGAAGCTGAAATCGAAGAATCTGTCAGGGCTGAGAAGCTGATAGCTGATTGTCAAAGAGATGCCTCTCTTGCTCTCAAGATTTAGTCCTCTCAAGTCAAAGACAAAAAGCTGAAGAAGAAACCAGTTGAAGTCCAGGCTGCTCTATTGAAAGAGACTGAAGAGGAGCGCTCAAAAGAACAAAGGGTCAGCGATAGCTCAGTCGAATGGTGTAAAAACAAAATCGACTATCGCTCTGACCCAATGAAGATCATAGACGTTGTCATCTCAGGGAAAAAGAAGAAGGACCGAGTTTCTGTCACTATGGAGATTACCAGAGAGGAAGGAAGCTGTAAGGCCATGTTCGTTTTAAAGCTGGAAAGCTTCGGTTATATGGAATGGCTAGAGTTCAAAGATGCGCTGAAGAAATCCAAATCAACCAGCAGAGGCTATGTCGAAGGCATATTAGAATCCCTCATCAACAGAGTCTCCACTGTGTTAAAAGTACCATCTGCTCTTCCTTCCAAGCCAAGGCAGTTCAAAAGAAAGTTTGTCTCCTCCTCCTCCTCTGAAAATGTCGCAGTGATAAGAAATGAAACCTCCATCAAATTCTCAAGAGAAGTTCTGTTTGGTCCTCCTCCTGATCTTTCAGTTCTCGATCTATCTCTGCCCCCTGGTGGACCATATGTTGCAGGACAAGTAATCAAAGAACCTTTTGGAATCTTCTTCAGAGATGATGAGGAAGAACTCAGATTCCAAAGAGTCTCTGAAATTCCTATCTGTCCCCTTAGTCATCTCAAGGATCTCTTATGCTTATGGTGTGACTACTTCCCTTCTGCTGAGCAAATCAAAGCAATCATTAGCCAATAATCTCTAGAGCGAAGGCAAAAAGGAGAAGAAATACCTGAGTATATGATCAATCCTCCAAAATCTTCTTTAGATAACTGATAGATTAGTTCTATATATCTTGTAATCTATTAGTTTAACTTACAGTAGTTAGTTCTTCACTTGTACTTATAATTTTCACATCTTGTAATTCTTTCCTTGAATTAATGAAAATTTCAGTGAAGTACTTAACTCTATCAGTACTGTAAAAGATCCCTCAAAATAGTAATTAGGACATGTATGTTATGAGTCCTAATTATTCCTTATTTTGAACTATAAAGTAATTTTTTTTCAGTTACTTTGTCATTATCAAATAGGGGGAGATTGTTGATCCAAACTCTCTCAGTGATTTGATAAAGACCCTCTTTTATACTTAGTGAAAATTACGTTTAATATGTATTAGTGTTTCACCATCAGCGATCAGACTGAGTCTGTTCAGTTATCGCTGATAGTCTTTCTTACAAACATTTATATGTATTAGTGTTTCACTATCAGTGATCAGACTGAGTCTGTTCAGTTATCGCTGATAGTTTCTGATGTAAACAATAACGTAATATCTGAAGACAAGTCTTGCGTCAACAGATGTTCATAGCTGAATCAAAGACAAAGCTGCTGAACAAAGACAAGTCTACTAGTGACCTGATGCGGATATCAGTGAAGCAAAGACAAATCTACTTATACGCGAAGGAACATGAGGAAAATCTTCAGCGATAGCTGAACCTCTTTATATCTCTGAAGGAAGAGATATTTAGCAATCAAACGATCACGAAGCTTATGCCTCAAGTCTCCTTTTTGTCTTATCTTGCACAACCAGTACGATGTGTCAGAACGGACACGTCTCTGCCACAAATCGTACAACAACTCTGTCAACTATATTGTTCATGATCCGGCCGAAAGCATGTGTAACACCCTCAATTCTGGAAATAGCAACTTATTTAAAATTTTCTAAATACATCAATAAACAAATCATCTACAACTGCAAATTAAGATTTAACCTCAATACAACCATTCATTATATACAAAAGTCTATAATAAGGATGGGTGCTACTAAAACCCCATAATAGTTACTATCTCCAACGTTACGGAAGACTTCCCAACTACTTACATTTGCACAGAGCTAACGTTCAACTCTTCATAGGATTGCTAGGACCAACTCCCAACCTTGAAACCTGATGCACATGCCGACAAATAAAAAGGTTAGGCTTAACGCCTAGTGAGCTCAAGAGTTTTCAACATATATAAAATAATCGTTTAAAAGAAAGGATGCGGTTAAAATCGTAGTCCTTCAATATGATACGTCTTACATGTGAAAACGACTCATTTTCCAATAAGATGCATTTTAAACAAAGAAGACAAATTTGGACGTTTTCCAAACCTAACCACTACAAAGATGATAATACCAATGTAAGCCGCCCATTTATAAATTAGCTTTAACCCAAAACTCACTCAAAGCGTAAATATAACTTGAACTCTCCATTTATGAAGATACGGTTAAACCTTATATCCCAAGACACACAAAACACGGGTGGGGCATAATACTTATCCCATAAAATCAAGGGTAAAACCCAATAATACAAAATGTCACCGAAAACTTGGATAATAAAACTCAATACCCAAAAACAACACCTTTCGGTGACGGGGTATTCCCGATTCCATAAAATGTGACGGTCCACAAAGTAAGCCCATTTTATGTTGTTATGACTAGTCATATAAACAAAGTACACGCAAGGGATGTCAGGCTCAGTAGCTTTAAACGTACACCCACGGAAACTCGAGTTCAACCCCGTCGGGTTCCTATGTTGAGCCCCTCATCCAATATCGTAATACTTGAGCACGAAGGACTTACACCGCACCCGGTACCTTAACGTGCAGCACGAAGGACTTACATCGCACTCGATACCTAACGTGCCTCGACGTGGAAAACTAATCGTCCCAACGCCGGAACAATAATAAACCAAATATGGGGTCATGACTCCCAAATGTATCCAATAAGCCAAATAATACGCATAAGGCCCAACAAGGCTCGAAGTCGAGCTACCAAAACTGGAAAATTGTCCAAAGACTCCAATCAAATAAAAATACCAAGCCGCAGACTTAGCAACCCATTGACCCATTGATAAATGTAATAAAAATACGATAAACGCACTCGACCAACGGATACGCAAACACAACGAGTAAAAGTAAGATTAGTTCAAAACTCGACATTAGTTGAAGTAACCCAATTTTCAAATGAACTCATAACACAAAGTATGCATTTTCCATATTTAACTGCTGATAAGAATGAAAATCATAAAATGAGACTATAAACATTCTTTCAAGTATCTCACACAGATGTGTAAGTAATACTTTATAAAACACTCCATTTCATGATGATGCATAAAACCCGACATACATTTAAAAGTGTATTTCTTTGACCAAAGATCCATTTATGCAATAAGACCTCAAAACACATTCATTTGTGACCCTTTATCAAAAAGCCCAAAAATCCCAAATGTGGTGTTATGTAAAGTTTATAAAGTTAAATACTTCAAATAATCAAAGATTAACCAATAATCCAACATTTGATAATTTCATGTAAAACACATAAACACTTTAAAATGGACATTTTGGCATGTACACCGTTTTCACAAATCAACTTGAACTCACCTTGCTAGATTTAGGCCAAATCTAGATTTCTCCCCAACTAGAGCTCCTTTGAAGAACACTTGGATTCTCAAGACAAAACTTCCAAAACCTAAATCCATACATATTCAACCATACATAAACATAATCAACCACAAAGAATCGTTTCCCAAACCATAAACATGAATACCTCAACTAATACCAGAACCCTAACTTCCATAACCGAAGAGAATAGAAGATTACCTTAACCCAAACTTGAATCCACCAACCAAAACACTTCTAGTTCACCAAAATGGTCACAAATCTCCAATCTATGAAAGGAATCACAAAGGGTGGATGAAACCCTAGAAAACTTGGTGAAGGAGATGAAATGGGAGAGATGAGGAGCTTACCACCACAAAATGCTCTAGTATACTTCAATAGAATTTCAATCTCTTGCTAAATCCTTGAAGATCTCTCAAAAAGGAAACCGTAGCAATTTGAATCACCCAAATCGGAGCTAGGATGAAGGAGATATGAAGAAATGAAGTTTGGGGCTGAAAATTGCGATTTTAATCATCCAGACGCTGCCCGCGAGAGTGATGGCGAAAGTGACAAGGTGTCACTCTCGCGGGGCACTTTCGCCAAGAATATACCGCGGCCGAAAACTTCCCCGATCACTGTTTTGGCCATAACTTCTTCATTATAGCTCCGTTTTCGCTCCGGAAAGAACCGTTGGACTCGTAATTGAATCCTTCATCCATCTAGACTATAAAATCTAGGATTCAGGTCCAAGATTAAATATCTTATTTTTCTTGATATATCGGTTTCTGTACTAACTTGAAATGATACCTTTCGAAAGTCGGGGTGTTACAACATATCTTCCAAAGTCAGACTCCCAAAGCCAATCACTGAACGCCACGTGTAAAGTGCCCTGCCATGCATTTAATGCATAGGGTATAAATAGAAAGATTGCCTCTCCATCTGAGAGTGTGCTCACCTCTGGCCTTCATCTTTCTATTTCATAGAAACCCTTGTTTTCTATACTCTCTAATCCCCCATTCTCTATATTCTTGTGCAACCATCTTAGTGTTTCTTAAGTTTGTTTAGATTGAGTCTGTCTTAATCTTATTCCGCAACAAACTTGTAAATTGTGTTTGATTTATCAATAAACAATTTATTAAACTTTAATTTATGTGTTTGTATTCAACCCCCCCCCCCTCTACAAACTTGTTAAGCACCTCCGGGATCAACAACATCCATACTCCATATGTGGTTCTTCCTTTACCTATTCACCCAGTTCAACACTTTTCTTTAATTGGGATAGAAATCCAGGGTGTTACACATTGCTAATTAGCGACGGATTAGCAAGGGACACGTGTCCATAGCTAATTAGCAACGGATTAGCAACGTAATTCATTAATTTATATTTAAAAAATAAAAAAATAAGGAAATCCAAGTGTTCGTCACGGATTAGCTACAGACATATGGATTTTCATTTAAAAATAAATAAAATAAAAATTAGCGATTGTACACATGTGTATGTGTTATGTGTACATGTATATGTATTATATGTATTTTTATCATGTGTATGTGTTATATGTACACATGTGTATGTGTGTGTTATGTGTACATATGTATTTGTCAACTCGTGTAATATTATATGTATACATGTGTTGGTTCCTTACCACGATAGATTTATGTATATTGTTGTATATATGTGTATATGTTGATATGCATGTGTATGTGTGAATGTATAGATAATGTGTCTCGGTAAGCGGACCATAAGAGTATGGGGTGGTATCTGCTTTTGACTGATAGAAAGCCTCTCTTTTATTTCTCGAGACTAAACCTGCCAATAACCATAAATATAAATAGATAAAGTTTCTATTATCGACAGAGTTGCATATGAGACATCTTTATCTGAGTAGGAGGCTTTATTGGTCGAATCCTCATAAATGATGTTAAGATGGGTTGGCCCATCCTTAGAATCCTAAAAACAAGAGAGGGAACATAATCACTTTCTTTCGTGACATATCTAGTCAGACTGAATGGGATTTCAAGAGTTATCACGATCATTCATATCCATTTCAGTATACATGAAGTGCGCGGAAGCTACCATTTCTAGAATGCAAGCAAGCTAGCTTGTTGACTCTCCTAGTGCTTTGGAGGCAAGGAAAGGCGCATTTGAAGTGACTAGTCACTTTTGGAAGCTTCTAGAAGGTCGACAATTGAATTGGCTGATAAAAAGGAAAGCCCGACGACCAAGCACTCTCATGTGTTTCAATTGATGTCAGTAGGTTTTATAACTAATAAAATGTCACATTGCGCTTTAGTGGGTCTTGTTGTGCTTTTGTGTGTCTTATTGGTCTATAGTGGGTCTTAGTGGTCTTATCGAGTCTAATACACACCACATGCACCTATGTAGTACACACTTGCATGCAAACATGTAATAAGTCACCATTGGTGCTATTGGGCCTTAATAAGTCATAAAAGCTCTTATTGGGATATAATGGCTCTTAGTTGGTCTTATTGAGGTATAGTGGGTCTTAGTGGTCTTATTGAGCCTAATACACGCCACATGTATATATGCAGTACATAGCTGCATACTAACATCTAATAAATCACCAAGGATTTAGTGGGTCTTATTGTGCTTTAGTGGGCTTCAGTGTCTTATTCGGTTTTAATGTCTTATTGTGCTTTAGTGGTTCTTATCAGGCTATAGTGGATCTTAGTGGTCTTATCAAGCGCAATACACACCACATACATATATGTAGTACATACTTGCATACAAACACGTAATAAGTCACCAATGATCATAAAAGGTCTTATTGGGCTTTAATGGTTCTTGGTAGGTCATAATGGGTCTTAATGGGTTATAATGGTTCTTGGTAGGTCTTATTGAGCTTTAGTGGATCTTAGTGGTCTTATCGAGTCCAATACACACCACACGTATATGTGTAGTACATACCTACATACAAACATGTAATAATTCACCAAGGATCATAAAAGATCTTATTGGGCTTTAATCGATTGTATTTTGAGTTTTAAAGGGTTTTAGTGGGCTTTAATGGGTTGTAATGGTATTTAATGAATCTTAGTGGACTTTAATCGATAATAATAATAATAATAATAATAATAATAACAACAACAACAACAACAACAACAATAACAATAACAAAGATTTTTAAGTTCAATTAAGTTAAATAGTAATTATTTAATTATATATTAAGTTTAAATTTTAATAAATTCTATACATATAATAAATAAGTAACTAACATGTCACGTGTCGTTTTCTGGTGAGTCGACTTCAATATTTTTCCGCCTAAATATGTATCTGGACGTAGTTTACTTATAAGTTCATGTTGGGAATTTAAGATTTGTTCAAGTATGGTTAATGTTGCTAGTATATCATGATTACTACTGCTAGTAGATTTAATACTGCTTGAAAAGTTAGTACTTCTACTTCAATAGTTAATACTGCTTGGAGAGTTAGTACTGCTAGTAGTTAGTACTGCTAAGGGATTACTACTGCCAACATGATTAATACTGCTGAGGAGTTTAATGCTGCTGAAGATGATTAATACTTCTGAAGAAGGTTAGTGCTGCTTATGAGATGAAGACTCAGTATGGAATGAAGACAGCTGTATAGAAGACTTACTAAAGTAAAGGAGATAATTATGGCCTGAAGATCAATTTTATTTTGATAATTATCTTGTTATATGTCTTGTATAAATAGTATAGAAGTCTTTGTTAGAATTAACTTTTGATTGATAAGTTTTTTTTAGAGAGAATTAACCTCAAGGTTTATAATCCTAATTCTAGAGAAGTAGAATTCGTCTTGGTGAGCCTGTTCATCAAGATTGAGGTTTTGTGTGAAAACTTGTAACTTTAATCATTCAATAAAGTTTACAAGTTGTGATTTTCTGATTCACTGTTCCATTTATTGTTGAATATTAAAGTGTTATTCCGTAACTCCTTTAATATTGTTTCTGAGTTCATTATTCTTGTTATGAATTAGATCCTGACAACTGGTATCAGAGCAAGTATTCTCAGAAACCTTCATTCATCATGGACAACTCAGGCGAATCAAACAGTACTTTTGTCTCAAAGGTTCCCATGCTCAAACCTAATGAGTTTGACATGTGGAAAATTCGGATCAAGCAGTACATCCTCCTTACAGACTGTTCTATGTGGGACATTGTTGAGAATGGTCCCTCTGCTGAAGGTAGAATTGGACAAGATGGCAGAAGACCACCTCCAAAAACTGATGGTGAAAAGAAGGTCAGACAGTTGGAGATGAAAGCCTTAAGCACCTTGCTTTTGGCCATTCCTAATGAGAATCAACATCAGTTTCAACACTGCACAGATGCTCAGATTCTATGGAATTCTTTAGAGAAGAGATTTTCTGGCACCAAGAGCACTAAGAGGAATAAAAGGGATATTCTCAAGCAACAATATGAGAATTTTACTTCTTCAAAGAATGAGTCTATGACTCAAACTCTTGACAGATTCAATAAGTTAATTGGTGAGTTGGCTACTGTTGGAGTACAGATGGAACAAAATGATATCAATCGAAAGTTCCTCTGATCTCTTGGAGATGAATGGACCATGTACACTGTTTCATTCAGACAGAATGATGAATTAGAAGAAAAGGAACTGGATGATTTGTACAATGATCTAAGAGTGTTTGAATCTGAGGTGGAAGCAAAGAAGAAGCCTACTGGATATGTTCATAATGCTGCACTCCTATCAGCATCAATTGATTCTACTGCTAACCCTGAATCAGTTAATGTTGCCTGTGGAGTAAATCAAGAAAAAGGCAATGAATCTGTTTTTGAAGCCTTTCTTTCCAGCCATGGTAATTCTTCTTTAATCAATGATGACTTGGAGCAGCTTCATCCTGATGATCTTGAAGAGATGGATATCAAATGGCAGATGGCCATGCTTTCTATGAGGGTGAAGAAATTCATCAAGAGGACTGGGAGGAACAACTTCTCCCAAAGAAGAGAAGATGGAGCAGGCTTTGATAAGTCAAAGGTAGAATGATACAAGTGCCATATGAAGGGACACTTTGTCAGGGAATGCAGAAGTGGAGTGTCTCACAACAACCACCAACAAGCACAGACTGGAAACTTCAACCAGAACAGAAACTCAGCTCAAGCTCTTGTTTCTCAACAAGGAATGGGGTTTGACTGGTGTGATCAAGCAGAAGAGGCCATTCAAAATCAAGCTCTCATGGTAGAGGTATCTGATCTCCCAACTGAGATACTTTCTAATCTCTGTTCTCAAACTTGCATAGACACTGTTAAAAGGTACAAGGATCACAACCAGAATATAAGTGATGACCTTAAAAGGTTAGAAAAGGATAGAAAAGACTATGTGAGAATTGTTGAGAGGTTTGAGGAACAACTCAAAGGTTTCCAAGCCAATGAACTTCAACACACATATGATACAAATTACTGGAAGTGGGAGAAGAATGATCTAGAAATCCAACTGACAAAGTCCAAGGAGGAGAATGAAAAGTTGAGTGGAGAACTAGACAAGGTTAAGCTAGATGTGGAAAAGTTTTCATATGCTTCTAAATCCATGGATTCAATTCTAAAGGTCCAAATCCATGATAAGCTTAGACCAGGAATTGGATACAATACCACACCTCCACCATACAACAACAACTACATCCCTCCTACATCATACTTGCTAGAGATCAAGGATAGGAAGGACATACATGAGGGAGCCACTAAGATAGATCCTTTAGATGAAGTAGTTGTTAAGGACAAGACTGAGAAAGAAGCTGGAAAGGGTAAGGATAATAATGTGAATGTTGAGATTCCCTTAGAAAATAACATTCTTACCAATGAGGGTGGTGGAAGGGATTGGGTCAAATCTGATGGTGTAGAGAAGATAGAGGGAAAGTCCAAAAAGGTTCATTACAAGCAGACTACAGTTGTGAATCCTGTTCCTTGCAAACAGTGTGCATGTAATAAATCTGAGCCCCTAAAACATGATAAAAGGAGGGGAAATCAAAGAAATTGGAATAATCAGTGGGCTCAGAAATAAGGAGTTGATCTGAGTAGAATCATCAGACCAAAACCTTGTTTCATATGTGGCAAATTGAATCATCTTGCTAAGCACTGTTATTTTAATCCTATGAACCAAATGATAAATGTTCAAAGATCTGTGCAAAAACCCTTTGGTTATAGGAAGAGTGAAAGGAACCATGTGGCTAAGAAAAATGTTAAATCTAAAAGCCACATGATGAAAAAGACTGTAAGAGAGAATGTCAAGATGTGGGTTCCCAAAAGCACTAAAACTGTTAGTACTGCTACCACAAATAGTGTTGCTGACAAAGATAGTGCTGCCAGAAGCAATACTACTTCTATCAATGTTAGTGTTGCTGAGAGTATTAGTACCTCTAAAACTAAAATTGTTAGTACTTCTTCAAATGTTAATACTGCTAACTCTGTTAGTGCTTCTAACAAGGTTAGTACTGCTAAACCTGTTAGTGCTGCTAACTCTGTTAGTACTTCTAAAATTAGTACTGCTTCTAGTGTTTGTGCTTCTAGACCAATCATCTTGACAAAGTACTCCAGTCAAGAGGATTCTAAATTTAAAAATCTCATCAAAAAGGAGTGTAAGTACTTTGATGAGAAAGGGAGTCTCAAGACCACTTTGGCTTGGGTTCCCAGTCAATACTAATTGATTTATCTAATGTGCAGGGCAACCAGCAGCTCAAGGGAAAGAGCATTTGGCATGTTGATAGTGGTTGTTCTAGGCACATGACAGGGAACATGGATTGCCTCAAGAATTTCAAGAAAATTGATGGAGGGCATGTTATCTTTGGTAATACTCCAGATGGAGGTAAGATTAGTGGTAAGGGTGATGTAACAAAAGGTAAGATGACCTTTGAGGATGTTTTCTATGTTGAGCAGTTAAGATACATCCTGTTAAGTGTATCACAGGTTTGTGACAAAAAGCATAGTATATTATTCACTGATTCAGAATGCATTATCCTTGCTCCTGGATTCAAGGTAGTTGATGAAAAGATGATACTACTAAGAACTCCCAGAAAGGATAATGTCTATTTTTTGGATATGGAAAATGTTTCAACTGATTCATCCCTAAACTGTCTTGTTTCAAAAGCATCTTGGGATGAATCATCACTTTGGCACAGAATGATGTGTCACATGAACTTTAAAACAATGAATAAACTTGTTAAAAACAACCTTGTAAGAGGTTTGCCTTCAAAAGTCTTTTCATGTGATGATCATTGTATTGCTTGTCTCAAAGGCAAACAACACAAAACTTCTCATAAGTCCAAATAAGTGAACACAATTTCTTCTTCTCTTCAGTTGTTGCATATGGATATGTTTGGTCGTACAAATGTTATGAGAATAGGTAAGAAATCATACTGCTTAGTTATTGTTGATGATTACTCTAGATTTGCTTGGGTATATTTTCTAAGGACTAAGGACGAGACAAGTGGACTGATCAAATCCTTTATTCTAAGAATTGAAAACCAAACAAATCAAAAGGTAAAAGTCATTAGGTCAGACAATGGTACTGAATTTAAAAATCTTGACCTAAACACCTTTTGTGAGGAAAAAGGAATTGAGAGGCAATACAGTGCTCCTAGGACTCCACAACAAAATGGAGTTGCTGAGAGAAGGAATAGGACACTGATTGAAGCTGCTAGATCTCTGTTAGCTGATTCAAAACTTCCAATTACTTTCTGGGCTGAAGCAGTTAATACTGCTTGCTATGTCCAAAACAGAGTTCTAGTAGTCAAGCCTAAAAACAAGACACCATATGAGCTTTTAAATAAAAGAAAACCATTTATTGGATTTTTCAAACCTTTTAGGTGTCCTTGTACCATTCTCAATACCAAAACTCACTTAGGAAAGTTTGATAACAAAGCAGATGATGGTTTTCTTGTTTGTTACTCATCTCAGAGTAAGGCCTACAGAGTATTTAATTCTTCTTCTTGAATAATTGAGGAAAGTGACAATGTCAGATGCAATGAGAACTCACCAAATCTTATTGGTTCTGGTTCTCAGTGGTTATTTGACATTGATTCACTAACTAACTCTTTTGGTTTCAGTAGTGATGATTATGCAGGATCAGGTAGTAGAGGATCAGGGGATGAAAAAATACAACATATTATTCCTCAGTCTGTGATCTTTACATTACCTACAATGGACGCTGTTGAAATCTGTGAAAAGGAGACTGTTACTGAATCAATTCAGAGTGAAGAAGAAAGAAGAGATGAGGAGAATTCAGAGCATGAAGAGCGAGAAGCAGTGGATGTGATTCCCTCAGCTGACTTAAATGATTCCAATTTAGATGTGGGAATTAATGAAGAACCTAGTCTTCAAACAAGAACTCAGAAGAATCATCCTCCTGAGCTGGTAATAGGAGACATATATTCTCCTATGATGACTAGGAATCAAAGCAGATTTCAAGATTTGCAGGATCAGCAGCATACAGTACTCTCTTGCTTTCTATCCCAGATTGAGCCTAAGAAGGCCTATGAAGCAATGAAAGATTCAAGTTGGATAGAAGCCATGCAAGAAGAGCTGCTATAGTTCAAATTGCAAGATGTTTGGGACTTGGTGGACCTTCCTAAAGGCCATAGAGCAATTGGCACCAAGTGGATTTTCAGAAATAAAAGGGATGAGAGAGAAATAGTAATCAAGAACAAAGCAAGGCTAGTGGAACAAGGGTACACTCAGGAAGAAGGTATAGACTATGAGGAAGTATTTGCTCCAGTTGCAAGGTTAGAGGCAATTAGGTTGTTTCTAGCCTATGTTTCATACATGAAGTTCAAGGTATATCAGATGGATGTGAAGAGTGCCTTTCTATATGAAACAATTGATGAAGAAGTATATGTCTGTCAGCCCCCTGGTTTTGAAAATCCATCACATCCTGACAGAGTATACAAACTTAAGAAAGCACTGTATGGTCTTCATCAAGCCCCAAGAGCATGGTATGATACTCTGTCTACCTATCTTTTGGAAAATGGGTTTGAAAGGGGAAATATTGACAAGACCCTCTTCATTAAAAGAAGTAAGAAGGACACCCTACTTGTTCAGATCTATGTGGATGACATCATATTTGGCTCCACAAAAGAACTGATGTGTAGAGACTTTGAAGAGTTGATGCACAAGAGCTTCAAAATGAGTGCAATGAGTGAACTCACTTTTTTTCTTGGACTTCAAGTAAAACAGCAGAAAGATGGGAATTTCATAAGTCAATCAAAGTATGTGAAAGACATCCAAGATAAGTATGGTTTATCAGACTCAAAGCCAGCAAGCACACCTATGGAAACACACAAACAGATCACTGCAGATCTTGAGGGGGAGGATGTTGATGTCCATCTTTATAGATCAATGATTGGATCTCTCATGTATCTCACAGCCTCAAGACCAGATATCATGTTTCCAGTGTGTGTGTGTACCAGATTCCAAGTCAAGCCAAAGCAGTCACATCTTCAAGTTGTTAAGAGGATTTTCATATACTTAAGAGGGCAACCTAGATTAGGTCTTTGGTATCCTTATGAATCTACTTTTGACTTGATTGCATTTTCTGACAGTGACTTGGGTGGTGCTAATATGGATAGAAAGTCTACTTCAGGGGGATGTCAGCTTTTGGGTGCAAGACTAGTATCTTGGCAGTGTAAGAAGCAAACCATAGTGTCCTTATCCACAACAGAAGTTGAGTACATTGCTGCTGCAAGTTGCTGCTCTCAGGTTCTATGGATTCAGAAGCAAATGCTGGACTATGGAGTAACCTTTCTTCACACTCCAATCTTCATTGACAATAGCAGTGCTATTAGCATTGTTAACAATCCAGTCAAGCACTCCAAAACAAAGCACATTGAAATCAGGTATCACTTTATTAGAGACTGCAATGAAAAGAAGCTTATTCAAGTTGCTAAAGTTCATACTGACAACCAGTTTGCTGATCTATTCACTAAAGCTTTTGATGTGGGAAGATTCACTTTCTTGGTCACAAGTATGGGCATGATCAACTCTGAATGAGCTCATGTTTAAAAAGTGATTGCATACCTGTTATTTGTTTATTTTTGGTGCTACTAATCATCTTTTTCAGGAAGTGTATTGCCTTGCTCAGACTAACACAAGCTTCAATAGTATAACTATAGTTAATGCTTCCAGTGCAAAGTTACTACTTCAGGTATCAGTTAATACTGCTAGTGGTTAATACTGCTCTCAGTTAATACTGCTAGTTAGTTAATACTGCTCTCAGTTAATACTGCTAGTTAGTTAATACTGCTAGTGGTTAATACTGCTCTCAGTTAATACTTCTAGTTAGTTAATTCTGCTAGTGGTTAATACTGCTCTCAGTTAATACTGCTAGTTAGTTAATACTGCTAGATGGTTAATACTGCTTCTTTCCCGAATCATATAAATACCCTCTTTGCCCGCCTAAAAGCTCATAACGACTCTTTGAATATTGTTCATCTTCTCTCTAACCTTTTTCTCTCAAGCAACCAGTGTGGTTTAGTCAAGACTCCTCAATCTCGATGGCATCAATGGCGTTTATTGATGAACACAACGAGATTGCAATGCTTCAAAAGCCTAAGCAGGCTACTGGATTTCATCAAATAGTCGATTTTCTCAAGTCCAGCCATATCGCTCATGCTCTTACAGTGTCACCATCAATCTACATCGAGCACCAGAAGCAATTTTGGGCTAATGCCACCACTATTACTAAAAATGGTGTGCAGGTTATCAAGATAAGGGTGTGTGACAAACCCTTGACAGTTTCTGAAGAGGTAATTCGCATCAGTCTACGACTAGACGATGCCTCAGGTATCACATCTATCTCTAATGATGATCTATTTTCCACTCTCACTAGAATGGGGTATGGAGGTCCATTGGGTGTTTTCAAGTTCTCCAAAGCTAAATTTTCTCCCCAATGGCGTTTCTTTGTCCATACCCTTATGCATTGCATTTCTAGAAAGACTACTGGATGGAGTGAGTTCAGTAGTACCATTGCTTATGCTTTGGTCTGCTTGGCCACTACCAGAAAGTATAATTTCTCAAAAATGATTTTCAATGACCTTGTGTCAAACTTGGAGAATAAAAAGAGTTTCTTTATGTATCAAAGATTTGTCCAGGCAGTTATCACCACTGAATTGACGGATATGCCTCAATTTGATTAGATATATGTTCCTAAAATCCCCAAGGGCAAGGTCTTTTCAAATATGAAGAGATCTGCCATGGACTCGGAAGGAGTTGACACCCCATTGTTCTCTACAATGATGGTGGTGTCCCACAATCAAGAAGGTATGGCATCAGGGTCAGAGCCCTCACTAGACCATCCCACTGAGAGCCAATCCCAACCTTCAATCACTATATCAATCCCTCAGTCCCTTCTTCAAAAACCAACTTCTCCCATCACCCATACTTACATAAGGAAAAAGGTAAAGAAGGCTCCTTCTCTTCTTGTACCTTCACCCACAAAGCCTCTAAGCCCTCTAATGGAGAATTCTCCATTAGAGAATATCTATAGGGAAACCACAAGGGTGTCTCCCAACCCCAAGGAGGTGCTCACTGAGGAGATGCATGAGCATATGGGTGAGAAGGCTGCCACTACTCCTGCTAGCATAGAGGAGGACAGTGGTAACATCAATAAGACCTCCCCCATGGCAACTTTGGATGAACAATCATCCAAAGGTCCCAGGTGCCAAGAAACCAAGGGGGTGGAGGGTGCTTCTGCTAGGCAGAAGACTTTCACTACTAAATGTTCCAATGATCCTTCAAAAGGGGGTAAAACTCCTAGAGAAGGTGAGGATAGATATATCTACCAAGAATTGATGGATATAATGGGCAACATTAATCTAGATGTCATCAAACAGGGAGCCGATATAGAAGAAATGAAGTTGGTAATTCTGTCTCAACAAGTGCAGATTACCAAACTGAAGAAGCTAGTGAAGAAGTTGGTGTAGAAAAGGAAAAGAAAACAGTTTGTCTTGAAGAAGAGGGTAGATGCTTTCAAAAAGGGGGAGAAACAGGATGAAAAGGAGAAACTCAGTCCTAGTGGTATGGAAGCACAATTTGAGGGGGAGCAGAATAGGGAAAAAGAAAACAAAGAAGCAGAAACTTGTAAAGAGGCAGAAACTGTTAACCAAGCAGCAGTAAATGAAAAAGCTCAAGCAGAAGTAACAGGGCTATCTGTTGAAGAGTTGGAAATTGCAGAAACATTGGTAAAAGCTAAGAATGACACTCCCAAGGCTACTCAAAAGGCCAAGGGAGTGGTCATTAAAGAAGGAGGTCTTAAGCAGAAAAGCAAAGAAAGCAGTGAGGCAGAATTGAAGAAGAAAGGAAAGGCTAACATGGTTGAACCTGAACAACCTTTAAAGCAGCAGAAACAGATAGAGCTAGATGAAGAAATGGCAAAACAGCTTCAAGCAGAGATGGAAAAGGAGGACCAACTTCAATCAGAAAAAGACAGAGAGCTTGCACTGGATATGGATAAAAAGTTCAATGAAGAATATCAAAAGAGTGTGAAAGCTGCAACTGAGGCCAAGAAAAGTATAGTAAAAGCAACCAAGAACAGACTACCTTCAAAGATTCAGAAAAGACAACCCTCTAAGACCTTTTTGGCCAATCAAGAAAGAAGAAAAATGATAAACTTTCTGAGAGGCTCAATTGGTGTAAAAGGAGAAATGTTTGCTAACATGGCATACAGCAAGGTTGAGGAGCTATACAAAAAGGAAATGGCAAAGCTTCAAGGGGACTCCTCTCAAAGGGAAGAAGTTGATAGAAGGATGAAAGAAGGATGAAAGAGAGGCATGATCTCAACATCCAACAACCCTTCCCTGAGGAAACCACTCCTTCAAAGGAAAAGGCTGAAAAGAAGGAAGAGCAAGTTGATGTAGAAGCCAAATCTGCAAAGAGAGTAAAGACCATAGCTTCCAAGAAACAGTCCAAAAATCCAAGGATTGAAGAAGCAGAAAAAGAGGCAGAACCATCTGTTGCAGAGCAAACAAGTCAAAGTGCACAACAACCAAATCAATCTGATGAGCAGGTTGGTCTTTACATAACTTTAATAGAACCAGTACAGGTTGTTCCCATTTCTGTGAAGGCACCAGAAATCATCTTTTGGGATATTCTGAGGGACAACAGAAAGGATTACTTCAGACTCAAAAGAGTTGGTGACTTGTTTGAAGTTTACACAACTTGGGGCAAAGTAATCAGAAGTTGCTCCAGGGATGACTTAGAAGAAATGCATAAGGTGGGAATAAAGCTATATGAGCCTGTTATGAAAGGAACTGAAGAAAGTTTACTAAAAGTTGCTATGGAATACTTGTGTATGATGTTTGAACCAGAAAAAGTGATGCACATGATCAAGGA
The DNA here is from genome assembly GCA_954870635.1 of Arctium minus. Taxonomy (NCBI): domain Eukaryota; kingdom Viridiplantae; phylum Streptophyta; class Magnoliopsida; order Asterales; family Asteraceae; genus Arctium; species Arctium minus. The sequence goes on along the minus strand of OX941080.1, from coordinate 132,360,585 downwards.
TTTGCATCATGAGTATGGGTTCAAAAGGATTAATCAGTGGATGCTCTTTGAAAACTGTGGTGTCTACATGATCACTATAGATAACTGCTATCATGAGTATTTTCTAGTGGACAAAGTGTATGATCATAGAAAGGAGAAGCTGAAAGGAATGCTGAAAGCCAAGCTAGTGTGTGCAAAAGGATCTGAAATGGCCAGAATTGTGATAAGAAGGACAATCAATCAAATTCTGGGACTGGATCCAAATTTGGGCAACTAAGTTGAAGTTTTGAAAGCATCTTGAAGACCATATCTGAAGAACTTGACTTCTCTTCCTAAAAGTCAAGTTAGGGGGAGATTGTTGGGAATTTAAGATTTGTTCAAGTATGGTTAATGCTGCTAGTATATCATGATTACTACTGCTAGTAGATTTAATACTGCTTGAAAAGTTAGTACTGCTACTTCAATAGTTAATACTGCTTGGAGAGTTAGTACTGCTAGTAGTTAGTACTGCTAAGGGATTACTACTGCCAACATGATTAATACTGCTGAGGAGTTTAATGCTGTTGAAGATGATTAATACTTCTGAAGAAGGTTAGTATTGCTTATGAGATGAAGACTCAATATGGAATGAAGACAGCTGTATAGAAGACTTACTAAAGTAAAGGAGATAATTATGGACTGAAGATCAATTGTATTTTGATAATTATCTTGTTATATGTCTTGTATAAATAGTATAGAAGTCTTTGATAGAATTAACTTTTGATTGATAAGTTTTTTTTTTAGAGAGAATTAACCTCAAGGTTTATAATCCTAATTCTAGAGAAGTAGAATTCGTCTTGGTGAGCCTGTTCATCAAGATTGAGGTTTTGTGTGAAAACTTGTAACTTTAATCATTCAATAAAGTTTACAAGTTGTGATTTTCTGATTCACTGTTCCATTTATAGTTGAATATTAAAGTGTTATTCCGCAACTCCTTTAATATTGTTTCTGAGTTCATTATTCTTGTTAAGAATTAGATCCTGACAGTTCAATTAGCATACTCACATTAACTCCTCCTTAAATCTCTCATTAATTCAATTTTTTTAATTTATACGTTACATTTACTACCCTTATAATTAGGTATATATGTAATTTACTTTTAATCTCTTATTTTTTTTATTTTTCATTTTATACTCTTATCATATAAACATGAATAATGTATATGAACTAAAATGCATTAAAAAACATTTCTATTTTTTACAAATTATACCATTGTAACCGCTTTGTCAATACCTTCGAAATAAGTCCAATATTGAATGTTTTTGAATTTAATTATATTATTAAATATCATAAATATATACGAATTAACGTGTCGTGATTAGAATGAGATTTATTGAAATTAGTATGTGATTTGATACAAATAATCACTAAATTGTCGTGATTTTCTTTTTGCAATTTCATATCAATTTTTACTTCAAAGTCGAATTCTTTCGACAGATTACAATTCTATCAAATTTCATATCAAACATTTTTATGTATTTTTGCTAATTTGTGGATGATTAAATACCGACCTTATCGATTCAAGACTTAAAAACTCACAAGATTTTGTATTTTATTTTCTTATGATTGTTTTCTACCATTGAAGAAGCAAGTTTAATCGGTTCTGGTTTTTATCTACGATCTTTATTTGCAACCATGCAGATTTCAAATAGTCTGTCTAGACTTGAATTTGTTTGAAAAAAAAAACATGGCAATACTTGGCAGATGAGATTTTTTACAATCAATAAATTGCACTAAAGTCTCTAGGTATGTTAATTATCTATTTAGGTATTTATACAGTTATTATTCAAATACAAACCAATTTATCATTTTATTATTTTTTAAATATTATTTTATTTCTTAAATATCTTTTCAGTTATTATTTCTATGTTATGATTGTTTTACATTTATATTATATATGTTACAGGTTTATCCCTTAATGATGATCAAGTCAAAAATTGACATTGTTTGAGATTCAAAAGATTTTACTTCGTAACAATTCTAGCCTAAAAAAATTCACCACTATGCCTTACCCTGATGATGATTTTGTTGAGTCTTCAAACAATCGTTTGATTATGAAGGAGCTAGATTACGACATAGATAATCTACATAATGAGTTTCGTCAACTTCTAGGTGCTTTAACAAACGAGCAACGAGGTGTTTATGACGATATTATCACAACTGTTCAAAATAACCAAGGAGGTGTGTTTTTTGTATATGGTTATGGCGAAACAGGTAAAACATTTCTATGGAAGACATTATCTACATCAATAAGATCTAGAGGAGAAATTGTTTTAAACGTTGCTTCGAGTGATATTGCTTCTTTACTTCTTATAGGAGGTAGGACAACACACTCCCGTTTTCAAATTCCTCTAATTCTTAACGAAGATTTTTTTTGTTACATAAAGCCAGACAGTGTTGTTTCAAAGTTAATAAAGAAGACTAGGTTGATTATATGGGATGAAGCACCAATGGTTCATCGGCATGCAAGTGAAGCATTGGATATAAGTATGAACGATATTTTTGGTAGTCAAGGCATTACTGACTCGGAAATGCTTTTTGGTGGCAAAGTAGTTGTTTTTTGAGGAGATTTTAGACAAATTCTGTCGGTTATTCCCAACGCAAGTAGACAAGACATTGTTAATGCGTCGTTAAGTTCATCTTACATTTGGGAAAAATGCAAAGTCCTAAGGTTAACTAAAAACATGAGGTTAACTGTCGACAGTCAAGCTTCTTATATCGAACAAACAAAGATTTTTGCAAACTGACTTTTGGATTTAGGAGAAGGCAAGGTTGGTAGTGTGAATGATGGTGAGGAAATTATCGATATACCTGATGATCTTCTCATTACCGATTCAACGGATTTTATAACTATATTAATTGAATTTGTCTATCCTTCTGATTCATGTAAATGTCAATAATTCATTCTATTTTCAGGAAAGAGCAATACGTGCACCCAAGTATGAAGTTGTTCAAGAAATAAATGATCGTTTGCTATCATTGTTTCCATGAGACGAAAAGGATCAAATAGTCTATGTGAATCAGAGCATCTTCAAGAACAGTTTGATGAAATTTTATACTCACATGATGTCTTAAATGGTCTTAAATTATCCGGTTTGCCAAACCATAAGCTAGTACTAAAATTCGGTGTTCCAGTTATGATACTAAGGAATATTGATAAAAAAATCTGGGTTATGTAATGGAACTAGACTACGGATGTTATCTTTGAGAAATCGGGTTATAGAAGCATAGATCATATCTGGAAGCAATATTGGAAGTCGAACATTTATTCCAAGAATGTCTTTGACACCTACAGACAAAAGGATTATGTTCAAGTTTCAAAGAAGACAATTTGCAATTGTTGTATGTTTTGGCATGACCATAAATAAAAGCTAGGGACAGTCATTATCGAAGGTTGGTTTGTTTCTGAAACAACCAGTCTTCACCCATGGTCAGTTGTTTGTTGTTTTATCTAGAGTAAAAAGTAGGCAAAGTTCAAAAATATTAATTATAAATGATGAAGGTATAATTAGCAATAGAACAAAGAATGTTGTATATAAAGAAGTATTTGGTAATTTATGATACGTGGTTCTTATTTTATTAATATTTTAACTATGTACTTTTCCATAATTTTATTTACGTTCTATTATAAATTTGTTTTATAAATTCTTAATATTTATTCATATTTTTTTATTAATATTTTTGCAAAACATTCTTTGTGAAAAATGCCTAAAACAAGGACATTTTGTAACCAGCTGCAAAAAAAACAACTCTGAAGGGAAAAAAGCTTGGAAAACTAGCATCGTACTTTCGATGATCATTCATATCTGTAAGATAAGTTTTCTGGCATGATTTAATTTTTTAAAATTACTCCGTGTAATACACGGGTTCGAACCTAGTTTAATGTAAAAACTTATCCCAAATTTTGTTAAAAATATAAAATATTAAAATAAATCAAAAATTAATAAAATATAATTTGTTGTTTAATATGTTGATACGAGTCGAATAGTTGGGGACGAGACGATGGCTAGAAGATTGTACATCGTTGTTTGATAACTACCTTGGACAAAAAGCTATTTAGTTTTCTATCAAACTCATGAACACGGGATAACAATGATCAAATCATTTGATGTAGAAATTAAAAAAAGAAAAGTCAAAGAAATCGATAAAAAAACCAACCTGAATCGAATTTTGATATGGATGATATTCGACAGTGAATTTACTCTCATTTTAGGTTGGTCTTGTGCAACCAAATCACTAATAATGGTTAAAGATTGGCTACTAACACATTAGAAAAATACATTTAACAGCCCATCTAATATAAATCAAAGGAACTTGAATCTATGGTGGTATTTTTTAAGGCAATAATGCGACATTGGAACACTAAAGACACATACCATTCTGAAATTGTCTTTTCCAGATCTATAAAGGCAACCCCACAAATAATCAGGATATCTTTGGTATCAATTTGAAGTATTTGAAATAAGGTGCAATAGAGTTTCTTATTGTAACAATCGTAAATTCTTGGGGTCGAAATTTTAAGTTAATAAACGGTGTAAATGTGGAAAATAAGGAAGTTGGGGGGCTTGTGTGCAAATGTAGTTATAAAGGGGCTAAAACTCTAATCAATTCTTCATGTTTGGGATTTTCACTGTGCGTATGTGTGTGCGGCGGCAGAAAAGAGAAGAAGAAGGGAGAGAGATTGACTAATCATTTTCTTGGGAGGGTCAAACTGTGGTATGATTCTTCAAAGGTATGTTTCTAATCTCCTTTAGAATTAGGAATTCATTTCTCGTTTCCTTCAAGATTTTCTGGTTGGGTAAGATTTATGGAAGCTTACTAAAACCCTCTGTTAAATCAATTTTGGGGTCTAGGCAGATTGGATAGAAGATAAATAATGAAACTAAGAATTGTATTATGTTTGTGGGTGTTATCGATGTGTGTTAGCTAGGTTGGGTAGCAATCGATAGTCTCTGGTCACGGCGTATTGTTGTCCTGAGCTGGGTGGGTTTCGACTGAAACTTTCTCCATCGACCGGACTGCTCGAAGTGGTCAAACCAGGGTCGCTCGGTGTGGGAATACGGGGGCCGCCCGGTATGGTAGCGATCGGGGCCGCCCGGTATAAGAGTGACCGGGGTCGCCCGGACCGGGACCGCCCGGGGTCTGCACAGGAATTTTGTATATTCTTTTAGCGAAGGGTCTGTGAAAGCAGTATGTATTAGAACTGTGGGAGAGTTTGTAATTGTCTTTTAACGTGGAATGTAGGAGTTCGTTTTATCTGAGGATAGTTGTTCGTGTGTGTCGACTCTCGGACAATCAGGTGAGTTCCCTTATTTCCAAAATTGTATATATATATCTTTGAACTGGAAATGAATTTATTTTACATTGCGCATTATGCTTCATGTTAAACCCTGATAAAATCATATGTTCGGATATCGTTGTGAAAGGTTGTTATATAAAGCTTTATTTCTGAATTTCCTTGTATGTTCGATATGTATGTTGGCATGACAGCGTGAATGGATGATTGGCCATGGCTACCCATAACCATCGGGGATGGTTAAACTGTGTGTTTGGAATATGTTTCCCTACACACGGAAACAGCATCGACTAGGGGGCCATATGGGGATCTACTGGGGGGCCCGAGGACGAGTAGTCCTGATTCGTGAGGATGGATTTTGGTGTGGATCTAGTCTTTTCTGGTGACTCAAAGTTTGTGAGACTAATATTGTTAAATTTTATATGTTTTCTATTTACTGTAAGATTGGACTAGGTTGAGAATTCACTAGACCTTCCGGTCTAATCCTCGCTTCCACTTTTCTTAAAACCCATTTTCTGGTAACTGGGGTGCTACTGGATCCTTTAAAGGGAAGAAGAATTGTTAGGAGCTAGAATGTTGGAGAGCGACCTTAGTAGCGGCGTAGACAAAGGTTTATTGTAAATTTCTCGGTTGTAATAGAGATGATGTTTGGACTATGTTAGTCCTTTCTTTTGAAATACTATATGGGGACCCGATTTGGGAGTTTACTTATATTTAAGTTGTTATGTTGAAATTTGAGTTGTTACAAATTGGTATCAGAGCCAGAGTTTAAGAGATTTATGTGACTGGATGGGCCTAAACTTAAACTGTGGAGTAGAGGGGACACAACCGAGGTGTAGGATGCCTTTGGGAAGATCACTCTAAGTGCACTAATTATAAGGTAGGGAGTGTTGTAATGTGAAGTAAATTTACATTACACCTGGCGAGTGTAATTGTGACTTTACGAGTACATGTATGAACTCAAATTGCCTTACTGTGCGTAGTTGTCTATAGAATGTTGGTTTTGTGCAAATAGTGGGTTTTCGTCGGGGGAGTGTTATCGACGAGGTATTCAATGTAAGGGGGTAACCTAGAGTAAAGTTCTGATCTTGCAGTGTTAACAGAAGTTATTGTGTGATGTGTGGCGTCGATCATGGTGTACTTGATGACGCTCTAGAAGGAGTACTTTTCAGGACGATATTAGATCGCCCAATGATAGAACTTCAAGAATTTGGATCGAGTAAATGGATGGTCAAGGGTAAACTTTCAGTTCCAGTGAGTCCCATGCTGGGAGTTGTTATGTCGATCGTTTTGGATAAGAGGTTAGGATTGGGTTAGAATTTGGAGAGTTTTAACTCAAGAACGAGTAAAGGAAGTGAGCCTATAACTCTTAAATCAACATTAGAGCGGCATGGTTGTTGGAGATATGTTATCGGAATGGATTAAAGTAATGGAGGGGCAGAATGCAACGGGAATTTGGTGGCTTGTTGATTTGTTGGGATCAAAGATTGAAATCGTATGATGTATAAATTATTGCTTAAGATGAGAACTTTGTGGGTGATCAAACAGGTAGGTTGTGAAACACCTGTATAGCAAGTGGTTGTTAGGACGAGAAAGTGGTTGTTAGTCAAAGGTAGGGTAAAGTGATAGTTGTGTGGATGTAGCTATTGACCTCGACTGAGTGAATAGCCTTCAATTGCAATTGAATTCATGCATTATGTCTTTAAAGGTATTACGAGAACTAGTTCATGATTTAAAGGTAGATGCATACTTAATGAATTTCATGTTTTGGAAATAATTCGACGTGTGCAAGAGTGTGTTAAAGAGGAAAGACAAACCTATTTCTCGTTGCGTAATAAAATTTTCCTTAAACTTAGTGATTTGTGAAGTATATCAATTCTTTTCATGTTGAGATAAAATTTGTTGCGGAAATCATGAACACATTTGGCAGCAAGCCTTTATAACCAAAATGAGTTTGAGGTGATATCTTATAAATGAGAGTGAGAGCCGATTGTTTTATTTCGTGCAAGAGGTTTCGTTCAGAACTTTTCTAGTCGTATAAGGAAGTTTTCTTTCCATATTACGATTGTCGCGACATCGTTTTAATTGATCAAGGTGATGTTTTACCAAAAGATTACGCACAAACGATTCTCGAGATTGTGTGCTCAAGATGTTTTCTAGTGTTTTTCCTTTTTAGTGTTCAATGGTTAGAAATGATTTTTTTTATTTATTTATCGAGTCATCATGCATGAAGGCTATGAACTCATGAGGTCGGGAAAGTTATTGGAGTAGGGACAAGGAATGATTCGACGTGGGGAATGTGTCGGTCAAGCTAATGATAGACGATGTATGTCTTCGGTGTTCTTATTAACGAAGAAATAGGGATATGGAAAATGTCGAAAATGGACTTTGACATTGATGGTATTATGGGAGTTCGAAATCTTGCTTGGTAATCTGGCATGCTGTTGTCAATGAATGGTCGTATGTGGGGTGAAATATTTGAAGTCGTAGAAGTGCCGATGTTAGTGAATAATAATACTTGAAATGTTAAAGAGTATTGAGCCTAAGCTTGTTGGAATGGTCCTGTAAGTTAGGCCTCGCATCGTGTAGACTTTAAACCTCCTTCAGATAAGGATGGGGAACTGTAAACTTAAATGCAGTGTGTTTGGGAGAGGAAGATGGCATCATAAATTCTTGTTGCTGGAGATACTGTGGAAGTACTTCCATGTCTATTCTTTTTACGATTAAAGTTAGAAGTTGTTTAAAATGTGCTGAGATCAGGGCGTGGAGTTGGATTTTACAAGTTTAACGTGGTGATTCAAATACGGAGTAAGTCGGTCAGGGATTGTGTATACTTGTCGGGTATTGGATAACCTTGCGGGAGCACTGTGATAATGAAAGATTGTTGCATGGAGTGTTTCCCTGCGAGATTCTAGTGTTTCGTAAATGATGAAGTAATTAGTACCATCAAAGTGAGTGCATGGTTTATATCAGGAAGATTGAGTTGCGATTCATCTGGAATTGTGGAGAGACGAAGCCGTGAGTTAGAATGAGTCTCATACGCATACAAGTGAATATGAAGGCAAGATTGATTAGGTATACAAATGGTCATGAGAACCTGATCTACCGTGCTATCAAGGTGTGGCAACTGGGTGAACAAGTTGGTGGCATAGTAGGCCAAGGTGGACGCGTAAGTCGTGGAGGTATTAATGGGTGATTGTCATGTTGAGTGATGATGTGTATGGTGATGTGGGACAAGGGTAGGTGTAAATGTTAGATTTGGAGATTTTGTCGAGAGGTGCAATTGTGGCAAATATGTTGGATATAGTGGTTGCATTATTGTTGTTCTTGAGGTCAGAGGATGAGTGATAATTGACGATCTCCTAAAAGGAGAGCTCGTGTTCCTCTTAGTTGCGTTGAACTCCGGAGAATTTTCTATCAAGCCATGTCTTATTTGTTTGATTGTGGTACGTCATTATAGGGTTGAAGTTAATGGGGAAAGTTGAAGTATTCGCTAAGTAAGAATGGATCCAAGTGGATAGATTGACTCGGTTTGAAGAATGAGAAAAAGGCTTGGTACATTGGGGGTTGGGTATTATTCATGAGCCATCTGAATGTCCACAATGAAAATTGTGGTGGAGCAAATACGTGTTGGGAATGTGCTGCCAGTAAGGGAAAAAACGATGATTCAGGATTGCGTTAGAAGATAACGTTAGTGGGTTGCAAAAGGGTGAGTAAGCTAAGACCAAGAAGCTCGTCTAGTGAAGCAGAAGAATGTGGAATACGTCCAAAAGTCGTAACTTTGCAAGGATAGGGGAAAAAAGGATTATCGTGTATGATATGATTAAGGTGTCGGAAAATTAGTCCAAGAGATGAGCCGAAAGCTCGCACCATTTAGTAAGTTTTCTTGGACATTGGGCGTTCTATGATTCGAAGAGTCTTGGTACGGTAGTGGATCGAAATGCTCGGAAGGAAAGATCAACGGACTTGAGTAATTTGTAGTGCGATAGATGTTCCGAGTGAGCATGGTGGGTAGTGTTGTAAGAATTAAGAGGGTTCGGGGGCGGGGAGTCCCGCTCCTCGCTTGACTCGGATGTTTTTGGGTTATGATGGATGCAGTAAAGTTTTTGTCATGTGTTTGTCGGACTATCTCAGATTGTTAGTAGGATAATTAGGTGATAGAATCAATTATTCATGCACGGTTATATATTTTAATAGTTGGAAATCCGAAAATATAAGTACGGGTGAGGTTCTGGTTGATGTATGTATGGTGCATTTGAATTGTTTTCTATCAACGGATTAGTGCTCGATGTTGTATTATAAATTGATATGTTGTTAGTGTTGGGTGTTAACCACAATGGGCTTTACTAAGAATGGTGTCATTTAGTAACAAAATTCTTACCTGTAGCCTTGGAGATGAAGTTGAAGGATGTCCCTGGGGCAGACAAGCGACTTTGGGAAGGTATTATTTTAGTACGGAAAAGGTTGAAGGTAGCTTGTGACTGTCAAAAGAATTATGTTGTTAAGCGATGGAAGGACTTATAGTTTCAACTCGGGAATAGCGTAAAGCCTAAAATATCTTTGTAGAAAGTAGTACTTCATTTCGGAAAGGGGAAAGCTAAGTCGTGTTATAGTGGACCTTTTATAAATATTGAATGGGTTGGGAAGGTGGCGTGTATGTTCGTATTAACCGACACCTTTCACGTTTCAAATATGAGGAAGTGTCTTGCAGGAAGTCGGTGTGGTGGTGCCCTTACAGGATGTGCGGGTGGATGAGAAATTGAACTTCGTCGAGGAACCGGAAGAAATGGTGGATCATAAGGTCAAACGCTTAAGGACAAAGGATATCAATTTAATAAAGGTCCAATGGAAGTGCCACAAGGGGCTAGTAGTCACGTGAGAACTAGAAACGGACATGATGTCCAAATACCCGTACCTTTCGCAAGAAGATTCCGAGGACGGAATCCCTTTTAGGGGGAAGTGTTGTAAGAATCGTAAATTCTTGGTGTCGAAATTTTAAGTTAATAAACGGTGTAAATGTGGAAAAAAAAGGAAGTTGGGGGGCTTGTGTGCAAATGTAGTTATAAAGGGGCTAAAACCCTAATCAATTCCTCATGTTTGGGATTTTCACTGTGCGTGTGTGTGTGTGCGGCGGCATAAAAGAGAAGAAGAAGGGAGAGAGATTGACTGATCGTTTTCTTAGGAGGGTCAAACTGTGGTATGATTCTTCAAAGGTATGTTTCCAATCTCCTTTAGAATTAGGAATTCATTTCTCGTTTCCTTCAAGATTTTCTAGTTGGGTAAGATTTATGGAAGCTTATTAAAACCCTCTGTTAAATCGATTTTAGGGTCTGGGCAGATTGGACAGAAGATAAATGGTGAAATTAAGACTTGTATTATGTTTGTGGGTGTTATCGATGTGTGTTAGCTAGGTTGGGTAGCAATCGATGGTCTCTAGGCACGGCGTATTGTCGTCCTGAGCTGGGTGGGTTTCGATTGAAACTTTCTCCATTGACCGGACTGCTCGAAGTGGTCAAACCAGGGTCGCCCGGTGTGGGAATGACCGGGGCCGCCCGCTATGGTAGCGACCGGGGCCGCCCGGTATAAGAGTGACCGGGGTCACCCGGACCGGGACCGCCCGGTATTGGGATCGCCCGGGGGGCGGCGCCCGGGGTCTGCACATGAATTTTGTATATTCTTTTAGCGAAGGGTCTGTGAAAGCAATATGTATTAGAACTGTGGGAGAGTTTGTAATTGTCTTTTAACGTGGAATGTAGGAGTTCGTTTTATCTGAGGATAGTTGTTCGTGTGTGTCGACTCTCGGACAATCAGGTGAGTTCCCTTATTTCCAAAATTATATATATATCTTTGAACTGGAAATGAATTAATTTTACATTGCACATTATGCTTCATGTTAAACCCTGATAAAATCATATGTTCGGATATCGCTGTGAAAGGTTGTTATATAAAGCTTTATTTCTTAATTTCCTTGTATGTTAGAGATGTATGTTGGTGTGACAGCATGAATGGATGATTGGCCATGGCTACCCATAACCATCGGGGATGGTTGAACCGTGTGTTTGGAATCTGTTTCCCTACACACGGAAACGACATCGACTAGGAGGTCGTATGGGGATCTACTGGGGGGCCCCGAGGACGAGTAGTCCTGATTCGTGAGGATGGATTTTGGTGTGGATCTAGTCTTTTTTGGTGACTCAAAGTTTGTGAGACTAATCTTGTTAAATTGTATATGTTTTTTGTTTACTGTAAGATTGGACGAAGTTGGGAATTCACTAGACCTTCCAGTCTAATCCTCGCTTCCACTTTTCTTAAAACCCATTTTCAGGTAACTGGGGTGCTACTGGATCCTTTAAAGGGAAGAAGAATTGTTAGGAGCTAGAATGTTGGAGAGCGACCTTAGTAGCAGCGTAAACAAAGGTTTATTGTAAATTTCTCAGTTGTAATAGAGATGATGTTTGGACTATGTTAGTCCTTTCTTTTGAAATACTATATGGGGACCCGATTTTGGAGTTTACTTATATTTAAGTTGTTACGTTGAAATTGGGGTTGTTACACTTATTGTTTCAATAAAGGTTTGAGGAATTGGTATCAGTTGAAGTTAGAAAGTAGACCATTTCACCTTAATAGAAATTTTTTTAATTTTGTTTCTAAAATTTTCGTACTTATTTCTTCTCTATCATTGGAAACTACCTAATATCTTATGTTTATTATATCGTAGCTTCTAACCATGCCCTTAAACCATTTTTATTATAATTACCATAACTTCTAACATATCGTGTTCTTAATCTAATATCTTATCACTGTCAAAAATCATCTATTTGAGCACTCAAGATACCCTTTTAACTTGGCCAAGAAGGCTAGAAAATTGCTAGTTTTCTAATGGATAAAAATATAGGTGGAAGTAATCAAGCTTTGTTTTGGCTTCCCTTTTTATGCATTGCATATTGATTAATGAGTAATCAAATCATCTTTGCAAATAAGTTATATGCATTTTGAATATCATAGTTGAGTAATCAAATCATCTTTGCAAATAAGTTATATGCATTTTGAATATCATAGTTGACTAAAAAGACGGTCGTAAATCACATAATCACCTTATTTTTCCTTCATTTATAAGTTTTATACATTTCATCATTTGGTTTTGCTTTATACGTGTATCTCATGTTTGAATATAGTCTTGTCGCAGTATGTATTGAAAAGGATGAAGTTCAATATAATTTCTGTTACTATCATCTTTCCCAATGTACTTATTTAATTTTTGATGTTTTAGAAATTTTGATTTGTTCTACTATCATCCTTTCATTGAAACTTCAATATTTTTTTACTGTTTTATGTGTGGAGGTGGTGTGACATACTAAGAACTTGATTTTTATACTTTGTCAACTTTGGAGGCTGGTTTCCTTCAATTTCATTTATGGTACATGGTGTTTTTTCATCTTATGGACTTGGGTTGTGCAAATCTATGCTTTCTATTCTTTTGTAGCTTGATATCTTATACACTGGTATACTTTTGAAATTTGTTTGGATTCTCTCTTTAGGTTGGATTCTTTATGGCATTCAAAATTCACTTGTCCTTTATTATTTGTCATCTTTGAGTTGATAATTGGGTTGTATGGTTTGAATTTGTTTGTTAGGTGTTATGATTTTTGAACCCAATGGCTATTAACAACCAGATTTGCATTTATTCTTGTCCATGTTATTATTTCTTTTTTTCGTCTTGTTTAATGAGCTAATATATGTGTAGATCATCAGTCGACATTTGAGATAGGTGAGATCAATCGCATTTGATCCTTGTAATCAGTGGGTCTATATCAGGTCTAGGGATCGAACATGTTTGATGTTAAAATGCAAGTCTTTTGACTCTTAAAAGTCTAAGATGGACTCTAAATTGATAATAATGATTAAATAGATATAGGGTACTTACATTTTTGCTTTTCTTGGCTGTATTTGTTGGTCCCTTATTGGAATAGTGTTCAAAGCCTGCAAATGATCATATTATATATATATATATATAGAGAGAGAGAGAGAGAGAGAGAGAGAGAATGAGCTTCAAATGAGAACAATAACAAAAAAATACGAAAATGGTCAAATCACGTGCAAAATCACATATGATTTTACCCCAACGGTCAATGCAAGGGTATGTGGGCAACGTGGCCTGCGACCTCAGGTCGCGACCAAAATCGCATGAATCACATTTGATTTTACACGTGTTTTTAGTTTAAAAGTACATGTGATTTGATTGTTTTCTTATTCACTTATTTAGTTATTGTTCTCGTTTGAACATCATTCTATATGAGATGTAGTCTTAACATGTTGCGAACAAAATGTAATTTCCATTATATATATATATAAAGAGAGAGAGAGAGAGAGAAGTGAGTTCATACAAGAACAACATCTATTTAAGAAAACACGAGAACAGTCGACTACATACAAAATCATATATGATTCACGTGACTTTGTGTGCGACTCTAGGTCGCGCCCAAAGTTGCTCGCATTCAATTTTTCTAGTTAATGTAAAATCACATATGATTTTGTACATGATTTGTTGTTTTATTGTTTTCTTAAATAGTTAGCGTTCCCGTTTGAACATTCCTCTCTCTCTCTCTCTATATATATATATATGTATATATATATAATGAAACGTCCTTGTATAGTTTGTCATAATCAGATGGTTTGTAAATGGTTTGTAAATGGTACTTCAGGGTTGTTCGTTTGCGGCTTAATGGGTTGTATGGTGGATATGGCTTATTCGCACAGCCATATCCAGTTGTTCGGTAATGGCTTACTCGGTCAGTCCATGGATGAATCGGTCAGCTAGAAAATTTAGGTCCTTTAGGCTCAGCCATTTATTCAACCCATTAATTCCCTTTTTACCCTTTCCCTTTTACTCTTCCCTTCCTCTCCATCCCATCCCCTTTCTCATCTTTATCTCCTTTTTCCTCCAGACGTTCCCTCTATCTCTGTCTGTGAATCACCATAAAAAAAAGAGTTTCTTCTGTCATGTTTCCTACAAATACGAAGCTGGAAAGTAAGAAGCGATTTTGGTAAGTAACACCTATCATTTTCCTTTGATGCCCTTGGTCCTTGAGAGCAGATTTGCTTCCCCTAATCCAAAATCGACCACCAATTTCTGAATAAGAACTCGGTATTTGTTAATGGCAATGGAACGAACATCGGTGAGCATTGTAGAAGAACACTATTTGCAGAACCCTCCAGCCTCCACCAGTGGCGGAGCCACACTGTAACTAGAGGGGGCATTGGCTCCCCCTCCCCTCCACATGCTATCCCCTTTTCTATGTTAAAAAAATTTAATGTTTATTTTGTATTGCTTGTAAATGATAAATTGTGTTGGCATTGGCTCCCCCTTGACAACTAGCACCACATTTTTTGAGCCAAAAATGTTTTTCTAAGTTAAATTATAATGGTTGTTAGTTTGTTAAATGAATTAATATTCACTTGTTCTTGGAATCAAAGAAAATTTATATTTATTTATACTCAATGCTCCCCCTAACTTCAAATCCTCGCTCCGCCCCTGGCCTCCACAAAAGAAATCCAAACATCGAGTGACTCGAGTCGCTCTTCCCTTCCAACACCTCCATCATATCTTCAACTACAGCACCGTCGCCGGTCTTCCAGCCACCGACGTTCTCCGCCACATTCCATCCATGAGGTGGTGGTGATGATAGGAAGAAAGATTGTCTGGAACTTGACAAAAGGAAAGAGATTTGAACTGTGTATTTGTGATTTCTTGTTTACCTCTTGTGGAGATGTTCATAGGGTTGAATATTTGGAGGATGTTTTTAATTGTATTGGTGATTTCTTGATTTCTGTCAAAGAGGTTCTTTGATTGAATAAATTGGTTTGGTTACAAATCTCATATCTCCATCTTGATATTCTTCTTTTTCTTTGGTTAAAGATCTTGTTTTGGTTCATTTTTTTATATTTGATTTACAAATGTTTAATGTAAAACAAAGGGTAAAATAGTCATTTTCACCACTCAGACTGTTTATTCAGCATAACAACCGAATAATAACTTATCAAATATCATACAGACAGATTTATCAACTAAGACAACGTTATCCATACACGACTTAATGGAAAATGAACCGAACAACCCCTTCCTCTCTCATATACAAATTCAATAAGTCAACACTAATCATTTTTTAAATTTAAATTACATTTTATATCCTTATAATTAGTTATTTAATTTACTTTATATCTTTTACTTTTTTATTTTTCATTTTATACTCTTATCATATTAAGATACATAATCGTATATTAACTAAAATACGTTAAAAAAATATGTTTCTTATGTCAGGATCGAAACTCAAACAAGAATTTAAATAACACACTCAGAAACTTATGTTAAAGAAGTTGCGGAAAAACACTTTAACAGAAAATCAATGGAACAGTATATAAAAACTCAAATCATAAGTTTATATTGCATAAAACTTAATGATTACACACAAAACCTCAATCTGTTGAACAGGCTCAACAGACGTTCTATACTTCTCTATAGATAGGATCTAAACTATTCTTGAGGTTAATTCTCTCTAAACAAAACGTATGAATAATTGTTAATTCTAACAAAGACTTCTATACAATATATACAGAGTTGATTACATAATAATTATCAAAATAAAATTGATCTTCAGTATCAATACCATAATTATCTTCAACCTTATCTCCAGCTCATCTTTATCTTCAAGTCTTCTTTATCATTAGAAGCAGCACTAACCTTCTTTTAGCAGTATTAATCATCTTGCAGCATTAACATCCTCAGCAGTATTAATCCTTCAGCAGTACTAACCATGCTTGCAGTTGTAATCTTCAACAGTACTAACTACTAGCAGTACTAACTCTCCAAGCAGTACTAACTATTCAAGTAGCAGCACTAACTTTTCAAGCAGTATTAATTCTACTAGCAGTATTAAAATTACAAGCAGTAGTAATACCTTTCATCTAGCAGTAGTATCCATCCTTAGCATATTCAGACCCAACAATCTCCCCCTAACTTAACTTTTCAGAATGAGATGTTAAGTTCTTCAGCATAGAGTCTTCATGATGCTTTCAACACTTCAGCTTAGATTCCCAAATCAGGATTCAGACCTAGACTCTGGTTGATGGTTCTCTTTACTACTATCTTTGCCATTTCTGAGTTCTTTGGACATACCAACTTTGATTTCAACATTGCTTGCAGTTTAGCCTTGCTGTGATCATATATCTTGTCCACTAGATAGTATTCATGATAACTCTTGTCAATTGTTATCATATAGACACCACAGTTTTCAAATAGCATCCAATGATCAACCCTTTTAAACCATACTCATGATGTAGATCTTTGATCCTATGCTTCACTTTCTCAGGCTCAAACATCATGCATAAGTATTCCATAGCAATCTTGAGTAGGCTCATTTCAGTCCCTTGCAACACAGACTCATACAGCTTTGTTCCAACCTTGTACATTTCCTCTAGGTCAGTCCTGGAACAACTTCTGATCACTTTTCCCCAAGTTGTATACACTTCAAACTGATCACCCATTCTTTTGAATCTAAAGTATTCTTTTCTGTTGTACTTCAGAATATCCCAAAAGATAATTTCTGGTGCTTTCATGGAAATAGGATCAGCTTGTACTGGATCTTCATCTGTCACTGTCATGTACAAGGCAAACTGCTCATTTGATTGTTGATTGGAATGCTCTGAATTCTGCTCTGGATTCTGCTCTAGCTCTACTGAAGGTGCAACAGTTGCTTCTGCTTCTGCTCTTTCTTCTTCAATTCTTGCCCTTTTTCCTTTGGCTTGGTGGCAATTGTTTTCTTTCTTTTGATTACTCCAATTTGATGAGCCAATGTCTCTTCTTTCTTTTCTTCTTTCTTTTCCTTGATAGGAGTTCCTTCTTCACTTTCAGGGAAGGGTTGTTGTATGTTGAGACCATGCCTCTCTTTCATCTTTCTTTCTGCTTCTTCCCTTTGAGTGAAGTCCCCTTTAATTTTGGCCATCTCCTTCTGGTAAAGTTCTTCAAGCTTTCCAAAAGACATACTTGTAAACATTCCCTCAGGAACTCCAATAGCTCCTCTCAGGAAGTTTATCATCTTCCTTCTTTCTTGGTTTGCTAAGTATGTCTTGGAAGGTTGTCTTTGTCTAGTCTTCAGTGGTAGCCTTTGCCTTGAAGCCTTCTTTGTGACTTTCTTAGCATCAGCTGCAGACTTCAGACTCTTTTGATATTCTTCATTAAGTTTAGCAGCCATCTCCAAAGCAATCTCTCTGTCTTTGGCAGGTTGAATTTCTTCCTCCTTTTCCATCTCTTCTTGAAGCTTTTTGGCCACTTCTTCATCCAACTCAATCTGTTTCTGTTTGTTCAATGGTTGCTCAGATTCAACCATCTTCTCCTTTCCCTTCTTCTTTGCATCCTCCACACTAATCTTTTTCTTTCTCTGATCTGCTCCTCCTTCTTTAATGACCACTCCCTTAGCCTTTTGAGTGGCCTTGGGAGTGTCAGTCTTTGCCTTTAAAAAAGTCTCTGCAATTGCTATTTCTTCTATAGTCATCCCTGTTTCTGCTGTAGCTTTCTCTGTTTTTACTTCTGTTGTTACTACTTCTGGTGTAGTAGTTACTGCTGCTGGTGTGGTTTCTACTTCTTTTGCTTTTGTTGCTGCTAGTTTAATTGTTTCTGCTGCTTTGTTACTTTCTGCTTCTGTACCCAACTCCCCCTCAAACTTTGATTCCATGTCAACAGGGCTTTGCTTTTCTGCTTCAGCTTTACTCTCCCCCTTTTTGAAAGCATCTTTTACATCTCCCCTTTTTGAAAGCATCTTTTACATCTCCCCTTTTCTTCAAGACAAACTGAGTTCTTTTCTTCTTCTGGACCAACTTCTGAACCATCTTCTTTAATTTGGTGATTTTCACTTGTTGTGACAGAATTACCAGTTTCATCTCCTCTATTTCTGCACCTTGTTTGAGTACATCCATATTGACATTAGCAATAGTTTCCATCAATTCCTCATAGTTATATCTATCCTCACCTTCTTTAGGTGTGTTGACCACCCTGGAAGGATCCTTGGAAGTTTTAGTAGGAGTCTTCTGCCTAGCAGAAGCACCCTCTACCCCCTTGGTTTCTTGGCACCTAGGACCTTTGGATGATTGCACACCCAAAGTTTCCGTGGGGAAGGTCTTAGGGATGTTCACACTTTCCTGCCCTGCACTTTGTGCAAAATCAGTAGTGTGAGCCTCACTGCCCACATGCTCAACCTGCTCCTTAGTGAGCACCTTCTTGGGGTTAGGAGACACCCCTGTGGTTTCCCTATCGATATTCTCTAATGGAGAATGTTCCATTAGAGGGCTTGAAGGCTGTGGGGGTGAAGGTACAAGAAGGGAAGGAACCTTCTGTACCTTTTTCCTTATATAAATTTTGGTGATGGGGGATGTGGGTTTTTCAATAGGAATCTGAGGAGGATTACTAGAATGGAATGGTGTGGGTAGGTTATCAGTTGGGTGGTCAGATGTGGGTTGTGACCCTGATGCCTCACCATGGGAAGGAGACATAACCATCATTGTAGAGAACAATGGTGTCTCTTGTCCAGAAAAGTCCTTGCTAGGCCTTTTCATGTTTGAGAATACCTTCCCTTTGGGAGGTTTTCGTACATACACCTCTTGAAAATAGGGTAGATCCGTCAATTCCTTTAGTATAATCTCTTGTACAAACCTAGGATACATATAAAAGCTTTTGGATTTGGTATCCAGGTTTGACATAAAATCATTGAAAATCATTTGTGAGAAATTAAACTTTCTAGAGGTGGCTAAGAAGACCAAAGCATAAGCTAAGGTACTGCTAAACTCACTCCATCCAGTTGTTTTTCGTGAAATGCAATGTTGTAGGGTATGAACAAAAATTCTCCACTGTGGTGAAAATATGTTCTTGAAAAACTTGAATACATCAGTGGGACCTTCATACCCCATATTACTAAGAGTTTGGAAAAGATCTTCCTTAGGTAAAGAGGTTATACCTGAGGCATCATCTAAACGTAGATGGATGCTAATACAGGATTCTGTAATGGTCAGGGGTTTATCACATACCCTTGTTTTGATGACCTGATTGCCCTCTTCAAATTGAATAGCAGCATTGGCCCAGAACTGTCTTTGATGTTCCACATAGATTGTGGGATTGACAGTTAGAGCGTAGGCGATGTGTGAGGATTTGAGGAAATCCACTATGGCATGGAAACCTTCAGCTTGCTTTGGTTTATGTAACATGGCGAGCTCATTGTGTTCATCAAAGAATGCTCGACCTGCCATCTTTCTGATTGATTCTAGCGTTCGAATCGTGACTAGGGTTGACACTGGTAAGCAAGAAATCGAGAGAGAGAGAAAGAGACGCAATGGAAGTTCAAAGAGTCGTTTGTATTTTGGCAGTCACACAGGGTATTTATAGGTGGAGAGTTTCAGTTAGAAGCAGTACTAAGTACCCTAGCAGTATTAACTAACTCGCAGTATTAACTCATATTAGCAGTAGTAACACATACTGGCAGTACTAACACGGACTAGCAGTATTAACACAGACTAGCAGTATTAACACATACCAGCAGTAGTAACAGTGATTAGCAGTATAAATAAGGCAAGCAGTAGTAACTTTGCACTGGCAGTATAAACCACCTAGCAGTAGTAACCATACTTGACCATTTTTGAAAAGTTATCATGAGTAATATAGTGAACAGTATTAACTGATTTAGAAGTACCAAGTATCCATTTGAAGCAATCTGAAACACTGAAAACACAAGATTAGTAGCACCATGCACAATACAATATAAGAACGTAGACAGGAAGGAGTCTATACAGAAATGGTACATAAAGCAGATCAAATGAGGCTTATTCAGAATTTATCATGCCCACACTTGTGAACAAAAATGTGAATCTACTCACATCAAAAGTTTTGGTGAATAGATCAGCAAATTGGTTACTTGTATGGACTTTCACAACCTGAATGAGCTTCTTTTCATTACAGTCTCTGATAAAGTGGTACCTGATTTCTATATGCTTTGTTTTGGAGTGCTTGACTGGATTATTAACAATGCTAATAGCACTGTTGTTGTCTATGAAGATTGGAGTGTGAAGAAAAGTCATACCATAGTCCAACATTTGATTCTGAATCCAGAGTACTTGAGAGCAGCAGCTTGCAGCAGCTATATACTCTGCTTCTGTTGTAGAGGTGGACATTGTGGTTTGTTTCTTGCACTGCCATGACACTAGTCTTGCACCCAAAAACTGACACCCCCCTGAAGTTGACTTTCTATCCAAATTTGCACCACCCAAGTCACTGTCTGAATAAGCAAGTAGGTCAAAAGGTGAGTCATGAGGATACTAAAGACCTAATCTAGGTTGGCCATTGAGATATCTGAATATCCTTTTGACTGCTTGAAAGTGTGACTGCTTAGGTCTTACTTGAAATCTTGCACACACACAAACAGGAAACATGATATCTGGTCTTGAAGCAGTGAGATACATGAGGGAGACAATCATGGATCTGTAGTGATGAACATCCACATCCTCCCCCTCAATATCTGCAGTGATCTGTTTGTGTGTCTCCATGGGTATGCTTGCAGGCTTTGAATCTGAGAATCCAAACTTATTAAGAATATCCTGCACATACTTGGATTGACTTGTAAATATCCCATCTTTCTTCTGTTTAACTTGTAGGCCAAGGAAGAAGGTAAGTTCACCCATAGAACTCATCTTGAATCTCTTGTGCATCAAATCTTCAAAATCTCTGCACATTTGATCTTTTGTGGATCCAAAAATAATATCATCCACATAGATTTGCACTATTAGGATGTCCTTCTTCTTCCTCTGAATGAACAGAGTCTTGTCTATGATTCCTCTTTGAAAACCATTTTCTAAGAGATAGGTAGACAGAGTGTCATACCATGCCCTTGGTGCTTGATGTAGCCCATAGAGTGCCTTCTTCAATTTGTAAACTCTGTCAGGATACTTTGGATTCTCAAATCCTGGAGGCTGACAGACATACACTTCTTCTTCAATTTTCCCATATCGGAAAGTACTCTTTACATCCATCTGATAGACCCTGAACTTCATGAAAGAAGCATAGGCTAAAAATAGCCTGATGGCCTCTATCCTTGCCACTGGTGCAAATACCTCTTCATAGTCAATTCCTTCTTCTTGAGTGTACCCTTGTGCCACTAATCTGGCCTTGTTCTTTATTACTATTCCTCTCTCATCTTTCTTGTTCCTGAAGATCCATCTTGTGCCAATTGCTCTGTGTCCTTTTGGAAGATCCACCAGATCCCATACATCTTGCAGTACAAACTGCAGTAGCTCCTCTTGCATTGCTTCTATCCATCTTGGATCTTTCATTGCATCATATGCCTTTTTGGGTTCAACCTGGGATAGAAAGCAAGATAATAAACCTGATTGTAGGCCTTTCAATCCCCCTATCTTGCTTTGTTGCCTTGTGATCATTGGAGAATTGATGTCACCAATCACTAATTGAGGAGGATGATTCTTCTGAGTTCTTGTAGCATTGACAGCCTCTTCATTAAGATTGACTTCAAGATTGGTGTCATTCTTTTCTGGAGTGCTTCCCCCATATACTGAAGAATCATCATCAGTGTCATTCTCTTCCAAAAATGGCATCTCAGGGCCTTTGATTCCTGAATCTGAAGGTTGATCTTCCTTTTCACCTCTGTCCTCTTCATTCTGATCTGGTTAAGTGTCCTTTGAATCTGAAGATTCTTTCTTATCTTGGTCACAGAATTCAACAGGATCAGCAATAGGTGTTGGGAACAGCACAAACTCTTGTCTTTGTACTTGTACCTGTTCTGTCCCTGTTCCTGCATTATGCTCATTATTGAAACCCAAAGAATTAGTTAGTGAATCAATGTCAAATAGGCAATTAGGACCTGAACCAAGTTGATTTTGTGTGTTCTCATTGCATTTGACATTGTCACTTTCCTCAATAATCCTAGAAGAGGTGTTAAAAACTTTGTAGGCCTTACTTTGAGATGAATAACCAACAAGAAATTCATCCTCAGCTTTGCTGTCAAACTTGCCTAGGTGAGTTTTGGTATTGAGAATTGTGCAAGGACATCCAAATGGTTTGAAAAATCCAATAAAAGGTTTCTTCTTTTTAAAAAGCTCATATGGTGTCTTGTCTTGAGATTTTACTACCAGAACTCTGTTTTGAACATAGCAGGTAGTATTAACTGCTTCTGCCCAAAAAGTAATTGGAAGTTTTGAATCTGCCAACAGAGATCTAGCAGCTTCTATCAGAGTCCTATTTCTCCTTTCAGCAACACCATTCTGTTGAGGAGTCCTAGGAGCACTGTATTGTCTCTCAATGCCCTTTTCCTCACAAAAGCTGTTTAGGTCATTGTTTTTAAATTCAGTTCCATTATCAGACCTAATGACTTTTACTATTAGATTTGTTTGGTTTTCAACTCTAAGAACAAAGGATTTGATCAGTCCACTTGTCTCATCCTTTGTCC
This sequence comes from Arctium minus, assembly GCA_954870635.1. Taxonomy (NCBI): domain Eukaryota; kingdom Viridiplantae; phylum Streptophyta; class Magnoliopsida; order Asterales; family Asteraceae; genus Arctium; species Arctium minus. The sequence goes on along the minus strand of OX941080.1, from coordinate 132,337,776 downwards.
TCAGAAAATAGACCCAGGTGAATCTAGAGAAATCATCAACAATAACCAAGCAGTTGGATTTCTTGCCAATACTCATCACATTTGTAGGGCCAAACAAATCCATATGCAGTAAATTGAGAGGTGAAGAGATTGTATTTATCTCTTTGGACTTATGAGAAGTTTTGTGTTGTTTGCCTTTAAGACATGCAACACAATGATCATCACATGAAAATACCTTTTGTGGAAAACCTCTTACAAGGTTGTTTTTCACAAGTTTGTTCATTGTTTTAAAGTTCATGTGACACATCCTTCTGTGTCAAAGAGATGATTCATCCAAAGAGGCTTTTGAAAATAAACAGTTTAAAGATGAATCAGAAGCTACACTCTCCAAGTCTAAGCAATAAACATTGTCCTTTCTAGAAGTTCTAAGTAGTATCATACTTTCATCAACTACCTTGAACCCTGGAGCAAGGATAATACATTCAGTATCATTGAATAATATGCTATGTTTCTTGTCACAGACCTGTGATACACTTAACAAGTTGTATCTCAATTGCTCAACATAGTATACATCCTCAAAGATCATCTTACCTTTTGACACATTACCTTTTCCACTTATTTTTCCACCTGCTGGATTATCACCAAAAGCAACATGTCCTCCATCAATTCTTTTGAAGTTTTGAAGGCATGTCATGTTACCTGTCATGTTCCTGGAACAACCACTATCAACATGCCAAATGCTCCTTCCCTTGAGCCGTTGGTTGCCCTGCACATTTAATAAAGCAGTTAGTTTTTAATAGGAACCTAAGCCAAAGTGGTATTGGGTTTTCCATTCTCATCAACATATTCATATTCAGACTGGATGAGATTATCATACTGAGAAATCTTATTGCTTGAATACTTTGTCACAATAATGGGTCTGTCACTGGAAGCAGTACTAACTTGATTGCCAGTACTAACTTTGTTAGCAGTACTAACATCATTAGCAGTACTAAGAGGTTTAGCAGTACTAACTTTGTTAGCAGTACTAACTGGGTTAGCAGTAGTATTGCTTGCAACAGCATTATTTCTGTCAGCAGTACTATTTGAAGTAGCAGTACTAACAGATTTCTTTACTTTTGGAACCCAAACCTGGACAAAGTTGTTTGCTTTCTTTTTCTTTAAGTTACTCCTGGGCTTATTTGGAGTATTTTTCTTTGAATTAGCAAACTTATTCTGAGCATGAGATTTTACAGGTGCACTATTCTCAGCCATATGATTCTTTATCTGCTTCCTATAACCAACAGGATTTTGTATATTTCTTTGAAAAGTAATCCTTTGGTTGATAGGATTGAAATAACAGTGTTTGGCTAGATGATTTAACTTGCCACAGATAAAACAAGGCTTTGGTCTGTTAATTTTTCTCAGATCAATTCCTTGTTTTAAAGCCCACTGATTATTTCTATTTCTTTGATTTCCCCTTGTTTTATCATGTTGTTGGGGCTGATTTTGTTTACAAGTACAGGGATTAACAACAGTGGTTTTCATGTAATGGACTCCCTGTACCTTTTCCTTTCCTCTCTTAGGGGTCTCAGCTTTTTCATTCTTAACAGTTTCTTCCCCATACTTTACTTTCTCACTCTTGACAAACGGTTTACCCCCCCCCCCTTTCATTTGTCAGTATGTGGTTTTCTATGAGAATATCTTTGTGGTCTTCCTCATTCTTACTCTCAGAGTCCTCTTCTTCAGAATCTGCCTTAACCACTACTTTGTCTAAATGATCTACTTCAGTGGCTCTCTCAAGTAATTCCTTCTTGTCCTGTCTTTCTAAGAGATCTGAGGTGGGTGGTATATAATTATTGTTGTATGGTGGAGGGGTGGTGTTATAGCCTATTCCTCTTCTCAGTTTGTCATGGACTTGCGCTTTTAGAAGTGAGTCAATTGCTCTAGAAGCATTGGAATATTTCTCAATATCTTGCTTGGCTTTCTCAAAATCACTCCTTATCTTCTCACATTCCTCTTCATACTTTTTAAGCTTAACCTCTAACTGGTTTTTCTCCCACTTCCAGTAGTTTGTATCATAGGAATGTTGAAGTTCATTAGCCTGGTAAGACTTAATTTGTTCTTCAAACCTCTCAACTATCAGAACATACTCTCTTCAGTCTTTCTCTAATCTTTTAAGGTCATCACACATACTTTGATTGTGATCCCTGTACTTTTTAACAGTTTCAATACAGGTTTTAGAGCAAAGATTAGAAGTTACCTCTGTGGGAATATCAGTGCTTGCTGATTCTGAAACTTTAGCCATTAAAGCTTGATTCTGAACTGCTTCTTCTGCTTGGTCACTCCAATCAAATCCCATTCCTTCTTGGGAAACAAGAGCTTGAGAAGAGTTCCTACTGTTGAAGCTAGTGGACTGTGATGGTTGATGGTTGCTAGTATGCTGTTGAGGCATTCCACTTCTGCATTCTCTTGCAAAGTGCCCTAGCTTGTGACACTTGTAACATTCAACCTTGGATTTATCAAATCTAACCCCATCTTCTCTTTTCTGAGCAAAGTTGTTCCTTCCAGTCCTTTTGATGAATCTTTTTACCCTCATAGTCAGCATAGCCATCTGCCACTTGATGTCCATCTCTTCCAGATCATCAACATTTATCTGTTCTAAGTCATCATTGATTAGAGTGGAATTAGCATGACTCGCTAGAAAAGCTTCTAAAACTGAGTCATTTGATCCATCTTGCTTTGATCCATGGGCAGCACTAACTGATTATGTATTAGCAGCAGAATCAGTAGAGGATGATAAAAGAGCAGCATTGTATGAGTATCCAGAGGGCCTCTTCTTTGCTTCTACCTCTGCTTCAAACACCCTAAGGTCATTATAGAGGTCATCCAATTCCTTGTCCTCTAATTGGTCATTCTGTCTGAAGGAGACAGTGTACATAGTCCATTCATCACCAAGAGATCTTAGAAATTTTCTGTTAACATCATCTTTATCTATCTGGACACCAACAGTAGCCAATTCACCAATTAGCTTATTAAATCTATCAAAAGTTTGAGTCATGGACTCATTCTTTGTAGACATGAAGTTCTCATACTGCTGCTTTAGGATGGCCTTCTGATTTCTCTTGGTACTTTTGGTAGCAGAAAATCTTTTCTCCAGAGAATTCCAAAGAATTTGTGCATCAGAACAGTTGCAGAATTGATGTTGGTACTCATTAGGTATAGCCAAAAGCAGAGTGCTCAAAGCTTTCATCTCTGTCTGCCTCAACTTTCTCTCTCCATCTGTCTTTGGTGGAGGTCTATTTCCTTCTGCACCCATCTTTCCTCCATCAGAAGGACCATTCTCAATGATGTCCCACATTGAGAAGTATGTGAGAAGAATGTACTGCTTGATTCTGATCTTCCACATGTCAAACTCATTGGGTTTGAGCATGGGAACCTTTGATACCAAAACACTGTCGCTTGAACTGTCCATGATTAAAGGTTTCTGAATTTTCTAGCTCGGATACCACTTGTCAGGATTGAAACTCAAACAAGAATTTAAATAACACACTCAGAAACTTATGTTAAAGAAGTTGCGGAAAAACACTTTAACAGAAAATCAATGGAACAGTATATAAAAACTCAAATCATAAGTTTATATTGCATAAAACTTAATGATTACACACAAAACCTCAATCTGTTGAACAGGCTCAACAGACGTTCTATACTTCTCTATAGAAAGGATCTAAACTATTCTTGAGGTTAACTCTCTCTAAACAAAACGTATGAATAATTGTTAATTCTAACAAAGACTTCTATACAATATATACAGAGTTGATTACAAGATAATTATCAAAATAAAATTGATCTTCAGTATCAATACCATAATTATCTTCAACCTTATCTCCAGCTCATCTTTATCTTCAAGTCTTCTTTATCATTAGAAGCAGCACTAACCTTCTTTTAGCAGTATTAATCATCTTGCAGCATTAACATCCTCAGCAGTATTAATCCTTGAGCAGTACTAACCAAGCTTGCAGTAGTAATCTTCAACAGTACTAACTACTAGCAGTACTAACTCTCCAAGCAGTACTAACTATTCAAGTAGCAGCACTAACTTTTCAAGCAGTATTAATTCTACTAGCAGTATTAAAATTACAAGCAGTAGTAATATCTTTCAACTAGCAGTAGTATCCATCCTTAGCATATTCAGACCCAACATCTTATATACAAATTACACAATTATAATCATCTAGTCTATACCTTCAAAATGAGCTCAATATTGATTATTTTTGGATTTAATCATATTAGTAAATATACAAAATTATTTTTAATACTTACACTTTATATATTCTTATAATTAGTTATATAATTTGTTTAATATTATTTACTTTTTCATTTTACACTTTTATTTTATATACCTATATAATCGTATATCAACTAAAATACATTATTTTTTTTAACAATTTGCGTCATTATCATCATCTCGTCGATACCTTCAAAGTAAGTTTAATATTGAATATTTTTTTAATTTAATCATATTACTAAATATCATATACATAAATTTTTCACAAACTATTTTTAATACTTACATTTTACATCTTTATAATTATTTATTTAATTTATTCTATATTTCTTAGTTTTTCATTTTTTTCATTTTGAACTTTTAGGATATTAACATACATAATCATATATTAACTAAAATACGTATTTTTTTATAAATTACACAATTATAATTGTCTCTACGATATCTTCAAAATGAGTCTAATATTGAATATTTTTAAATTTAGTCATATTTATTAAATATCATAAATACGTACAAAATTTATGAATTAATTTTAGTATATAGACTTTATATCTTCGAGGTACAACGTGATACTACACATTCTTAGTATGCAAGTCTATGCAACATACTTATTGGTTACAGACACAACCACACTGTCTCAACATGCTGCTATATATTGGATCGGGACGTTAATGGAAACCATTACGTAAGAGTGGCATTAAACACGAGAGTACTCAATGTCTACAATTACGCCACAATAAAAACATTAGAGATTTCTTGATGCAGCTACATTAATTACTTTGTATCAACATCGATTAAACATGTACAAATAACATTTAGATAATAATTTTATTCGTGAATATATTGATTTAAATGATTGATAACATTGAAAATATTATTTTATCTCTAATAACATCTTCCATTTTATAAAAAAAATTAATCAAATTTTCTAAAAATAAATACGACTTTAATGGGGGTTATAAAGGTTATATTTTAACATTAAAAATATGATTAAATTTGTAGTATTAAAATATGTACTTTAATTGATATATTATTAATTAATTAAATTATGAAATAAAATAGAAAATAGAAGAGTAAGATGAGTGAAATGGTCAAAAGGGTTCAAAACAATAAATTAAAAAATGTATAAGGTACAAAACATAAATTATAAGGGGTTAATTGTACCATATTTATTGCTAGTTATACCTTCATGATTGCATATAATGATTGTGTTTTTTTATGTCTTTTTGTTGTATTTTCTTTTTTTATTTTATTTATTTTTATTATATATTTTTATTTATTTGTATTATATAGTTTTAAAAGTTTTTTTTTACTTTTTGGTTTGATTTAAAAAGAAATAAATATTTATAAATATAAATATTACTAATTTTTTATAATTATATAATTATAAAAATAAAACATAAATATTGCGATTTAACATATAAATAGAACATAAAATAATCTATATTACATTTGATTATTATAAAATAACATTATCCGTAGTACAATTAACACGTAAAAGCTGCATGTAATTCTGTATTCGCTCTAAATACGGGGTAGCCCATCCAGCAACACACAAATAACTGTAATGAAAAAAATGTCCTACAATTTGGGGAAACGGGTATTCTTCGGCCATATCTAATTTCACATAATGATTACCATTAACGTACCCAATTGTAGAAACAACATATTTAGGCCACGTTGGCGGAGTGGACCTAAGCGGCAAGTACGTCCCACTGTCGGTCATACTTATAACATGTAATATCACATTATATTTTGACGCAATCAAGACACCAATTTCAGGCATTGTCATCCAGTGTTCAAATGGTGCACCTTGATCTGAACGAAAGAAGTTTAAAGTGTTGTAAGTAATATCTCAATGTTTACCTCCAAAAGCGTTGATGTACTTCAACGGATTGAGAGCAAATCTAGAGAGAATTTGAAGAGATTTTTAGAGAGAGATTGAGATATGAGAAAAGAAGAAGAAGGCGATGATGGTTATGAACTAAGGGACGATATGTAGTAATTTACTCTAATCATATATATACATACATATATATATATATATATATATATATATATATTTACTTTACTTTTTTTATATTTATAACGAGTTTACTTAATTGGCGGGTTCAACCCCTCAACTATCTTTGGTTGCTATTTTTAATTACGGTTCAATTCGGGTAAGAAATAATTACACGTTTTTAAAACCGAGTCTTACAAGAGAATATTGGAATGTGACTAACATAAAGAAAATTACATTTTACAGAGTTATAATAAAATTAAAAGTTATAAATTTATAAAATCAAATCAAATCAAATCAAATCAAAAGTTACAAATTTTATAAATTTATAAACAAATTTAATAAATTTATAAAATCAAAACACACGCGCACACACACACGCACGCATATATATATATATAGATAATGTGTATATATAAACAAAAATAATATATATATATATGTCAAGTGAAATTACATATGATTCATTAAAAATAATTGGGACGGAAAACAATGCATTCAACACCTATTCAATTTGGTGCAAATAGCATTGCCGAAATTATAATAAGGGTTAAAATTGAAAGTTTAATTGCATTGTTTTGAGGGTAGCTCTGTAAGTAGTGTAGGTGGGGTATGCAAAAAGTAGACCTGGCAAACGTGTCGGGTCGGGTTCAAAGTTAAACGGGTTGAGAGTGTCTAACCCTAACCCGACCCGTTTAATAAACGAGTCAGAAAATCTCAACCCTAACCCGACCTGCCTAACCCGTTTAACATTTATAAAACTATAAATTAAAAATCGAAAATTCACAAAAAGGTACAAATCCAAAATTCAAATGAAAGTATTATAAATCCAAATTTTATAGTTCAAACTTAAAAGTTTTAACCAAATCTAAAACATTAAAAATCCAAACATTAAAAAGAAAACTTATAATATATATATATATATATACATATAACGGGTTATTCGGGTCATTTTCGAGTTGAAAATTTTGACTCTGACCTTACCCGTTTAATTTTTGTGTCGTGTCGTGACAACCCGTTTACTTAAACGGGTTGAAATGTATTACACAAACCCGTTTATTTCGTGTCGAGTTCGTGTCAGGTTAGTTTGTCGTGTCATTTTTTGCCAGGTCTAGCAAAAAGTATAGGTATTAGTAGGAGAGGGTATTGATAGAGTTTGGCTTTAATAAAATTCTAAACCATAAGTCCATAACCACAAGGTTTGTGACCTAGTGGTTGAGGTTTAGAGGGATGTGGTGGTATATTCCATTTGTCCTTCGTTCGATTCTAGATATCTACAACAATTGTGGCCACTGAATTCATCAAGATTAATGTCTTATAGTCGCAATTTACCGGAATTAGTCTTGACATAGATTAAGACACCCTTAATAAAAACTATAAAAAAATATATAATTAAATATTACCTAATTTTGCTAATAACTTGAGTGTTAAAATGCAGTTTAATTTTATAGTCTTCATTTGACTAACATTAATGCGTTATTATTGCATGTATAGAACGGCAATAAAGACCAGGATATGCAGGTCCATAAAAGTTGATCAAATTTTCAATTCATTCGATTTAATCTGAAAAATAGACTCAACAACGCAACTAGATCTAACCCAAAATATCATTGATTTATAAATAGACAAACCAACAAGATAGGGTCGGTTATGGGTTAGGTCCATCTAAAACCGAACAACCCGTCAAATCCAACAAAATTATTGTCTACTAAAATTTTCTATTATTAAATGTCTACTATCTAGTTCATTTAAATGTAATGAATCCACCAAGGCCAATAATCTACTAGCCTATTAAGTAGTCTAACAAATAAGTTTAAGTGTTTATGCAATATTCCAAGTCCAATATGTATTATATATAGTGTGATATAATAAAATAAATTAAATATATAAGCGCTATTCCTAAAAAAGTCAAAAACAAAACCTGTTAATCAAAGGGTGTCACTTTAATTCAACATTCTAATAGTAGTATGTATCTTGACATTTATGTTTATACATATAGGCAATTGGACACAAGTTTGAATGACCTTAATTTTTAGTGGTTAAGTATCATCCAACAATGTTTAATTTTTTGGTTTAAACTTGTAGCCTAATCGTCTTTTTGAACATATGTTCAATCCGAACCACACCAACCCAAGCCGAAATGTAATAGGTTAGATAGGGTTATAAATATAAAGAGGTTTGAATGAGTTGTGATTTTTCAAACTTAAATAGTTTGATTGGGTTGTTCAAATATTCTCAACCTAGTCAACTAAGTCCATGTGCATAAGATAGCATAAAGTTATTCTTTTTAATAAATGAAAACTAACGTTTTTCTTTCTTCCTTTGTTGTTCCAAAGGGTTTTTTCATAGGCGAAGGATCGTGTAAGAAGTTGAGGTTAACGTGAGAAGTGTGAAAACTGGATTTGAACTATTGATCAATTTTCATCTCATGTTCTCCCATGAATTGCGCCTTGGAAGAGAATTGATCTGGTGCATCTCGGTGCATCTAATTATCTTGGTGCATCTCATCCTAATATGCATCCATTTATCATCTGACGATTGATAACCTTCTCACGCTTCTCATGTTAACCTCAACTTTTTACCGGAACCCAATCCTTTTTCCATATATATATATAAATATATATATATACATATGGAAGGCTTGAGATTAAAAGAGATCAACGGTTCAGATCCACTTCTCACGTTTCTCACCATTAACTCAACTTCTCACATGATCATTCGCCTATGTATGTATATATATATACTATGTATGTATGCACCTTCAAGGGTCATTAATTGAAGGGTCAAATGTGTAGCACAGGATAATTTCGGTCGCACAATAAGAAAAATAGGACAGCTAAAGGGCAATTTGGTAATATGCACACGTAACTCAAAATAGGCGGCAACTTAATCATAACACTACTGATCACGCTATTTTCATCAAAACTCATCGACATTCTCCAGATTATACTCTCGAAACCCTCATTCATCACCAAAAACATCAAAACATTCATCGCTGATTCATCTTAAATCTAAAGTAATGGTGAAAACACGAAAGGATCCTGTGAATCGTCATGAAGAACCATCCAAAAGTCCAGAAAAGGAAGAAAATCAGATAAACGAAGATGAACCGTTGGTAACTATCATTAAAGACGGTACTCATACATACTTTTGCAAAATGTTTGAATGATTATCATAAAATATCGTCATATACAGTGAATCTATGTTTAATGAGATGATGAAATCATTTAGAAAAATTTAAGGTTTATCAAAGTTCATAAATGTTGTTTTGTTTTTTGATTACAGCGAAAAATGCAGCAGGTTTACCAAAGCTAAAGATAAGAAGGAAGAAGAAGCCACAAAATACTGAAGGTATATTCGTTCATAAATGAATGCATGATATTTGTTGAATATAGGGTTTTTAGATGGCAAGATTCATAAATGAATGTTGAATATTCGATGGTTCATATATGAATGTTGAATATAGGATAGTTCATATTTGAATTTTTTGAATGTTTCTTCGATTATTTGTTGAATATAGGGTTTTGAGATGCAAACATTCATATATTAATGTTGAAAGTTTGATGGTTCATATATGAATGTTGAATATAGGATAGTTCATTAATGAATCTGTTGAATGTTTCTCGATTATTTCTGTAAATTTTAGCAAATCTAGGGTTTTGAGATGCAAACATTCATATATGAATGTTGAATGTTCAACAGTTCATATATGAATGTTGAATATAGGATAGTTCATATATGAATTTTTTGAATGTTTCTTGGATTATTTCTATAGATTTTCATAGATCTAGGGTTTTGAGATGCAAACATTCATATATGAATGTTGAATGTTCGATGGTTCATATATGAATGTTGAATTTAGGATAGTTCATATATGAATCTTTTGAATGTTTCTTCAGTTATTTTTATATGTTTTAAGCATAACAAGGGTCTTCAAATGACATTATTCATATATGAATGTTGAATGTTCGATGGTTCATATATGAATGTTGAATATAGGATAGTTCATATATGAATTTATTGAATGTCTTTTCGATTATTTTGGTAGTTTTTAGCAGATTTAGGGTTTTGAGATGGCATTATTCATATATGAATGTTAAACATTCGATGGTTCATATATGAATGTTGAATATTTCATTGTTCATATATGAATATGTTGAATATATATGAATGTTCAATATGCATAGTTCATATATGAATGTTGAATATTTGATTGTTCATGTATGAATTTGTTGAATATGGTATAGTTCATATATGAATGTGTTGAATGTTTGTTCATTCATTTTTTATTTATAATATATGGAGGCTACATATATGAATATTTTACATTTTAACAGGTGATGAACAACCATCAATTACAAAAGAACAACAAGTTTCATTTAAAGGCAAGCAACCTGAAGAAGGTAAAAATACAAACATATGGTTTAGTAATTTATATATTTCATTGATTCATTACAAATAAAAATAAAAATTTGTTATACAGGATTATAGACAACCAAAACAAGAATAAAGCTTGTCACAAAGAAACAGAATCAAGAAGATCAAACAAAGCAAATAGTATTATGTATGTAAACCATAATACATAATGATAACAATTTAAATTAAAATGTTGTTTCATTAATTATATTAACCAATGTGTATAAACAGATAAAAAAACCAAAGTCCAGTAGCAAAGAAAAAGACAAAGGGAAGAGAGCAAAAGCTTCAACAATCGTTGATGAAGATGATGATTTTCAAAATCCAATACCAAAGAGCAAAATATCGAAGAAAGAGGGAAAGAAAGAGCAAGAAAAAACAACCTATCCAGTGATCAAAGTAAAAGCTTTTCCAAAACCACTATATGAAGTAATACAAGCTTTGAGTAAAAGAACAGAAAGAATGTGTAAGAAGGATGGGTTTTGGAGAACTACTAGATATGAAGATGGATGGAATCCCTTCTAAGCTTGGCTTTTATGTTGTTGACAATTTCAATACTGAATCGATGGAGATGATAGTGGGAGAAAACAAGCTCCAAATACCTGAAGAATCAGTTCATCATATGCTTGATGTTCCAAAGGAAGGAAAAAGCATATTTGAAGGCAAGTTTGTAGATGATGACAACCATATCATGGTCAATTGGATATCACAATTTTCAAAAGGAAACATACGACCAACCTACCTCAAGTAGAAGATCATAGATAGTAATGAAGTTGATTTCAATTTCACATTGAATTTCATTACACTTTTCTACAACACATTGGGAGAAGGGAACAAGAGTGACTGTAGTAAACTACATCTAGCCAGACACAGATATTACAAAAATAAATTGGGATTGTTTAAGAACATGCAAACAAAGTTGGTAAGAGACTCTGACATGAGTTTCTATGTTGGATCTATCACATACTTGATTGTAAGTATACTATAACATTTTTGAATTAAAAATATATCTTAGAAAAATGTATTAACTGTTTTAATTGATTCTTACATGCAGCTCATGTATGTTGATAATATTGAATGTGAAGTTGTGACTGTCAACAGACAGAGACCCTTGATTAACATATGGACTACTGGAAGATTGAGAAGAAGAGCGGGATATGAGATTGAAAACGGTGGGTTTGGAAGAGGGAAACTTCTAGAAGAAATACAAACAGATACTTGCTATAAGAGAAGTTGTAAGTATAGTATTAACATTTATGAATTCATATATGAATTCTTATTTCAATTCATATATGAATACTCCATATATATGAATTCTCATATATGAATCCTTTATACTTATTTGATTCATATATGAATTTTTTATTTTAATTCATATATGAATTTTTTATTTTAATTCATATATGAATCATATATTAATTCATATATTAATTCATAATTCATATATGAGTCCTTTTTACTTATTTTAATTCATATATGAAATCATATGAGAATTCATATGAGAATTCATATATGAACTTCATACATGAATTAAAATAACAATTCATATATGAATTTGTATATGAATTCTTATTTTAATTCATATATGAGTTCTTATTAAAATTCATATATGAATTCTTATTTAAATTCATATGTGAATCATTTATACTTAATTATACATAATGAATTCATATATGAATCCTTTATACTATTTTAATTCGTATATGAATACTTCAAATATATGAATTCTTATTTTAACTCATATATGAATACTTCAAATATATGAATTTATATATGAAATATATATAAGAATTCATATATGAATATGAATACATCATATGTGAATTCTTATTTTAATTCATATATGAATACTTTTAAGAATTGCATCTTAATACATGAATTCATATATGCATCTTTTAATAATTTATCATAATTTTTATGCAAATTGTAGGCTTTGGAGTATATGATAAAAGAGAAACTGATTGCATAAGGTATGATTCAATGATAATAGAAGAAGGACTGGATCGAGCTTTGAAAACATTTCGAAATAATGTTGTATTCAAAAAATACAAACAGAGTTCGAAAAGTTGTTCCAAAAAGAAGAGAAGATGAATGATAAGGTGGAAGATGACCTTATGGTTGGGGCTGAAGAACAAGAATTTATGATATTAGAAAATCTAGAGTTGGAAAGGAATATTGATGAAGGAATGGTAATGACACCTGTTACTGCTACGATGGACGCAGAATTTTGGCAAGACCCAAAAACTTGTGGTGAAGTTGAATTGTTAATGAAAGTATATGAACCAGAGGTAACTAAAGAGGTAGCTGAGTTGGGAGGAGAGGAGAAAGATAGAGAAGAGGGGATTGACAAAGATATGGCAGAGGTGGGAGAGAATGAGAATGTAGAGGTTGAAGGAGAGAAGACAAAGAAGGTAGAAGGAGAAGAGAAGAATGTCGAAGATGAAGTTGGACAAGAACAAACACCAGATGTCGCAAAAGTTGCATCTTCATATTTGAAGGATCAACCAACTTTCAGTTTGGGAATGACATTAGAAGAAGATGAGGATGGAAACAATGAAGATGAGGATGAAAAGAAAGAAGATGAAGGAGAAAAGGAGGAAGGAGAAAAGGAGGAAGGAAAAGAGAAGGAAGTGAAAGAGGATGAAGGAAATGAGGAAGAAGGAAAAGAAGAGAAAGGAAAACAGGAGAAAGCATTGGGGAAAAGGGAAGTGAGAGTGGCAGAAACACTAAGGTCGCCATGCCTTGATAGAGTGGTGTTAATCGCAAAATGTCTATCAATAAATGAAAAGAAAATTGGTAGATGGTTGTTTGCATTGACTTGAGAATGGTGGTAAGAAACACCTTTAATATTATAATTTTAAATATGTTACTTTAAAAAGTTTATGATGTGCATATATGATGAACTTAATTTACTTTCATTGCCTTATAGTGAGATGATTTGTGAAACAACTGATGGAGCATGAATGATAAAGGTGGCAGCTGAGAGTTTAATGCCAAACACATATGTAATGGCAAATGTGATTGATACGTGGGTTGCATTACTGAACACAGAGGAGGCATTCCGAAGCAGAGAATCCCCTCACCGTCTTTTTCTTAACACATCAGTAATTGTATGATCTGATTCATATATGAAAGAATATACCTAACATGTTAATTATTAAATTATATATATTTTTAGTCTAGTTGATATATGCATGAGTTATAGATGAACATAATATACTGATTTCTTTTTCAAACATAAATACAAAGATTCATATATGAACACAAATGTTCATATATGAATATGAATTGAATATGAAATTTCGTCTTCATATATCAAGCTTCATGTTCATATATGAACCTTAGGTTTCATATATGAATGTCAACATTGGTGTTCATATATGAACCTTTAGGTTCATATATGAATGACAACATTGGTGTTCATATTGAAACTTTGTGAAAATTAAATATTCACATATAATTACTTTGTTTACTTAGCTGGATGGAGTTTTGAAGAAAGATACCACTCCAGAAGAAAGTTTTCAGATTTTCAGATCAAACATCAGGGATGCATTAAAGAATAATGAAGATCTGACAAACTTGAGGGAATATGATCTGGTACGTATATAAAATAATATATACACAACATACACATTTAATTGAAATTTTATTGATTTTTCAATTCTATAATGAAAACGGGTATTCTTTTCAATCATACAATCAAACCATTTCTATTTGTTTGTTTACAACTTGAAGAACCCACAACTTCTTGTTATTGACAACATGTCTACCAATGTCTCCATAACAAACAAATATGGAAATGTACCAGTTACTGGTAAACATAGTACTGTTTAAATTTTTTTAAAGTTTATAGTAATCATTGTATTTATAGGCTTGGTCTAATACTGTGTTTAGAGTGCTTGTATATCTGGTATTGGCCAAGGGTATTTAAGTCCCTTGTGGCTTTGTTGTTTGTAAGACATTCACGCATACTTTGAATACATAGACATTTTGCGCTTCAAACTCTCTCTCTACTTTCTCTCTCTAGGATTTAGAACGATCTTGCATTATCAATTGGTATCAGAGCCTAATCTGAATCTGAGAGGATTGAGAGAAACGTTTTTCAATTCTGAATTTGTGTTTGAATCAGAAAATTTGATCGATTTTCTTGATTTTTTTTCAAGAAAATCTCATTTTTTGATTTTTCATCAAATTCGGACTGTTTTGTGAACGAATTTTCTTGTAGATTGATTTGTTGGATTCGGTTTTACTAGTAGAACAATTTTGATTCACATCATTTTGCAAGAAAATTAGTTTTTGATCTTCAATTTTGAGAATTTTCGAAATTCTGAAAAAGTTCGTTGAACGCTCTGTTGGTTTCACGAATCATCGATTTTGTGGTTTTCGATCGAATTAAGTGTTTCAAAGTGGTTAGAAATCAGTTTTCGAACTTATCTGTGTGAGAAAATTTCATTAAATTCGGTTCTGTAATCGAATTTAGAAGAATTCTGAGTTTTTCATCGTCTTTACGCCAGATTCAAACTTTGCGCCAGTTCATCAGAGTTTTGCGCGAGTTTCATCAAGTTTTGCGCTAGTTCATACTAAGGTTGCCAAAGTTTTCGCCAAGTTCAGGTCTTAGTCTTCTCGCGAAAAGTTCAGGTTTTCGCCATCAGTGCATCGTGTAAAGTTTATTTTGCGCTATCTGTTCATCGCGCAAATTATTTTTGCGTCACTTACATCTAACGCAAATAAAGGTTCTCGCCATCTCAGTCTCGCGCAAAATCTAATTTGCGCCATCTTCATCTCGCACAAAGATCAGTTTGCGCCATCATCGTCTAACGCAAATCTTTATTTGCGCCTCTTCGTCTCGTGCAAAGTTGTCCACAAGTCAGAATATCACGCAAAGTTGTCTTTGCGCCATCAACGTTTCGCGCAAAGTAAAGTTTGCGCCAGCTTCTTCTCAAGCAAAAGTCAAGTTTACGCCACCTTCTATTCGTGCAAAACCTAATTTGAAGAAAAATTATTTTTTCAAAAACAAGATTTACTTACAAATTCTGTTTCTGGCCTTTCTTCTGATTTTAAAGAAAACAAAAAGAAAGTTCTAAAATCTGAAAACTTTTCTCAAAATTTTTCTGACTCTGAGGCAATTTCAGGTTTATTGTCTGATCAGTTGGGTTTCTTAGGTAATATTGTTTCTTCAGACTCAAATCTTAAATCGAAAATTCTTGATGAATCTTTTACGCTAAATGATGATTATTATAAAACAAAGCGTAAAAGAAGAAGGTCAAAGAAGTCAAAGAAGCAAGTTAAAGTCATTTCTGATAGTTCTAATTCTTGTGATTCAAATATTTCAGATAGGACTTTGAGGACTCCTACAAGGCAGATATGGAGGGTCAAGCGGACATCTAATGAATCTACGACTGATGAGGATAGATATGTAGACAAAATCTATAAAAGTGATTCATTTGTTGTTTGTAATAAAATTTCAAAATACTCAATAAAGCAAATGATTCGAATTTCAAAAGATGTCTCATATTCTTCTTCTGATTCTAGTTCAGATGATTATGTTTTGTCTTATACTAATGAATATGTTCATTTCTCTGATAATATTTCTCATGCTTTATTTGTCAAATCTAACAAATATTCTCCCTTTAGAACTGCAACTAACAAATATGGACCCAAATTCAAGTGGGTACCAAAACAAAAGATTAATTCTGAGTTGCAGGCATCTAATGTCAAGGGGGAGTAAGAGAACGATGGTTTCTGAGTAAATCAGCTCAGAACCCGTACTTCAATGGACTTCGACTTCTAAACATATCAGTTTAGGACTCGTTCTTCAATGCATTTAACTTCTGGACAAATGAGAAACTGTGAGTGCATTTACTTAATTCCGCAGCATTTATCTCTGACTGTGATGTTGTTCCAGTTTTCTCATGTTTTTCAAGAATCAGAGCAAGTTCAACCCAAAACTTTGATATGAGATACAAATTCATTATACATTATGTGGAAGAAGGTATTATTGAATTTTATTTTGTTCCGACTAAATATCAATTTGCCAAAAAAAATTCAATAGTCTTAAATGATAAATGTTTTTTTTTCAAACTCGGCATGTTGAATTTAAAAGTTTAAATCTTTACAAATTTTTATTCTATAAAGTAAAAGTTTTACAGTTTTTCTTTCTTTTGAATAAAATGTGTGTCTAGGATAAAGTTTCAAGTTGCTTTGTTTATATCGAAGTTTTATATGTTCAACTTTCAAGTCTTACAAAAGTCGAAAGGTCAGCAACATGTTTGAAACTTTTGATACTGCTTTAAAGTTATGTGAGTCGGAATATTTATAGTTTACAATGCTTAGAAATCCTAAAAAAGTCAGAATTATGGATTGTAATGAAAATATGGGCTAAGCACTTAGATGTAAAACTGGGTGATTGAGATGATTTATATATCTAAAATACAGAAATCTCTAAGTTTAAAAGTTTGTACCTGTGACCTTTCTGGTTTAGGAAAGTAAGTTCCGTGGGATGCTTGTCATCTGGTCCCCTAAGGTCAATTGGTCTGGGAGTGATCGAACCCAAATCCTTCTATAGAATCAGATCGAAAGTCATGTTCTACTGGTATGAATGGGTTTAGGATGTGTCGATGTAGCCTTTCTGATCTGGGAGAGTAAGTTCCAAGGGGTGCTTGACACCTAGTCCCCTAAGGCCAACTGGTCTGGGAGCGGCTGACCCAAATCCTGCAATAGGATCAGATAGAAAGTTACGTTTACGGCATGTTCTTTACTTACCAAATGTGAGTCCGTGATCGTCTACCAGATAAATCAAACAACAGAGATATAACGATTACCAACCTGTTTCGATATATAAACGATGATTACAGGGTTGAGTTCTTGATAAGCTTTCTCTCTGTTTTCTCTCTTTTCTCTCTCTGAGTTTCTATATCGGTCGATGTGTGATGTATTGTGTATTGACCAATATTATGAGCTCTTAGCTTCCTCAATACTCTAACATGCAAGTTGTTAATCAACTTGCATTATAAAAAATAATTAAACTAAAATATCCTAAATAAACTAATATAATAACTTAAATATCCTAAATAATATCTAAATTATAATATCTAGATATTTAGGATAACAATAAAATACTAAAAACGAACTTTTGACATTTATTACAAACTGACTTTTAGACTAATGTTGAGAGCGACTTTTCGGGCTTTAGCTTCAGATTGGATCTTCAGATTGAATGATCTTGAGTCCAATAATCTGTGCGCTAACACCAAACTTCTTGATTAAAAGATGTCAATGTGCACAAGCTTAAAAGATGCCAAAGAGCACACTCATGTGAAGATTCCAATGTGCACAATGCTAAAAGATGTCAATGAGCACACATCTCATGATACTTGGTGATATGTTTGAGTTGCGATAAACCTATAAATTTGTGAAAATCTTAATTTTTGATGGCTTAGTGTGAGTACATGCAAAGTTTTCTATTATATTTTTAGAATTGCATTTTCTTGAAGCTAATCGAAGTTCGCATGCTAGCACACTGAATAGATTGATGAAAGTTTTTGAAACTGAACATGTTTTAAATTGATATGCAATGAAACTTGTATTTGTATCCAACAACATACATTTGATTTCCACTGATGGATTAATCTGTGATATTTTACTAAGTAGAATTTAATTTGTTTAGTGTTTAAAATTTTATATATTTAGTTGTTTCAAAATACATATTCAATATATTTTTCTTTCTACATTGATGTTTTGATCCTTGTGTTCTCATATATGTTTCAATGAGTCTGTGCATTTTTCGAGGGGGAGTAAATAAGAAGAATATTATGAAAGATCATATCTCATTTTTCGAGGGGGAGTATCTGATTTTCTATATGAATGCTAACTTGAATTGTCATATTTAGTGCATTTGTGTAGGGGGTCAAAGAGCTTAACAGGTGAAATTTTTCAGATTTCAACTCAGATTTGTTCCAACAGTTGGTAGCGCAAAACTCATATTTGCGCCAACAGTTGCTAGCGCAAAACAATCTTTGCGCCACCAACATGTAGCGCAAACCTTCCCATTTTCTCCTTTACTCTGAATTTTGCAGATATGAAGTTGTCTCATCTCCAAAGTAGGCATGACCAAGTTGATCCAGATCATCAAGGTCATGAGGGGGAGAAGTTAAGGAGAAGTTAAAGAGACAAAGAGTTCAAATGTTTATCTGCTGCTCAAGATTCGCTCAAGATTCTATTTTCTCAGCTATACTAGTTCGTTTGCTATTCCAGCTCCGACCACCACAGTTCATTCAAGTACATTTGAAAGAGGTGCGTCGTCTAGAGCACAAGCTGATGAACCGATTGTTCTTTCAAGATTATTACAAACAGGTCCAGTCTTGTCAAGGCAGCAAAGTCAATATAAATTGAAAGATGTTGAGAAGAAATTTTTTTTTAGTCAAGAAGCTTCTCTAAGTCGCTTAGATGGTATGTGTTGATTTAGAAGATGAATATTGAAGACCACAACGCCAATGATTACTAAGGGGAGATTGTTAAGTCAGATTTTATAGTAATCATTGTATTTATAGGCTTGGTCTAATACTGTGTTTAGAGTGTTTGTATATCTGGTATTGGCCAAGGGTATTTAAGTCCCTTGTGGCTTTGTTGTTTGTAAGACATTCACGCATACTTTGAATACATAGACATTTTGCTCTTCAAATTCTCTCTCTCTACTTTCTCTCTCTAGGATTTAGAACGATCTTGCATTATCAATATGAATAATAATATTATGCAACATCAATTGTTTATCAAATACATGAGATTGGTTGAGCATCCGAAGGCTGAAGCAATGGCTCCACAACAACCACTTAGGCATTTAATGAAGTAGTGTTCGAAAAAAAACAAAGTGGATTGTGGGATCTTCACCATGAGCCATATGGAGCACTACATAGGCCAAGATATAGTAAAGTGGGATTGTGGTTTTCATATAAATGAAAAACCTTAGAAACAACAAATCTTTCGGCTAAGATACAAATATGAAACAAAGTTGTTGCTTTCTGAGAAGAATTTGCATAGGGAGAAGGTTATCAATGAAGCCAACGAGTTTGAATCATTCAATGAAACAAAGAAGAAGTATCTCGAATCTCTTGCAAAGACAAAAAAGAATGAGAGACAAGACATGTTGTAGGTAATGATGGGTTTGTTGATTGTATGTTATGTTGGGATTGTTTGTTTCGGAGTGCTGGGGGTTGGTTAAAACAATGTTTTCTGCTACAATTGGGTTTGGTGATGGTCAACATACATTTCATATTGTCGTGATGGGTCGTTTGGAACAATATTTTTGATGTGTTTTGGTATATTTGATTTGTTTTGGTATATTTGATATGTTTTGGTATATTTGCTAGTACTTTTGATCTGTTTTGGCATATATTGATTCTTTATACTTCATATATGAATCTTTGCTATTCATATATGAACTGCAAGGTTTATACTTTTTCATATATGAAGAAAAGGCTTCATATATGAAACTTTGCATTCATATATTAATAAGAATTAAATACCATCTTTGTCTTGATATATGAATCTTTGAGTTCATATATGAATCCTTGATATTCATATATAAAGTCCATTACTTATACATTTTCATATATGAAGATAAAGCTTCATATATGAACCTTAATATTAATATATGAAATTTGAGTTCATATATGAACCTTAATGAATATTAATTGAATATATGAATTCAGTAAAGGATTCATATATGAATCCATATATGAATTCTTTATAATTCATATATGAACCTTAATATTCATATATGAATATTAATATTCTTTATACTTCATATATGAATATTTGATATTCATATATGAATTGCAAGGCTTATTCATTTTCATATATGAAGAAAAAGCTTCATATATGAACATTTGCATTCATATATGAATAACAATTGAATACCAACTTTATGTTCATATATGAATCTTTGAGTTCATATATGAACATTAATACATAAACAACTATAAAAATAAATTCTAATGCTCACAATAAAAAAAATTATCATTTATTCATGAAATTATTAACAATAATTATTGAATTAAAAAAATGACCTATAATATGTATCTATCAACTAATCAACAATCTTCAACGGGCAATTACGAGAATCATGATAGCAAGTCTTTTGACAATTTCTACACAACCTCTTAGTCTTTTGATTCTGTTTCGTTGCTTTCTCCCCTGCACCAATCAAACGTTTTCCAGTTCCACAACCTTTGTTGCGGATATAGGATGCTGGATGAATATCAATTTTCATTGGTTGATTCACACCAATCAGATTTCTTATCGTGTCATTCTTCTTCTGCAATCTGGTTTGGTAAGGAATGTGAGCATCTACCTCAATCTTCATATTGTGAATTTTGTCAACAACCTCTTTAAGCTTCTCTTTGTTATTTCTAAGACTCATCAAAATATAATCCAAAGTTGTTTGTGCATCATAGCTAATTCTTGCCAATTCACCATCTGGATCCCCTTGCCTTTATGAAATTTGACTAAGATTGAAAGTTATCAAGTCTCTTCTCCAACGGCGACATATATACTTCTCGGGTATGACATCAAAATTCTCATTCATAAAGACTTTGAAAACATGATGACATAGATATCCATGTTGAACAAAATGATTGCATTGACATTCAAATGTTGAATCCAATTGATTCCACACAACCTACAACAAAAATGAATAAGAAAATGTAAGTTGTGTTAATAAATAATAATGAAAATGCATATATGAATAATTGTTCTTACCTTGAACTGCTTCTTTTTATTATCCTTATCATTTTGCTGAATTGTATAAACTTGGCATCCATCCTTTTCAACAACATTCAGCTGAACACATGACCAAGCTGCTTTATTAATCTCCTTTTGAACTTCCAAAAATATACATCGTGTGTAAACTTCATATGCATGTTTCTCAATTGCCTTCGGAGTGCACATAGAAGGAATAGTTGTCTTTGTCATATGGTCAACCTTCCGTTGAGAATTCCTTTGCTTACGCATTGCATTTTCAAATGCAAGCATGAATGTTACAAAATTGTTACCATGGTGGGAAATTTTTTTGAAAAAGGAATTTATGCTCTCCGACCTAGATATAGTTTTCATCAATGAACATAAAGAAATAGACTTGAAATAAGCAAGAATCCATCGTTGACGAATACAAACACATGTATGAAAACCATTTGCTCTTCTGAAGTTTGAACTCATTAATCAAATCTAACCACATACTTTCAAACTCTTCAGGTTCTAATTGAACATTCCAAACAAGTTTATTAAACCGTTTGTTAAAATCTGTCTCCTGTACATCGTTGTGCTAACCTACAAAATTAGTATAAAGAAATAATGTTTTATAACTAAAACACAACTATATAATGGATGCATATATGATTGTTGATTAAGAACCATTCTATATGCATATATGAACAGGATTCTAAGTAATATAATTCAGATATGAACAGAATACTAAGTAATATAATAAAAGGTTTATAAGTAATAATTCATATATTAACTTTGATTATCTCAAAGCAATTCATATATGAACAGAATACTAAGTAATATAATTCATATATGAACTTTTATTATATGAAAAGTATTCATATATGAACAAAATAATAAGCAATATAATTCATATATGAACTCTAATAATATGAAAATTATTCAGATATGAAAACAAAGAATGCTAAAATAATAATTCATATATGAACTTCAATTATATACAAATAATTCATATATGAATAGATACTAACTTTGTTTGGAACTTTGGCCATGATATGCCACATACATAATTTGTGATGTGATTGCGTAAAAACCAATGGAATAGCTTGTTTCATTGCCAAACACTGCTCTGTTAAAACCAAACTAGGTTGCTTCCCACAATGCGCTTTCAAAAACGCCTCAAGAAGCCACTTAAAATTATCGAGAGTTTCACCAGACAACAAAGCAGCACCAACAGTAATAGATTTTTTATGATTATCGATAGCAGTAAATGGAACAAACACCATCCTATACCTATAAAACAAAATATATCACAAAAACAAAAAGTAAAAACATAAAAACCAACATATAAATAATCTAAAAAAAGGAATAATTGTTAACAAACTTACTGGTTTGTACGAAAAGTAACATAAAATGAAATAACATCTCCAAATTCTTGGTAATTCAGCTTAGCAATTTCATCAACCCAAAAAATTCCACATAATTGATTATCCTATCGATTATATTCAAAAGAAAATTGTGCATCATCTTTGGATCTATCTTCCAACATACCAAGAACCATTTCACCATCACCAGCACCAACACCAACAAATGCATTCAAATCTCTCCTAAAATTCTTATAATCATCAACAGTGCAACTAGAAACATCAAAACCACCTTTCAAAGACATATGCAACGTATGCGCCTTCGATGCTCCAATATTACAACTTGCAGCATTGTGAATAAAAACTTGATCGGTTAAAGACAACTGCCTTCGTTTTCGAGACATACTCATATCATTTTCATCAAGAAGCATATGATTATGTTTCTCCTTAAAGTGATAAACCTCATACAATGATTTTGAAGCTACAAAACGCACCGTAATGCATGCTTTACAACATGTCCTCTTCGCAGTTCAATTACGATGACTTTTACCTTCAATACTATCATGAACAGTATTAAAACTCTTTTTTCGTGGATCCCCTTCTTTACTACACACAACATACTTTATCCTCACAATACCAAGATTACCATTAATAGTTGTTGAAAGTCTAACATCAAAACCACCTTTCTCAGCATATTGTTCATACATTGAAATAGCTTGTTGATAAGACTGAAAAAAGCTACCTAGTTTTGGCTTCAAATCCAAATGCACATTTGGTATCCAAAACTTCGAACCAGAAGGTGAAAAAAAGACATGATGAACAACAGATGTATTTCTAAACGAATGATTTGAACCTGTTACAAAAAAGAATAAATTAACATAAAGATATTCATATATGAACAGTTCAAAGCAATTGAAATTCAACAAATATTCATATATGAATTTGAATTGTTCATAGTGTTCATATATGAATCTATTTCTTTCTGTTAAATAAGACTAATGCATCAACTAACAACATATAATTCATATATGAACGTTTATAACAATTCATATATGAACAATTCAAAGCAATTCATATTCAACAAATATTCATATATGAATTTGAATTGATTCATAACATTCATATATAAATCTATTCCTTTTATTTAAATAAAACTAATGCATCAACTAACAACATATAATTCATATATGAACGTTTATTACAATTCATATATGAACAATTGAAAGCAATTCAAATTCAACAAATATTCATATATGAATTTGACTTGCTTCATAATGTTCATATATGAATCTATTTATTTCTTTTAAATAAAACTAATGCATCAACTAACAACATATAATTCATATATGAACGTTTTATAACAATTTATATATGAACATTTCAAAGCAATTCAAATTCAACAAACATTCATATATGAATTTGAATTGCTTCATAATGAACTAGAATTATAACAAACATAATCAAATCTTCATAAGTTAATTACTCAAACATTCATCTTCATCAATCAAATGTTAATCAAATTCCAAAACAATAAAAAAGTTCAAAAATATACTTTCATCTTCATCAATCATATCTTCGTCATTCGATAATTGATCGACTTCTTCATCGACTTCTTGATCAGGAACGTTTTCTGAATTCGACATCATATTAAAAACCTAAATTTTGCGATACAAGAAGAAGAAATCGAGATCAAATACAATAAATCTAGATTCGGAACTGAATTGCAGAGATATTAGAGACACGATTGACGCTAATTTTGGAAACGATATGTTTAATTTGAATTTTGATTCTAATCGATATCACTATTTACAATATTACCCTTCCTTAAAAAAATCAGATCATTTAATCCAAGGGTCACGATCACTTCTCTATTTCTCATATATTTAGTGTTTCTCAAATGAACCTAATGCTATATATATATATATATATATATATATATATATATATATATATATATATATATATATATATATATATATATATATATATCTGTGTGTGTGTGCGCGCTTTTATAATAAAGAAAATTGGTATTAAATAAAACTTAGTCAAATTCGTGTTTTTAAGTTCATAGTAGTATTTAATGTAGCATTCAATTTTAGTATGGTTTATATGTTGAGAACGAGACCATAAGGTCGTTGATTTGATGAAAAACGATCTATCTTGATTGTTATAATGAATCACAAAGTAAATACAAGAATCAAATGAGAACAAAAAATAGGTTGAGAACTGTGAAAATCAATCTAAACCATTGATTAATTTTAATCCATGGTCATTAAAGGCAATGACAATTTTGAAATAAATTGGAAGTGAAACAACTTCTAATTAAAACCATAGAATCAAAACCAAATTACGGCTTAGATCGGTTCTCACGGTTCTCAATATTTTTTTGGTTCTCACATGATTTAACCTCTATATATATATAAAAAAAAAGTTTAATGGCAGGGACCCAAGGTCCTGTGGTCCACTTTTGTGGACCCTACACAGCCTAGCCCCTTAGGTATGCACCGGAAAAGTCCTCTTGTCCCCCCCATGATTCGAACACTAGGTCTCTTCACATGTAGGAGGCATTTACGGAGTAGAGCTGGCCACCAGGCCAAAGACCTGATGGTTTATATATATATATATATATATATATGGAGGGCTTAGAGTATCTCCAACAGCTATGCTAAAGTTTTTCTAAAATAGAGTAAGAAACATCAAAATCTCTAAAAAAATTTGCATCCAACTCCAATAATTATGCTATTTTAGCAACTCTATAATTAATTATCTTATCAAAATATTCAATTTATTTAATTAAATTATTAAAATATTCAATATATAGAAAGTTGGGAGAGGAAAAGTTTGTTTTTTAGGGGTAATAATTAGTTTTCGTCGGAAATTAATTTGAATTTTTCAAAAAAATCTTATTTTAAAACCTTTCCTAAAAATTATGATTATTTTAAAATTTTAAAAAACTGAATTAATTTATGACGGATTTCCGACGGAAATTAATTTAATTTAAAATTAAATTATTTTCCGTCGGAAACTAATTTGAATTTTTAAAAATCTTTTTTTAGAATAATGGTTATTTTAAAATTTAAATAAAATTCCAATTTATTTTCGACAGAAATTAATTTAATTTTAAATTAAATTAATATCCGTCGAAAATACATCGGAAATATTTTTAAGTAATTTTTTTTGTTTTTTATAATTACTTTAATGAACTTTGTGGCGGATTGGTTTAAAATAATTACGTTTTTGTGTATTTTTTTCAAAACTCGTCTCCATCTATTCTTATTTATTTCTAATTGAGCTTTACTGGGTTTTATTGTGTCTTAGTGGTTCGTATTGGGCTATAGTGGTTTTTTTTCTTATCGAACTGACTGCACACCACACGCATATATGTGGTACATATCTGTACACAAACACGTAATAAGTCACATATGGTGTTAAGTCGGGCCTTAACAAGTTATAAAATATCATATTAGGATATAATGGTGATTTAGTGGTTCGTATTGTGATATAATCGTTCTTAGTTGTCTTTTCGACCCTAATAGACAACACATACATCTATGAGTGGATATGTGCACACAAACACATAACAAGTCCCCATTGGTGTTATTAGGCCTTAATAAGTCATAAAATGTCATATTGGGCAATAATGGTGGTTGAGTGGCTTAATCGGGGTATAATGGTTCTTAGTTGTCTAATTGACATGAATACACGACACATGCATCTATGAAGTCGATACGTGTAAAGAAGCACATAATAAGTCATTACTTGTGTGTTTGGGCATTAATAAGTCAACAACGATCATAACAGGCTTTGATGGGCAGTCCAGTGGCGGAGGGCTGTGGTGGCTACCAGGGGCCCTGGCCCCAAGGCTTTAAAAATTTGCAAGAAGCAGACTAGTCCATCGTAGTGTGTAAAAAAAAAGAAATTTGTTTGCCCCCCCCCCCCCAATAAGTCAGTCAAGTCCAGTGTCCACATAAGAGAATTTCAAAATTAAATTGAAAGCATGAGACGGTGAGAAGTCCATCATCAACAGTCATCCATTACGCTTTAAAAATCAAAACACAAAAAACAAAAATGATCGATTTCCCCCAATTCCCAATTTTCCATTGCCGCCTACGGACTACCTGCTGCGAATTGCGATTGTCGCTGCCTACTACCAATCTGCCATCGAAACCCGGCCGCCGGCGACTAAGTTGTGCTTCACGGTAAGCATTAAGCAGTCTGAAATCTGAATGTCTAATAGTCGGTAAGCAGTTTAGGCTTTAGCTTTTTAATGTCTGATAGTCGGCGACTAAGTTGTGCTTCACTATTTTAGCCTTTTAGGCTTTAGCCTTTTAATGTTTGAATGTTTTAGCCTTTTAATTTTGAAGTGTCATTGCTCATTTGTTCATAATCTCGTTACTTGTTTGAGTTTGAAATTTTTTTATTAGCTAATAGCTAGGTTTAATTTATTTGAAATTATTTGATTAAGATTAACTAGGTTTAACCTTATTTGAAATTGTTTGATTAGCTAGGTTTAATTTTATTTGAAATTATTTGATTAATTGATTAGCTAGGTTTAACTTTATTTAAAATTGTTTGATTATTTACATACTTTGATTGGGTTTTTGTGTGTGTGTGTGTGTGTGTGTGTAGGAAATGAAGGATACAAAGTCAAAATGGCTTTTTTGTGCTTCTAATACGAGGAGCGATTTGGACCGAACCGACCGCCAAAAATACGCGGTTTGGAGCGGTTTTAGAAATTATATAATATATTAGGCCCGGCCCCTGCGGTTTTAAAGTTTGTGTTCCGCCCCTGTTGATGGGTTCAATTAGGATTTGATGGGTTATATTGATCTTATATCGGTTATGTTGGGCTTAAATCGGTTCAATTAGGCTTAAACCGGTTCAATTGGGTTTTAATAGGTTATATTGGGCCTTAATAAGTCAATAATGCTCATAATGGGCTTTGATGGGCTTTATTGGGATTTGATGGTTCTATTGGGCTTAAATCGTTTCAATTGAGTTTTACTAGGTTATATTGGGCTTAAATTGATTCAACTAGACTTAAATCGGTTCAATTGGGTTTTACTAGATGTTTTAAATCTTTATTTGGCAAACATGTTTAATTGTTTATTTGTTACCCTTATGAATTTGGAGACAAAATGTTGTGTTTTTTATTTGTCAAGGTCTTTTAAATCTAACGTTGTTTTGTATACTTGCATCATTGTTCTATGCTTTCTAACTTTGTTTTGTAGACTTCCAACAATGACACGCATGTGGCCTTTTGGAGGTAGGGGTAGTTCCGGTAACCGAGGAGAGGGCACTTCTACTCCCGGAGCCTATAGTAGTGCTTTGGCACCTCTAGATTCGACATCTCTACCTTCAACACCTCTAGTTGATGAACTTGAGTCGGGAAATGGTCGTGGCATCACCAATCCGGAACAGCTTCCGTTGCAAAGACATCGGCTTAGGGTAAACGACAACGAGTAAGTGTCATATTAATTAATTGATCAGATTAATTGTTTTGAGGTATCGATACTAATTCAAGTCAAACATATATATATATATGTATATATATAACTTCAACGACGCTCATGCCATTCGCCATATGAGCCAGATCAATCGATCCTTTATTGATCATGCCTTGTGTTCTTGGACGGAGATCCCTAGGGGGGTCAGGGCCCGGATGTGGGAGCAATTTTAGGTTTGTAGTATGTATTTAATTTGTAACCATTTTCAAAATAAATATCAACTAACACTTTATGTACAGGCATTCTATTGTTGGGATTCGGCGTTAAACAGTCTTATGTTGCAGATTTTGGAGGCCAAATCAATGAAAAAAATACAATGACGGCTTGAGTCTAGCAAGGATAAATGCAGACCAAAAGGCCGTCAAATATGGACGACCCTATGCTGAAAAGAACCCGCACCGGGATATGAATTTGTTGAAGGACTCCCCCTGGCTCACTTCGGAAATCGGGGGCGAGATGATCGACCGATGGAACAACGACCATTGGAAGAGCGTATCCAAGAAGGCCAGTAACAACAGAATGACAAAGATTGATGGTGAAATTTCCAAACACACCACTGGGTCGATCTCAGTCTCTATGCATGGTGCTCGTTTGGTAGGTCCTTAACAACGATTACTTTAGTAGCTTGTTTTTTAGTATTTTACAATTAATACATGTTTGTATTTACCTTTGTAGACAAAAGCTAGAAAAGGTATGTGACTGACCTGTGGGGTCCTATTAGATTATACATATAGGAAGAGGTCGAGTTCAGAGTCATCTTCTTTGGATGACGGGTCACTAAGGGATTACGTGACTTCTAGGGCAAGCCGGATTGCGGTAAGTTTATAATTGTTTACCTTTAATTCCAAATCTTTTTCTAGTAAACGTTAAGATTGTTTTAGTTTAAATGTTGGTATATATATCTCCATTTTAGTCTAGGTTGCTATTTTTTGGGCAAACGTTAGGATTATTTAAGTTAAAATGTTAGTGTTATATCTAGTTTGGGTTGCCATTTTTGGGCATACATCTTATTGTTTAGCGGCTATATTTGTCTTTGGTTTCATTGTTTGCGGAAATTAATATTGTTTTAGTTTAAATGTTGGTATATATATCTCCATTTTAGTCTAGATTGTCATTTGTTGGGCAAACATTATGATTGTTTTATTTGGAAATGTCCCAATTACAGCCGTTATGTTGTTGAAATTGACTTATGTCTTAAACCACAGGGTACCTATAATACCAATGTCACCCAAAGATACGGCGATGATGCCACTTCCCATCCCATAATAGATGAAGAATTGTGGCAACAGGCGCTCGGGGAAAGTAAGAAAGGCCGAACATACGGCTTTGGGAACACCAGGGATCGGAATTTGGTCTTGATCGGGGTGCCCTAAGGTGGATATTCGAGTGGTGCATCTTCTTCTGATGCTAGGGTGTGTACCTATTTTTTCTTTGATGTTTATTTATTTCGTATATACTTCTTATTTAAAACACTAATGTTTGTTGTTTTTTTGTAGATTCAAGCATTAGAGGCCCGACTGCTCGAATCAGAAGAGGCTCGCAAGAAGGAGATGGAGGAGATGCGTCGAGTAGACGAGGTCCACAAGAAGGAGCATCAGGACATGATAGAGTTGGTGACCAAGTTAAGCCAGAGTCGGTTTCCTCAATCGCAGTTTCTGCCTCCTCCACCCCCAGAGTCTTGATGGCATGAGTGTTATGACCTATTTATATTTGAATTAATGTACATGAACTTCCTTTAGTGAACAATTGGGACAATTTGTATTTTTAGCGCCCTTTATAATCGATGACGGATTTAATTTATTATAATATTTGATTTACAGTTTTTTTTGCATTTATAGGATTTTAAAATTTTAAAATCATTTTTTTAAAGATATACAGTCAATTTCCGACGGATTTCCGGCGGACTATCCGTCGGTGAAATAAAAGAAATAAATTCAAATTTATAATTTTAAAAAAACTTCCGTCGGATTTCCGGCGGATGATTTAAATTATTATTTTAAATAATAATTTTAAGAAACAATTTTAAAAAAGAAAAACAAATTACCGGCGGAATTACCGGCGGATTTTCTGTCGGAAAATTGTTTTTCTTTTTTAAATTTCTCTTTATAAATTTTTTAATAAATAAACTGTTAAAAATAAATTAAATAATAAGTTTTTTATCCGTCGGAAACTAATTAATGAGATTAAGGAAATGTTGATTAATCTAACTTTCTTAAAAAAATGGGAAATGTTTTTGACGGATTTTCGAGGGAAAAATCCATGGGAAATGATAAATTCGTCGGAAATGTCATTTTCTGGCGGGAGACTTTTCGACATCGGAATCCGCCGGTAATTACATTTTCCGACGGATTTTGCCGTCGAAAATGGCCTTTTTCTAGTAGTGCTATGATGGCCTAGAATTAATTGAGTTAAGGTCACAAAGATATTGTGCATTTATGTCATTATGTGAGATATCAATGGCGACTTGTGTAGTCAAACACGAAGACATGAAGATGATAATAGGAACAATTAAGAAGGCAAGTTTGAAGTTGCAAAGATGACATCGAACGACTTGTAATGCTAGTTGGAAGTCATGCCTACACGCGACCAGGAAATCGCCTAAAAGTCGGTCTCGACTCTCGAGCGATTTGGCTTAAGCGACAATCACCTTATATGACAACAAGGTAAGAGGAAGTCGCTTAAGACAAAAGTGGTATGAGTTGAGTCAGGTGAGCTGTCTGAAGTCGTTTTCAGTGAAAGCAACTTCGAAGTCATGTGTGAATTCGCATATATCCACAGTTGGATGAGACGTCGATCAGTTCAAAGAAAAGAAGGTGTCGCCCAACAAGTGGCAAATTTCGACAGAGTCTTGCTTGAATGCTGGGGAGGTTTGTTTGTTAATGTGAGTTAAGTTAATATTAAGGATCCATATTGTGTATATGTACGAATGAATATTATGATACGAGTAAGTGACATTCCAAGCTAATTTACCAGTCGTGCATGACAAGATGAGTTTTATGTGATTTATGATGCATGCTTATAGGGTTGCATATAGTGACAGATCTAGGATTTCTGCTTAGTGGGGGCATCTTTAAAGTAGATTAAAGGCCCGCAAAGTTGACGGATGTATTTTTAGCCCAATTCCACCTTTTCGAAGGATTTAAAAAAAATAGTTGACTTTGAGCGATTTTTTAGTTTTTTTTGTAGATTTCAATTGATCTTTTCGGTTTTTTTGATTGATTTGGAAAGACTTTATTAATTTTTTGGTTAATTTGTAAGTATTTTTTTTGGATGTTGGAGGCATAGGTAATAAATTAGGGGGGGGGGGGGGGGGGCTTATATTAGGGAGTTTAAAAAAATGAGAAGAAAAAAATTAGTGGGGGCCCATCCCCCAACCCTTTAGACAATGGATCCACCCTTGGTTGCATAACGGTTGGGTTTTGGCCTGATTGAAGGGATTTAAACAACCCAATGTTTGCGATTTAAAATTTTTTAACCCAACCTGACCCATATTATATGGGTTAGGTTGGTTAGGTTACAAAGTTGGTATATCATTTTACAATCTTGTTAAACAATTTTGTTTAAACGAATAAATTAAAATGAAAGCATACAAATAATGCTAACAATTAAATAAGAGAGATGAAAAGATATTTGCATTAAACTTTCTATTAAAGCTAACAATTACATATATTAACTAAAAGCTTAACAATCATATTAAATCCATGGTATAGCAAGGCATCAGGTTCATCTCGAGTTGGGTTGGGTTGAAATGGCATTAACCCAATTCCAACCCGATATCTCGGGTTTAAAGATGTTACAACTCGAATAGGTATTAGGTATGTAGCTTCGGGTTGGGTTGGCTAAGTTGCTCAGTTTTTTGTGCACCCTTAGATGCTTAATAATATCGGTTCCAACCAGACCCGACCATCAGTCCTTGTCCTTCATAAATTGGTCTTGCTAAACCCGAATTTTTAAGTGTTTTTTACACAAAATTTTTATACAAGTCTTATAATTGTGATTTTTGGAAATTAATTATTGAAATATAGGCATTATTTGGCAAAAATAAATTTTCTTGATACATCTTTGGATGGCCATAAGATAATTTATAAGCTAGCTTTGTGATTATTCCAATTATGCCCCTCATTAATATTCATAACTATATATTAACTTTTAATTATAAATAAATAATTAATGTTTTTTTGGTAATTTAAATGCTTATAAGTTAGTTTTGCCAAAAGTGATTTTTTCATCAGTTAGTTTACCAAACATAACCCAAGTATTTATATTTACCTGAAAAATCCAGAAACTAGAAAAAAAAATTATTGATAATTTTTATTATAATTTGAAAAAACTTGAAAAATGAGTCCATATATATATATATATATATATATATATCCGGTTATAGTCACGGATTTGAACATAGTATAGAATTTCATTCCCGGTTTAGTTCAGTGCCTTTATTTTGTGGCCAATTTGCTCTTCTCGAAAATGCTACAAGTAATGAGTAAATTATCATTGCACTTAATATGGTAGATATTCTTAAATAAAAATATCTTTTGGTTGAAATTTTGTGAAACATCAGAAACTATTTGATTTGGCTACACGAAAATAATGCCTCGGATTAAAACACCCAAGTAAAACAAATTATTTAAGCATGGTTTTTGCATTCGTATTTTCTTTATTTTTTATTTACTCAAAAAAGCGAAACCAACGGTTGCCGAATCCCGTGCTAACGTCTCATATCCATACGCATTTTGGGGACCACTACTGTATCCTTCATAACCGCGAAGACCATAATTGTGGCCTCGCGCATCGTACACCTTTTGAACGCGTGTCAAACAAACACCTCCTCATGGTTTCAAAGCCTTCAACCAACACCCTTATATTAAGAATTTTTATTTAATATATTATTAATATGAGTGAGTTAATTAAATAAATAAAAGGCATAATGGAAGACACAAACAAAACATTGAGACAAGTAGAAGATAAGATTGTCATCTGTGGGTTGAAAAGTACCATCATAATCCATTGTTCAGATATCAAAATACCCAATTAACACACCGCTCATAATCCTATCCATTTACTGCAACTAGATGATTGTAAACATGCAGTGTTCACCGAATGAAAAAAAGCAAGCTTACTTAAAATAAAATAAAAGGAAAGACCATCAAGGACAAACAGCAAATTAGAAACGCTGTAAATCCGACGTCGTCTAGGCTTCCACGTTAACACACTTTTTAGCAGGAGTGCAGATGAGCCAGACAATGCCATAAGGGTCCTTGACCTTACCCACGCGCCCACCACAGCACGCGCCTTCACCCTCGCTAATCTCACCCTCGGCAACCGCACCAGCCTTTATTGCCTTGTCCACAGCAGCTTCAATGTCTTCAGTCTCCAGGCAGAACACCAGACCCGTACCCACTGATTTAACACTGCATATAATAATAATAATCAAATCTATCAAATAAGCGCCATTTTGAAAATCAAATTAACACTCAACGACATAACAAATATAGGAAACAAAAAACTACTACAAAGTATTATCACATAGAGATTACCTAATAAAATAAAAGCGTACATAAATAATTCAAAAATTTTGGTTTAAAAACTTCTTCCGTCCATGGTAAAACCAGAATGTGATTTTTGTTTTCTTCACGGCGAGGGAAATACAAGGAACACGCCAAACAGCAACCAATAGAATACAATAAACATAAAACACTGAGAAGATAAATAAGCAAGCAGACAAAATATGGAAGGAAAAAAAGGAAGAAAAAACAAATTAAAAATAGCTTATCCACAGAGGAGTTAGGAAACCTATTATAAAAATCAAAAGGCAAAATGTGTCTACACAACGAAGAATAACAGAACATAGAAAAAAATTACTCCACCAAAAACTATCGCAATCATAACAGAAACAAAGATCTGTTTGTATCTAAACTCATTAAAATATAACACCAAATAAGATCAAGATAAATCTAACCTAATGATTTGATTTGAAAGAAAAATGAAACACAGTGAGGGAACCTAAAAACGACAGGAAACGGAGAGCCGCATACATTTAAAATTATAACAACATACAAAATACTGGAAGCAAAATAAATTCCAACAGAAAAACGAACATCTGTGCATACTCCATAGACAGATCAGCATAAAAACAAGCCTCCAAAACAATACGAACTCAACAAATTTACACAAAACCTTTAATAAGCGCAGATCTAAAAAATGTATGGCAAATCAAAAGAGAACAACGCTTAATAATCTTAAAACAAACAAAAACATAACACTTACGGGGATGTAGAATCGTCAGTGAGGTCAGAAATGAGAATACTAGCGTTACCGAGCTTGATCTCAGCGGAGAGAAGCATCGGAAGCTCCTGATCAGCCTTCCGCTTCGGATGACTCACGCGGTTCACCTCCTCCGCTCCGAACGCAGCTTTGTAGAACGCAACGGCATCGGTAGCCTTTGACGACTCCACGAACAACTGCGGTTTCAACGAGGAGAAGGTGACGGTCTTCTCGGCGGCCGCTCCGTTGATCTCGCCGGCCGGTGCACCGTTAGTAGCTTCGGTTGCCATTTTTCCGATGGAGGTGAATATTTTGAAAACCCTAAGAGAGAGAAAGTGTTGGTGGAGATGAGAGGGGGAAGTTATGTCGAGAACAGGTACGAGGGTGCGATTTTATAGAAGCGAAGAAGCGGAACCGTTTGTGCTTTTTCCAAGGGATAAAATAATGTTTGGGTTTGAACTGGACTTTGGTATTAAGGCTTTGGTTTTGGATATAATTACGATCATACCACAGATGCGTGAGAGATATGGAAGGGATAAAATGGGGATATTGAAATGATGGAATAATAAAAAGGAGTTGAAGTTGGGTTTAATTACGAAATGTGCCACTGAAATGAATGCAAGGTGGATGAAATGCGTGCGACGTGGAGTACCGTTATGGGGCCACACATGGGAGTATTGGGTGACCTGCCTAAATTGTTTCCACACCAAAAAGCTTTTGTTTTACGTGATCTTTTTTAGTACTTTGTTTTCTTATTTTTTATTTTTTACCCAGTAACAAGGCGCTGATTTAATATTTTTTAATAAAACTGTTGACAAATTATGAGTTTAATGCATTGTTCTAAAACAACTCGTTACAGTATACGTTAAGCGCATGACACGTCATTATTTGATGTATTGTTTTTGTAATGTGATATTTGATTTTTTTAACGTTTTTAATGTCTTATTTGCTAGTTTTTTTATATATATAACCTTGTTAATGCCCCAAATCCAAGTTCTAATTGCTACTACGATCAAGAACAACAATCAAGATGAGAATTTCGTAAGTCATATGTCATTGATTAAATCACATATTACAATCATATTCTCTCACTACAAACTGTTGCTCTCTCTATAATCTCTCACTAGAATATGAACAATGAAAAACTTTCTCTAATCTGCTCTGTGTCACTTACAATGACTTACCATCCTATTTATACCTACTAACAATAACAAGGAACCAAAATACTATTACTTTGACTTTGATTTTGACTTTATTACAATAACTTTGACTTTCATGTTTGAGAGTTGACTTTCAGCTTTGACTTGCTTTACTTTGATCTTCAAACTTCATGATCTTGCATCCAACAAATCTGTGCTCTAACATTCTCCCCCTTTGGATCAAGATCATCTTTAAAAGATTTTGCAATTCAATCTTCTCTCTTTATGCTCAATTTGTACAAACTCCCCATTTGATCAACTTTATCTTTCCTTGTAGACTTTTAGCAAAATAAACATTGAAGTTGAGTCTCCTCTTTATCCACAAAACGTTCTTCCCTTTCTTTGACAAAACTGTCTTCAAAACTTTCAACAATTTTCTCAAAGGTTGTTCTTCAAGAATAGTAGCATTCTCTCCCAAAGGTTGTAAAAACCACTTTCAGACACTTGGAAAGAAATTATCTTCTGTTTCAGCTCGGATTGCTTTAGCAAACCGTCTTCAAAGAAAATTTCAATAATCTTTGAACTTTTCTCTTTTCAGCTTTCAACAGTCTTCAACAATCTTTCATCAAATTGACATAAATTTCTCTTTTCAGCTCCAAACTTTCTTTACCAAACCACAATTCTTGAACATTTTCCAATAACTTTCTTGATCTTCTCCCCATCTATAACAGTTCTAAATCATTCATTTCTTGAACTCTTCTCCCATATCTGATACAAACTTTTATTTCCAGACATTTCTTGAACATAACTTCTCCCCCTTTTTGATGATTGCGGTATCGAGATCATTAAAACTTTCAACAAGAAATGTCTTTGATAATCTTAACTGGCCATTGATCTTTCATACCGAGCCTCTGATTATTTGCCAATTCAAAATGATATCCATCCGAATCTTTGCAAATTCAGACAAAATAATAGTGTAACACCTGAATCAACAAATGAATCAGTTAGAAATACCTGTCAGTAACACGAAGTCACTGTGTGTAACGAATACACATTGGAAATGAGCTTTTGTTATGTTCACTCCCCCAGGTCTTCCATTCAATCATCGAAACACCACAAAGGAATTTCTATGAACGTTATGACAAGAAAACATGTTCCTTGTGTGTTCGTACAAGTGTTAGAAAGAATTAAATCAGATGATTGATATTATTATAGGCTCAAAATTGTGTAAACCACTGAGACAACAGTAATTAAACACAGACTCTATTGTGCATGATCGAAGAGCGAAGGTGGGGCAGACTTCCTTCTTTTTCAATATCCAGATTTTCAAAATGAAAATCAGATAGATTATGTGTTACATCCCCTTGAAATATGAAACATTTTCTTGTTAAGAAGAAAATGTGTAGCTGGTGGGGTTTTTATCAAGAGTTGGCATGGACTAGTTGCATGTTTCAATAATGTCCACGAAAATTTGTGAAACACTAGTAATGGTGTTGTCCGGCTCAGAAAAAGTTGGTGCAGAGTTTGATATTCTTTTACTCTGATCTCTCACCCTCTTTCTTTTTAATCATTGAGTTCATTTCTAACCAAACTCTCTTTTACATTTTACCTCATTACTCAACCACACTCATATATTGACTCATCACTCTTTGATCACTCAAGGATTACCTTCTTGGGTAGGAAACTATAACACTCTAATAAATCAACGAAATAAAATTCGAAAATTTAGCAATATGACGTCTAAAACACGAAGGCCCAAACACCCTGTAAATATATATTTCCAAAAGAAAGAAATTCCAAAATTCTAAACAACTAAAACCCATAACAATCGGGTTAGTTTGCATCATGAGGTTTGCAACAAATATCGGGACATCAATAATACAACAACCTACTTAATCTAGGATTGATTCAAATCTAGATTAAAACGGGTCCAGACTTGAAGTGCATCAAACTGATTCAGCTCTTCTTGGATTGAGATCACCCATTCTGGATCAGCAAGTGCCTCTGATACGCGTGTTGGCTCAAACTTGCTCAGAAAGGAGTCATGCATGCACATATTCATTGATGTTGACCTAGTTTGCACCGGTTTTGATGGATCGCCAATGATCTGGCTTATCGGGTGCTCTTTGGTCCATTTATGTTCATGAGGCAGTGGATTATATGAATGTATGTCAGTTGTATCATCTATAAATCCACTTGTACCTTCTTCAGGTTGTTCAGGAGGAATTATGATTGCAGTTGAAGTGGTAGGTTCAGAAGGCTCAGCAGGTACAACTTGTTCCGGCTGTGGATGGATCTGTACAGAACATCCTACTGGTTCAGCTACTTCTGTCTCTTCATCACATGGAACTTCTTCAGCTGTTGGAGTCGGCATTTGAATTGGAACTTCTTGTTGAATCGGGGTG
This sequence comes from Arctium minus, assembly GCA_954870635.1. Taxonomy (NCBI): domain Eukaryota; kingdom Viridiplantae; phylum Streptophyta; class Magnoliopsida; order Asterales; family Asteraceae; genus Arctium; species Arctium minus. The sequence continues at coordinate 132,299,714 of OX941080.1, read as the reverse complement.
TTAGATTCAATAGGAACATCTGAACTAGTTGGATGAGTAGTCGTTAAGTCTTCCATCCTGTCAACCATAACAGATTTCTTTACATTAGATCCAAGAAATTCATCATAAAACAATTCAAATAATAAGTCTAAATCAGATATATTATTAGTTGACGTTGATGCTTCATCTGATTTATTCTGTTGAGACACAGGTTCTGGACGAAGTTGCCCAGAAGCTAGTATTCCTGTTATAGCGGGTTCTGAACTTTGATGTTCAGAAGCCATCTCTTCATCAAACGTGACGTTGATGCTTTCAATCACCGTCTTTGACTTCTTCAGATAAACACAGAATGCAGTTGATGTCGAGGAATAACCAATGAAGATTCCTTCGTCCGCCTTAGCACTGAACTTGTTGAGACTTTCCCTATCGTTTAGCACGAAACACTTACACCCAAATATATGGAAATATTTGATTGTCGGTGTTCGGTTGTTGATTAAAGCATAAGGAGTCTTCTTGAATCTGCGATGTATCATGGAGCGATTCTGTATATTGCAGTGCGGGTCTTGAACTGTTGTATTCAAGAACCTAGTTTCTTTGAGGAACGAGTCCTAGACTGTTTTGTCTAGAAGTCATCTTCGTTGAAGTACGGGTTCTAAGCTCATTTACTTAGAAGCCATCGTTCTCCTACTCCCCCTTGACAGTAGGTGTGTTAAAGCACATATTTATTGGATTCAAGATCATAATTATCTGAAGATGGAAATCTGAAGTCAAAGCTGATAAAGTCGTCTCAACAAATAGTCTAGGGTCCTTTTGTAATAAATAGTCAAAGTCTGTTTACGTATTTTATTTATTTATTAGTTAGTTTTAATTTTAGTTAACTTAGTTTGTTTTTGGGCCAAGCATTGTAAAGCCCATTACCAAACCTTGTCAAGCCCATTAGGCTTAGTAGCTTAAGTATAAATTAGTTTAGGTTTGTGTTAATTAGATTAGAGATCAAAGTTAGAAAAATTATCTTTGTGAGAGGAGGATTACTGTGTTGGTGGTGGTGCGCCGTGAAGAGAGAAACAGAGAGAGAGATCGATATCAAGAACTTGTAACTCGTTGAATCGTTTGATTAATCAATATCAGGTTTGCATTATTGTGTTGATTATTTGTTTACTTGATTGAATGATTGCATATTGGGACACACAAGGTGCCTGCAACACAGGTTTAGTTTTCTTTGGTACCCACTGGTATTTGGGTCCATGAGTGTTAGTTGCAGTTCGTATGGGGGTAACTGAGTAAGAACCATACCAGTAATGGTCACTTGTCTTGTGAACAGGATCATGTGTACGACAATAAGAACAATAGAATTTCTTCCCTGACAAACTGATTAATTTATCTCTTGAGTAAACAAAATCAGGTTTACCTTTCAGCGCATTGTTCTTCTTGGCAATCGGCGTATGTACACATGAGTTTTTACATTTCAGCTCTTCTTTAACTGGTTTCCTGTTCCAGACCAGTTCAGCTTCTTCCTGGAAGCTTCTTCTTCTTCTTTGTGTACCTGAACTATCTCTATTCCTGTCATAGAAAAGATTAGTAGAATGAATCTGATTAGAAGATTTAACTGACCTTTTGAAAAGAGCAGTTTTCTGATGTGAGCTTGCGGCTAGTTTGTTAGAACCAACTGAATTATTTCTAGGTGAGTGGATTTTTGACTCTGGAATCGTTCGCTCAGTCACCACCACCATCTTTGAAATAATATCTTGAAGCTCTTTTACCTTTGAAGAATAACTGTCTCTTTCTTTGATAAGGAGATCAATCTTCGTCTCAAATGCAGACTTCTTTTTCTTCTTTGTCAGTACACTCTTAGATAATTCAGATAGCTTCTCGGTAAGCTTCTTTATCTTTGCTTCAAGGATGCTTCTTTCTTCTTCGAATCCCTTCTTAGCACGCTTCTGATCATTTGCCTTCCTCTCCTTGGCAAACTGATCTCTTTCCAATATGATTACTTTATCAAAGTCTTCAACTTTTTGAGAAAGCATTAAACTTCGAAGCTTAAACACCTTCTTCTCCTCAACACCCTTCTTGGACAGATCTGAGAACTTCTTTTCAAACTCAGATATTTTCTTTTCAAGCTCAGCATTTGCACTCTCCAAATCTTTGAATTTCTTCTCGTTGCTCGCAACAGACTCTTTCTTCTGTATTTGAGCTTCCAGATCAGAAATCTTTCTTTTTAGCGAATCATTCTCAGCTTCCAAATCTTTTCCTTTTGATGACATCTTTGATCCTGTCATACACTTCTCAATATGTTCCCATATCAGCTTTCCTGTAGCCCTTTCGCGATCTAATGTGAGAAAGATCTCTTTTGAAATCTCTTCAGTCATTCCATTCAATAGGAAAGATCGGGCTAATTGGTCAGCTTCATGTCTCCTTTTCTGCTCATCAGTGTATTCATCAAGTCTTAATTGAAGCTGAGATGGTACTATTTCTCCATTCTACTTCACAAGAGTAGAAGGTTTCGTTGGAACTGTCATTTTTCCTTCCCTCAGAGATTTTCTAATTAAATTCTTCATTTCATGTCTTTCAATGAAATCTATGAACCGACTTTTCCACTGATCAAAGTCTCCCCTGAAGAGTACTGGTGGCTTTGAGTCAGTTCCGATAGCTAGAATTTCTCTGGATGTCATTTTGAAGAAAATTCTAAGTCTGGATTGGAGCAAAGAGAGGTTTGCGTATCAAGGTTTGCGTGCGCAAATGGAGGTTTGCGTGTCAAGCGGGTTGCGCAAACTGAGGTTTGCGTATCAAGCGGGTTGCGCTAAGTGAAGTTTTGCGTATCACGTTAGATGCGCAAAGTGAACTTTGCGTTTCGAGAGGGTTGCGCAAACTGGCCTTGATCTTTGCGTATCCTTCTTGTTGCGAGAAGTGAAGTTCAAGGTTTGCGTATCAAGAGTGTATCGAGAAGTGGAGTTTGCGTAAGTCGTTGGATGCATGAAGTATGCTTTGCGTGTTGCTTGAGATGCGCAAAATGGACTTTGCGTTTCACGTTGGTTGCGCAAAGTTGTGTTTGCGTATCAGGTTGGATGCGCAAAGTTGGGTTTGCGTATCAGGCGTGTTGCGCAAAGTAAGCTTTGCGTGTGTTCGTCTTCTGGTTTGCGCAAGTTCGTCTATACTTCAATAATTTTGACTTTTCAACCTGTTTTTCCAAGATTAACATACCCAAACTCTACCAATATGTCTAGAAACACTTCTAGAACTGAATGCTATCACTCGATCTCGATAAAAACACAGTTTTTGAAAATAAATTTAATCGCACAGTGACTTTCTAAACTCGACAGTTTTCTCACAAAAATCACAAAATGGAACTCGATTAAAGCTTTATAGTGAAATCAAACAACAACAACTCGATTTAGCAACCTAATCGATCACAACTTGATCAATTTTAACACTTAAAACACTTAAAATCTCGAAATCGATTTTCAAATAAGAACACATAGTCGTTTTTCTTAAAAAAACTTGATTTTGATCTTAATCAGGCTCTGATACCAATTGTCGGTCCACACAATACTATATCAAGTTTTATAGATTAACAACACAATAACGATTACCAACCTGTATTGATTATAACAACGGTTACAGGATTGATCGATTTAAGCTATAGATGTGTTCTCTGTTTTCTCTCTGATTTACACCTTTTAGTGTGTGTCGATTATGATCTGATCTATGAGAGTTGTTAGAGATACAATATCTTATCTAAAGTGTGTCTAACACACTTCCATAATATCTAGATTTAATATATAGATATTATTTCTAACTAAATAATATAACTAACTAAGTTAAATCTAATAACTAACTAAGTTAACTAATATCTAACAAACTAGATATTAATTTAACTAATACAATAACAAACAATTACATTGACATTTATTACAAATAAACATTAGACTTTAATATCGAGAGTCGACGTTCCGGCTTTAGCTTCAGATTGCGATCTTCAGTTTGGATTATCTTGAATCCAATGAGACCGTGGTCTAACAACCCGTACTTCAATGGACTTCGACTTCTAAACATATAAGTTTAGGACTCGTTCTTCAAATGTTAATCACTTCAGGAATCGCCCTTCAATGTGTTTAGCATCTGCACATATTAGAAACTATGAGCGCATCTACTTCAAATTCCGCTGCACCTATCTCTTACAGTGATGTTGTTCCAGTTACATCAAGCCCTGAATAAGTGCACTTCTAACACATTGCTATGAGACACCAATTCATTAAACATCATGTGGTAGAAGGTATTATTGAATTATATTTTGTTTCAACTAAATAACAATTTGCCAATATTTTTTCAAAAGCCTTAAATGAGCATGTTTTAATTTTCAGCTTTCAAAACTCGTCATGTTGAATTTCAAAGTTTAAACCTACACAGATTTTATTCTATAAAGTAAAAGTTATTCAGTTTTCTTTCTTTTGAATAAAATGTGTGTCTAGGATAAATTTTCAAGTTGCTTTGTTTATATTTAAGTTTTATATGTTCAACTTTCAAGTCTAACAAAAATCGAAAGGTCAGCAAACCATGTTTGAAATTTTGAGAATGCTTTCAAGTTGTGTCATTCGGAATATTTATAGTTTACAATGCTTAGAAAACCTAAAAAGTCAGAATTATGGATCGTAATGAAAATATGGGCTAAGCACTTAGATGTAAAACCGAGTGATTGAGATGAAAATTAAATATATAAAATACAGAAATCTCTAAGTTTAAAAGTTTGTACCTGTGACCTTTCTGGTTTGGGAAACTAAGTTCCGTGGGATGCTTGTCATCTGATCCCCTAAGGTCAATTGGTCTGGGAGTGATCGAACCCAAATCCTTCTATAGAATCAGATCGAAAGTCATGTTCTACTGGTATGAATGGGTTTAGGATGTGTCGATGTAGCCTTTCTGATCTGGGAGAGTAAGTTCCAAGGGGTGCTTGACACCTAGTCCCCTAAGGCCAACTGGTCTGGGAGCGGCTGACCCAAATCCTGCAATAGGATCAGATAGAAAGTTACGTTTACGATATGTTATTTACTTACAAAACTTTTTGGTTAAAAAGATGCCAATGTGCACAACGCTAAAAGATGCCAATGAGCACACATCTCATGATACTTGGTGATATGTTTAAGTTGTGATAAACCTATAAATTTGTGAAAATTTTAATTCTTGACAGCTTAGTGTGAGTAAAAGCAAAGTTCTCTATTATATTTTTAGATTTGCATTTTCTTGAAGCTAATCAAAGTTCGCATGCTAGCACACTGAATAGATTGATGAAAGTTTTTGAAACTGAACATGTATTAACTTGATATGCAATGAAACTTGTATCTGTATCCAACAACATACACTTGATTTCAATTGGTTGATTAATCTGTGATATTTTACTGAGTAGAATTTAATTTGTATAGTGTTTAAAATTTTATATATTTAGTTGTTTTCAAAATACATATTCAGTATATTTTTCTTTCTACGTTGATGCTTCGATTCTTGTGTTCTCATATCTGTGTAAGTGGATTTGTACATATTTCGAGGGGGAGTGAGAAATTTCTGAAAGAATATCTTATAAGTCTCATTTCGAGGGGGAGTACTTAAAGTGCATACATTGGAAAGTGCATTTCTGTAGGGGGAGTAAAAGAGCTCAACAAATGAATCATTTCAAGTCCCCAGTCAGATTTGCTAGCTTCTTCAACTCAAACTTGCAGATCTAAAGATGTCTCGTCTCCATCATAAACATGACCAAGCTGATCCAGATCATCATGCTCATGAGGGGGAGAAGTCAAGGAGAAGTTAAGGAGATAAAGAGTTAAAAGTTTATCTGCTCAAGATTCTGCTCCAAATTCTAATTTCTTCAGCTATACTAGTTCTTTTGCTGTTTAAGCTTCGACCACCACAGTTCATTCAAGTTCATTTGAAAGAGGTGCGTTGTCTAAAGCACAAGCTGATGAACCGATTGTTCCTCCAATCTTATTACAAACAGGTCCAGTCTTGTCATGGCAGCAAAGGCAAAATAGTTTGAAAGATGCTGAGAAAAAAAAAATTTGTCAAGAAGATACGCTAAGACGCTTAGCAGGTCTGATTAGAGTTCAAAGATGGATGTAACAGCTTACATTGACGACCGGAGCGCCAATGATTACTAAGGGGGAGATTGTTAAGTCAGATTTTATAGTAATCATTGTATTTATAGACTTGGTCTAATACTGGTTCTTAGAGCTTGTAATATCTTTGTTTTGGCCAAGGGTATTTAAGTCCCTTGTGGCCTTTGTGTTGTGTAAGAATCTATTGCATATTTGAATATCATCAGACTTTGGCGAATATCACTTTCTCTCTCTACTTTCTCTCTCTAAGATTTCGAGTGATCTTGGATTATCAACTATAAACAAATGTTTTTATATATAATATTATATATGAAATAGAAATTTGACGTCATAAGTCACGCTTTGAAAACGTCATAACTTCGTCGTGGCTCCTAAGGCTTGATGTTTGGCTTCGCCGCCACGCCACAACTCACAACATTTAGAACCTTGGTTAGATGTTACTATCGTAATGATTTTTTTTAAGGGAAAAGTTTAAAAAAAACCCAACAAACTATTTTATTTTGAATTATTAAGTCTTTGAGCTGTTTTTTTGAATAAAAATCATTAAATTTTCTCATTTTGTTAAATCTTTGAACTATTTTTTTCATGAAAAAATAATTAAACTTTTTCATTTTTAATGGTTAAGTCCCTGAATATTTTAGTAAATTAAACTATCAAACTTTTAAAAAATGGTTACTTACGTTCTTTTAACCCAAAAAAAAAAGTTACTTGTAACCAACTATAAAGGTTTTAAGTTAAAAAGAACTTAAATCAGTTTTACCGTTCTCAAATCCTACGTCATTCAAACCCATGCAAACATTGGTATCACTCCCCCTTGCCACTCCTTGTTGCCCCATCGTTGTTTGTTCTTCATATCGTCTATCACGTTGTTGGCCCTACCATCGATCTCTATCTTTTTTATTTGTTTTTTCTCTTTCGATTCTCAATCTTTTGATAGATAAAAAGGAGTAAATTACGTTTTTCGTCCATGTTGTTTTGTTAAAATTTGTGAATTTCGTCCTTGTGGTTTTAAATTTCGGTTTTTGTCCCTGTGATTTGCAATTCATTTCTATTTTCGTCCCTGAGGCTAATTACTACTTTTAAGTATGAGGGACTACAATAGAAATGAAGTGTAAATTATAGGGACAAAGAAAGCAATCAAGTTTAAATCATAAAAACGGAAATAATAATGAATTATAAATCATGGGGATGAACATCGTAAATTCAAAATTACTGGGACTAAAATAAAAGTTTTCAACAAACCATTGGGACAAAAAATGTAATTTACTAAAAAAAATAGATCAAAAAGGGGAGATCGATGGCAAGGGCAAACAATATGATAGGCGATGTGGAGAATGGACAACAATGGGGCAACGGGGAGTGGCGAGGTGTAAGACTCGAACTTTCGGTACGCATTTAATATAAGGGGCTGTTTGTTTTTTTTAAAAACCTCTTACTGGCTCTTAAGTCTGAATCATTCAGACCTTTTTACACACCACCTCTTATTAATCATAACTAAAATAAGACTTCAAATTTTAGACCTCTTAAAAAACAAACGACACCTAAGTCTTTGTTAGCTTAAAGTCCATTTTATTAAGGTTATTTTATCAATCAAATGTCGGTATTCGACCTTGCAAGTAAAACCAAGAAAAAGGAAAAATCAAGGGAAATAGTGAAAGTCGCGACCTGGCCTGCGGGCCAAGTTGCGGAAGTGGTCGCGTGAGCCATTGTGTTTTGTGGCTAATTCAATAGAACTACTCGCGGATAGACACGCGGTCTAGACCGCCGGAGATGTCGCGCGAGTTTCTAGGATAGGGTGTGAGTAAGAGACGCAGGTGTGATCGCGGGATTTGCCGAGTGTCATTTTTAAGCTCGATTTTAGGGCTTTAGATCTATTTTCCTCAACTCTTTTTCTATCTATGCATTTAAGATGATTTGGGAGCTTAGGAGTGATTGTAGGAGCTCTTGAAGGTGCATTTAAGAGCACTAAAACTCAAAGGTGCAAGTATTCAAGTTGGATTCAAGATTTTCACTACCCCTTTTCCACCATTTCACTAGGTTTTTCTTCAAAACCTAACTTGTGAGTTCATCCACTACGTGCTAAAATGTGTCATTTTAACTTCTTGAGTGCCTCTATTTGATATATTGTTAATGTTGGAAGGTTTGGACCATTTAGGTAAAATATGATAATTGGGCATTTGAGTATGTTGTTTTCCAAAAATATGTTTTTGTGTACAAACCTTGATTGGAAATTTCCCTTGTGATAAAATGTGATGGAAATCCCAAATTTGATGTGATAAAATGTTTTGGTGTATATTTGGTTTTAACGTCACAAATGGTGGTTTTATCAAATTTGAACATGTTGCGTGATAAATGTATAGATATTGGGTATGAATGAACATATCTAAACAGTTTTGTGTACTAGACTAAATACAATGGATCCATAGGCATATGAGTCAGTTAAGTGGGAAGAATATTCGCATAATGTAACGTGAAATAGGCATGAGGTCTTCATGGTGTTAAACCCAGATAACTAGTTGATAACAATCACACAACACAATAAAAATCAAGAGATAAACAGATCAGAATAACATACCACGATCCCTTGATTAATCAATGAAAACCAGTGTGAGTGTTCTTGGTACCTTGTGCGTATGATTACAGAGAGAATGTACGGCCTCCTCTTCAATACTTAGAATTATGATAATAATGAGGATTAACCTAAAACCTAATTACTAAAACACAATAAATACTAAGTCGTATAGGCCTAATGCACTTGAGGCCCAATAACAAATAACTTTCAACTAAATACAAATTAGACCCCCTAATTAACTTTAATCTTGAATACAATTTATGATCCAACAATCTCCCCCTTTGGATTCAAGATTAAAAAAAAATTGGCAATAATCTTCGTGTCTTCACTTTTCTTGAAAACTTCATATACAATCTTCATCTTTTTCTTTCTTTAAATGAAGTGTCCTTCTGACGATCATCTTCAATCAGACTTTTGATAGATCAAATAAGCTCAGACACTTTGAATTCTTTGAAATCTTCAGCAATTTTCAATCAAAAAATTCTTGCATTCTTCTTGTATTCTCCCTTTTGATTATTCTCCCCCTTTTTGATGAGTGGTGAGAATCATCATCATCAAAACATAGCAAAACAATCTTCCCCTTTGTTTTTATAGTCATCAATGAAGCGTTGTCTTCATGTATAGATCCCTGTGTGGAAATAAGAGCAGTCTTCCCAAATGGAAAGAGTGATTATTTCAATCTTTTCAGATTCAAATAATAAAAAATGGTAACCCTGAATCAACAAATGACTCAGTTGAAATGCCTGTCAGTAACACAAAGTTACTGAGTAACACAAAGTTACTATATAAGGAGTTGGTTTTGATGTTGACTCCCCAGGACTTCCATTCAATCATCGAATAACACATGATTATCTATGAACTTTCTGACAGAAAATAAATTTCTGTGTGCTCGTGCATGTGTATGAAAGAATTAAGCACCGATGATTGCTTTTCAATGTAGGCTCAAAGTATGTAAACTTGTTGAGACAACAACAAATTATACAAAGACTCAATGTGCATGAGAAAGGGTCCAAAGGTGGGGCAACTTTCCTTCTTTTTCAATATTAGTATATTCCAAGTGAAGAACCAATAGCGTATATGTTGCGTCCCCATAAAATGTGAAACATTCTCTTTTTGAGAAAAGAATGAGTAGCTGGTGGGGTTGTATGCAAGAGATGGCATGGGCTAGTTGCCTTGTTCAATGATGTTCACGAATAAATGTGAAACAACAAATAATGTGGCTGCCCGGCTCAGAAAGAAGTTTGGTGCAGAGTCTGATATTCTTTTACTCTGTTCTCTCACCCTCTTTCTTTTAATTCTCACTTCTAACCAATCTCTCTTTTCCATTTTACCTCTTTATACACCAGCACTCAATTCTATTGACCCCTCTCCCCTCAGTCACTCAGGGAAGACTTCCTGGGTAGGAAACACTGGTTATCGTGAATCCATGGAAGTTCTGTTAAGCTCACACACTGAATCCCTTGTATTTTCCTAAAAGAACGTGTTGTTCAACAGCCTTTTGTACATGCAAGCACAAAGGAATACAGTTACACATGAAGAATAAAAAATTGGAGAAGTCAAAAACATTTTGTGTTTTGACAATGCTATTCTCCCCCTCAAACTAAAGGTGGTTGGCAATTAAGCTATTTGTCTATTAAGCTCCCCCTCAACTTAAATTTTTTTTAAACATAAATAGAAAACAAACGAAAAATAAAGCACTGAAGTGCGGGTTCTAATCAGATGCGATTAGAAGCCATAGTTACTTTATCCTTGAAGAACGGGTCTTGAACTGAATTATTCAAAAGCCATTATACATATTCTTCGGTGAGAATAGTATTTAATCTTTTCCTGAAACATCAGAAAACACATCAGTAAAAGTATAAAGCATATAAGCTCCTCCTTAATATGTGCATAATCCTTAATCATGAAACCAAGTTTTGAATTAATAGGATTAGAGTAAATTCAGAAATTAAACTCTTTGACATTGAAGCCCGAGTCCTAAGTTGTTGTACTTAGAAGTCATTGTTTTGACAATGAGGCAAGAGTTCTGATCTGTAGTAATCAGAAGTCATCGTTCTTTCTCCCCCTTAAACCTTGGGTGCCTGCAACACAGATTTAGCTTTTGGTACCCACTGGTAATTGGGTCCTAATGGGTTAGTTGATGTTCTAGTAGGAGATATAAAATAAGAACCATACCAGTTATTCACGTAATCTTTTCTTACAAAATCATTTGAGCCGCAGTAGGAACAACTAATTTTCTTTTGTGCTAACCTGATCAATTGATTGATTGTATAAACCAGATCAGGTTTGCCAAAAGTTTTACCTTTCGGAGCATTGTTCCTTTTAGCATTTGATGTATGCACAAATGATTCTTCTTTCTTCTTTTCCTCTGAAGAGCCTTTAACTTTCCATATCCAATTTTCTCTATCTTTTTCTTTATCTTCCCTTCTCCAGAATCTTTTCTTCTGAGACTTGTTCATCTTGAAGTTACCTGAACCATCAACATCTTTGTCATAGAAAAGGTTAGATGGATAAATCTGATCTTTATGTTCAGAAGTATGATCATCAATTACATCAAATAAAGGATTATTAGAAATATTAGTAAAGCTTGAACTTGCTGCTGAATTAAATGAGCATTCGAATTCAGTTAGATCATCTCTCGATGATTGAGCTATTGAGTCTGGCGTCTTGTGCTCAGTCAACTTCACTTTGAATGTGATCTCTTCAAGTTCCTTTATCTTTGACGACAAACTGTTTCCTTCCTTTGCAATCAGATCAAACTTCTTTTGCATTTCAGATTTTGCATTCTTCTCCTTCAAGATGTTTGTTGACAACTCAGATAACTTTCTTGTCAGCTTAGCTATCTCAGTCTCTAAATCTTTCTTTTCGTTAGAAAAGTCTTTATTTACATCCTTCTGCTCAGCTTTCTTCTTTTCTTTCTTAACCTTGTCTCTCTCAAGAATAATAACTTTCTCAAAGTCTGAAACTTGTTGAGAAAGCTTAACACATTTAAGCTCTAACGATTTATTCTCTTCAAAGGCTTTTCTGGAGAAATCAGATAATTTCTTAGCAAATTCTTTTCTCTCTTTCTCAATCTTCAACATCTCATCTTGGACTTTTGTGTTGTCTCTGTCTTGGGTTGCCTTTTCTTTCAGCATATTAATCGCAACCTCAAGACTAAAGACTTGATCTTTCAGTTTATCTCTTTCAGCAAAGACTTGAGAATTTGTCTTTCTAAGCCCTTCAGATGTTTCTCTAGCAATGTTTGCTCTCCTTCTAAGCTCATCAAACTCTTTTTGCATTAACTCCTTCTTTGACCATGTAGAGCTTGAATTAAGACTTTCAGATCTTTTCAGCTTTGCTTGAAGATTTAAGATCTCTTTCTCTTTCGACTCAATAATTCCTGCATAATTAATTTTAGAATTATTAATGCATTCTGAGCAAACAAAATCTTTCTTTAAATCATTATCATTTTTTTAATCTGCCAATCTGTTCTAGAAGAGACGAGTTCTGAATTTTCAGATCTTTATTCTCAGCTTCTAATGCTGGAATCTCTAGCATATATGCTAAAGCACAATCTCTCTTGGTTAGCACCGTAATTCCCTTCTCGTCTGTGTAAGGCATGATAATAGTTGTACCACTTAAATTAACTTGTAAGATCTTAGAATCAATAATTGGATAAAAACTACACTAAAAAAATTTCAGAAAAATAAATTTCGAAAAATGATCAAATGCAGAATTCGCAAACAGTAGATAAAATCAATTAAATACAGAGTAATACTGAAAATAAGAAAATTTTGATCACGAACAGAACTTTGTCCTCCTCCGCAGACTTAGCACGGGGGAAAACTGAGTTTTGCGCAAAAGTCAACTCGCGCTAAGAGAAGTTGGCGCGAAAACTGAGTTTTGCGCTAACTGAAGCTAGCGAGAATCTGAGGAATGCGCAGATGTGGGTCGCGAGAGATGGATTTTGCACGACTAGAAGGTGGCGCAAGAGTGAGGTTTGCGCGAAGAATGGGTGGTGCAAATTGTAGATTTGCGCGAAGAGCTTATGGCGCAAAAGAAAGTCGCGACCGTGGTCTTGAGGCCTGGAGTCGTCGACCGGTGTTTGACCGACCGATGTTGTGATGCGACCGGTGTCTTGCTTGACCGGTGTGATGCTCGACCAGTATCTCGACCGGTGTTCTGTCCAGCCGGTGTGTCTGCGACCGGTGTCCGTCGACCGGACCAGTAAATCGACCGGGGTGAAGAGCGACCGGTGTTTGTCGACCGGACCAGTGTATGGACCGGTGTGTTGACCGGACTACTGTAGCGACTGGTGTCGACCTGTATGGTGAGTGGCGCAAACTGAGCTTTGCGCTAACTGAAGGTGGCGTAAAGTACACTTTTGCGCTAATAGGGACTGGCGCAAAAGTATTATGAACTGGCACAAACTGGGAATCTGGCGTGTTCTTCAACAATTCGACCCAGAACTCGATTTTCAGTCCAGGAAGCACAACCAACGATTAAAACTCAAAAAAAAATACCATTTATCCACAAACACATATCGATCAATACCCAATCAAAGACAATGCCTAAAAACAACTTTTGATCACTCAATTTGAATGACGCAGACCTCGACAATTTTATGAACCCAGATTCGAAAAGTCATTCGATTAATGAATTAAAGTGCAATTAAACTATCAGATAACATTCAATAACATAAAACGCACCTAATCAAATCAATTTTAAGCTTAAAAACACAGTAAATCAACCAATCGATCTTCACACAGTGAAAAGTCGATGAACACAGTTAACAATCGAAAAATACTGTTTTTAATCCAAAAAACTTGATTCTTTGGCTCTGATACCACTTGTTAAACCCAGATAACTAGTTGATAACAATCACACAACACAATAAAGATCAAGAGATAAATAGATCAGAATAACATACCACGATCCCTTGATTAATCAATGAAACCAGTGTAAGTGTTCTTGGTACCTTGTGCGTACGATTACAAAGAGAATGTACGACCTCCTCTTCAATACTTAGAATTATGATAATAATGAGGATTAACCTAAAACCTAATTACTAAAACACAATAAATACTAATCCGTATAGGCCTAATGGACTTGAGGTCCAATAACAAATAACTTTCAACTAAATACAAATTAGACCCCCTAATTAACTTTAATCTTGAATACAATTTATGATCCAACGCATGGACAATAAGATGTGGACTCTTTGAGTTGGGCATCGGTCATTGACCAATAAATGTAATTTCTAATGAATGAGTGAAATCTAGGGTCATCGGGGTTCTTATGCCATGAACCTTAAGAGGTTGAGTTGGATGGCCATTGCTCCGTAGTGGGACTCATTAAACATAGATTTGTAGCTTAGTTTTGTGTTCCGTCACTGTAACACCCTAAAAATAAGGATAACAAAAATCCGGAAAACGGAAATGAGGTATACTGAAATTGCCATAGCAAGAGCCTCCCAAAAATGGGGAATATATAAATATAAATAACCTGTTTAATCACAATTGTAATTTAACGGACAATAAACAACAACCAACTAATCTAATTTCTACATCTAGAAAAGAGATTACAAAAAGGGTTGTTATCTATAAACCCAAACGGTCTATATCCAAAAGTATAATGCGACCATGTGCAATTCCCCAAGCTCTCACCCCAAAGCAACTAAACCTGCTTAGGACCGCCGCCGCTAGAACCTGAGATACACATCGACACCAAACAAGTGTTAGGCCAAAAAGCCTAGTGAGTTGGACAATAATAAGCATGCATGAACAGTCACAATTTCTTATCAGCAGTTAACCAGTGTCCAAATATATGTGGAGTCATTAGGGGAGACCCAAAGCACCAATCAATTCCACTCCAAAGAGTCAATGAACCTTGATGCCCTTAACAAGGAACACCCCAAAGGCCCGACACACCCGGAGATCAGACCGTAAAGGAAACTTTCCGAGTGGCGGGGTCTAGGCACATACCATTCCGGTGGTGCCCCAAGACTACATCCTCCTAGTGAACTTGCCTTGATTCGTCCAACATAATGCATATAGGAGGTCCTTAGGTATATTTCAACCCAACATATTTCCATACCGACTACGGGTACAATGTTACCATCCTATCCTCATGAAGTCCAACAAAAGTCCCAAATGACAATTATATTCATCATGCATATAACTATGTCACCAAAATGGTATTCCAACTAGAATCATCATAATACCCATATATGCATACATTTAACATATCAAGGTACCCACATTATATATCTAAGAGACAATCCCAAATAATGATACATATAACAATAATCATGGAAAATCACCCATATATATACATGTTCCAACTATTTTCATGAAGAAATCCTCAAACATTTGAAATCCTCAAACATTTGAACATATAGAGATAAAGTAACAAATAGGAGATTATGATGTGTATCTAGTTTTAACAAAGGTTTAGTAAACTCACAATCTAGGTTTTGAACCCAAAACCTAGAAAATATGGAAGCCCTAGAAGTTGGAGAAGATGAGACTTGAAGGTGAGAAATGAGAATCTTGAAGAACACTTCAATGGGGACACTTGGATGAAGCTTGATGACCACTTAATGCTCCCAACAACCCAAAACCCTAGAAATGAATGAGGTAGGTGATGAAACCCTAAAAATCTCCTCCAAGAAGAGCTCTCCCATTTTTGTAAAGTGTTAATGTGAGAAACAAGACTGCCAAAGTGTTTTTAAATCAACCAGACCACGCGGGCGATAATGCCCGGCGATAGTGCCATGGGCACTATAGCTTGTCACAATCGCGGAGGTTCCCACCCCCACGGTACAAGCCCGACGATAGTGCCTTTGGCGATAGTGCCAAGGCACAATCGCGTGGCACAATCGCTGACGTCCAACAACCCACGGTACGTCTCTGGTGATAGTGCCTCCGGCGATAGTGCCAAGGGCACAATCGCTAGGCACAATCGTTGGCATCCCAAAACGGTCCGAAACTTAACCAAATTCGATGGCGAGGGCGAGGTTTGAACGATTAACAAAGGTAATTCAATTACATGACATTTTAACATAATTCAAGATCATAAGATGTACACAAAGACACACATTCACACATAAGCGAAATCAATGCATTAAGGGAGACATAACACTTACCTTAAGAATTTACGGGTGTTACAGTCACTATCAATGGCAGATCGAGTCTCCCTCGTCATCGCAAGATGTATTGGTTGTATTATTTTCTTTATTAAATAAAGTTGGATTGTTGGTTTTGAATATGAACTTATATCTCCATATTTGTATTACATGATTATTAAATAAAATTGTTTAATCTCACTAGGCATTAGCCTAACATTTTTTCTTAAAAATGGTGTATATATCAGGTTCACAGGGTAGCGGGGCAACAAATGCTTGAGAGGAGATGTTATTGCCAATAAAGACATCTTTTGGGAATTTATGGTTCTTTTGAGATGACACTTGAAGATACTTCTGATAGATTCTTTTGGGAACCATAGCACATCCGTTCAAAATTTAGATCTAATTATCGTTTAGATTAGTAGGTTGTTATCTACCGTTCATGTTTTATTGTAAACTCCATTACTTTTTCCACAAGTTGGGTGATTATATTTTATATTAAGTTATACCATTCCCTATTTTAATGGCTTAAATTAGCACCTATTTTAGGGATATTACAAGTTGGTATCAGATCTTTAGTTTAAACGAATTAGGAATGAACTTAAGATGCCTAGACTTAAACTAAGACTTTAAGTTATGATTTTTGTGAGATATGGGTAGAACTCTTAAGATGGGAGGATTATAGAGTCGACGAAAATTCACTAATTAATGGTATAATGATGGTAACGAGGATTCTTATGCGGAATGTGTTCATAACTTCACTTAGCTAATGCTACTATGAATATGTTATCACGTGAGCATGCTTGCCTCTGCTATTATTGCGATGATTGATGAATGTAATAGTACGTTTATTGTCATTTTAGCCTTTTTATAATCTCTTATTCTTGTTCTCGCGTGTGGCAGTCTAAAATGGTTAACACTCGAAGTAGACCACCGACTCAAGACAATAGTAATGACACAAGCGTGACGGCTCCAGAACCACCTAGACAAGCCAATGCCACACTCCCTTCAATCATGCAAATATTGAGCGGTAAGATTGGAGTCGTGCCAAGGATTAATTTGACCAGTAATGATCTGGTCATTCAAGAGGTGGATCCCCATTCCGTAATGATAGCCAGTTTCATTCAAATGATGAACTCGGCCATGGACAAGAGGGACGAAAGACTTACGAAGATGCTAGAGGATCGGGATGCCAGTAACCGAAGGCACGAGATAGTTTTTGAGAACATTATGGTAGGTTCTGGAGGCACCGATAATGCGGTTAGGACAAAGGAGTGTGTCGTTGCTGACGCCAAGCAGGGTGGAAAGACTTGCACATACAAAACCTTTTTATGTAGCAAGCCACTCGAGTTCTTGAGAGCTAAAAATCTGGTTTGGGAAGTGGAACTAGCTTTTGAATCAAGCGAATATGATGAATCGCACAAGGTTAAATTCGTTTCACAAATGTTTAGGGGTGAAGCCCTTATGTGGTGGAATGTAACTTGGTCATCTCTTGAATCAGGGGTTCTAGCCCAGCTCACCTAGGGACCTTCAAGAAGAAGTTGATGGACAAGTATTGCAACGAGATATCCCTAGATCGGATTAAAAATGAGTTCCGTAATCTGAAAAAGGGAGATCGATCTATTGTCGAATATTCCAGATTATTCATTGAGAAGTTGAATTTTGTGGGGCATCTGGCCTCTATGGAAAGGAGAAGATAAAGGCCTACCAAAAGGGACTGTCGGCGGAAATGAAGACGACCATGAGGAACGCCAAAATGATCACACTTCAAGAAATGATTGAAGAATCTCAGTTGATGGAGGACGACCTTTGTCAAGGCAAGGAAGAGAGAGCTCTAGTTGGAGACAAGATAAAATCAGAAGGCCAACCCTTCTTGGTCCCTCGGCATGGTGGAAGTTCCGTAGCGCGTCATGAGCACCGGGCTAAGGGGTTGGGGTGGAGTCGAAGCTATGGCACCAAAAAGTCAAAGAGATTCCATCTTATGTCTAGACTGAAATCAGACGAAGATAAGAAAATTCTTTCTATGTTCGATCAGTTTGGGCCTCTCAAAGTCCAAGATCTTTTGTCGGCAACCGAAGAGCTAATCCTCGTTGGGAACACAAATGGTGCCCAAAATGTAAAAGCAAACACTTCAACATGTATAATGTCACCTTCAACTGCGGGAAGGATTGTCCCATTAGAGGATTGACTTGTTACAAGTGCAAGAAACTAGACCAATATAGAAAGGATTGTCCCAAATTAAAGTCTGGTGGGAATCATGGGAATAAAGAGAATCCTACGAGAGTTCCGGGTAGACTTTCCAGATGACGGCAGACGAAGCGAAGCATCGGTGGATGTGGTTTCGGGTACGTTTCTTTAGAACTCCGTACATGCGCACGTCTTATTTGATTATGGTGCAAACCTATCTTTTGTTTCAAATTCTTTTTCCCATACATTATATTTGTCTGTCACTACCCTAGAAGATGCCTTAATAGTTGAAGTAACTAATGGTTGTCAAGTCTTGATCCGTGAAGTGTTCAACGGTTGTGTAGTGGTGATCTAAGGGAAAGAATTTCAGGTGGACTAATTACCTATATCCATAGGTGGGTTTGATGCGGTAATTGGTATGGACTAGCTAGTGGGAAACAAAGCAGAGATTCTTTGCGCTAAGAAGTTAATCTGGATTCCCACTATTGGAGATGTTGCAGTGCTTATCTATGGGGAATGAAGAAAGGGAGACGTCGCCGTTATTTCCATGGCAAAGGCATGCAAGTGCTTGGTCAAAAGATGCTTGTCATACTTGGCATATGTGTTAGACACCAAGTTAGAGAATAAACGAATTGAAGATGTGAAAATAGTTCGTAATTACCTCGACGTGTTTCCTAATGATCTACCCGACTTACCACCTGACAGACACGTGGAGTTCCAAATTGACCTCATTCCAGGAGCATCCCCCCCTAGCGCGCACACCTTACCGCCTGGGCCCAACCGAGATTCTAGAGTTGATGTCCCAACTTCAAGACCTTCTTGAGAAGGATTTGTGAGGCCAAGATCATCACCTTAGGGAGTGTCGATATTATTCGTGAAGAAAAAGGATGACACTATGAGAATTTCCATTAATTATCGGGAGTTAAATAAGGCTACCATAATGTTATTCCCATTATGATAAGATAACAATGAATCACAAACACTATGTTTATTGTATTAGAGAGAAAGATACAAAATTGGAGTTTAGATCTACTTTCTCTCTCTAGAAATGCTCTCTACAAGATGAACTTTCTAAATCTCATTTTGCAAATATACCTACAAGATTACAAGGAAACAAACACTATTTATACCTACATACTATTACAAACAAGACACAAAAAATATCGACTTTTTACAATTATAAAGTTGACATTGACTTTCTCCTTTGCCTTGGACTTCAAGCTTTGACTTTTGATATTCAACACTTCAATCTCTTCATCTGGTGATCTTGGATACAGTTATATTTTGCTATAACAATCTCCCCCTTTGTATTCGAGACCACTCTTCAAACAAATTCAACTTTAACAGTCTTCTCTCTTGAAGACAAACAATCTTTATCAACCAATTATGTCTTCTAGAAAAAAAAAACAATCTCCCTCTTAACAAACTCATCATCAGAAATGAAATATTCAGCTTGAAATCATCTTCAGAAAATTTCAGAATCTTTCTCTTTGTCTTCTTTAATCATTGACACAAGTCTTGTCTTCTTCAAGAATATACTTCAATAAACTTTGTATCATTTCTTCTTGAACTTTGTCTTCTCGTAATTTTTAGAAATTGAACCATTTAGAATTAACTCCTTTCTTATTTCTTTGTATCTCCCCCTTTTTGATGACTGTGAGCATCATGATCATCAAAACTTCACGACAAAAACATTCTTTCAATTTCTGGTTAGCACCATTTCCACCTTTGAATGAACATCTGATTTGTCCCTTTTGAACATAAGAGTCATCCGTCAACTCCAAAAATATAATTCTGAATATTTTCAAATTCAAAACGAGTTGTAACCTTGAATCAACGAATGAAACAGTTAAAATGCTTGTAAGTAGCACAAAGCCACTTAGTACAATAGATGTACTTTGGAAAGGAGTTTTATTTATGTTCACTCCCTAGGCCTTCCATCCAATCATTGAAAAACACAAAAAGTTTCTATGAGCGTTATGACAGAAAAACATATTCTCTATGTTTATGTGCTTGTGTATGAAAGAATTTAAGCAATTTATGCTTGATCAGGCTCAAACTATGTAAATTGTTGAGACGCAACAAGTTTTCCAATGACTCAATGTGCATGATTGACGTGCGAAGGTGGGGCAAACTTCCTTCTTTTCAATATCCAAATCTTCTGAATGAATATTAGATTGTATATGTGCTACGTCCCCATGAAAAAATTGAAACATTTTTTTGTTGAGAAAGAAATGAGTAGCTGGTGGGGTTTAAATCAAGAGTTGGCGTGGGCTCACTGCCTATTTCAATGATGGTCGCCAAAGATTTGTGAACAATCAGTATATGTGGATGCCCGACTTAGAAGTGGTTGGTGCAGAGTTCTTTTATTCTTTTAACTCTGTTCTCACGCCCTCTGTCTGTTTTCAATTTGCTCGCTTCTAACCAAACTCTCATTTTCATTTTACCGCTCAATACATCAAGATTTCTCAACCGGACGAGTTATCTCCCCCACTCTTTGATGTAGACCCTTCACCCCTCAATCACTCAAGGATAATTTCTTGGGTAGGAAACATAAGTAGATGTGAATCCATCGAAGTATGATAAGCTCTCACACTAATCCCATGAAATCTTGTCCTAAAAAGATTATGATGTTCAACAATTTATCTTGAACAATTATGAATCTCAAAATATGAATCACATTGTCAAATGAATGTATGATCAACAAAGATATCATTATTGAGCATTTGAAGTTTCAAGATTTTCACAACAAGAATATTAAATGAAGGAAATGAAATTCCAAAGACTTGTTTGAGAACATACAATGTATCAGAAAGATCAAATAATATGAATGATAAGCATGAAAGACTTAGGTCATGAAAAATTGGAATTTTGTTTATATGAACAAATATAAACAATCATGAAAGAATCACTTTATTTGAAAGAATTTATGATGCTTAACAAACTTGGAATACAAACGGGAGTATTACCATCGAAAAAAATGCTTCATTTTGAGACATGGTAATAACAAAGATCAATAAGAGGTTGAACCGTTGTGTATGAATACTTGAAAGTGTAGAAAAGATATTACACAAGTATTAATCTTTGGAAACACACGGTCAGAAGATCAATAAAGCTCATATATGAAAACATTTAAAATCGAACTTCTCAATTCATAAATTTTGTTTGATAATAGTGAAGTGGTTTGAACATTTAGAAAATTGTTTTCATACTTAAAAGTTGTTCTTTCAAGTAATTCGAGTTTGAGATCATAAGATACCTACATTCAACATAGTTTTCATAACTCCCCCTCAAATCATGATAAATTGATTTAAAATCAAATAAGGTTCTCCTTAACATGTGCAAAATATTTGTATCTTGATAAAAATCAGTACAAATAACAAGACTTAGAAAAAAATATCCTTAATCAAGTAAAACGATTTCTGAATTACTAGGAAATGAAAGTAAATTCAGAAGTAATAGTCGTTGAAAAATGAATCCTGATATGAAATAATCAAAAGTCAAAATCATTGAATTATGAGTTCTAAACTGAGATGTTTAGAAGTCTAAAACATTGAAGTATGAGTCCTGAACTGCTTTGTTCAGAAGTCTGAAACTTTTACTTCCCCTACAAATATGCATAATCAAAAATTCATCAACAAGCAGTTATGATTCACAAAAAAATAGAATATCTTCCCCTAAAAATATGCATAAAGTTCACTGGTAGATAAAACATTGAAAGCACTGGTACTTCTTTTCAGATATTGCACACCTATCTTCCTTTTTCCAGTCATGTGTAAGTAAACTTCTGACACTTAACACTACACATGATGAACCTGCAAAACAAATTAAGTAGATTTTGGTACCTAACGGAACTTGGGTCCTGGTTTGTTAGATGCAGATACATTTGAAGAAACTTGATTAGTACCATACCAATTTTGAACTTGATATCTGTTTACAAACTCATTTGTCTCACAGTAAGAACAACATATTTTCTTTGGAGCTAACCTGAGCAAATGATTTGTAGAGTAAACAACATCAGGTTTAACAAAATAATTATCATGAAAAGCTTTGTTCTTTTTGACATTTGATTTGGAAAAAAACGACTTTGAAACATCCTTCTTAGTTGAAGATCCTTTCACTCTCCATACCATCTTTACAGGTTTAAAAATTGGAATGTTACCTGAACCATCAACATAATGATTATAGAAGATGTTAGAAGTACGAATCTGATCATTACATTTGATTAACCTTTGTGTTTCTAGATTTGCAAAGTGAGATTTAGAGAGTTCTTCTTGTAGAGAGCATTTCTAGAGAGAGAAAGTGGATCTAAACTCCAATCTTGTATCTTTCTCTCTAATCCAATAAACATAGTGTTTGTGATTCATTTTTATCTGATCATAATGGGAATAACAAGTGGTATCAGAGCCTAATCAGATCGAATTGTGCAAATTTTTTGAAATTTTTTGAGATTTGAAGATTTTTGGTGTTTTTTTGAAGATTTTTGGTGTTTTTTTGAAGATTTTTTTTTTTTTTTTATCTTTAGTTTTTAGATGGATTCATGGATCAAAGTGGACTAAGGATCACCCTATTCACCAAATCATTGGATATCCTTTGTCACCTGTACAAAAAAGAGTCACTACTGCTAATGAATGTTTGTATGCTACCTTCCTCAGCAAGATTGAACCATCAAAGGTTTCTAAAGCTTTGGAAGATCTGGATTGGGTTTTGGCTATGCAAGAAGAACTCAACCAATTTGAATCTCTGAAAGTGTGGAGACTTGTAGCTAGACCTAAGGATAAGACCATGATCGATACAAGGTGGGTATTCAAGAATAAGAAAGATGAAGATGGGGTTGTGGTACATAACAAAGCAAGACTTGTGGCCAAGGAACATCTTCAGCAAGAGGGGATTGATTATGATGAAACATATGCTCCAATAGCTAGAATAGAAGCTATCATGATATTTTTAGCATATGCGACTCATAATAATTTTATTGCCTTTCAAATGGATGTGAAGACCATATTCCTAAACGGTGTTCTGAAAGAAGAGGTATATGTTTCACAACCTGAAAGGTTGGTCGACCAGTCAAAACCAGATCATGTTTATATACTTGACAAAGCTCTTTATGGACTAAAACAAGTTTGTCGTGTGTGGTACGATGTTCTCTCATCATTCTTAATCAAGTCTAGTTTCGCGAAAGAAAAGATTTTGAGAACGTAAAACATATGTTTGAGACTGAGATCAGGAAACTTTTAAAGATATTATCTAACTTATCAACAGAAGCAATGAAAGAACCGAATACAAAATCTGATTTACAAAAGAAGGTTTGTAACACCCTAAAAATAGGGATAACAAAATTCTGAAAGAAAATGGAAATGTGGTATATAAAATTTCCATAACAAGAGCCTCCCAAAAATGGGGAATGTAAAATACATGTTTAATTACAGTTTGTAATTTAACGGAAATAAACAACAACCATCTAATCTAATTTCTACAGTAGAAATAAGATTACAAAAAGGGGTGTTATTTATAGACCCAAAGAATCTTCATAAAAAGTGCGCCCAAATGCACCTCCCCAAGCTCTCACAAAAGTCCGCCTAAACCTTCTTAGGTGTAACGCCAGTAGAACCTGAGATACACATCGACACTAAACAAGTGTTAGGCCAAAAATCCTAGTGAGTTTGAACAGGTAATATTCATGCATAAAAGCGAATAAGTATCATAACAATCATTGAGTAAGTATCCAAGTGTGGAGTCAATGGGGGAGACCCATAACACCAATCAAGTTCCACCTAAAGAGTTGATAGTTGATACACCTCGATGCCAACTACCATGAGTGACATCCGAAAGGCCCAGCACACTCGAGGACTACAACCATGGCATTACCTCAAATGGCAGAGGTCTAGGTGCATACCTTCACGGTGGCACCCAAGACTATATCCTCCTAGTGTCTACCGACTTGGTTCGTCCAACGAAATCATTAGTAGGCCTCAAAGCACTAACTTCACATACGATGATCACAATACCAGCCATAGGTACAATATTTAGAAGTATAAACCCAATCACCTCATGTGTATTCTCTACATATGATTTATAAACATTTTCCTCCTTTCCTCATACTCATAATTTCACATGATAAGGTTTCAAGTAATACATCATCCATTTCCTTAATTCTTTATTCACGAGATACATAATAAAACCATCTACCATCATATAAACACTAAGTAAACCACTTAATCAAATTAGGTCAAAGACCTTCATATAAGCCAAAATCTCCCAAAACCAACATGAGATTGATCCATCATTATTATTGGTCAATAGTTCCAAATGACCATTGAGACAATCTTCTTTAATGTAAAACAAGGGTTCTTGGACCCAAACATGAAGAAACCCACATAACAAATAATATAGGGTTTATGCATAGAAGAGATGACAACAATAAATAACATAGTATGATGTGTATATAGTTTTGACAAAGATTAAGAAACTCACCTTCTAGGTTTTGATCAAAAACCTAGAAAAGTTTAGCAAACCCTAGAGTAGATGGAAATGAAGACTTGAAGACTTGGTAGCTTGAGATTCTTGGTAGCAACTTGCAAATAAATGTCCTAGGTCAACCTCTTGAACCTAAATAAATGTCTTCAATCAAGAGTTAGGTTTGCAATAAAAAGTGGAGAGGTTTGGAGATGAAAATCGCCCTTTGATAGCTCTCGAAATGCTAGAACAAAGTTAGAAAATGAGAAAACCTAGCTGAAAACTCGTTAGGATCGATTTTATACACATAGAGGCATGGTGTGACAATGCCAGGTGTTAGGACTGAAAGTCCTATGTGTTGAAAGTGGAATAAAGTATTTATAAGGGTTCATTTCGTAATTACTTAATAGTTTATTTAATTAGATGGGCCCAAGCCCATTAGCCCATTAGGCCTGTAAGCCTAAGTATATAAAGGCATTATTAGTTCATAATTCAGGTTAGAAAGAGGAGTATCATATTTTACAAACAACTAGTTTATAGGTTTACTCTTCCTGATCAGAAATCTTTTCTGTAAACCTGTAACCCTTTGATTTCATATCAATCATATGACTAGTTGCTGTGACTCATATATTGTTCTTCATTGATTATATCTGTTGATTGCACTGTATCTGGGATCTACAATTGGTATCAGAGCAAAGAGACTAAAGGTTTGATCCAGAAAAAAGTTTGTCTAAAACCCTATAATCAATTATTTGTGTTAATCGCTTTTATCTGCATTAATTGATTATGTGTTTATGAGTTTTATTGGTCGATCTATTGTTTTCTGGAAAAGTGTTAATCAGATCTGGGTTGTGTATTTTTTTAAGATTTATCGGTCTAAGCTTAAGTTTACTGTTGATGTTATGATTGTCGATCGAAAGCTTCTGCTTATTAAAAAACAATCTATCAGTCGAAGTTTATTTGATGAAAAGGTTATTTATCGATCGTTTGAGGTGTTTATCGATTTTTTTTGGTGTTTATCGGTCTTTTGTTTATTGCATATCTGTGGTTATCGGTCGAAAGCTTCTGGGTTGCCTTCATCAATCTGCTTAATCGATCTGCTTATGTGTTTATTGCATATCTGTGGATTTAAGTTGTTTCGGTCAAATTGTTTGTGGTTATTGGTCTGAGGTTAGTCTGCAAATCGTGTTCGTGATTTATCGATTTAAATTTATGGGTTTGATCTCGATCGAGTTCCAGAAATCATCGAGTTCTTCGGTGTGTTCTTCGATACTATCGGTCTTATCTATTATTTTTTTGTGTTTATCTGTTGTTTGTTAAGTTTCTGTATTCGACCGATAGTACTCGACCGGTGCTTTGACATTATCGGTCTTTCGTTTGACCGGTGTATTGTTGATATCGGTTCTTTGTTCGACCGATACACTGATTCGATCGGTACCCTGATTACCGGTCTTTGTCCTTTGACCGATACTTTGTCACTTCCGGTCCTTTGGTTTGACCGACCTTGTTTTGACCGACTTTTGGATTCGACCGGTACGTTGTCTATACCGGTCCTTTTGATTCGACCGGTACATTGTCTATACCGGTCCTTTGCTTGACCGGTACCCTGCTCGACCGGGTTTAAAAAAAAAAAAGAGTAAAAAAAAAGGTCAAATTTTTTGTCTCACGATCATTTTGCAGTGCATTTCTTTTAGCCCCCGTACTTCAAGGTTTCAGTAGTGTGTCATTTGTGACCCGAAACTTTCAAGTTTCACAATTTGTCACTTTTGGTCCCTGCACTTTCAAGTTTCATCTCTTGTCAAGTTCAGTCCCTGTATATCAAAAGGAATGCCTTCAAGCGAAGCTCTTTCAATCAGTACGAATGAGAATCCACCAGTACTTTTCAGAGGAGAGTACGAGCAATGAAAGGACAGATTCTTGGACTTCATCAACAGAAATGACTTGGCTGACTATATCAGATTATCTCTGAGGGAAGGAAGAATGAAAACTCCGACAGACATTTGTTATTTTATGGGAGAAAATGGAAGAACGGAACACGAAGTGTACACACTACCATTTAAGGATTACACAGATGAGCAAAGAAAGAGATTTGAAGCTGATAAATTGACTCAAGCTTTTATCTTGCAAGGAATTTCCGAGGAGATTTCAAAAGAGATTTCTGTAAGTTTAGACAGTAAAAAGGCTACAGGAAAACAGCTGTGGGAACATCTTGAAAAGATAATGACAGGACCAAAGATGTCTTCAAGAGTAAAGTTTTTGGAAACTGAGAACTCTGAACTAAAAAGACGGATTTCTGATCTGGAAGTTCAAATTGTCCAAATCCAACAAGCAGCATCTGTTGAAAGTTCCGAGGAGCAGATTGAGCATCTGAAAGATACAAATGCTGAGCTTCAAAAGCAAATATCTGATTTGGAGCAAAAGCATGCTCAAGATAAATCCGAGTTTGAGAAATCGTTCGCAAAGAAGTTCTCAGATTTTTCGAGAAAATGTGCTGACGAGAAGAAAGAAGTTGAGCTGAAATGCATAAAACTTTCTCAGCAAGTTTCTGATTTTCAGAAAGTAATCATTCTTGAAAGAGAAAAGTTTGAAAAAGAAAAGAAGACCATTGAACAAAAGAATGTGGGATTCTTTAAAGAAATATCCGGCCAAAGAAATGATGCTGAGAAGGGATTTGAAGAAGAGAGAAGCATGTTTGAGACTGAGATCAAAAAGCTTACTGCCAAGTTATCTGAACTATCTGAGAAGGCACTAAAAGAGCAGAAAACGAAGTCTGAGTTCACGAAGAAGATTGATCTGCTTGTTCAAGAAAGAGACAACTTCGCTTCAACGATTAAAGTGCTTGAAAAGTCTGTATCAAGTTCAAATCAGAAACCTGTCTCTTCACAAAGATCAGCTAAATCTTTTGATCAGATTCGTAAGACTAACCTTTTCTATGATAGAAATATAGATGGTTGAGGTACACGTCCTAGAAAAAGGAGATACAAAGATGAGGAACTGGTCTGGAAGAAGAAACCAGTTGAAGATGAGCTGAAAGAAAGACAATCATGTGTACATGCGTCTAATGCCAAGAAGAACAAAGCGAGTAAAGGTAAACCTGACCATATCTACTCGAGAGATCAATTACTCAGGTTGTCAGGTAAGAAATACCATTGTTCTTATTGTCGTACACATGATCACATTCACAAAACCAGTGATCATTTCTGGTATGGTTCTTATTCTATTACCCCCACAAGAACTGCAACTAACATTCGAGGACCCAAATACCAGTGGGTACCAAAGCCGAAAACTGATTCTTTGTTGCAGGCACCTATTGTCAAGGGGGAGTAGAAGAAAAATGGCTTCTAAGTAAATCAGCTTAGAACCCGGACTTCAACGAAGTTTGCCTTCTGATCACATAACAGATCAGGACCCGTTCTTCAATGTTCAGACTTGGATATTTTGCAAATATCCAGGGGAGCTTAAAATACATACATCATTCTATCATGATTTGAGGGGGAGCTTAAAGGTAAATATCTTCTGATCTAGATCTCTGATTGTTTGAAAGAAGAACAACTTTCGAACATGAAAAATGTTTTCTTAAATGTTCAAACCACTTCTCTATTCTCAAAAGATTTTATGAATTTAGAAGTGTGATGTTTAAATGTTTTTCAATTTTGAGTTTTAATGTTTAACTGACCGTGTGTTTCCAAAGATCAATACTTGCGTATTATCTTGTCTTTATACTGTCAAGTATTCACACACACCGGTTCAGTACTTCGTTTGAAATTGTTATTACCATATCTCATAACGAAACAAATTTTCGATGGTAATACCCCCGTTTGAAATTCAATGTTGTTGAGCATCAATCATAATTTCTAATCTTGTGCTTTCATTTCTAAATTGTTTATATTTGTTCATATAAACAAAATATCTAGTTCTTTGATACCCTAACCATTTTATTTGATCTGATTGATACATTGTCAGATTCTCAAAACAATTCTCTTGATTTCATTTCATTCATTCAATATCTTTGTTTTGAGAAATCTTCAAAGTTCAATTGCTCAAATCTCATGAGCATACATTTTGACAATGTTATCATACATTTTGTGCTTAATTGTACTAGTTAAACTGTTGAGCAACTATTCTTTTTAGGACTTACATGGGATTTGTGTGAGAACTTAAACAGAACTTCCATGGATTAATGTTAACCAATGTTTCCTACCCCGGAAGTTATCCTTGAGTGATTGAGGGGTGAGGGGTCATAAATCAAAGAGTGGGGGAGATAACTCATCCGGTTTGAGTTTTTCTCATTGTACTGAGCGGAAAAATGAAAAAGAGAGTTTGGTTAGAAGTGAGCTTTAATGTTAAAAGAAAGAGGGTGTGAGAACAAAGTTAAAAGAATATCAGAACTCTGCACCAACCACTTTCTGAGTCGGGCAGCCACATTTTCTAATTAGTTCACATTCTTTGGTGACCATCATTGAAAAGGCACCTAGCCCATGCCAACTCTTGCTATAACCCCACCAGCCACTCGTTTCTTTCTTAACAAAGAAATGTTTCATTTTCTTTGGGGACGCAGCATATCTGCTATCTAGTCTTCAATCGGAAGATTTAGATATTGAAAAAGAAGGAAAGTTGCCCCACCTTCGCACCTTTTTCATGCACATTGAGTCCGTGTAATATCTGTTGCTGTCTCAACAGTTTACACAATTTGAGCCTGATCAAGCTAAGTAGCTTCAATCATTCATACACTTGAACGAGCACACAAGGAATGAGTTTTCTTGTCATAACATTCATAGAAAATTCCTTTGTGGTTTTTCGATGATTGAATGGAAGCCCTGGGGGAGTGAATATCACAAAAGCTCCTTTCCAATGTACATCCGTTGTACAAAGTGGCTCTGTGCTACTTACAGGCATACTAACTGTTTCATCTGCTGAATCAGGGTTACCTTGTTCATTATGTCTGAATTTGAAAAGATTCGGATATATACATTTCATGAATTGACGGATACTCAGATCACAGGTGGAAGAAAGTCAAATTATTATAAAAGGGGAGATCAAAGAAAGTGCTGAAATTGAAGAAGTTTTGATGCTCATGATGCTCACAATCATCAAAAAGGGGGAGAAATCTTACAAAGTTCAATTTCAAAGTTTTAAAGAAAGAAAGTTATTTCTGAAGACAGTCTAGAGATCAAAGAGATGAAGATGATGTTTCAAAAGAGATTTCAAAGATTGTATTGATTCTTTCCGTATCATGTGGTGTCTGCTACAAGTTTGTTTCTCATTCCTCCTACGCGCTGATTGAAACAAGTTCTTAAGCAGAAAGTCTATTCAACTCGCGGTTCAAAGACAAATTCTTTGTTTTAAACTGAAGATGCACCGTGGAAAGTCACGTTACTCTCACATTATCTTTCTTGTGTGCTGATCCGATGTGATTGAGTTTCTACAATTAAAAGCTGCGTGATAGTGCATTCAGTCGAGGCTACTGTACATTGAATCTGGTTACAAAGTTGAAACTATGAAGACCAAGAGCTTTATTCAAGGGGGAGCATGGAAAGACATGAAGTTAAGGAACACCAAAGTTCTTCAAAGATTCAAGAGGGAAAGAAGATCAAGGCCTGAAGTTTTTCTAGAAGATAAATGCTTTATTCAACTTTAGGGGGAGATTGTTAGGACTGAAAGTCCTATGTGTTGAAAGTGGAATAAAGTATTTATAAGGGTTCATTCCGTAATTACTTAATAGTTTATTTAATTAGATGGGCCCCAGCCCATTAGCCCATTAGGCCTGTAAGCCTAAGTATATAAAGGCATTATTAGTTCATAATTCAGGTTAGAAAGAGGAGTCTCATATTTTACAAACAACTAGTTTATAGGTTTACTCTTCCTGATCAGAAATCTTTTCTATAAACCTGTAACCCTTTGATTTCATATCAATCATATGACTAGTTGCTGTGACTCATATATTGTTCTTCATTGATTATATCTGTTGATTGCACTGTATCTGGGATCTACACCAGGTGACTTTGCCTTGGGCATTGTCGCTGGCTAACCCCAGCATTCAACACACCTCTAGCGAGTATGCCCGACGACTTTGCCCAAGGGCATTGTCGCTAGGGCAATGTCGCTCCCCAAACCCTCCATTCGGTACGTCCCTGGAAACTTTGCCAGGCGACTTTGCCAGGCGACTTTGCCCTATGGCATTGTCGTCGGTAAGGTCGCCCCTTGCCTGTCGGGACTTGATTTCCTTCTCGATTCTCATTCGTTTTATCGATGACTGGAATTACGTCTCGAGGTTCCACCAATAGACCATTAAGGGCAGTTAAGCTTAGCAAGGAAATAAGAGATTATGGGATAGCTCACCTTAAGTGGTTATCGGTGGTGCTTCCATTGTACTTTAACCATGACCATGTCTAAGGAAATATGTGAGGATAACGCTTTCTCATGTCTTCTTGTGATTCCCATGTGACATTGGCACCGCGGTGGTGCTTCCATTGGACTTTAACCATGACCATGTCTTTATGTCACAACTTCTTCACCTTTGATTCCAGTATTGCTTCCGGTTCTTCCATACAACGATTCCCGTTGTCTACCTGGATTTTCGTCAAGGGGATCACACTCTCCTCTTCGGCTAAGTATTTGCAGAGGTAACACATGTGGAAGGTGGGATGTATTCCATCTATTTCTGGTGGTAGATCCAACCGGTAAGCTTGTAGTCCGACCTTCTCTAAGGTGACGAAAAGGTCTAAGGAAACGAGGACTAAGCTTTCCGCGTTTCCCAAATCGGATAATCCCCTTTCATAGAGATACTTTCAACATAACGGATCTCCTACTTGGAACTCGACCGGTCTCCTTTTCTTGTCCGCGTAATTCTTTTGTCAGTCTTGAGCCGCCCTTAATCTTTCTCAGACCCCCTTCACTTTGTCCGCCGTCTCTTGGACGATCTCTGGTCCGGCAAATTGCTTCTCGCCCGCTTCAAGCCAACAAACTGGGGTCCCTACACTTCCGGCCATATAAGGCTTCGAATGGTGCCATCCCAATATTGGAATGGTAACTGTTGTTGTAAGCGAATTCTACTAATGGTAGGTGTGAGTCCCAACTCCCTCCAAAGTCGATAGCACACGAACTCAACATGTCTTCGAGTGTCTGGATTGTTCTCTCGCTTTACCCGTCTGTTTGAGGATGGTAAGCCGTGCTTAGCTTGACTCTCATTCCCAGCTCTTTCTGTAAACTAGCCTAAAAATTTGATGTGAACTGACTGTCTATGTTCGACACAATTGATCGTGGCACCCCATGCCTTGACACCATCTCATCAATATAAAGCTTGGCCAATTTCTCCATTGGCAAGGTTTCTTGCATTGCGAGAAAATGTGCGCTCTTGGTTAGGCAATCCACAATCACCCAAATAGTATGATGGCCTCGCAAGGTCTTTGGTAACTTCGTCATGAAGTCCATTGTAATGTTGTCCCAATTCCACCCGGGAATGGACAACGGTTGCAAACTTCCGTACGGTCTTTGGTGTTCCGCCTTGACTTGAAGGCATGTGACCCACCTCTCCACATAGTTGGCCACGTCAAGTTTCACCGGCCACCAATAATTTAGCTTTAAATCTCTAAACATTTTGGTGCTACCGGGGTGTATGGAATATTTGGATTTATGAGCTTCCTCCAATAGTAGTCCACGGTTCCCACCAAGCTTTGTAACCCAAATTCGACCTTGGAAGAGTTTGAGTCTACGACTATCCTCTGTTAATAGTGTAACACCCGGATTTTCGCAAAGTAAGTTTTCGCCCTTCGTTAGTAATCCCTCCTCCTCCCGTCTATCTTTTTGGGTGAAAAATGTTGTGCTTTCGAGCCTTAAATCGACTCATGCGAGAATCACGAGTTTTTGGACATTTTGGTCTTCGGTACCTATGGCGCGATTGTGCCACGCAATAGTGACAATGTCACTATCGCCAGGGCACTATCGCGGGGAGAATTCTACCCGCGGTACAATCCGCGCGATTATGCCACGCGATAGTGACAATGTCACTATCTCCAGGTATTGTCGCGAGCGGGGTCTGGCGAGTTAAAATCTGATTTTTGGCTTCATTTCTCATTCAAAACTCAATCTCTCTTTTGTTATTCTCTCTCAACTTCTCCCTTTCATAGAAACCGAACCTAGGGTTCCATTTACTCTCCTCTACCCTATTTATTGCTAATTGTTGGGTACTTCATCAAAGGGGTTCGAGTGGAGCATTTATTCACCATCTCCATCTTCATCTTCCTCACCAAGATCTTGGGGGTTTCATCTAACCTTTTCATCATTTGAAGATTGAGAGCTTATGGTTCGTTTTGGTGACCTACATGTGTTTTGATTGGTGGTTTCAAGCTAGTAGTTGAGGTAATCTTCTCCTTCTTCAAGTATGGAAAATTAGGGTTTTTGGGGTATAAGATGAAATGTTCATGTAAATACTTGGGGAACAATTCTAAGGGTTGAATATGATTATTTATGGTCAGAAATGTGTGGATCTAGGTTTTGGAAGCTTGAGTTGAAGAGTTGGATTGGATGTCTTCGGAAAGCTTTGGGTGGGATCTATGCTTTTGGAGGCCAATGATTGGGGATTGAAACCTAGGTTTAACATAACCTAGCAAGGTGAGTTCAAGCTGACTTGCGAAAACGTTGTACATGCTAAAATGTTTACTTTAAAGTGTTTGCATTCTTACATGAAATTGTTAACTGCTGATAAGTTTGGTTATTTTGGAAGTGTTTAACTTTACAAACTTATATAACACCCATCTTTGGGATTTTGGACATTTTGATACTTAAACCATGTTAATATGTTCCTTTGATGACTAAATGCTTAATTGTACATCATTTTAAGTAATTGTCCTTTTGGTGCAATCGATTTCATAAATCGTTGAAAAATGCATATCATTGGGTTAAGAGTCATTTTGGTAAGTAAGGGAAATGAGTCCTTTGGGAAAACGCTTTGTTTCAACTAATGAGGAGGTTTGGGCTAATTACACTTTTAGTCGTTGTGTTTGCATATCCGTTGGTCAAATGTGTTTTAAAGTTTACACTGGCTTTCATTGGAGAATTAAGTAAATTGTTGAGCCTTTGGCTCGGTTTTGACTAAAATGAGTCTTGAGGACATTTGTCCGGTTTAATAGCCCGATGTGGAGTTTTGAGTATGATGGCGGTTAATACGCATCATTTGAGAATTACATGTTTTGAGTGCGTTGGTCATTCAATTGGAGTCATGTACTGTTTTAGACTGTAATGCAGTGGATCCATAGGCATATGAGTCGGTCTTTATTACTTAAAAAGAAAATGGGCTATTATTTATATGTTGGTGTCAGAATTAGTCTTGGGATTTCGAGGATAATACGGTGAGGGCTCGTGGAGTCCAATACCCGGACCTACATCCGCGAGTTAATTTATGTGCCTGTTTTTATGGGGTATTCACTTCCCATTTGTAGCTAGTTGAGACATTGGGTCCTCGGGGGAAACTTGGTACGGTTATGTGGGACCGAATACTAGCCATGGGCCATAAATGTAATCCTAGCGAATGAGCATGATTAGGAATCCTTGGGGCCCCTCCCACACATCTTAGTAAGAGTCGGCGAGCTCGTGGCCATGGGTTCCTAGTATGGTGAGCTCAATAACTTGGAATGTGGCTTACTTTGTGTTCCGCCACTAGCCTTGGAATTCGGGTTTCCCCCGTCATCGAAAGGTGTCGTTTTGGGTATTTAACTTTATCCTTGTTTTCGGTGACGCTTGAGTTTGGGTCTTTCTCCTTATATTATGATTTTGGAAACTTGAATGAAATCATATATTGGTTGCTTGGTTTATAAAGTTTTATTCAAACATCATCATTGGAACATTTACAACTATTCACGTTTTGAGTAAGTGTTGGTTTACATTACTTCATGAAATAATGTTTGGCGTTGAGGCGTCCATTTATAAAATTGCATATTATTGGAAAACGGGTCATCCTCTTATTTAAAGTAATTCATTTTATAGGATCATGATTTAATTGCATTATTTTCGTTAATGATTTTATAATCATGATGAAAACTCTTGAACTCACTAGGCGTTAGCCTTACCCTTTTTATTTGTCGGCATGTGCAACAGGTTTATGCTGGGAATAGATCTAGTGACACCGTGAAGAGGCGAGTGCTAGTTGTGTGCTCGAAAAGGTGTTTAGCTTGATGAAGTCTTCGGCACTTATGTTGGGGATAGAGACTGTTATTGGGTTTTAATAACACCCGACTTTAGTTAGTCTTTATGTAAGATTTTATTTACTCGTTGATGGTTCAACTTAGAAATGTATTTCATTTGTAGACTTGTAGTAAGAGATTTTATCCCTCTTTGAGGTGATATTGAAAGTTTTAATTTAGTCGCTCTTTCCAATTTTGAGGGTGTTACAAATAGATATTTTTGCTTCACCATAACTTCGGCTTTGAGGTTTTCTTCTCTAAGTGCTTCCGTCTGACTTGACTTGATGTTCCCCAATAAACTTGACACTACTTCAATCCTTTTAAGGTTTAGCTTGGTACCACTTTCATCGCTCCTTCGGCTCAAAGCATCCGCCACTACATTGGCTTTACCGGGATGGTAGAGTAATTCACAATCGTAGTCCTTCAATAGATCGAGCCATCTTCTTTGTCGCATGTTGAGTTCCTTTTGATAAAAAATATACTTTAGATTTTTGTGATTGGTGAAAAGAGTACACTTCGTTCCATACAGATAGTGTCGCCACAACTTCAACGCAAAGCCCACCGCCGCCAATTCTAAGTCATGAGTCGAGTAATTTTTTTTGTGATCTTTTAATTGTCGTGACGCATAAGCTACCATCTTGGAAGCGTCGCTATACACCACAAAGTCACCCCATCCCTCGGGTAGGGATAGGATCGGTGCTTCACACAACTTCTTCTTAAGAGTTTGAAAAGCTTGATCTTGCATCTCGGTTCAAAGGAATTTTACATTTTTCCTTGTCAAAGAGGTGAGTGGCGAAGCGATTTTGGAGAAGTCTTGTATGAATCGTCTGTAGTAGCCTGCCAACCCCAAAAAGATTCGTATTTTTGTCGGCTTGTGGGCGGTTCCCAACTCATCATCGCCTCAATCTTGCCGGATCTACCTTCACTCCATCCTTAGACACCACATGGCCCAAGAATTGGACCTCTTGTAGTCAGAATGCGCATTTCGAGAATTTTGCGAACAGTTTCTCCTTTCGGAGAACCTCCAACACCTCCTGCAAGTGCTTCCCATGCTCGGCTTCGTCCCTTGAGTAGATTAAGATGTCGTCGATGAAAACGATCACTGATTTGTCCAGAAAGGGACGCCATACACGATTCATCAAATCCATGAACATGGCCGGAGCGTTTGTCAAACCAAAGGGCATCACTAAAAACTCGTAGTGCCCATATCTCATTCGGAAGGCCGTCTTCGGAATGTCGTCCTTTTTCACTCTCACTTGAAGGTATCCGGACCGAAGGTCGATCTTCGAAAAGCATCCCACGCCTTGGAGTTGATCAAAAAGGTCGTCTATTTGAGGTAATGGATACTTGTTCTTCACCGTGACTTTATTCAACTCTCGGTAATCTATACACATTCGCATAGATTTGTCTTTCTTCTTCTCGAACAAAACTGGGGCTCCCCAAGGCGATGAGCTCGGTCGGATGAATCCCTTCTCCAGAAGTTCTTTAAGTTGTGACATCATCTCTTGCATTTCTGTCGGTGCTAAATGGTAGGGGGCATGGGCTATCGGGGCCGCCCCCGGGGTTAGGTCGATTTGAAACTCCACTTGACGTTCCGGCGGTAGTCCAGGTAGGTCCTCCGGAAAGACATCCGGATAGTCTCGCACGATCTTCACGTCTTCTACAAATTTCTTCTCCTTCTTCGCGTCCACCACATAAGCTAGAAACGAGGAATACCCTTTCGCTAGGAACTTGCGTGCTTTCAAGGATGTGATGATGGGGTTACTCTCTTTCCCCTTCTCCCCATAGATGATGACTTCCCCACCTTTTGGCAAAGGCATTCGGATCATCTTCTTGGAGCAAAAGATGTCGTCCTTGTGCCTAACTAACCAATCTATGCCTATAACTATGTCAAAACCACCTATGGTCATCGGTAGCAAATTCACCTCAAAGGAGTTCCCACTGATCTCTAAGGCACAATCAATGAAACACTCTCGAATTAACACTTGCTCTCCATTAGTCACTTCTACTACCAAGGCATCGGGAAGGGTACTAACAGGGGTGGTGAATTTCCTACAAAATGAACTTAACACAAAATAACGGGTTGCACCCGAATCAAACAATACACGAGAAATCATGGAGTTTACTAAGAATGTACCCAACACGACATCGGCGGTCTCCTTCGCTTCCTCGGCGGTCATCTTAAATGCACAACTGGGCACTCTCGGTGGTTGCTCGGTTCTTGCTGCCGATCCGACCGAGTTCCCCCGACCACTACCCATGAGCTTCGGATATTCCCTCTTCATGTGGCCCGGTTCCCGGCACTCGAAACACACTGGCCCCCGGATAGGGCAATCTCGGATAGCATGGCCCTTCTTCCCACATTTGGAACACTCGACGGGGCCAGATTAAGGTATTGGGTTGCATGGGCCAAAATGCTTGGCCTTGCATTTGTGACACCACCTAGATTCACGACGGGAGTCTCCAAACCTCCCTCCCACAAACGGCTTTGACTGACGAATAGGCCCAGATGACCCTTCCCATTTTCTTTTCTTAGCTACCTATTATCTCTCTTCTCTTCCTTGAGTGATGTCATCCTCTACTAGGAATGACTCTTCGATGGCCTCCTCTATTGTTGACACATTGGAGTTTCTTACCGCCATCTTCATTTCGGCCGACAAACCCAAAAGATAGGCTTTGATCTTCATTTTCTCATCGAGAGCCAGATGCTCCATCAAACTCAACTTTTCCAAAAATTGCTTTGAGTAATTAGAGATAGACATGCTACCTTTCTTCAGATTGCGGAACTCAAGCTCAATCTTGTCCAAGGCCCTCTCGCTACAATATTTGTCAAGGATCTTCTTCTTGAATATTGGCCACGAGAGTTTGGACAACACTTCGGGAGTAAGGAAGGATCGAGTGAGATTCCACCAAGTTAGGGCCTCGCCCTTAAGCAAGTGAGAAGCAAATTTGACTCTTTGGGAGTCATCACATTCGCTAGCCTCGAAGGCCATCTCCATTTCACGTATCCAGTACAAACAGCTGATGGGATCGGTAGTACCTGCATATTCGGGTGGCTTGCAACCCAGAAAAGCCTTCTAGGTGCAGCCCTTCGTTCCTTTCTTTTCCTAGGCAATAACTTGTTCCTCCGTGCCTACAACATTCACTAATCCTTCTGATCCGACCATGGCATTTTCCGCCACTGTTTCGGGTCGTCGGTGACTAGCTTCGCGATCTTCCTAGAGCTTCATAAAGAATTCCTGTTGTTGTGCCATAGCCGAATTCATGGCTTGCATCATACTGTCCTTGATTCGAGTTTCAAGGGTCACCTCCTTAATGATTGGGTTATTAGTGGCAATGTTCACCTGCGGAATATGCTCGGGTCCCCCGCCCAAGACTGTAGGTATGGGAGGGCCCACAACGGTCGGGACCAAAGGAGGTTGGTCGGCGGTAGATTCGTCTTCCACATTACCCTCTCGTGGGGTTAGTAACCGCCTCCGGGTATTTACCATAATTATCAGTCATACACACACGAGAATGAGGTTGAGAAAAGACTAAGTGAGTTTAAACTCAAGGTACGTACTAATACATTCATTAATTATCATAACAATAGTAAATCAAGTAAGCTTACGTAACAACACATTCTTAATAGCATTAGCTAAGTGAAATTACGAATGGATTATACACAAGGATTCTTGTCACCGTCATCACAACTCTTAATTAGTGTAATTCCGTAGATTCTAATACTCTCCACACCTATGACCTTTACCCCAAAGTGGATAAACTATTGTTAACGCTTACAACTTAAGTCTAGATATGCTAAGGTCAATATCTAGTTCACTAAAACTAAAGCTCTGATACCAACTTGTAACACCCTAAAAATAGGGATAACAAAATTCCGAAAGAAAACGGAAATGTGGTATATAAAATTGCCAAAGCAAGAGCCTCCCAAAAATGGGGAATGTAAAATACCTGTTTAATTATAGTTTGTAATTTAACGGAAATAAACATCAACCATCTACTCTAATTTCTACAATAGAAATAAGATTACAAAAAAGGGTGTCGTTTATAGACCCAAAGAATCTTCACAAAAAGTGCGCCCAAATGCACCTCCCCAAGCTCTCACAAAAGTCCGCCTATACCTTCTTAGGTGCGACGCCACTAGAACCTGAGATACACAACGACACCAAACAAGTGTTAGGCCAAAAATCCTAGTGAGTTTGAACAGGTAATATTCATGCATAAAAGCTAATAAGTATCATAACAATCGTTGAGTAAGTGTCCAAGTGTGGAGTCAATGGGGGAGACCCATAACACCAATCAAGTTCCACAAATAAAAAGGTTAGGCTAACGCCTAGTGAGTTCAAGAGTTTACAACATGGGATAAATATATTTGTTAAAGGGAAAGAATGCAATTTAAGTCACAAACATTCAAAAGATTTACTTTAAATATCAAATGACAACATTTTCCAGTAACACTTTTAAAACAAGGAACCCAACATAAAACTTCTTCGTAAAACCACTTTAATCCCAAACTCACCCAGAACGTGAATAGTAAGCACACTCCCAATTTATAAAAATGTGAAATAAAACTACACTTCACGAAACACTCCAAACGT
Source organism: Arctium minus (assembly GCA_954870635.1). NCBI lineage: Eukaryota > Viridiplantae > Streptophyta > Magnoliopsida > Asterales > Asteraceae > Arctium > Arctium minus. The sequence goes on along the minus strand of OX941080.1, from coordinate 132,260,535 downwards.
GGGCGGGGCATAATACACAACTCATAAATCTTGAGTAAACAAACCCGCATATGCAAAATGTCACCGAAAACATGGATAATAAAATGACACAATTTAGGACCCAAATAACACCTTCCGGTGACGGGGGAGACCCGATTCCATTGTACGTAGCGGAACACAAAGTTAAGCCACATAACCATGTTGTCGAACTACACCTCAGATCGTGACTGTATTGCCTGCTCCGTCGAGCTACACCTCCAGTCGTGACTGTATTGCCTGCTCCGTCGAGCTTCACCTCCAGACGAACTTTATTTCAAGCCCCAAACACTGTATCCCCCATTGCCTGCTCTTCTGAGCTACACCTCAAGGATACACGATCTTATTGTTTGTTCGTCTCTAGCAGAGTTTCATCCTCAAGGTACTCATTCGACCCCTAGTGCCTATTCCCTAGCATTCAAGATAGAAGCCTCAGCTCCTTACTTGATAACTCCTGATGTCTAACCTCGTGCATAATAATTAGACATCCAACACAAGACCCATGGTCCCGAAGTACAACCCATAAAGGTTCCTCTTCGCCAAACAACCAGGACGACACCAATGCCAACACGACATATTTTCCCAAAGTGAGAATCCCAAGAGTCCTCACCATTAAACATGACTGACTTATATGCCTATGGATCCAATGCAGTACAGTCTAAAATACATGACTCCCAATGAATGACACACACACTCAAAACATGTATTCTCCAAAATAAAGTGCAATAAATGCAACTCACACCCAAAGCTCCACCTTAAGTTATTAAAACCGGACAAAAGTCCCCAATACCCGACAAAGCCGAAAACTGAGCCTTAAGCTCAACCAATCGAACGACCATATGTTAAAATCCACAAAATGCAATGAAATGCAACGACCACAATTATGCAAACACATGCTTCAACTACATGAATAAACTCCAACATAAATCATTTTCCAAACAAGTTTATAATCTCATTTACTCTTTCTAAAACGTCCCATGACACACATTTAAATGACAATTACTCAAGAGATTTATACCCATACGATAAATCATTTAAATACCAATATCACCGGTTTACTCAATAAAATACTTGAGTTACATTTTTTTCCCAAAACCAAAGGTTCATAAGTTCATAAATGTTTTTAAGGTTGGGAATGACCAAGCGTCCATGACTCACACGGTGGTATTTTTAAAACATTTCACGATGCAAAATGCACGTAATACCAACAATCATAAAAATGCATTCTTACCCAATACTTTCCATTTAGGTAAATAAGACATCAAATCATTTTCATTTCTATGCATTTAACAACATACTCAAAAATCCCCAAGATGGGTGTTTTATAAGTTTACAAAGTTAAACACTTCCAAATAACCCAACTTATCAGCAGTTAACATTTTAATGTAAAACACAAATACTTAAAAATAAACATTTTGGCATGCACACCGTTTTCACAAATCAACTTGAACTCAACTCGTTAGATTTAGGATAAATCTAGATTTTACCCCACTTTGAGCTCCTTTGAGGAAACTTGCATCTTCAAGGTCAAAACCTCCATAAACCTATATACACAAATTCCATCCATAAATAATCACATTCAACCATTTAGAATTGATCCCCAAACACATTACATCAAAATTCCAATCTTGACCAAAACCATAATTTTGACCTAATTTCTCCTAAACCATCAAATCTGAAGTTTGAGAAACCAAACACTAGGAAATCATCAAGAAGGAATTTATAACTTATATTAAGGTTTAGAAATGGAAGGGATACACTTACCACTTAGGTTTTGATGAAAACCTAGAAAACTCTACCATGGAGCTTGAGGTTGAAGAAGAAGATGGTGAACCCTTGACTCTATCTTCCAATCTTCACCACTTGATGATGAAACACTTCAAGAGCTCAAGGATTTGACCCAAAAATGAGTTAGGGTTTGAGGGGAAGGAAGGGAAAACGATTTTGAGAGAGAATTGAGGAAGTTGGAGAAGAGAAAATGAGGAAAAAGGTTGAAAATCGCGACTTAACAACAACCTGGCCACTGGTGCGACAATGACCAGGGACATTGCCCAGGGCAATGTCGCCAAGCACCCCCTGGCTTCTGTTCCTTCTCTGCGACCGTGACAGTGCGACTATGACACTGTCATAGTCGTCGGGCATTGTAGCAGGATCTTTCCGGAGCCCCGAAACCCAACTTTTTCAATGCCAACACTTCCGATACTCCAAGGGACTTTAGATAATGCTTTCCCAACAAAATCCCACCGTTTACTAGTCATAGAAACGACCGGGTGGCATTTACTTACCGAAAATTACGGGTGTTACAATCCTCCCAACCTTAAAAGAGATTTCGTCCTCGAAATCTAGATTCCCATTTAACGTTTCTCGCATCAGGTTGTCTCCAATCCATTTGACAGAACACCCGCTATAACCTTATGTTGATACTTACGATAAACGTCCCCTTGGGCACATCACGCTTATATTCGAATGGATACTTAACGTAGCGTTTAATTGTGACACTGCGGTTGTTGACACGTAGTACCTCAAGGGTAGTTTGTGATCTTAACTTCTCACCGGCCAATTCATCTCAGTTCAACCTGATCCCGAACCCATCAACCAAAGATCGACACCAAACCCAAAGAATTCTCAAAATTCGTAATGATCCATTCTTAATATTGGTAAGGTCGTCCTCCCAAGGGTGTACCGCTATACTCTCCGGTTAGTTGGTTAATTCAGATCAGGCTATCACCCAACTCTGATCTATTCTCATACTTCCAAAACATTCCCTCAAAAGATCTTTTTCACATCAAGAAAGTCATACACATCAACACTTAATTATCAACATCTAACCTTCCTTTACATTCCACCACCAAGAGGTTAACACTCTTCATGACCCAACGGGAATACTTCCCAACACTCCAAAGATTCACTGACTTCGAAAGAACCAGTCGACGCCTAAAACCCAAAAGTGGCAATACCAAACAAAGATGGATATCCCGCCTAGGAATTTTATTCCAGATGCAATGTCGTGATAAAATTAACACCCAACAAGGTACTAAGATTCCAACTCTTACATTCCTAACAAACGGACCACAATATTTCCTTTGTTCGCGAAAATCCATTAGGACGGTACACCGCCATTATATAACATGACGTCAACCAAACAAGTAACCCATCAAATCGAACCCAACCAGGCGCAGATAATCCCCACAAGACCTTATCCTGCGGGTTTACCGAAACAGAAAGGTCACCCCTTAGTTAACTGGGAAGACATGAATCTAATACCTCAATTAATCGCGTGTGCACAGATCCAAAACTGAAACCCAAAATCCAAGACTGGCTACAAGTCGGAACATCCGACGCTTCAAATCCCAAGGACTCCTCTAGACCCTAATTGCAACTCTTTTCCAAATGGGGTTTTAAATCTGTAGCCCTAATGAGTTCAAGGTTTTTCAACTAGTATGCCAATTTGAAATTTATAAAACTTTCAAATATACAAGCTTTACAACAATTAATCATGCGGTAAAAATCCAATATCGTTCACTCGATAGGTGTGCAAAATGGTCACCAATGCCATGCATATAAAAACCATTGTCAAAATTCGTTTGATCAATACTTGCGTTAATAAAGACAGTAACAAAAGATGTGCACACAATTTTCAAATGGACTACCATGGTCCTAGCATGAATCAATTTATGCTATGTATATGAAAATAATTTTCCGCACTATAACATGTGCAACAAAATGTTTGTACAACTCCAAAAGAGAAATTCACAATTTCAACATTAAAATCTTTTCCTTTAAACCACAAAACGTCGAAGGATAAAATCCCCAACAAGGCCCATATACGTCAGTTTATTTTCCCAATTTTAGCAAACGATAGGAGCGTAAATAAGTTTTAAATCGAGTTCACACTTTGGGCCGCACAGATAAAACACACTAGTCCAAAACAGTAATTACAACGACATGTAAATCGATAACTCAATTAATGCATCGCGGAAAAATGTGACAGTTGAGTCAACAACTAAAACATGTTCGGAGCAGAAGTTCAATACAAAGCAACATAAAATTTTCATATGTTTACTCACACCAACAGCTTGGATCAATTCGAATTCTAAATAGCATACAACGAATAACACCTGTATGAAATCCCACGATGTTGAAACTCCCCAAAATAGCATATAGGATACTATCTATTTATAAAACTCTCAAGACTTCTTTTACGGTTGCGAAAATACCGGTGCAAAACTCGCATGAGACAGAATATTAGACGAAAAATTCATAAGTTAACGCACACAATGATGTCAGTATTCTCGTTCCAAAATTTTATCTATGCGACTTAAAATGTCGCAAAATAAGACGTCATAAAAACCCAACTGAATTTTCATAAACTCACTAACATTAAAATCGAATGGTGTCAAAATTTTCGTTTCCCAACGTAAAAGCATAAGACGACAACATGTCTAAAAATGTTAAGATTTTAGGAGTTCCCCTTTTTACCGCCATGCTAAAAACAAATATCATTTTTCAACAAAACTTGCATGAGACTCGATGCTAAATAAACTTATAAATTTACACGCCACATAATTAAAGCCTACACATTTCATAGTTCCCTTACGCATAGCAAAGCGTTATAAAATAATACTTCATAAAACTCCACAAGCTCACACGGAATAACATTCCACAACCGGACTTGCATGCGCCAGATATCTCACAAAACTAGCATTGTGACAAGTGTATGCACTTTAGTTAAAAGGTAAAATAATTTACGTCGTTCTCAAGTTCAACGCTAAATCAACAATATGCTCTCGTCGTTCTAGGACATCGGCTAAAACACAATGGCGAAAACACCGACTAAGACAGACATGCATACTATATGCAACCAACCACTCATACAAGAACCCAAAAGAAAAGCAACCCAACTGGACGCCATTAAAATCACCACCTTAAATTCACAAAATCACTCGGAATAGAATTCTATATGAAACTCAAACACCAAAATGGTGGGAGATAACTCTTCGTCCAAAACTTTAACATATGTGGAGGAGATCCAATGTTAAAGTCATAAACTGTAGTCACTTGCCCAAGACTTAATCAACAACAAAATATGCACACCGCAATGTTCGAAATAGTGTTAGACACAAAACGGGGTTGAAGAGATTTTCAATACAATTTCGCAACTACGTGCAATAAGCAATTTCATGCATGTTTAAACTCATGTTTAAAATCTGGTGCGTGCTAACCATTTCTCCAAAATCTCATAATTTATTTCACTTTATGATTTGGAAAACATGAAAAGTAATTGGTGCAAACTCATTTCAGAAATAAATTTAATGCATGACTTTTTGGTCGACATCACAATGTCTTAGAACCACGTTCATCAATCTCATAGCCACACTATCGTCATCCGGATGCTCAAACATCTTAAAACAATGATCACACTAATTCAGTTAACTTACAATTTTCTTCTGGAAAATAAAGTCAACTCGATAAACCTATGGTTCTATTTCAACCAACAATTCCAACCCAAAAATGGTCAACTCAAAGTATTCGTCGTGCTTAACCATCACTCTAATATGGCAATGCTATGAACATCAATTCTTCTATCGGTTACTTGCTTAGAAACTTCCTCACTACCCCAACGGTCATCATACCAAGGCAATACAAGTATACCCAGGTAACATGTAGGTTCACCATAACACTGGCCATGTGCCATTATGAACGTACCATACATGATTATCCTTGCCATACTCGACAAGTTTCCCGTTTCTAGCGACTCACTCAATCTCAAAATATCATATCTCAAGGTACCTAGTGGTGAAATTTCACTTTCAATCACTTAGAAGAATGCTAGTTTGAGTCTAAGCATCCAAAAATCAATACCTAATTCTCTCAAACTTAAGCTCTGATACCAACTTGTAACAACCTCAATTTGGAAAGAGCAACTACTTTAAAATTTACAATTGTACCTCAAAGAATGGATCCAACTTCGCGCGACAAGACCATACTTAAGATACGATTCTAGGATTTTCCATCAATAGCACAAATAAAATCATACGTAGAGAATAACTCAGGGTCGGGTGTTACTAAACCCAAATACCTGTTACTCTTCTCAACACTAGTGCGGAAGACTTCATCAAGCCACTCACTCTTGTACATACTCTTAGCACTCAATACTTCACCAAAAACACTCGAACCATTTCCCCCATCTGGAACCTGATGCAAATGCCGACAAATAAAAAGGTTAGGCTAACGCCTAGTGAGTTCAAGAGTTTACAACATGGGATAAATATATTTGTTAAAAAGAAAGAATGCAATTTAAGTCACAGACATTCAAAAGATTTACTTTAAATATCAAACGACAACATTTTCCAGTAACACTTTTAAAACAAGGAACCCAACATAAAACTTCTTCGTAAAATCACTTTAATCCCAAACTCACCCAGAACGTGAATAGTAAGCACACTCCCAATTTATAAAATGTGAAATAAAACTACACTTCTCGAAACACTCCAAACGTGGGCGGGGCATAATACACAACTCATAAATCTTGAGTAAACAAACCCGCATATGCAAAATGTCAACGAAAACATGGATAATAAAATGACACAATTTAGTACCCAAAAAACACCTTCCGGTGATGGGGGAGACCCGATTCCATTGTACGTGGCGGAACACAAAGTTAAGCCACATAACCATGTTGTCGAACTACACCTCAGATCGTGACTGTATTGCCTGCTCCGTCGAGCTACACCTCCAGTCGTGACTGTATTGCCTGCTCCGTCGAGCTTCACCTCCAGACGAACTTTATTTCAAGCCCCAAACACCGTATCCCCCATTTCTTGCTCTGCTGAGCTACACCTCAAGGATACACGATCTTATTGTTTATTCGTGTCTAGCGGAGTTTCATCCTTAAGGTACTCATTCGACCCCTAGTGCCTACTCCCTAGCATTCAAGATAGAAGCCTCAGCTCCTTACTTGATAACTCCTGATGTCTAACCTCGTGCATAATAATTAGACATCCAACACAAGACCCATGGTCCCGAAGTACAACCCATAAAGGTTCCTCTTCGCCAAACAACCAGGACGACACCAATGCCAACACGACATATTTTCCCAAAGTGAGAATCCCAAGAGTCCTCACCATTAAACACGACTGACTTATATGCCTATGGATCCAATGCAGTACAGTCTAAAATACATGACTCCCAATGAATGACACACGCACTCAAAACATGTATTCTCCAAAATGAAGTGCAATAAATGCAACTCACACCCAAAGCTCCACCTTAAGTTATTAAAACCGGACAAAAGTCCCCAATACCCGACAAAGCCGAAAACTGAGCCTTAAGCTCAACCAATCGAATGACCATATGCTAAAATCCACAAAATGCAATGAAATGCAACGACCACAATTATGCAAACACATGCTTCAACTACATGAATAAACTCCAACATAAATCATTTTCCAAACAAGTTTATAATCTCATTTACTCTTTCTAAAACGTCCCATGACACACATTTAAATGACAATTACTCAAGAGATTTATACCCATACGATAAATCATTTAAATACCAATATCACCGGTTTACTCAATAAAATACTTGAGTTACATTTTTTTTCCCAAAACCAAAGGTTCATAAGTTCATAAACGTTTTTAAGGTTGGGAATGACCAAGCGTTCATGACTCACACAGTGGTATTTTTAAAACATTTCATGATGCAAAATGCACGTAATACCAACAATCATAAAAATGCATTCTTATCCAATACTTTCCATTTAGGTAAATAAGACATCAAATCATTTTCATTTCTATGCATTTAACAACATACTCAAAAATCCCAAAGATGGGTGTTTTATAAGTTTACAAAGTTAAACACTTCCAAATAACCAAACTTATCAGCAGTTAACATTTTAATGTAAAACACAAACACTTAAAAATAAACATTTTGGCATGCACACCATTTTCACAAATCAACTTGAACTCAACTCGTTAGATTTAGGATAAATCTAGATTTGACCCCACTTTGAGTTCCTTTGAGGAAACTTGTATCTTCAAGGTCAAAACCTCCATAAACCTAGATACGCAAATTCCATCCATAAATAATCACATTCAACCATTTAGAATTGATCCCCAAACACATTACATCAAAATTCCAATCTTGACCAAAACCCTAATTTTGACATAATTTCTCCTAAACTATCAAATCCGAAGTTTGAGAAACCAAGCGCTAGGAAATCATCAAGAAGGCATTTATAGCTTATATTAAGGTTTAGAAATGGAAGGGATACACTTACCACTTAGGTTTTGATGAAAACCTAGAAAACTCTACCATGGAGCTTGAGGTTGAAGAAGAAGATGGTAAACCCTTGACTCTAGCTTCCAACCTTCACCACTTGATGATAAAACACTTCAAGAGCTCAAGGATTTGACCCAAAATGAGTTAGGGTTTGAGGGGAAGGAAGGGAAAACGATTTTGAGAGATAATTGAGGAAGTTGGAGAAGAGAAAATGAGGAAAAAGGCTAAAAATCGCGACTTAACAACAGCCCGACCACTGGTGCGACAATGACCAGCGTCATTGCCTAGGGCAATGTCGCCAAAAAACTTTGGCTTTTGTTCCTTCTTTGCGACTGTGACAGTGCGACTATGACACTGTCATAGTCGCCGGGCATTGTAGCGGGATCTTTCCGGAGCCCCGAAACCCAACTTTTTCAATGCCAACACTCCCGATACTCCAAGGAACTTTAGATAATGTTTTCCCAACAAAATCCCACCGTTTACCAGTCACAGAAACGACCGGGTGGCATTTACTTACCGAAAATTACTGGTGTTACACATACTTTTAGTCACATAAATGTAAATAAAACACACATTATGCCCCAAATCATGATTTCCAACAACCATCTTCAAATAAAGTTAGAACCCTAAAAATCTCCAAAAATCCTTTTTAGGTCAAAATCTTGAAGTTAGTGAAATAAAATCAAGGATATGATTTATAGGTTCAAAATGTAGGTTTTGACATGTATAAGATTTTAAAAGGTTAAGAATGAACTCACCTTGGTAGTTTTGCTCTTAACCTAGAACTAAAGAAACCCTAGCAAGAAGACAGTGGTTGATTTGAACTTTAGGTGAGGCTTGATACCTTTGTCAATAAACGCTTATTGACCCTAGAGGAAGCATTAAATGATCAAGTGATTTCAAAAATAAATCAATGAGGAGGGAGGTGAAAGGAGGAGGAAACTTACCAATAAGTTAGGAGAAAAATGACTTGCAAGCTACCAAAATATGATAAAAATGAACCTAAATCGGAGTTGTTCTTTATATACCCTCGACCCCGAATCGCAACCTTGACACACGATAGTGACATCTGTCACTATCGTCGGGCATAATCGCCCTGATTGTACCGAGAGCACTGGCATTACCACGACAATGCCAAGCAAAAGTGACCAATTTCACAATCGCGAGGCACAATCGCTGAAAACGTACCGTGGGGTCTCCAAACCCAGCGATTGTGACACGACAACTTTGCCAGTGTCACACTCTCAGGCATTGTCGCACCCAGCTCCCCGAGTCTCAATTTTTGACTTTCTTTGATCGCAAGCACGACTGGTTCCTTCAAGGATGGAATACACAACATCGACTCGATTAATATTCGACATGGAGAAGTGGCCAAAGGTTAGAGATTAAATATCCTTACCAAAATTTATGGGTGTTACACATTGGCCAGATGTAATTTGAATTTACCTTACATGTCGTTCCTCTCACCCCCATTATATTTAATAACCACGGTTGCTAAACATAGCAATAACATCTTATTTCTAAATAGTCATACATTTTAAGTCTAGGTATGAATCTGAATACCTAAATCTCTTAAACTTAGGCTCTGATACCAACTGTAACAACCTGCTATTCCATATAAAATATAACATATTATTCTTACAAAATAATCCACATTGAAAAACATATTGGATCCCAAACCTCAAAACTGTACAACTGACGACATTCCCTACAAACTTTTTGCTAAAGTTATCATAATACATGAGATTTATTTACAATGATCAAAAGCAACTGTCAGATAACCTTTGTTGGGTCATCTAAGATTTGAAGATGACCTCTCCTTTAGCTTGTAATTGTTCATCTGTAAAATGTTTATACATTTTCATACTTAGGAAATTCTATGGTTCTTTGTAATAGCTTAGTTGTGCTTTAAAAGATTGGTGAATCGAAGACCAACCGAATTCAACATGAAGAAAGTCTATTGATGCGGATCAAGATGAACTTCAAAGAAAGACTAAGCTACCTCTGCCGAAGAATAGAGATATTTTCGGCAGACATTCTTTCTGTCGATGCTCTTATCTCTCGACAAAGGAAAATCATGCCGAACTCCCTTTTTCGGCATCACTCTACCAATTCTTCGGCAGAGATCCTTCTTGCCGACCTCGTCTTATTCGGCAATATCCCTTTATGACAAATCCTCACGATTTGACATACTTCCTAATTCCCAATGTCTTTTTGACAAAAAGGAATGGAAACTTCTTTTGCATAGAGGATACTTACTTATGATCTGATCTGATTGAGACTTTCTCTTTTAAAAAGATCTTAAAAAGATTTGTACCAGATATTTTTTTATTAAGATATTGTCCTATCATAGTACAAAAATTACCTTTCGTATTGTGATAAGTCATTTCAAATATCTTATAATTCATTGATGAAATCTCAACTACCCATGCATTAAATGACATGTGTCATTTACATGTAATGCATGAGGTAGTATATAAATTATAAAGGGTGAGGACTTCTCCTTGCAAAACATGCTTTCAGCTCAAGAAATCTTTGTGCATTCAGCAAGTTGTTTAGTTTATCTCTCTCATAGCTTTTGATATTAGTGTTCTTCAAAGTTGTGTTCTAAAGTTTTCTAAGTGATAGATTGTTAGGATAGTTTTACTATTCTTTTCCGCAACAATCTTTTGTAAGCTAATTGTAATTCTTGATAATTTTTATTATCTAATAAAGAGTTAAAATTAAGTGAATTTTTGAGTATTGTATTCAACCACCCCTTCTACAATACTTGTTTACTTATTTTGGAACTAACAAACTTCAACCAACTTCGCATATATTCATTCAAACAAGTAAGCTCACGTTTTTCCATTTCCCATTACCTTCTACATGCACTTGACCTGAAATGCATATTTTGGAAAATAAAATAAGGGTTATACCATACAGTCTAGTGAGGTAATCTCTATCATTGAAATAATATAATAAAGCTCATTTATATAAAACCTTTTGAATAATCACACATATCATTGGCACCCAGGCACAACTCAATCAATCGTGTTGTTGGCACTCAAGTGACATCGCTGTTAGTCGTAAAGTTGGCAAACAAGCACAACATCGCAGTTAGTTATAATGTTGGCGTTCAAGCACAACCAAGTATAATCATACTGTAACACATTCAATGGTAATAAATTCAACATATCAATTATGTAACATATCATAAAATAAACCATTTAAAAATATATGCATTCCAGCTCGTAAATGGTTATAAGAAAACTCACATTGAAATGATATACGATGGATTAAAGCTTAAACGATACAAGTATTCGAAACCGAACACAAATCTGAATAAAGAAACATAGATCACAATTGGAAGGATTCAATCTACTCCATGACTCTAGACAACCTCTAAGGAGTCTAAACGATACCCCAAAGCACCCCAAAATGTCACGAAGCAGAATCGAGAAAACCACAAAACAGTGGTTAACGCGACTTGCCACGCGACTTAGGTCGCGGGCAAAGTCGCCCGAGTCTTTGGAAATCACAGGTTCAACCTGGTCTTCCCATGCTCAACTCTGCACCAAAGGCAATTGGGTTTTACCCAATCTTACCAAAAACCTCATATTTTTTAACCATCAAAACTTATAAGACTACACTTTGGAACTACCATAACCTATAAAATCATGAATTAACATGCATGACAATTTTTTTCTTCCAAACAATGAAGACCAACTTCAACAATGGAGAAAGCTAAATATCCCACACTTGAAATGAAGATCATCAAATAAATTCAAGGTAAGCTTATAGAAATCGAATTTCTTAAGATATAACAACAAATACTCTAAACCAATTACCCATCCAATCACCAGAATTTAACCTAGATCAACCTTCAAAACAAAAGACTCCATCCTTAAAAATTAAAACAAAGCAAAGCTTAAAGGATTTGAGAAAACCATACCTCAAAAGACAAAATAACCAAGAAGAAATCTTCACAACTCCTCCCTTATAATCCTCTTCCAGGAACGATTTTAAAGAACCCAATAACACAAACCCTACTTTCTAAAAGCATAATCCTGATGGTAACAAAATGAGGAGGTCACCCCTATAAATGGGTTTGCTATCTCCATAAACTACCTTCTAAGAGCATCTTTTTTGTACTTTTTATTGCCACTTAATTTTCAACTCATCAAAATAATAACTCATATAAATGTCTACAATGGTAGTTCTTATAAGAACCTCTTTTCATGGGTCTCATACATTTTTTTCAACTTCAATAATTATTATAAAGTCAAGGAAATAAAATAAATAATAAGGAAAATGTCACATCTCACAAACTTCATGATAAGAACAAGGTTCTTTTAGAGCATCTCCAATGCAAGATTCTTATAAGCAAAAAGTGCAATAGCTTATAAGAACTAGCATTGTGGAGAGTTCTTATAAGAACCTAAAGCCCTCTAGGTTCTTAAATAAGAACCTTGGTTCTTACCATGAAGTTTGTGAAATGACAATTTTCTCATTTTTATTGGTAGTGAAATTAAATATTGGATATTTATTTATTAATATATAATAATTATTGATGTTGACATGAGATTCTTAAAAGAACTACCATAGTGAATTTTTATATAAATTTTTAAATTGATGAGTTGGAAATTAGGTGGTACCAAAAAGTGTAAAAATGAGGTTCTTGTAAGAACCTCCATTGGAGATGCTCTTAAGAACCTAAAGGGGTTTGACTTCTTATAAGAACTATCCACAATGTTAGTTCCTACAAGTCATTGTACTTTTTGCTTATAAGAGCATCTCTCCAATGCAAGGTTCTTAGAGCATCTCTCCAATGCAAGGTTGCTTATAAGAACCTTGGTTCTTACCATGAAATGTGTGAGATGTGACATTATTTTTATTTTTTATTTTTTCGACTTTATAATAATTATTAATATTATATATATGGGACCCACAAAAATAGGTTCTTATAAGAACTACTATTGTAGACTTTTATATGAATTTTTAAATTGATGAGATGAAAATGAGGTGACATCAAAAAGTACAAAAAAAAGGTTCTTATAAGAACTTGCATTATAAATGCTCTAAGAACCATACATTGGAGATCCTCTAAATCAACAAAATAACCTAACCACCCCTCTGGACTTCTATAATTTAAAACTCTGTTATCACATATTATCTTTTCCAAAATAATTGATCAAGTTTTGAAAACCCATCTAATTTATTATATGCCATTTTTAAAATCCAAATTATATTAGATATAATTAATTTTCTAATTAAATAAAATATATTAATACTCATATTAATATATTTTTTTCCTCATTTTTTAACCGAGTTTTAGATCTTCGACCGTGAATTATTTATAAAAATATATTTACTGTATTATAAAACATTTATCTATTATCTTAAAATTTCTTATAAATAATGTCACAACTAATTACAAGATACATACAACTTTCTAAAACTCGTTTGACCTTTATAAAACTAATTGATATACTGACAGATAAACACATCTAAATAAAAAATAGACATTAAGCCCTTATAATATAGCATAATATTTCACAAAGCTGCTAACAAATAACAACCAAATAATCTCTTGCAGTAAAGTAAATATTCAATGAAAATTGAAGGTTTGATTGTTGGCTTTAGAATCAAAATATATCCCACTATATTATACAAATATATTTATAATATAATTTAAAAATGCTAGTTGCATTTAATATATTCAAATATATGGTTCAAATCAACAAAAGTTTTTAGAATCTTTTTTTAATTAAACTGATATGTTTTTTTGATAAACTAAGGGGGCGTTTGGTTCGCAGATTCTGATGGAATCTGATGGAATTGGAATGTTGAATTCCGTTGACTAGATTCCATTACATCGTTTGGTTCATTCTTTTTAAGGAATTGGAATGTTGAATTCCAATGAATTCCACAAATGAAAAAATTCAACATTCCTTGGGGGGGGGGGGGGGGGGGGGAGGTGGTATTTCATTGGAATGGAATGTCATATTTTTTTTGGACAAAATTGCCCCTCATCCAAATATGCACCACCACCTCCGGCCACCACCATCGACCACCACCTCCGGCTACCAACACCGGTCACCACCTCCGGCCACCACCACCACCACCACCTCCAGCCACCATTGACCACCATCGACCACCACCGACCACCACCACCTCCGGCTACCAACACCGGCCACCACCTTTGGCCACCTCTGACCACCACCACCACCACCTCCGACCACCTCCGACCACCATCGACCACCACCACCCACCACCACCTCTGGCTACCAACACCGACCACCACCTCCGACCACCATCGACCACCTCCGGCCACCACCACCACCATCTCCGGCCACCATTGACCACCAACACTGGCCACCATCGACCAACTCCAGCCACCACCACCACCTCCGACCACCATTGACCACCACCAGCCACCACCACATCCGGCTACCAACATTGGCCACCACCACATCCGGCCAGCACCACCACCTCCGACCACCACCACATCCGACCACCACCGCCATCGGCCACCAATACCGTTCAACATTATCAGTAAACACCAACTCTCTCTCTCCTCTCTCCTATCTCTTTCCTCTCTCTACCCCTCTCTCTCTCTCTCAATCTATCCTCTCTCTCTCCTCTCTCCTCTCTCTCTCCTCTCTCCCTCTCTCTCCTCTCCCTCTACCCTCTCTTTCTCTCTCAATCAATCCTCTCTCCCTCTCTCTATCTTCTCTTCTCTCCCTCTCTCTCCTCTCTCTCTCCTCTCTCTCTCCGTCTCTCTCTCCTCTCATCTCTCTCTCCTCTCTTTCTCTTCTCTCTCTCTCTATCCCTCTCTCTCTCCCCTCATCATTCGTGTGCTAAAATACTCAAAGCAATTTTAGTTAAAAATTAAATTATTTAATGACTTTCATTAAAGTAATTTTTGTTGAAAAAATTAAAATAAACAAAAAGGGTATTTTGGTCATTACCAAAAATCCATTCCAATTCTAAAGCTACAATCTGTGAACCAAACAGAAAAATTACAATTCATTTAACAAATTTCATTCCAATTCTGTCAACCAAACAGGTGGTCAATCATGACAACATTCCATTCCAATTCTTTCAAAGTCAAATTCCTTTGACAGATTCCATTCCATCCAAAAAAATTCTGCGAACCAAACGCCCCCTAATTACTTTAGGGGGAATTCTTTCCCTACCCCCTCCCAAAAACCCCACCCCTCTCCCTCACATCACTTTTTTTTATTGTTTTTAATTTCATAATTTCATTTTTGGTCCTGAACTCTTTTAATTGATTTACTTTATATCTTTTAGTTTTATATTTTTCATTTTATATTTTTATCATATTAACACATATAATTGTATATTAACTAAAATATGTTTAAAAAAAATACTTTTTAATTTTAACAAGTTCCACTATTATAATCGTCTCGTCGATACCTTCAAAATGAGCCCAATATTGAATATTTTTTGATTTAATTATATTATTATATGTCATATATTGTACCTTGGTTAATTAATTTAAAAAAAATGTATCATATCGAACGTAAGTTTTTAACATAAAGATAATAAATATATTGCGTATTTTTTTATTCCATTTTTCTTAGTCTTTGATCTTTTGGTAACAACAACGACACCAACCGAAAGTCCCACATTACACACCCAGTCAGTTATTTCTTCTCGAGACTTGAACACCTGAAGTTATTATATTTTGTTATAACTTTCACTTGTACCCGTAAATTAAAATTAACATAAATGTTAGTTATCATAATACGTTAAAAAAATACTTTTTAATTTTAACAAGTTACACCTCATACATTGTACCTTGGTTAATTGATTTTTTTTAAAAATGCATCACATTGAACGTTAGTTCGTTTATGTTCGTTTATTTAATAGGGAAAAAGGTAGTTTGGGAATAGGTTTTAAATAATTTAAATTTTAAAATTTTGAATTAATAACTTTTCATCCAATTCCGGTGTCCTTCTCCCAATTTCGAAACTGTTTTAAGTTTATGAAAGTTAAAAAACTTGAAAATTTCAAAAAAAGAGCTTATGAAAAAACAGTTTATGAAACTCTAACAGTTCATGAAATTCGCCGGAATTGGAGGGAGGTTACCAGAGACGGATGACGTTGCCGGAAACTGGATGGTGATGATGGATCATGAAAGAGAGAGAGATGGAGATAAGTGAGAAAATTAAAAAAGGTGGTTGTTACTAAAAATATAAATTATTCCTAAAATTATGAATTTGGAAAAAAGACCTAAATACCCAATACATACGGTTTGAAGATTTTACAACTCGATTAGACATCGGGTTGCTTCGATTTGAGGTATTTCGCGTTGGGTTGGGTTGGGTTGATCGGATTGGTCGGGTTTTTGAGCACCCCTATATATAAATATACTTGTATATTATAACATTAATGTGTAAAAGCATTAATAAAATTAATTTTTTAAAAATCATTTTTTATACATCCTAAATATACCCGGTTTTTCATTTTGTTATGTTATTTTTTACGAACTAAATGATGATTAACGACGGTTGTTTTTTATTCATTGTGTTCGTTCGTTTACGTTTGTTTAACTCTTAATGAACGAACATAAACGAACACGGTATTTTTATGTAGTATATTTATGATATATAATAAAATAATTAACTCCAAAAATATTTAATATTGGGCTCATTTCGAAGGTATTGAAGAGACGATTATAATGGTGTAACTTGTTAAAATTAAAACGTATTTTTTAACGTGTTTTAGTTAATATACCATTATATGTGTTAATATGATGATGGTGTAAAATGAAAATTAGAAAAGTAAAAGATATAAAGTAAATTAACTAAATAATTATAGGGGTATAAAATGTAAATATATATTAAAAATTAATTAAAAATCACATTTTGGATTATTGTTGTCGAGATTGTGAGAGAGATAGGGGGTTAGAGCATCTCCAACAGCTATGCTAAAATTGAAAAAAACTGAGATTTTAACAATTTTTTTTGCTCCAACAGCTATGTTATATCATATGCTAAAATAGAGAAAAGATGAGAGAGAAGGTAAAAATCTCCAAATTTGGAGAAATCTCTAAAACCCCATATCAAAGAGAGAGAAATAATATTTCTTTTCCACCAATAGGAGACATTGAAATTGTATGTTTAGAAGAAATAAATAATATTTTATTAATATAATTGATGATAGAATTACTAAAATAGAGTAGCTGTTGGAGTTGTTTGTAATTTTTTTTTAGAGATTTCAACTTTTTATACTTTATTTTAGAAAAATTATAGCATAGCTCTTGGAGATGTTCTTAGGAGGGGTATGGGTTTTATAGGGGGGTAGGATTAGCAACACCCTTACTTTAGATTCTTGGTATAATTTGTAAATTATTATTATTTATTTACTAGGCATATGTCCGTGCGATGCAGCGGAATGTAAGTAAAGAACAAACAATTAATGCTACTTTATTATAGACATGTCATTAATAATCAACCATGACCTAAGAATCACAATTTATCAAATCCTAAACCCTAAACCCATAAAGATATTCAATAATTAGTTTATATTACAATTATTGACGGAAAAAATTATAATGATATAATTTATAATAAGAATGAAACGTATTTTACGATTATGTATTTTTAATGTGCTAACGGTGGAAAAAAATAAAACGTATGGATAGAAAACAAATTAATTCGTAAATATTCATGATATTTAATAGTACAGTTAAATTAAAAAATATTCAATATTGAGCTCGTTTTGAAGGTATTAACGGGACGATTATAATGGTATAATTTGTAAAAAAAAAGAAATGTATTTTTTCATTGCATTTTTGTTCATATACGATTATTTGTGTTAATATGATAATGATGTAAAATGAAAAATGAAAAAACAAGGGATATAAAGTAAAAATTAAATAAGTAAGTGTAAGGGTGGTAAATGTAACATTGTTCAAGAAACATTTTGTACAAATAACCGTTTTAGAATCTTTATAATATAGTAGATATTGGTGGGTTCAAATGAAAACTCATCTTTCATTGTGCACATGAGGACAAATCTTAAACATTGATCAAAACTTAGAAACTAATCAATAATTGGAAAGTGATTAAGGACAAAATTATAATTTTGAATCAACCCCTACCTTCTTTGACTTTTATTTTTATTTTTAATTAAAAAAATTTTACCCCCTTAAACTTTAAAATAATTTATCTTAAAAATTACTAATATTTGAATCAAACAAATTACATCAGAAAAAAGAAGAATTTCGTGTTCTTCGATATAACATTCATCTCGATATAATTTTTTTTTCATTTTAACCGTTTTTTACGTGAAATTCTATATACGTGTTATATTCATTATGAATATGCATGCACGTCTTTGGGTATCCACATTCAGTATGAATAACAAAGGTGAACGTTCATTCACTATTCATGATGAATAATACCGTATGCAGGATGAATAATACAATATTCAGGATTTTTTTCGTTTTAACCGTTTTTTACCTGAAATTCCATATATGTGTTATATTCATTATGAATATGCATACATGTCCTCGGGTGTCCAAATTTAATATGAATAACGAAGGTGAACGTTCATTCACTATTCATGATGAATAATACAATATTCAGGATGAATAATAGAATATTCAGGATGAATAATACACAAATCCATGATTCATATATTATTTACCATGAATCGTGTATTATTCACCCTGAATGTTCTATTATTCATCATAAATGATACATTATTCATGATGAATAATATATGAATGACCCGTAAAGGTGTAGACACATGACACACTCTCTTTTGTTTTTCAATTCACAACCGAAATTTGGTTTAATTCATTATGAATATGTATACGCATCCCCGGATGTCCCACATTCAGTATGAATAACAAATTTGAACGTTCATTCATTATTCATGATGAATAATATAGTATTCAGGATGAATTACACAACATTCATGACGAATAATACACGAATTCATAAATCGTGAATTATTCACCTTGAATGTTGTATTATTCATCCTGAATGATACATTATTCATGATGAATAATACATGAATGACATGTGAAGATGTAGAGACGTGACGTGCTCTCTTTTGTTCCCCGATTCACAACAGAATTACTCGATAGGTTCTCAATTCGTCTTGATGGTGTTGGGTTACGGTGCTGAAGAAACGTGATGCCTTGCGACGTTGAAGAAAGTGTTGAAGAAGGTGATGTCGAGTTACATACTTACGGTGTCGAGGCGTTGTACAAACTTGAACGTACATAAATATTCATAATGAATATAATATATATATATATATAGCATTTCACGTAAAAAATGGTTAAAACGACAAAAAAAAACCTATATCGAGATGGATGTCATATCGAAGAGCACGAAATTCTTGTTTTTTTGATGTAATTTGTTTGATTAAAATATTAGTAATTTTTAAGATAATTTATTTTAAACTTTAATTGGGTAAAAAGTTTTTAATTAAAAAAGAAAATAAAAAGTCAAATATGGTAGACGTGTGTTTAAATTTTCTTCTATTTTTACCCCTAAGCATTTTAAAATTAAAAACTCTATTTAATATGAGTTGTTGGATCAAAAGAGATCGAGTGACTGAGATTTGTCCTCACGTGCAAAATGAAAAATTAGTTTTTATTTGAACTTTCCTCATAGTAGATATGTATATATATATATATATATATATATATATATATATATATATATATATGGGAGAGATCAAATGAAAACCACTTTAATTTTGCAAACCGTGTAAACCATCTATTTTATTTGTTAAGTTAATAAAATTGGTTCATGAAATTGTTTAATTTGATGAAATTGTGTTATAAAATTCTTTTGTTGATGAAATTGTTTCATATATTTGTGTTTTTTATGTAAAAATGAAATTGTTACATGTATTTTCTCATTCTGATGAAATTGTTTCATGCATTTTCTCAATCTGATGAAACTTTTTCATTTTCACATAAAAAACACAAATATATGAAACAATTTTATAAAAAAAATTATATAAAACAATTTATCTAGTTTTACAAATATATATATATATATATATATATATATATATATATATATATATATATATATAGTTATATGTCCGCGCAATGCGGTGGATGTAAAAGTTTATTTTTATCTTCCAAATTTATTTAAAAAGTTAAATAAAAGGGGCAGTTGAATATAGACGTAAATTCCAATAATTTCATGCTTATAGTATAATCAAGTCAAAGATAACAAATATCACTTCGCTATACGGAATTCGCTAGTTGTTGATTTATATGAACTATTTCAATAATTTGTTATGTGTGTTACAATGTAACTTTTTCAAAATAAAATGAATTGATGAAATGTGTTTTTAATATATTTTAGTTGGTTTACGTATTTTTAATATGCTAAAGGTGAAAATAAAATAAAGTGTAAGGATATAAAACAATCTTATTTGTAGATATTAGTACGGTTAAATAAAAAAATATTCAATATTGGCTTATTCGTATACGATTATTTATGTTAACATGATGAGGGTATAAAATGGAAAATAAGAAAACAAAAGATATAAAATAAATTAAAACTGATTAACGTAACATTTAATTGAATTAGGAAGTGGAACATTGGGGAGAAAATTTTGGCTTTCAAAGATTTGTAAAAAACTGTATTATAATTTTTATAATATAGTAGAGATTATAGTGATGTAATTTATAATAAGAATGAAACGTATTTTTAATATATTTTATGATTATGTATTTTTAATGTGCTAACGGTGAAAAAAAATAAAATGTATGGATATAAAACAATTTAATTGGTAGATATTCATGATATTTAATAGTACGGTTAAATTAAAAAATATTCAATATTAGGCTCGTTTTGAAGGTATTGACGAGACGATTATAATGGTATAATTTGTAGAAAAAAGAACATATTTTTTCATTGCATTTTTGTTCATAGACGATTATTTGTGTTAATATGATAATGGTGTAAATTGAAATATGAAAAAGTAAGGGATATAAAGTAAATTAAATAAGTAATTGTAAGGGTGGTAAATGTAACATTGTAAGGGTGGTAAATGTTATTGTACAAAAGATTGTACAATAACCGTTTTAGAATTTTTATATAGTAGTATAGATATACACTTTTAAACTTTATGTTGTTACATATTCCCTAAAATAGTATCTTTTGACAAACATTTTATCTAAGGTGCCATTTGTTTTTTAAGAGGTCTAAAGTCTGAAGTCTTATTTTAGTTATGATTAATAAGAGGTGGTGTGTAAAAAAGTCTGAACGATTCAGACTTAATAGTTATTAAGAGCTTTTTTTAAAAAAAAAACAACCCCTAAGTGATGCACAAATAGACTTTATCATGGTTAATCGTGTGAGAAGTTGAGTTAACGGTAATAAGCGTGAGAAGTGGATTTGAACCATTGATCTCTTTTAATCTCAAACCCTCCAATGAATTGCGGCTTAGAAGGAAATTGATCTGGTGCATCGCTGTGCATTTTATCTCGATGCATCTCATCCTAATGTACTCATTCAACGGTTGATAACCACTTCTCACCGTTAAATCTGTTTCTCCCCGAAACCCAACCCGGTAAACAATTGTTATAAATTTTTTATTTTTAATTTTTTTTTGAAGGTAAAACACAAATAAGAAGATTGTATACATGCAAATACGAAAGTTAAAAGTGCTTCCTATAATTTGGGTAATGCTTTGGTGGGCCACTTGAAGTTTTGAAAGGGACAAAATCTAAACTAATAAAATTACACACACATGATATTTGTTGTTGTATTATGGTATCTCTAATCCAATCACTAAAAGAATAACGTTAAGGGTGCGTTTGGTTTGTAGACTGGGTGGGACGGGACGGGACAAAAATTCACTGTCCCATGTTTGGCGTAACATGGGACAAGACAAAAGTTCACTGTCCTATGTTTGGTGCGACATGGGACAGGGACAAAGACTGGACAAGGTGGGACAAGATGGGACAAAAAGGGGTATTTTCTTGTTCCACCAAAATAGGTGGAACAACATGGGACAGAAATGTGACAGCTACTAGTAGCCAACGCTAACCATCGTCGGCCACCTCTACCTATTTCTCCACCATAACAACCTCCTCCACCACCTCCATAATCATCGGTCATCGCCACCACCATTACCATCGTTGACCACCTCCACTAACACCGATCACCACCACCTAGGTCGCCACCACCATCGACGTCCAGCGATAGCCACCACCAACCATCGTCGACCACTTCCACCTCTTCCTCCACTACTACAACAACTTCCTCTACCACCTCCACAATCACCGCCCATCGCCACCTCCACCAATCACCACCACCCATTGCCGCCGCCACCGACGCTCACCGCCAACCACCGTCGCTCACTGCAAACCACTGTCGCTCGTCGCCAACCATCGTTGGTAACCTCCGTCTCTTCCTCGACTACAATAACCTCTATTACCACTGTGCATCACCACCACCACTACCATCGCCGACCACCTATACCTCCACCACATCAACCACAACAACCTCCTGCACCACCACTATCCACTATCTACTATATTTCACCTTCTTCACAATTATCGTCTTTCACCGACCACCCATTGTCTTTTATCTTTACTTGTCGCAACAACTATGCATCCGCCAATTCATTAAGATCTTCCAAATTGAATCAACTATTATATTTTTTTTATATGAATCGGATTTTTTCGAACTACCATCAATTATTTCAGATTCTTCATTCAAATTTCCTACTATTGTTTTTTGTATGTATTTATATGTATGAAAATTGTGTAAAAAAATAATGTTTTTTAATTAAATTATTTAGAGATATACTTTATTTGTGTTATTTATAACTATTATATGACATATAAAATTATCAAACAACTTTTAGAGAAACTTGTCAAGTCCTGTCCTATCCAGTCCTAGTTGTACCAAACACAAGACAACCATTTGTCTTGTCCAGTCCTGTCCTGTCCTAGCCTCTTGTCCTGTCCAGTCCTGTCCTGTCCTAGCCTCTTGTCCTGTCCAGTCCTGTCCTGTCTGCGTACCAAACGCTACCTAAAAACACTAAGGGGTTGTTTGTTTAAAAAACTCTTAATGATTCTTAAGTCTGAATCGGTCAGACCTTTTTACATTTAGACTGTTTTTCTCTCTCCAGTTTTCAGAATTTCTTAACTCTTAAATAAATCTAAAATAAGAAGTGTCTGACCTAACTTCTTAAAACCTTTTACTGCCACCTCAATTCATATGCTCTTCCTTCTCTCAAGACGTCTTCAAACATTACAAAAACATACAGTCTTATTGATTCATATTTTAGACTTCACCATCATCTCTTATTAATCAGAAGTGAAATAAGACTTCAGATCTCTTAAAAAACAAATGCCACCTAAAAATGGTGGGTCTTTGAACACTAAAAAAAACCCAACTCTAATCCAATCATTAAAAAAACACTAAAAATGATGGGTCCACTTAAAAAATCTCAACTCCAACCAACACTAAAAAAAACACTAAAAGCATATTTAATATTATAATAAAAATAAAATAACATTACTTAATGTATTAAACTAGTATTTAATTACAAAAGTTGAATAAAAAAGTAATATTTGATTTTAGTGTTCTACTTTATTAGCCTCCGAATATAGAGGTCTACTTTATTGACCTCCATTTTTTGTGTTTCAGTGTTGGGTTAGATATGAAAAGATCACCATTTTTATGTTTTTAGTGTTATTAGTGTTGGATTGAAGATGGTTTTAAGGAAAAAAGGAAGCAGGGACGACCCCATTCTATCCTTGCTACCATCTGCCACTGCATGAGACCTATCACAAAATGACCTCATATTCGAAATTTATACGAAATAACTATGCATTTCGTAAAAGGCAATTTGCAAAATGACTTAATTTTGCAAGATCCATTTAAGCGCCAAAAATTTTAGGGTTTCACAAACTTTCTGAATTTCACAACAATTCCCTATGTTATGTGATATCATTTTTTAGGGGAATGCATGCACTACCTATAGATATTTTCTTGGAACGTGATTGTTTTCTAAGATCACTTCCAGCTCTGGGCCCGTTAAGAATGTGGTAGTTCTTTGAATGCCAGAGGTGTTGGTTCGAAACCAACTTGTGAGAAGGAATCCCTCAATCACACGATCTCTTTCGATGTTCAATGTCTTTCATAAATTTATCTACACTAGAGCTGACACTACAAAACAGATGCTTATCACCGATGGCCATATCCGTCGGTAAAAGTATAATCCGTCGGTAAATGACCATCGGTATTTCAATGGTCGGCGTTTAGATTACCGACGGATCACCGACGACCTATATTTCCAACGGATCACCGACGGCGTGGATATTTTCCGACGGATCACCGACGACCTCCACTTTTCGACGGATTACCGACGGAATTTCACCGACGGATCATTTCCGACGGCTTTAGCGACGGAATTCCTACGAATATTTAATAAATAAAAATTTAATTAAAAATAATTTACCGAAGGATAATCCGTCGTTAATCCGTCGATAATTAATTTTTTTTTCAAAAAAAAAATTAAAATTAAAATATTCCAGTTTATAACATGTACAAAACCTGCCAATTTTTATTTAATATTAAGTTTTAAACTGTACAAAACCTTAATTTAATATCTATAAATACAAAACGTAATCCTACGGAGGAGGAAATGGGTGATCTTGAAACTTCCTCATGAACGCCTCAAACTGCTCAAGTCGCTCCTGCATCTGCCTCCTCTCTACTTCATCTCTCTCTATTCGCTCCTGCATCCGGATCCTCTCTGCTTCCTCTCTCTGTAGTCGCTCCTGCATCTGGATCCTCTCTGCTTCCTCTCTCTCTACCCTCTGCCTCAGCTCCTCTAACTGAAATTCAACATTTGAGAAACATATATATAACAATGTCAGACAACATTTAACAAACATATGATTAACAATGTTAAACAGCATTTGACAAACATACTTCCTCATCGCGACGGTCGCGCGAGCTCCCGCTCAAACTGGCACCTGAATCACCGGTCATAGCATAATAGGGATCTTGATTGGTGCCCCATCCAAAAATACGACCTTTATGCCGTCCTCCGACACTGCGCTACCACAACGCGTCATTGGGAGGTACAGTGACGGAAGGTAAGTCCGGGTACTCCTCCTCCTTAATCCGATGGTAGTTATCCTACAGTTTACCAAATTAGACATTGTCAAGTTAACTAACCTATAGAAAATTCAGCAGCATTTCAACTGTAATTTGAACATATATATCCATTACCTGCTTTTATCATAACAATCCTATCGTCTGCCCAACAATGGCAACCCAAACTAAGTTTGCTATAGTTTCTATCTATCTTATAAAACAAACAAAAATCTAGACATACATAATTAAACTTACCGCCATACGAGCTGCCTTTGGGTAAACGTAGATCGGAGGATTCGTGGGCAGACCAGTCGCACCCGGAACAAGCTTCCTGTTGGTTCAGAGTGTAGCCTCCCAAACCTCGTCGCTAGTAGGCTCACGACCCCATGCATCTCTCTACAATAGACAACTTAAATTGTTAGTAGGTAACAAAATCATGTATATATAAATTGTTAGTAGGTAACAAAATCATGTATATATATATATATTTATCAATTATATACATTTAGTCTAGTGGATGATAAATTACCATGCGGTCCCGATGCATAGCGGTACTAATAAATCCGGTACAGTGTCTGGATGTCATCCCCTCATACTCGGTGGCTCGATTGGCCGCAGATACACGTCTGAACGCATCGGTGTTCCATACCTGTTAAAAAGAAGACATAAATCAATATAAATCCTAGTACAACCAATAAGTATTCAAAACAAAACAAACTTGCTCAATCATCTGGACCCAAAACTCACTCCGGATCCACTCTAGAGGGTGTGCGGCAAGAACCATGTAGTTATGTCCGTCGAATTGGACACCATCAATCTGTAAAGCTCTGACCATGGCGAATTGACGGGCATATCTCATAATGTCCGGGTACCTATTACTTAGGATACGCCTGAATGCAGCTACTACGTCGGCGTCCATCTTAGGAGGCCAACTATAGTATAACTGCAAACACATTGTTTGGATTAAGTAAAAATAAATCCACTCAATTAGTTAAATAGAGTAAAATACCTACCCGTAAACGATCCAGCATCCGTGGATAGTGCTCCTCAGGGACATCCCTAAAATGAGCCCACGGACCATCGAACATGGACTTAAAGACGGCAACGACCCTCCGGATTGCCGACTTGTTACTAAACCTTCACAATTGCAAAATATACAACATAAAAAATATTAGGATCGGTTTATTATGTACTAGAAAAAATAATATATCACATCTACTTACCTGCCCAATTTAGACAACAAAAGTGGCGGTCGCTGACTCGGATGGGGCGTCTGTGATGCAACATTCGGGTCTCTAACCCTCGAGCCCGCTGCAGTCGACGGCGTCTGAAGCCCGTCATCAGACTGGATTTGATCTAATCCTTCCTCGGTAGCTGGAACAAAGGTGGACTCGTCGGCGTGGGGGTCACCACGCCCGACTGAACTGCTACTGCCGCTACCCCTACTACCTCTACTACCCCTACTACCCCTAGAAGGGCGTCCCCACATCTAAAAATAGAGAATGGTTAGTAAACAATGATATAAGTGTACATAAATCATAAGACCCAAAAATATGAGTGTACAAACATATAATAAGGATATAATTATTATGAATAATGTCTACATAAGAAAGGTACACTAGTTCTTAGACGAGTGATCAGATAACATAAGTTCGTCTTCGTTATCTTCATCATCGTCCACGTCTTCAAATTCTTCTTCCTCGCCGCTAGATTCGTCATTTATGGTGACTACGTTGAGCTCCCCAGTGACAAGAGGGACGTAATCAAGGTCCTCATTTACCCAATTGTTTGTATTATGAGTTACCCGTTCGTTGATTTGAAAGAACGATTCTCCATCCACGTTATCATCATCCAACTCATCGATAGCCCTTTCTGCAACTTCATATATTCCACGGGCTTTGGTCTTCACAACTGCCCACCAGTCCTTTAAATTCTTACTTCCTAAAGGATAGGGTGTGTAATACACTTGTTCCGCTTGTGATGATAGGACGTAATAGTCCTCACCTCTGAGTCTGGACTTGTATTTGATATCAACCAACCCATGTTTAGGGCCGAATCTAACTCCCTCTGGACTATCAAACCATATACACTTGAACAAAACTACAACACAATAGCCCACACCGTAATACTCCACCTCTAACACGTCGTCCAACAATCCATGATAGTCAAACTCGGAGTCTTCATAACAAGATCCTTTCATACATATGCCACTATTATGTGTGACACGCCCAACAACATGTGTTACCGTATGAAACTTGTAACCATTGACAAAATATCCCTTATGCGACCAAGCATATCGGCCCGGTCGACGTGCTAGGGATTTCAAATGATCGGAGAAATCGGCTGATCCAAGTATGACCTATAAAACCATAAATAAGAAATAAATTACATATGTGTAACATTACATACGTAAATTCCATTTTTTTGTACTCATGTGTTGTTCGAACCAAGTAGAAAACCTTTCATCCCGAGCTTTATCTCGTGCAACTACTTCAAGATGAGGTTCTCTTTGTCGTATCCACTCATCGAAGGTCCATTGAAAAGGTCGAACTTCTTCACAATTAAACAACACATATGTGTGGATCTTGTGAATCTCGACTTGAGTCAAGATGGTCTTTCCCCCGCCCTTCTCGAACAATCTATGAGATGGAACTTTGAATATGCTTAAGCGATCGTCTATTCCTGAAGAACTAGGAATATCTGGGGTAAAGTTTCTTGACTCGCGATTATGTCTAGTTTCTATCTGTGGATCAAAATACAGGGAGCAATAGGTAGAGAGTTCATTTACTAGATAAGACTCAACGATAGACCCCTCCACCCTTGCTTTGTTTTTAACAGTCCTCTTCAACGACCCAAGTTTCCTAAACAACGATTGAAATACGTGTTAGAAAATAAATGGGTGAGTATTTGAATGGAAAAGTTCATTTACCTCTCATAAAGATACATCCACCTATATTGGACCGGACCACCATTTATGGCTTCTCGTGTCAAATGTATCACTAAGTATTCCATAGAATCAAAGAATCCGGGCGGGAAGACTTTTTCCAACATACAAATTGTTTGAACGATACTTGTTTGCAATGGAATCAAGTCTTCTAAGTGTAACACCCTTGAGCAGATTACACGAAAGAATGTGCATAACTCCGTTATCTCATCCCAAATGGGAGTCAGTATCATCCCTCGTAACGCAATAGGAAGCAATCGTTGCATAAACACATGACAATCATGACTCTTGAAGCTATAAAAGCTGTAGTTTGCCATGTTTACACAACCCCCAATATTCGAAGCATACCTGTCCGGAAACTTCAGTCTCTTCAACCATTCACATACTTGTTTTACTTGTTGTTTCGTCAAAGTGTACGACGACTTCGGCTTCACTACTTTATTGCCTGATGTGGCAATGTGCAACTGCGATCGGTTGTAATAAATCTCTACATCCCTCCTTGCTTTTATATTGTCTTTCATTTTTGATGTGTCCATGATAGTGTTAAAGATATTCTCAAAGACGTTTTTCTCAATGTGCATGACATCCATGTTGTGTCGGATTAACGACGTCTTCCAATATGGC
Source organism: Arctium minus (assembly GCA_954870635.1). Taxonomy (NCBI): domain Eukaryota; kingdom Viridiplantae; phylum Streptophyta; class Magnoliopsida; order Asterales; family Asteraceae; genus Arctium; species Arctium minus. Next base: position 132,231,560 of record OX941080.1, on the reverse strand, counting down.
AACTCCAAAAGATGCTTCTCTTCACCCAATTATGAGTGATTCCGAAACCGGTAATTTTTCTATTGGTCGATCGAAACGGGGAACCATCGTAAACAGTTGGAAAATGACGGACATGCTCCCATATTTCTTCACCGGTTAACTCGGGTGGTGGACCAACTAACACCCTAGATCCGTCCAGAAACCCTGTTTGATCACGTCGGAAGAGGTGTGCACTAGTCCTTTCTTTATAGCGTAAGTTTTGACACTTCTTACAAGGGCATCTAATACGAAGCACTATCCCATCACGTGTAGGTTTCCTTTCAACAGTCCCATCATCGGCATAGACATAGTCCAAAAAACTGTCCATTGCAACAATATAGTCGACGCTAAGAAACCCCCGGTTGTCTTTATTTTTATACATCCATCCTCTATCCGTCGACATATTCAACCACTACAACAAAGAAATAAGTAGTTAATCGACATAATCAAGATAGAGGTGGTGTAATGGTTTGACTATTGAAAATTCAAATTGTAGGTTTAGATGAGCTTTGGATGACTTTTAAAACCCTACGTGTAATGGTTTGACTATTTAAAAGTCAAACCGTAGGTGTCAACGAAGTTAGAAGTCTATTGAACACTACATGTAATGGTTTACCTTCTTGAAAGTCAAACCATAGGTTTAGAGGAGTTTTGGATGGCTCTAAAACTCTAAGTGTAATGGTTTGACTATTGAAAAGTCAAAACCGTAGGTTACAATCAAAGAAAGGTGTTTTGGATGACTTTTAAAACCCTACGTGTAATGGTTTGACTATTTAAAAGTCAAATCGTAGGTGTCAACGAAGTTAGAAGTCTATTGAACACTACATGTAATGGTTTACCTTCTTGAAAGTCAAACCATAGGTTTAGAGGAGTTTTGGATGACTGTAAAACTCTAAGTGTAATGGTTTGACTATTGGAAAGTCAAAACTGTAGGTTACAATCAAAGAAATGTGTTTTGGAAAGTTTAAAACCCTACGTGTAATGGTTTGACTATTTAAAAGTCAAACCGTAGGTGTCAACGAAGTTAGAAGTCTATTGAACACTACATGTAATGCTTTGCCTTCTTGAAAGTCAAACCATAGGTTTAGAGGAGTTTTAGATGACTCTAAAACTCTAAATGTAGTGGTTGACTATTGGAAAGTCAAACATATGTTTTTTTAAATTTCGACGGCATAACGGCTATAAAATGAATATTTCCGTATATCAACCTAATGTTTGCCCAACAATTGGCAACCCAACTAATCTAAATAAATAAATTCAAGTACAATCACATCCTAAATCATACCAAGTGTTTCCATTTATCAACCTAATGTTTATCCAATAATTGACAATCCAACTAATTAATATCACAAGTTACCAAACCAAATCATACCAAATCATTTATCAAACCAAAAATGGCGTTTTCATAAACTAAAAGAACTCATATCAATTTGAATATACAATATGCTCATATCATAGGTTTAGAGGAGTTTTAGATGACTCTAAAACTCTAAATGTAGTGGTTGACTATTGGAAAGTCAAACATATGTTTTTTAAAATTTCGGCGACATAACGACTATAAAATGAATATTTTCGTGTATCAACATAATGTTTGCCCAACAATTGGCAACCCAACTAAAATAAATAAATAAAATCAAGTATAATCACATCCTAAATCATACCAAATGTTTCCATTTATCAACCTAATGTTTATCCAATAATTGACAATCCAACTAATTAATATCACAAGTTTATCAAACCAAATCATACCAAAACATTTATCAAACCAAAAATGGCGTTTTCATAAGCTTAAAGAACTCATATCAATTTGAATATACAATATGCTCATATCAATTTCAATTGTTCATGGTCAAATGACTGTCGCCAAGCCATATCAACTTGCCTACCTCATAGCTCATACCTCATAACAGTTACACCTAAACTAAAACAAGTGTCAGTACTTTAAATACCTCATAACTCATACCTCGATTATTAACAAACATACACACACAAAGATTTATACACACACATATTATTAACAAACATACACACACAAATTTCTACACACACACACACATATTATTAATCAGATTAACACACACATACACACACACACAGATTAATCAGATTAACAAACATACACACACACAGATTTATACACACACAGATTATTAATCAAATTAACACACACACACACACACACACACACACATTTAAGGGCTCAAATTAATACCTGAACAAGTGGAGGTGGTGATGATCGTCGTCGCCGAGATAGAGGTGTCGTCGAGAGGGAGAGTTCACCGAGATGGACTGATAAATCGAGAAAGAGGAGAGGGAAATCGAGAGGGAGACGAGAGTGAGAGTGAGACGCGAAACGAGAGGGAGAGTGAAACAAGAGACGAGAGGGAGAGTGAGACAGATCGAGGGAGTCGAGAGGGAGAGGAGACAGATCGAGGGAGACGAGTGTGAGGGAAATCAGTTTTAGGGCTTTATGCCCGCTTATTTTTTTTTAGAAATTTCGGCAAATCACAGACGGATTTCTGACGGAAATTCTGTCGGTAAATACCGACGGATTTTTTTAAAATTAAAAATATTACTTTTAAATTAATAAATAAATTGTTATATATTAATATATATTAAAATTATTAAATAAATTATATTTACATTGACTAAAATACCCCTGAAGTAATTGGACTTAACGGAAATAGTTAACGACCGTTATCTTTTCCTGTTAATTCCAGTTAGATCAGGAACCAAACGTGTTATACACACATACATACATCTATACACATACATACATACATATATACATACATACATATGTATATATATACCCATGATGTAACTGAAATTAACGGAAACAGTTAACGACCGTTATCTTTTCACGTTAACGGAAACTTGTACATGACATTCAGACATTCAGATGCATATACATATATACATACAAGTAATACATATGTACACAATAGACATACATACATACATACATACATACATACATACATACATACATACATACATACATACATACATACATGACCATATACATATACATACATACATGAGAATATACATACATACATGAGAATATACATACATACATGATCACATACATACATACATATATACATACATACATACATACATACATAGTAATTACCGACGGATTTCCTGATGTCCGTCGGTAATTACCGACGGATTACTGACGGACATCAGGAAAAAATAATTATTAATTAAAATTTTAAATTTACCGACGGATTACCGACGACATTAAATATTTAAAAAAACAAAAATAAAATAATTTTATGTCCGTCGGTGATCCATCGGAAATGGATATATTTTCCGACGGATCACTGACGGATAGTGTATCCGTCGCAAATGTTATTTTTTCGTCGGTAATCCGTCGGAAATTACCGACGGATCTTGTCCGTCGGAAATTGTCGTCGGAAATAATCAATTTTCTAGTAGTGTGATCATATGTGGGTTTGGGTCGGGGTTGGATCGGGCCTAACTTAATTTTCTTGTCCAACGGCCTAATATAGCAAACCAAAGCTCTTTTTTGTGGGCTTGAAAACTTGCCCTTACCCGCACTTAGAGGCGGCAAAAAATTGGTCCTAGGCCACGCCCAAAAACGATCTTTTGTTAACTTTTTTAATAAACTTTTTAACAATGCTTGAATGCACTTTGAAAAATATAGTTTGGTAACTTAAATACACTTTAAAAATACGTTTTATTATAATTTTGAGTTAATGATAACATTTAAAATTACATCAATTATTAAAAAATACACTTATTCAAATGACGGATTGAATTGAAGAGTCCTGTACATTTGAAGTCTTTCAAGATCCGTTTGTTCATCGAGGTCATCAATGTCGAGTTCTTCATCATCGTCGTATTGTGAGACATTACCTTTGGTATCGGTAGTTGGTGGCGTACTTAGTTCCATGGCGATCGTTTTCTTCTATGTTTTCTTCCACTCATTCAATCTCCACCTAGAGTGATGTCTTGTCTTGAAGTCTTTCAACTATATCCAAGTAATCCTTCAAGCTTCCTCAACACTCTACCGACTCCGCGGTTAGTCTTGTCGGACGTACCAAAATGATCCTGCCACTAATAGAAAAAACGGACTCCAAAGCTACGGTACTAGCTTGGATTGTTAGTATATTACGGGCCATAAATGCCAAAACCGGGAATTGAGGTCGCTTTTGTTGCCAAAATTCTAATAAATTTATTTTTCAAAATCTTGAACACTTTGCGCGGGGCATGCGGCCACAAAATTAGTACTCATGTAGATATTTAATTCACCCAAATCGCTATTATCAAATATAATTTTTTTACTCGATTCATTTAAAACCTCGTTCATTAAGTCTTTCTGGTTTTGGCCATGACCACTAAAACTAGAACTAGAACCCGTAAATAATTGACTTGAAGAGCTTTGTTGTTGGCTTCCTCCCCCATGTTAGATTTTATAAATATCAAATAAATCTTGAAAATAATTAAACACACATTTTTGTTCCTTTGAAAAATTATTATTGGTAGATGTATCTAAACCAAAAGCCACACATATTTGTGTAATTAAAACTTTAACAACAGTAACATTTAAATACAGTTTTAACACCGTGACACAAAGAAAAGAGAAGGGGATATTGTTAGTGCACAAATGTGTTGGATACAAGATCATGAAGAATTAAAGTCAAAGTCAAAGCTCACGTCAAGCCTCTCAAGCATAAAGTCAAAGTCTTTGTAATAAATGTCAAAGTCAAAGTGTTTGTATTTTGTGTTTCCTTGTAATTTGATAGAGGGTATAAATAGTTTTTTTTTTTTTTTTTTTATGTTAGTAGACTCATATGACTATCTGAGAGTTTGAGTTTAGAGAGAGAAAGCTTCCTATTCATGCGAATTGTAACTTCAGAATTGAATTGAATTGAATCTAATGGCAATTTGAATTGATTCTTGTTGTTGATAAACTGATTTAGAACTTGGTATTGTGGGACACACAATTGGTATCAGAGCAGACAAAGATCAAAAATCAAGATCATAATTTGAGATTTTGACCGATTTGTTCAAGAACTTGCAGTTCACTATTCAAGATTCGAATTTCTTGATTTTATGTTGTTTTGGATTTATTCTTTGTTGTATTGTACTCGTTTTATGGTCTAGAATACAATTGATTTGTATCACTTCGTTCAATTCACAACAGATTGAGTTAATTTTGGATTTGATGTGATTTTTATTCGAGTTTGTAAAACGCACTGTAATCACTTCAAATTTCAATTGTTGTTGTTTTTTTTAATTGATTGTTTGTAAAGTGTTCAGATTGTGATCGGGATGAAATTGACAAAGTTTCATGGCCTAATTCAAAGTAATGGATCGTTTTTGGGTTAAATTTGATGTTTTTGGGCCGAGATCTGAATATTTAGCATGGAAAACGAAGAACTCGCATGATTATAGGAAGAACTCGCACAATGATAAGAGTTCGCATAGAACTGAGTTGGTGAAAAAGCTAAGGAAATAATTCGCATAAGGTTTTGTGCGAATTGTTCAGAATTCGCATAGCTCAGTATACGAAAAGTTAGGAAAAATTTTCTAAGGGCATATTTCGTATAGTGCTACGTGCGAAAAGTAAGGATTTCGCATATAGTAGCATACGAAATCCTTGAATTCGCATGAGGCTACATACGAATTCTTAAGTATTCGCATGGAAAGTTTGAAAATTTTCTAAGTCCAGATTTCGTATCGTTATGAATTGCTCGAGGTTGAAATAGTTTCCAAGTGTAGAATTCGCATATCCTTGTTATGCAAAAACTACATGCAAAAAGTTGGAAGTTCTCAAAGATTCTAAGTCAAGATTTCGCATATAGATCTGTGCGAATTGCTCAGAATTCGCATATAGTAGCGTGCAAATTCTTAGAATTCGCATATAGTTTCTTGCGAATTGTGTTGGTGTGTGAATTCTGAAGTGTGCAAATTCTTGGTGTTTTACGAGTTCTGGTATTGTGCGAATTGCTTTGCCTAGAGTGGTGTGAGAATTCTTGCCTTAGGATATTTTTGGAAATTTATTTCTGAAATTGTTTCTAAGTTTTTTTGTATATTGATTTCTTTTGAACTAACGATCATTTCAAGTTCTTATTTTACAGTTTTATCTGTCAAGATGACTTCAAGGGAGGTTCTGGCTATCGGTACAGATGTAAAACCACCAGTTCTTTTCAAACGAGAATACGAGTAATGGAAGGACAGATTCATGGACTTCATTGACAGAAATGATTTGGGTGATTACATCAGACTATCACTGAAAGAAGGAGTGATGAAACCTCTAACTAAGGGTCTGTTTGTTAGTAGCTTAATGAGCTTAATGAGACTCACAACTTATCCAGTCAGCTATATATGACTGTTTGGTAGTGGCTTAATAATATAGAAAGTGACTTATTCAGTAAGTTTTTTCCAAATCAGTCCCTCCCATTAAAAAACACGTTCCTTCCATTTATGAAAAAACTCTCTCAAATAAAAACCTTCCAAATCTATACAGACAGATTAATACACATAGACAACTTTATCCATACAGAATTTAATGGAAAACTAACCAAACAACCCCTAAGATTCATACTACTGAAGCTGCTGGAGAGGAGGTTGTAAACCAAGAGTATCCGATGCCGGTAGAAGAATATTATGAGGAACAGAGGAAAAGGCAAAAAACTGACATGCTGGCCAGATCTTTCATATTGCAAGGAATTCCCAATGAGATTTATGTCAAAACAGATATCTACAAGGCTACAGGGAAGCAGATGTGGGATCAACTGGAAAAGATGATGCTAGGGTCTAAGAATGGTAATCAGCTAAAAGTGTCAAACTGTCTGAACAACTATGAAGAATTCAAGGCAAAAGAAGGTGAAAGTCTCGAGGCTACTTATGACAGGTTTGTTACTCTTCTGAACGAGCTGAGCAAAAACAGAGTCAAGAAGTCTCAGATTGAGCTAAATGTGAAATTCTTGAGTATCTTACAACCTGAGTGGAAGAGGTTTACTCGTCAAATGAAACAGATGACATATCTCAATGAGATACCTTTACATGAAGTTTATGAGACTCTGAAACAAAATGAGGAAGAGGTAGAAGAGATTAGAGATGATAAGAAGAAAGCTGAGAAACTGATAGCAGATCCAGTAGCCCTGGAAGTTAAGAAGAAAGAGAAGAGATCTGTAAGTTCGAAGAAGAAAAAGGTGATGGTGTCTGAAACTGAGGAAGAGGAAAGTGAAGATTCTGATTCTGATGATGGTGAGAATCTGAAGCAAGGAATGCTTCTATTGACCAAGGCCTTCCAGAAGAAATTTTACAAGAAACCGGGGTCAAATATTTAGAGGTACTCATCAGGATCTAGAAACTACGAGCATAAGGAGAGAGTGGAAAGTAGAAATTTTGATGACAGGAGATCTGATGAGAAGAATTTTGCTGAGAAGAAGTCTGAAAAGAAATATCTGAATGATTATGCAGAGAAGAAAGCTGATCAACTAGTTAAGTGTTATAACTGTGGCAAAGTATGCCATTTTGCTAAAGATTGTCAGAAGCGGAAGGTCCGCAATTCAGAGTATTACATGAACAAAATGCTACTGTCCAAGCAATAAGAAGCTAGCAAAGCATTAATGGCTGAAGATGAATACTGGTTGGATCATTCAGATGTTAAAGAGGAAAAAGAGGAAACTGCTCATATGTGCTTTATGGGTCAGAATGTTACTGAAGAGGATTCTGATGCGGAGGATAGTGAAGAGGTAAACGATATGACTGAATGTGATTTCTTATCTCAAATGAAATCCATGATGATTGAACTTCAGGATTTGCAGTCTAAACTTAAACGCGAAAAATGTATCATTAAAGAGAAAAACCAATCGATACTGAAACTCAACAATGATATTGCTGAGAAGAATGTATTGATTGAGGCTTTACACAAAAATATTGATACCAGTGCTAAAGAAAAGATTGTAATCCATCATCAACTGTCTGAAACATCTTCAAAATTTAAACTATGTGAACTTGAGATTAAAGAGGTTGCGAAAAAGTGTTTATCTTTAAAGAAAGAAAACAAATCTTTGGTTGAAAAAGTGAATGTTTTGGAAGAAAAACTGTATACTCTAGGTCAGACTAAGCAAACCATTCATCTTAATAAACCAAAAGAGAGTAGTGAGTGTTGGGGTGTTGGCTATGATAACCCACACTATTTGAAAAAGGGTATTTCCAAGGTGTTTGCTCTATATGATTTTGGTTTTCTAAAATTGGTACCTCAATATCCTAAAATCAAAGTTAAATGGACAAAATTATCAGATGAGGATGAAGCTAAGGAAATTGAGAAAAGGAAAAATAAAACTAAGATGCAACTTCCATTTCGTTATGAGAGGTTGAATTCTAGTTATAGTTCTACACAGTCAAAATTTCTTTCTAACGATTATTTTCAAAGCTTTTATACAGAGGAAATGGAGGCAAAACCGGTTGAAGGTAAAATTTATGTTCCTCCACTCATTTTAGAAAGTAAAATTTATGAACTTGAGAACACTCTTGTAGATGAGAGGATTTTGACTGGGCAAGAACAAATGATATTCTCAACTGTTTTTATAAATATTGATTTCTCAAATTCTTCCAAAGTTTCTAAATCGAATGATGTTAATTGTCTGTTTGATGAAGAGTTTGATTTCCTAAATTCTGATGGTTGTTTTGATGAATGTGTTGATCAATTTGATTTTAATGCAAAACTTCCAGATCATTCTCAATTTATTGTAAATTCCAAAGGTTTACTAAGTGTATTTGTAAAGGGTCATCAACAAAAGTTGATAAACCAGTTTCGGTGAGTACCAAATGTGCCAAAGTTAAGAAGAAAAAGAATAGGCATTCACAAAAACCGATTAACACTGGTAAATCTAGGAAAAGGCAGTCTTTTAAATCTCACAGTTCTAACTTTCAAAATTCATATGTTTTAGATGTGAAAAAGAAAAAGCCTGAAGTGAGTTCGGAATGAAGATCAAAGAAGAAAGTTGAAGAGACTACAAAATCATGTTCTAACATTGATTGTAATAGAATGACTGTTAGTGATACTGATGTAGTTGGTAATATTGCTTTTCTTAAACCAAAACTTGTATCTTCTTACAAGACATATTCAATAAAGCAATTGCTCCAATTATCTCCGTCTACTAATAAGTCTTCTAAATATCGTAGAAATGATTTTGTATCTTGACAATATTCTGATAATTGGTTTGGTTCATATCATGTATATAATTCATATGTTTCAAAAGATTTTCAAAAGATCAAAGGGTCCGAATTCAAATGGATGCCAAAATCATATGCTAACGTGCTAGGACCCATCTATAAATGGGTACCTAAACCTCTTGTTCCTTGATTTCTCATGTGTAGACCCGTTATATGTGGTACTTGGATTCTGGTTGCTCCAAGCATATGATCGGGTAGAAAGATATTTTATCTAATTATACAGAGAAATTTTGCGGGAACATCAGATTTGGAAATGACCAGTTTTCACCAATACTGGGATATGGAGATGTTGCGCATGAAAATGTAACAATCAAGAAGGTGAGCTACGTTGAAGGATTAGGACACAACCTATTCAGCATTGGTCAGTTCTGTGACAAAGATTTAGAGGTGAATTTCAAGGCCAAGCGATGTTGTGTGAGAACTGAAGATGGTAAAGAACTTTTGGTCGGAACGCGAAAGTCAAACCTCTACATGATTAATCTGTCTAAAGTAAAGACTGATAATGCGGTGTGTCTACTTTCAAAAGCCTCTATGCAACAGAACTGGTTATGGCATAGATGGCTATCTCATCTCAACTTTCGATACATCAACAAACTGGTGACTGGTAATTTGGTGAAAGGACTTCCTAAGCTAAAATATGTTAAAGAACATCTGTGTGCTGCGTGTGAGAAGGGCAAGATGATAGGGATTCTCATAAGCTTAAGCCTGAACGGAGTACAAGTACTTTTTTGGATCTACTGCATATGGATCTCTGTGGTCCAATGCGTACTCAAAGCATCAACAACAAGAAATATGTGTTGGTTATTGTGGACGATTATTCAAGATACACTTGGGTCAAATTTCTAAGATCGACAGATGAGACGCCCGATGTCATCATCTCATTCTTAAAGACCACTCAAGTGAATTTGCAGAAGACAGTAAAGCTTCTTAGAACTGATAATGGCATAGAATTCAAGAACAAAATTGTTGACGATTATCTCGAATCGGTCGGGATAACACACCAAGTTTCTGTTGCCAGAACACCAGAACAGAATGTAGTAGTAGAAAGGCGAAACAGAACTCTAGTCGAGGCTGCTCATACTATGCTGAGTCAATCTGATCTACCTCTATTTCTGTGGGCTGAAGTTATGTCAACTGTATGCTATACGTAGAATCACTCCATTATTCATCGCCGGTTTGGTAAAACACCATATGCTTTGATTAATAACCGAATACCTAGCATTAAACATTTTCACATCTTTGGATGCAGGTGTTTTGTGCTGAATGACAAGGAGAACTTGAACAAGTTCAGTCCTAAGGCTGATGAAGGCTTTTTCATCAGATATTCTCAGACGTCTGCTGCATACAGAGTTTACTTGAAGAAGTCGAAGATCGTGGACGTAACATTCGATGAAGATATGGCTTCTGTTCAAAGCAGTTCAGAACCCGTTATTACCGGAGTATTAGCTTCTGGAAAGATCAGTCCAGAACCTGCGATTAATGTTTCTAATTCTGATAAAGCCTCAACGTTTACATCTCATTTATCATATCTAGATTTACTGTTTGAATTTTTCTATAATGAATTTCTTGGTTCTAGAGTGACTAAACCTGTTGTGATTGACAGATCTAAAGATTCAAGTAATCATCATCCAATCACTTCAGATATCTCAACTGACCCAAATTCGCCGATTTAGGAAGAAATTCAAATTCAAACGCATACTCAATCGGTTGAAGCTGTACATGTTAATGAAGAGGCAGAGGTTGCAACATCAGTTGGATGCACTGTCATGCCTACTCAACAGACAAGAAATGTTCAATCAACTGAAACCTCTGTACCTGTTACTTCAATTGAACCCCAACCAGAAGATAATAGTGGATACTTAGATGATCAACATGATCAATCTATATCTAATCCACTCCCTCATGAACATAAGTGGACCAAAGAGCACCCCATACGTCAAATCATTGGAGATCCGTCCAAGCCGGTGCAAACTAGGTCTGCAACATTGAACCAATGCATGCATGATTACTTTCTGAGTAAGATAGATCCTACCCGAGTATCTGAAGCTCTAGCTGATTCAGATTGGATAGTTGCAATGGAAGAAGAGCTTAATCAGTTCGAAGCGCTTAAAGTCTGGAGACTCGTGCCCCGACCTGAAGGAAAAACAATCATTGGCACGAAAGGGGTATTCAAAAACAAGAAAGATGATGATGGTATCATAGTAAGGAACAAAGCAAGACTTGTTGCTAAAGGATATAGGCAAGAGGAAGGAATAGATTACGACAAGACTTATGCTCCAGTTGCGCGTATAGAGGCAATCATAATGTTTTTAGCTTATGCCGCACACTAGAACTTTACAGTCTATGTGAGTCCAAGATCAATGAATCCTAGAGAGAGAAAGTAGAGGGAGAGTAACAAGGATGCTCAAAGTAAGATTGTATTGATGTGTGCGTGAGAATTCTTACAAAGACACAAGACCAAAGGGACTTAAATACCCTTGGTCAAATACAACACAGTATTAGACTTTAGACAAGTATTTGACCAAACCTATAAATACAATGATTACTATAAAGTCAGACTTAACAATCTCCCCCTTAGTAATCATTGGCACTCTGGTCTTCAAAATTCATCTTCTAAATCAGCACGGACCATTAAAGCGACTTTAAAAAGCAATATGACTTTTAAAAAAAAAATTTCTTCTCAGCATCTTTCATTTTGAATTGTCTTTGCTGCCTTTGACAAGCTTTGACAAGACTTGGAACAGTAGCTTGTGCTCTAAACGACACACCTCTTTTGAAAGTCCTTGAATGAACTGTGGTGGTCGGAGCAGGAACAACAAAAGAATTAAAATGGCTGAGAGAATAGAATCTTTGAGCAAATCTTGATCAGTAGATAAACATTTGAGCTCTTTGTCTCTTAATCATCTCCTTTAACTTCTCTTAATTCTCCCCTCATGACCTTGATGATCGGGATCAACTTGGTCATGCAAATGTTGGAGACGAGACAGCTTAAGATCTGCAAAATCAAAGAAACGGAGAAAAACAAGAGAGGTTTGCGCGTCACGCTGGTAGCGCAAAGTGAGGTTTGCGTTACACCAAGGTGGCGCAAAGCAAGGTTTGCGCGAAGCAAAGGTAGCGCAAATCAAGGTTTGCGCGAAGCGAAGGTCGCGCAAAGCAAGGTTTGCGCGACCAACTGATGGCGCAAAGCTGACTTAAACTCAGAAAATTTTTTACCTTTTTAAGCTCTTTGACTCCCCGTACACAAATGCACTAGATATGACAATTCAAGTTAGCATTCATATAAAGAAAATCAGATACTCCCCCTCAAAAACAGATATGATCATTAAGAAAAATTCTCCTTTTTCACTCCCCCTTGAATAATGCTCAAACCCATTTGAAATATATTTATGAGAACACAATGAATGTAAACATCAATGTAGAAAGAAAAATATACTGAATATGTATTTTGAAACGACTAAATATATAAAAATTTAAACACAAACAAATAAAATTCTACTTAGTAAAATATCACAATAAAATCCATCAAATGAAATCAAATGTATGTGTTTGGATACAGAAACAAGTTTTATTACATATCAAGTTAAGACATGTTCAGTTTCAAAAAGTTTCATTAATCTATTCAGTGTGCTCGTATGTGAACTTCGATTAGCTTCAAGAAAATGCAATTCTAAAAATATAATAGAGAACTTTGCATGTAATCACACTAAGCCATCAAAAATTCAAACTTTCACAAATTTACAGGTTTATTGCAACTCAGAAATTTTAACCAAGTATCATGAGATGTGTGCTCATTGGCATCTTTTAGTATTGTGCACTATGACATCTTTACATGAGTGTGCTCTTTGGCATGTTTTAAGCTTGTGCACATTTGACATCTTTTTAATCAAAAAGTTTATTAAGTAAAGAACATGCCGTAAACGTAACTTTCTATCTGACCCTACTGCAGAATTTGGGTCAGCCGCTCCAAAACCAGTTGGCCTTAGGGGACTAGGTGTCAAGCACCCCTTGGAACTTACTCTCCCAGATCAGAAAGGCTACATCGACATATCCTAAACCCATTCATACCAGTAGAACATGACTTTCGATCTGATTTTATAGAAGGATTTAGGTTCGATCACTCCCAGATCAAATGACCTTAGGGGACCAGATGACAAGCATCCCACATAACTTACTTTCCCAAACCAGAAAGGTCACAGGTACAAACTTTTAAACTTAGAGATTTCTGATTTATAAGAATTTAATAATCATCTCAAACACAAGGTTTTACGTCTAAGTGCTTAGCCCATATTTTCATTACAATCCAAAATTCCGACTTTTTAGGTTTTCTAAGCATTCTAAACTATAAATATTCCGAATCACACAACTTTAAAGAAAAAACAAAAGTTACAAACATGTTGCTGACTTTTCGACTTTTGTTAGAACTGAAATTTGAACATATAAGAACTTTAATATAAACAAAGCAACTTGAAAATTTATCCTATACACACATTTTATTCAAAAGAAAGAAAATTGTAAAACTTTTACTTTATAGAATAAAATTTGTAAAGGTTTAAACTTTTAAAACAACACGCCGAAATTTTAAAATTAGAAATATTTGATCGGCAAGTTTATATTTAGTTGAAATAAAATATAATTCAATAATATCATCTTTCACACAATGTAAAAAAAAATTTGTGTCTCTTTTGAAAAATAGGGTTGAACAAATTCAGGAGTTGTATTGAAAATTGCTCAGATTTTTTAAAACATTTTGAGATAACTGGAACAACATCATTATAAGATATAAATGCAGCGGAATAGAATAGATGTACTCACAATATCTCATTTAGTTAGAAGCTTAATGCATTGAAAAACGAGTCCTAGACTGATATGTCTAGAAGTCATATTTTTTTTAAGCACGGGTTCTGAGCTGGATTACTCAGAAGCCAAAGTATTGACAATGAAGATCGGGTTTTGAACTGCTGTATTCAAAAACCATTCTTTCTCTTACTCCCCCTTAACATGAGATGCCTGCAACTTAGAATCAGATTTAGACTTGGGTATCCACTTGAATTTGGGCCCATGAAAGTTAGTTGCAATTCTTATGGGGAAATATTTATAATATTTGACAGTTAAAGCATGAGAAAAATGATCAGAATGATAGGCACAATCATCAGAAGAGAAAGCATAATCATCAGAACTAGAATCTGAGGAAGAACATGAAACATGTTTTGAAATTCGAATCATTTGTTTTATAGAGTACTTTGAAATTTTATTACAAGAAACAAATGAATCGCTTTTATAGAATTTGTCTACACATTTATCCCCATCAAAAGTAGGTTCATCAGATGTCCGCTTTGTTCTCCAGATCTGCTTCTTTGACTTGCTCAAAGTCCTATCTGAAAGATTAGAATTGGAAGAATTAGAACTGTCAGAAAGAACTATATCTTGTTTCTTCGACTTCTTTGACCTTCTTCTTTTACACTTAGGTTTATAATATTGATCATTGAGCGTAAAAGAATCATCAAGAATTTTAGATGAAATATTTAAATCAGAAGAAATAATTTTATCCAAGCAATTAATCTGATCAACTAATAAATCTGAATTTGCCTCGGAGTCTGAATTATTTTGAGAAAAGATTTTAAAATTTGAAACATTCTTTTTATTTTCCTTAGAATCAGAAGAAAGGTTAGAAATAGAATCTGATTTTTGAGAAAATAATTTTTCTTCAAGACTAGACGTCATGAAAGAAAGAATAATATCAGATTCAATTTTCTTTAAAATATTTTGATCTTCTATCTTATCTTCAAGATCGATGATTGTACTCTCTAATACCAATGGAGGAGTATATTTCTTAGAATCATAAATGATTGGAGAAATATTTTTCTTATCAGAATTAGAAGCATAAGGATCAATAAAATCATCAGACATTGAAGATTTGATAGGAGATATATCTTTTAAAACTCTTTTTCCTCTCCTTGATTTTTCAGGAAAATATTTTGCATTTTTGCTTGTATAAACAAAAGGAATTTCATTTTTCTTGTTATTTGTTCTTTTCTTATTTTCGATTTCTAACACTTGCTTCTCATTCATCCAATCAATTTTAAATTGAGGAGCATAATGAGCAAGAGTCAGATAATCGTATTTATATAAAGTTGGGGATTTTTCAATCGCATTGTTTAAACAATGAGGATTTTCAAAACCAAGTCCCCACCTTTGTTTTAAAGCTTCTTCACTCCTCGGTTTGTTCATAAAGATTGTTTGATCAGATTGATTTCTTCGATAAAGCTTTTCTTCTAATTTATTTATTTAATCTGAAAATTCATCTTTTAAATTAGTCATAGCCGTCAAAGATTCAAGATATGTCTTATTTGAATTTTCCAACACATCCAATTTCTTTTGAAAGATGTCTTTAGTATTTTCTAAAATAGATTTTTCATCTTTCAAAGAAATTTTCAGTTTGGCAATCAAATCTGACTTTTCAGAATTTAAATTTTTTTCAGATATTAACTTAGAACGCAAATCAGACAAAGCAGTAATTATGATTTTCATCTGAGAGGTAATAAAATTGTAATCAAAATCAGTATATACCTCATCTTCATCCGTATCAGAATCGTCTGACTGATCATCTCCGACCAAACACATCTGAGCGATCTCTACATTTGTAGCTTCATTGTCAGAGTGATCCAGCTAGAATTCTTCTTCTGCTAGCAAAGCAGTTCCTTTCTCTCTTTTCTCGGCCAGTTCCAATTTCTTTTTGTAATAAGCTGAGTCCTTAACCTTCTTTGCTCGACACTCCTTTGAAATGTGTCCCGACTTTCCACAGTTGTAGCAGGTGGCAGTCTTTGGCTCGGGCACTTTGGCTCTAGTCACAGAAGTGAAGCGAGAAGAGTTGGAACCAGTTCTTGGTTGGAACTTTTTCTGGTAATGTTGAGAGAGAAGGATCATAGCTTTCTGCAGAGCCTCTCCACCATCATCAGGTGACCCGTTGTAAGCGTTATCAGACAACGCTTGTTCAGCCAGTTGGCTCGTGAGGAGTGCAACCGGGTCCACTGACTTCTTGTTCTTTTTCTCTAGTTTAGCTCTCTTCTCAAGCACAATACATTCATCAGTTAGCATAATCTCGAACATTTCTTGGATTTGCATTGTATAGATTCTGACATCATTCCTCAATCTGTGACATGTTTTATTCCATTCAGGTTGCAATGTGTTGAGGAACTTCAGATTTGTCTCGAGATCAGTCTTTACAACTTTAATCTTCCTAAGATCATTGATCACGGCACAAAATCGGTCATACACAGCTTTCAGTGGCTCCCCATCATTGGCTTTGAATTCTTCAAAATTATTCATGTAACGAGTGTGTCGAAGTTGAATTGCAACAGAAGATCCAATCATAATCTTTTTCAGCTGTTGCCACATTAGATTAGGATGAGTTTTAAAACAATCAATCCTGTTGTATACAGAGTTGGGCAAGGCCAACATCATATTTGCCTTAATGTCCCGATCAGCTTGATATGCAGACAACTCATCATGTGAATACTCTTTAGTGGGCTTATATAATCCAGAAGCCAATTTGGGTTTTTTCAAACGGTCCTTCAGATAAAATGATCATCATGTCATTTCCATTCTTTTGTCGTTCAATGAAGTTCAGGAACCGATCTTGCCACTGTGTAAATTCATTTTCATCTATCAGAACAGGTGGACGATTTTCTGTACCCAAAGACATCATTAGATCACTTTTGTAGAACTGAGCTTGATAAGAAAATTTGTCAGAATCCATGGCAGATGTTCAAAAATATTCTAAGTCTGAGACTTGCGCAAAGTTGAGCTTTGCGTGAGAAGGATGAAACGCAAATGAGACTTTGCGTGAGCAGGCAGATACGCAAATTGAGCTTTGCGTTAGAAGAAGGATACGCAAATTGGACTTTGCGTGAGTCACTTGTTGCGCAAATCTTGCTTTGCGTAATGAACTTGATACGCAAACCAACTTTGCGTGAGTAGCGGTATACGAAAAGTGAACTTTGCGTAACACGGAGGAAACGCAAACTGGACTTTGCGTAACACGGAGGAAACGCAAACTGGACTTTGTGGAACACGGAGGAAACGCAAACTGGACTTTGCGTGTTATGTTGAATGTGTAAACTGGAGGACGAGAACTTTTCGGAATGCACTGGATACGCAAAGTTTAAGCTTTGCGTGATAAACTCAATGCGAAAACCTGAAACAAAAGAACAAAATTAGTAGAACACGCAGCGCAAAGTAGGAAGAACTTGCGCAAGGCAATATGAATCTCACGCAAACTTTAGATCTTGCGCAAAGTTCACAAAATCAAGAAAAACTCCAAAAACTTGATTTCAAAACAGATTTTGATGAAATTTTCTTATAACAACACGTTCAAAAACAACTTTTAAACACTTTTCAATCGAAAATTTCGATTAAAATTCACAAAAACACGATTTCAAGAATGTAACAGTACTTAAGAACGGGTTTTCCAGAAAATCTTTAAAATTCAAAATCGAAGATCAAAACTTGATTTTCATGCAAAACTATATGAAACAATTATGTTCTCCTATCAAAAACGAGTTCACAAAAACAAATTACAACACAATTCGACCTAAAAACAGTCCGAATTTGATGAAAAATCAAGAAAACAAGATTTTCTAGAAAAATTCAAGAAAATGGATCAAATTTTCGATTAATTCAACAATTTCAGGAACAAAAAATAAATCTCTCAATCCTCTCAAGATTCAGATTGGCTCTGATACCAATTGTGAGTCCAAGATCAATGAATCCTAGAGAGAGAAAGTAGAGAGAGAGTAACAAGGATGCTCAAAGTAAGATTGTATTGATGTGTGCGTGAGAATTCTTACAAAGACACAAGACCAAAGGGACTTAAATACCCTTGGTCAAATACAACACAGTATTAGACTTTAGACACAGTATTTGACCAAACCTATAAATACAATGATTACTATAAAGTTAGACTTAACAGTCTATCAAATGGACGTGAAGACTGCCTTTCTGAATGGCATTCTAAAGGAGGAAGTCTATGTCTCGCAGCCTGAAGGCTTTGTCAATCCAGATAAACCAGATCATGTATATATCCTAGACAAAGATCTTTATGGTTTGAAACAAGCTCCTCGCGCATGGTATGACGTTCTATCCAAATTTTAAGTCAAGTCTGTTTTTTCTAAAGGTAAAATCGATACTACTCTCTTTATTAAAAAGGAGAAAGCTGATATCATTTTAATTCAGATATATGTGGACGACATTATATTTGGTTCAACTAATCCAAAGTATTTTAAGAATTTTTCAAACCTCATGGTGTCACGTTTTCAGATGAGTATGATGGGAGGTATGAACTTCTTTCTCGGATTACAAGTTAAACAATTTTCTACGGGGATTTTCATTAATCAAGCGAAGTACATTTATGATATTCTTAGAAAATTTAAAATGGAAAATTGTACTCCAATTTCTACCCCGATGGCACCAGGTACTAAGATTGGAGCTGATCTTTCGGGAAAAGCTGTTGATGTTAGAACTTATAGAGGAATGATTGGTTCTTTAATGTACTTGACGACTAGTCGTCCAGATATTATGTTTTCTACATGCTTATGTGCTAGATATCAGGCTTCGCCTAAAGAATCCCATCTTTCAGCGGTTAAACGTATATTTAGGTATCTGAAGGGAACTGCAGATCTTGTTTTATGGTATCCTAAAGATACTGGTTTGGAGCTAACAGCGTATTCAGTCGCAGATCATGCAGGTTGTATGCTTGATAAGAAGAGTACTTTGGGACACATACAATTCTTGGGAGATAAGCTCGTGAGTTGGGCTTCGAAGAAACAACTATGTGTATCTACTTCAACAGCCGATGCAGAGTACGTAGCTGCGACTAGCTGCTGTTCTCAAGTGTTGTGGATGCGAACACAACTCCGAGATTATAGCTTCAAGTACAACAATATCCCGATTTACTGCGATTCAAAGAGCGCTATCGCTATATCTGCAAATCCTGTTCAACATACGAAAACCAAGCACATTGACGTGCGATATCATTTTATTAATGACAATGTTGAAAAAGGTACAATCGAACTTTACTTTGTAAACACAGATTATCAACTTGCTGATTTATTCACCAAGCCATTAGACGAAAAGAGATTTAATTTTCTCATTTCAAAACTTGGTATGTTAAATCTCAAGACTTAATCTGTAGTTACCTAGTACAATTTATCTTTGTTATTTTTCTTCGTTTCTTTATTTTTAATCTGATAGATATCTGCACTAAAGGTTGTTCATGATTTCAGGGTGAGTGTGAGACAAAGATAAGATGATCTACATTCTAAGGGAGAGTTAGAGAATTTTGCATATATCTTATATTGACATATTTTATGATGCATATTTTCAGGGGGAGTAAGGACAATGAGTTCTGATTACATCTGATTAGAACTCGTTCTTAACAAGTTTTATTTCTTTCATGTCTTTATTTTTTCCATAACGTTGTGAATAAGACTTTGTACTTTGATGACTTTTTGACTTAATGCATATTTTGAGGGGGAGATTACATGATAATATCTCTCATGGTTTGGAGCTGACTTCATGAGATTTAAGATGAGCGTAAGGCATATTCTATTCTAATATCATACATATTTGAAAGATGGACGACTTTCAGATATGAAAACATGTTCTTAAATGTTAAACCACTTCTCGATTCTTAAACAGATTTCATGAATACAGAAGTGTGATTTTAAATGTTTTCAATTTTTGAACTTTAATGGTTAACTAACCGTATGTTTCCAAAGATATATACTTGTGTATTATCTTTCCATATACTGTCAAGTATTCACACACACCGGTTTAGTACTTTTATTGACTAAGTTCTTACCATGTCTCAAATTTGGAACTAATCTTCGATAGTAAGATGTACCGTTTGAACTTCATTGATATTCGAGTGTTGATTCATTCAAAACGTTTCTTTCAAGACTTGTCTATATTTTATTTGTATAGACAAATTCCAATTTTTCATTACATAAGCTTTTATTGATAAATCATTCATATTTGATCTTTTCATACATAGTCATATTCTCAAACAAGTAATTTGTATTCATTTCATTCATTCAATATCCTTGTTTTGAGAGAATTTTTCATGATTAAAATGCTTAAATCTTCATGATTATCTTCATGAGCATACAAATATCTGACATGTATTTCATACTGTGCTTTAACTGAAAAGTTAAACCAGTCGAGCAACATTGTGCTTTTAGGACAATTACATGGGAATTATGTGCGCTTAATTGAACTTCTATGGATTCACGTTAACTAGTGTTTCCTACCGAAGAAGTTAACCTTGAGTGATCGAGAGGCGATAGGTCAATATCTGAGTGTAGGTGTGTGCTGAGATAAAATGAAAAGAGAGTTTGGTTAGCAGTGAGCTTAAATGATTAAAAGAAAGAGGGTGTGAGAACAGAGTTAAAACAATATCAAACTCTGCACCAACTTTTTCTAAGCCAGGCAGCCATATTACTGTTGTTTCTCAAATTCTTTCGTGAACATCGTTGAAACAGGCAAGTAGCCCATTCCAACTCTTGATTTAAACCCCACCAGCTACTCATCTTTTTCTCAACAAAGAGATGTTTCAATTTTTCTTGGGGATGCAACACATATGCTATCTGATCTTCATTCGGAAGATGTGGATATTGAAACAGAAGGAAGTCTGCCCCACCTTCGCACTTCGATCATGCACAATTGAGTCCGTGTATTACTATTGTTGTCTCAATGGTTTACACATTTTTGAGCCTAATTGATAAAGAAATCATCATGCTTAATTCTTTCATACACAAACACATACACACAGGAAATTCGTTTTTCTGTCTAAACGTTCATAGTTTAACCTTGTGTTATTCAATGATTGAATGGAAGACCTGGGGGAGTGAACATCAAAAAGCTCCTTTCAATGTGTATTTGTTACACATAGTGGCTTCGTATTTGTCTGAATTTGAAAATATTTGGATGAATACATTATGAATTGACGGATGTTCAGTGGCTCAGTGGCAAAAATCAATGGTCAGAAAAGATTCATGACATTTCTTGAGGAGATTTTGATGATTTCTATGCTTTATCATCAAAAAGGGGGATAAATTATTTCAAGAAATGTTGGTTGAAGAAATGTTTGTAACAGTTTTGAAGTTGATCAAGAATTGACAGAGCTGGAATGTTATATTTTTCTAGAGTCTGGAGAGATTGTTCAAGATTTGAAAGAAAGTTCAAAGATTTTGGAAATTTTGCTGAAGATTTCAGAAAATTTCTTTGAAGATTATTTGCTAAAGCAAAGAGAGCTACATCTGAAGATAATTTCTTTCTAAAGTCTGAAAGAGGTAGTAATAACCTTTGGGGGAGATTGTTAAATATTATTTGGAGAAGATTACAGAAAGTTTTGAAGACAACTTAAAGAAAAGAGGATAATGTATAATTTTGTGATAAAGGAAGAGATTGTGCTTTATTGCTGAAATTTCAAAAGGGGGAGATTGTTAGTGCACAAATGTGTTGGATACAAGATCATGAAGAATTAAAGTCAAAGTCAAAGCTCAAGTCAAGCCTCTCAAGCATAAAGTCAAAGTCTTTGTAATAAATGTCAAAGTCAAAGTGTTTGTATTTTGTGTTTCCTTGTAATTTGATAGAAGGTATAAATAGTCTTTTTTTTATGTTAGTAGACTCATATGACTATCTGAGAGTTTGAGTTTAGAGAGAGAAAGCTTCCTGTTCATACGAATTCTAACTTCAGAATTAATGGCAATTTGAATTGATTCTTGTTGTTGATAAACTAATTTAGAACTTGGTATTGTGGGACACACATATATCGATAAAATATTTTAACAATTTTGATCTCAATGAACCCATCAACATTCCTCAATCGTGATGGTCTTCGTATTTGAATTTTTACTTGCCAAAATATATAGTTGATTTAAAAGTAAAGGGTTTGTTGGATAATAAATACCTGATAAAAGAGTTGTTGCATTTTTAAAGTCACCTAAAATTTCGTATAATCCTCCAAGCACAGCCCAATCTTGATTTCCAATAGTATTATCCACGTAATTAATATTACAAAATGCCTGAATAAAATATTTTTGTTTTAGCAAATTTTCAATCATATAATAAGTCGAATTTCATCGAATGGGAATATCAAAGTTCGGTTCCAAAGCGCGAAAACCAACATCTTCACAATACTTTTTATATAATTCATCGTAACATAAGTCTAAACTTATTTATTACGGGTTTACAAGTATTTAAACCGTTTTGAACAGTTAAATTTATTATGTGTGCACAACAACGTGTATGAAATAATTGACCGTCAAAAATAGGGGTCAATGTCAACTTTAATATTTTCACACATCGATTATTATTACTAGCGTTATCAAGTGAAATGCTAATGACTTTAGAATATAAATTATAAAATATAAGACTTTTTTTCATAATCGAAAATTGGCGATCATCCGAAAATGTGATTACACGTTTGCATAATTTTCACGATTGCGGCTCAACCTAATGTGTCGTTACACATATATAAGAAATTGGCAATCCATGTGGTGCGCTCCATATCATACGTTAAAGAAACGTTGTTAGGTAAAAGAGAAAACATTTCTCGCATTTCATTTTTACAAATTTTCCAATTTTTAATTGTATCATGTCTAAGAGTTTGACGACTTACTGGCTTATAGCGTGGTTGTAGCGGTTTTTTTGGATCAACTTCTTAAGGTGAGGATTGTTGAAATGTCCGAACGGCAACCCCACTTGAATGACACATTGTGTTGTCATTTGCCGGTCGACATCAAACGATCATATTTGACCTTGATCACCCCTGATCTCAACCCCGGGCACATTCTTTCAATGTTCTGCCTTAAGGTTAAATTTCCTTTTGCTGTAAGGAGAGCTCCACACGTTTTGCATTGCGACTTGTTTTCCCATTAGTGAGAATCACCATGTTGTAAAAATACCAAACCTCAGACTTTCGTCGATGCTCAGCGATAACATGGGCAATTGTTTCGTTTGATACATCATGATATTCACCAGCCATTTTGGAAGAGAAAGAGAGAAAGAGATGAGAATTGAGATGTTAGTGCAAATATATGTTGGATACAAGATCATGGAGACTGAAGACTAAAGGTCAAAGTCAAAGAGCTCAAGTCAAACCCTCATGCTAATTCAAAGTCATTTGTAATAAAGTCAAAGTCAAAGTCAATGTATTGTTAGTGTTTAGTGTTCTAAAGTAGCTTAGTATAAATTGATTTTTGTTCGTAGACTCATTAGACTAGAAGAGCGTGTATTGTGAGTGAAATTGTAGAGAGAGAAATATATTGAGAGCTTGTGTAATCGATTTCTGAATTTGAAATAAAAGTGGAAATTGATTGATTTGGTATTGTCGTCTTGATTTGCACTGATTATGGGACACACAATTGGTATCAGAGCGTACGAATTTTCAGAAGTTGTTATCTAATTCAAGAATCTTGGTCGAAATTTTCAAGAACTCGCTAAACGACTGTGGAGACTCGATTGTTGCGATTCAGTGTTGTTTTTTTATTTGAATTTTATGTTTTTGTATTCGTTTTTACATATAGAATATGATTTGTTTGATCTGTTCTTCCTAATTCACATCAATTTGGTGTGAATTTTGATTTTTTTTGGATTTTAGTTTGAGTACGTTTTACGCACTGTGTAGTGATCAAGATTGTAATTTTGGTGTTGTTGTTTGAAATTCATTGATTGTAATCTGTTTAGAGAGTGTTCGTGGGTGAATTGGTAAGTTTTCAGGATCTAATTCGAAGTTTTGGATCGAAATCGAGTTGAAAATTGAAGTTTTTGGTCTAAGATCTGAAGAACTCGCATAGAAATTGAAGAACTCGCATAAAATGAAGAACTCGCATGATGGAATTCGCATGGTACTCATTTTTCTGAAAAATCTAAGTGTAGAATTCACATGAGAGTTGTGTGCGAAATCCTCAGAATTCGCATAATCTTTCATACGAAAAGTCAGATTTCGCATAACTCTCTTATACGAAAAGTTTGTTGAAAATTTTCCAAGGACAAAATTCGCATATGCTTGTATACAAAAAGTAAGGAACTCGCATATAGTAGCATACGAATTCCTAGAATTCGCATTGTGCTTCATGCGAATTGCTCAGAATTCGCTTAAGGGTTACATACGAATTGCTCAGATTTCGCATAAAAAGTTGAAAATTTTTCGAAGTGTTGATTTCGCATCGATACGAATTCTTTGAGGTTCAAATATTTTCGAAGTATAGAATTCTTATCTCTGTTGTGTGAAAAGTTTCATGCGAATTCTCTTGATTGTGCGAATTTTATTATGTACGAATTCCTTACGTTGTGCGAATTCTTAAGTATTTTTGTGTGTGTGCGAATTTTATGTGAATTTTGTGAAATTTTCATACTTAGAATTTTTCCTGTGTTTTTGAAGGTTGACCAAGTTTGACTTTTGCAGATCAAGTTTGTTTCTGAATTTTTGACGATCAGTTTATCTTAGTGCATTATCAAAGATGACTTCCCGAGAGGCTCTAGCTATTGGTACTGACGTGAAGCCACCAGTTCTGTTTAAGGGCGAATATGAACAATGGAAGGATAGGTTCCTAGATTTCATTGACCGGAACGATTGGGGAGATTATATCAGAATATCGTTAAAAGAAGGAGTGATGAAACCTCCTACAAAGATTCTGTCTACTGAAGGCGAAAATGGTGAGGAAGTAGTCAACAAGGAGTACCCATTGTCACATGAGGAATACACTGATGAACAGAGGAAAATAGTTAAAGCTGATAGATTGGAAAGGTCGTTTATTTTACAAGGGATTCCAAACGAGAAATACGTAACGATTGATAGCTACAATGCCACGGGCAATGAGATGTGGGGTCAGCTTGAAAAGATGATGCTCGGATCAAAGATCGGTAATCAACTGAAAGTATCAAACTGCTTGAATAATTGCGAAGAATTCTAGGCAAAGGAGGGTGAATCTATTGAGGCTACCTATGACAGGTTTGTGACTCTGCTGAACGAGCTAAGCAAGAATAAAGTCAGGAAGTCTTAGATATAGCTGAATGTCAAATGCCTGAGTATTCTACAACCCGAGTGGAATAGGTTCACAAGACAAATGAAGCAGATGAAGGATTTGAATGAAATGCCACTTCATGAGGTGTATGAGACTTTAAGGCAAAATGAGGAAGAGGTAGAAGAAATTAAAGATGAGAAAAAGAAAGCTGAGAAAGTGGTTACTGATCTGGTTGCTTTGGTGGTAAAAAAGAAAGAAAAGAGATCTGTGATCATGAAGAAGAAGAAGGTTATAGTTTCTGAATCCGATGAAGTTAAAAGTGAGGAAGATTCTAATTCTGATGACTATGAAAACCTGAAACAAGCCATGCTACTTTTGACAAAAGATTTTCAGAAGAAATTCTATAAGAAACCGAGGTCGAACAGTTAGCGATACTCATCTGGTTCAAGAAACTACGAGCACAAAGAGAGAGTTGAGAGCAAGAGATTTGAAGAGAAAAGGCCGGAGGAAAATAAGTACATGTCTGAGGAAAAGAAAGAATTTGAGCTAGTTAAATGCTACAACAGCGGGAAAGTTGGCCACTATGACAAGGATTACCGGAAACCGAAGGTCCGCAATTTTGAGTATTATAAGAACAAGATGCTTTTGGCCAAGCAACAGGAAGCTGGCAAAGCATTAATGGCCGAAGATGAGTACTGGTTTGATCATTCTGAAGATGAAGAGGAAAAGGAAGAAAAGGCTCACATATGCTTCATGGGTAAGAATGATGCTGAAGCAGAAGAAGATTCTGATGGTGAAGATACTGAAGAGGTATTTGATATGTCTGAATCAGATTTTATTAACCAAATGCAAGCCATGATGATTGCACTCCAGGAATTACAGTATAAGCTTAAACGCGAGAAAGGTATCATCAAGGTGAAAAATTAAACAATACTGAAACTCAACAATAATATTGTTGAGAAGAATGTATTGATTAATGCTTTACACACAAATATTGATACCAACGCTAAAGAGAAGACTATAATTCATAATCAATTGTCTGAAACCACTTCAAAATACAAACAGTGTGAATTTGAGGTTAAAGAGGTAGCGAAAAAGTGTTCATCATTAAAGAAAGAAAACAATTCTTTAACTGAAAAAGTGAATGTTTTGGTACCTTGGGTCAAACTGAACAAACCATTCACCTGAAAAAACCAAAGGAGAGTAGTGAGTGCTGGGGTCTTGGTTACGAGAATCCACACTATCTCAAAAAGAGTATTTCTAAAGTGCCTGCTTTGTTTGATTTTGGATTTTTTAAATTGGCACCATAATATCCTGAACTCAAAGTTAAATGGACTAAACTATCAGATGAGGATGAAGTTAAGGAAGGAGAGAAAAGAAAGAATGTTGGATCATAAATTGTATTCAAGATTAAAGTTAATTAGGGGGTCTAATTTGTATTTAGTTGAAAGTTATTTGTAATTGGGCCTCAAGCCCATTAGGCCTATACGACTTAGTATAAATAGGTTTTAATTATTAGGTTTTAGGGTTAACCTCTCATAATCCGCATAATTAAGAAAGTTAGAGGTAGCCGTACTCTGTAACCTATACGCATCAAGGTACCAAGAACACACACAAGGTTTTCATTGATTAATCAAGAGATCGTGGTATGTTATTCTGATTTATTCATCTCTTGATCTGTATTGTGTTGTGTGATTGTTATCAACTAGTAGTCTGGGGTTTAACAAGTGGTATCAGAGATAGCTAAGCTGACAGGAAAGTTATCTGAGTTGTCAACAAATATTCTAGAGGAAAAGGAGATGAAATCTGAATTGCATAAGAAGTTTGATCTGATTGCAAAGGAAAGAAACAATTTGTCGTCAAAGATAAAGGAACTTGAAGAGATCGTATTCAAAGTAAAGCTGATTGAGCACAAGACGCCAGACTCAATAGCACAATCACCGAGAGATGATCTAACTGCATTCGAATGCTCATTCAATTCAGCAGCAAGTTCAAGTTTTATTAATGTTTCTAATAATCCTTTATTTGATGTAATTGATGATCATACTTCTGAACATAAAGATCAGATTTGTCCTTCTAACCTTTTCTATGACAAAGATGTCGATGGTTCATGTAACTTCAAGATGAACAAGTCTCAGAAGAAAAGATTCTGGAGAAGGGAAGATAAAGAAAAAGACAGAGGAAATTGGATATGGAGAGGTAAAGGATCTCCAGAGGAGAAGAACACCGATAAATCATTTGTGCATACATCAAATGCAAAATGGAACTATGCCTCAAAAGGTAAAACTTTTGGTAAACCTGATCTGGTTTACACAATCAATCAATTGACCAGGTTAGCACAAAAGAAAATTAGTTGTTCCTACTGTGGCTCAAATGATTTTGTAAGAAAAGATTATGTGAATAACTGGTATGGTTCTTACTTTATATCTCCCACTAGAACTACAACTAACCTATTAGGACCCAACTACCAGTGGGTACCAAAAGCTAAATCTGTGTTGCAGGCACCCAAAGTTTAAGGGGGAGAAAGAACGATGACTTCTGATTACTACATATCAGAACTCTTGCATCATTTCCAAAAAGTTGACTTCTAAGTACAACAACTTAGGACTCGATCTTCAATGAAAAGAATGATGACTTCTAGACAATACAGTCTAGGACTCGGACGTCAATGTCAAAGAGTTTGACATCTGCATTACATCGGTTTAACGATTGAGGATTATGCACATATGAAGGGGGAGCTTAATATTTCTACTGATATATTTTTCTGATTTAACTGACTTTTTACGGGTATCAAGGGGGAGGATATCAGAGTTTTGTCAAGGATACTTCATTGAAAATATTCATTCCAGGGGGAGTAAAGGATTCTGATGATCACAGAGCATTAATTGCCAACCACCTTTAGTTTGAGAGGGAGATAGCATTGTCAAAACAACTTATGTTTTTGATTTCTCCATCATTTTATTCTTCATGTTTGTATTCCTTTGTGCTTACATGTACAAAAGGCTGTTGAACAACACGTTCTTTTAGGAAAATACAAGGGATTCAGTGTGTGAGCTTTAACAGAACTTCCATGGAGTCACGATAACCAGTGTTTCCTACCCAGGAAGTATTCCCTAAGTGATTGAGGGGAGAGGGGTCAAAAGATTGAGTGTTGCTGTGTGAAGAGGTAAAATGGAAAAGAGAGATTGGTTAGAAGTGAGAATTAAAAGAAAGAGGGTGAGAGAACAGAGTAAAAGAATATCAGACTCTACACCAAACTTCTTTCTGAGCGGGCTGCCACAGAATCTGATTGGTTCACATTCTTTGGTGACCATCATTGAAAAAGGCACCTAGCCCATGCCATCTCTTGCATACAACCCCACCAG
Organism: Arctium minus; assembly: GCA_954870635.1. Taxonomy (NCBI): domain Eukaryota; kingdom Viridiplantae; phylum Streptophyta; class Magnoliopsida; order Asterales; family Asteraceae; genus Arctium; species Arctium minus. The sequence continues at coordinate 132,202,927 of OX941080.1, read as the reverse complement.
CTACTCATTCTTTTCTCAAAAAGAGAATGTTTCACATTTTCTGGGGAAGCAACACATATGCTATTGGTTCTTCATTTGGAAGATACTAATATTGAAAAAGAAGGAAAGTTTCCCCACCTTCGACCCTTTCTCATGCACATTGAATCTTTGTATAATTTGTTGCTGTCTCAACAAGTTTACATACTTTGAGCCTATATTGAAAAGCAATCATCGATGCTTAATTCTTTCATACACATGTACAAGCACACAGAAATTTGTTTTCTGTCAGAACGTTCATAGATAACCATGTGTTATTCAATGATTGAATGGAAGTCCTGGGGAGCCAACATCAAAACCAACTCCTTATATAGTAACTTTGTGTTACTGACAGGCATTTCAACTGAGTCATTTGTTGATTCAGGGTTACCATTTTTTATTATTTGAATCTGAAAAGATTGAAATAATCACTTTCTCCATTTGGAGAGACTGCTCTTATTTCCACACAGGAACCTATACATGAAGACAACACTTAATTGATGACTATATAAACAAGGGGAATATTATTTTGCTATGTTTTGATGATGCTGAATCTTATCACTCATCAAAAAGGGGGAGAATAATCAAGAATGGGAGAATACAAGAAGATATTGCTGAAGAATTCAAAAATATCAAAGTGTCTGAACTTATTTGATCTATCAAAAGTCTGACTGAAAATGATCGTCAGAAGGACACTTCATTTAAAGAAAGAGAAAGATGAAGATTGTATCTGAAGTTTTCAGAAAAGTGAAGACCCGAAGATTATTGCCAAATTTTTTTAATCTTGAATCCAAAGGGGGAGATTGTTGGATCATAAATTGTATTCAAGATTAAAGTTAATTAGGGAGTCTAATTTGTATTTAGTTGAAAGTTATTTGTAATTGGGCCTCAAGCCCATTAGACCTATACGGCTTAGTATAAATAGGTTTTAATTATTAGGTTTTAGGGTTAACCTCTCATAATCCGCATAATTAAGAAAGTTAGAGGTAGTCGTACTCTGTAACCTGTACGCATCAAGGTACCAAGAACACACACAAGGTTTTCATTGATTAATCAAGGGATCGTGGTATGTTATTCTGATTTATTCATCTCTTGATCTGTATTGTGTTGTGTGATTGTTATCAACTAGTAATTTGGGGTTTAACAAAGAACAAAACTAAAATGCAACTTCATTTCGATATGAGTGGTTGAATTCTAGTTACAGTTCTGATCAAACAAAATTTGTTTCTAATGGCTATTTTGAAAGCTATTCTACAGAGGAATTGGAGGCAAAACCGGTTGAAGGTAAAATTTATGTTCCTCCACTCGTGTTAGAAAGTAAAATTTCTGAACTCGAGAACACTCTGATAGATGAAAGGATTTTGACTGATCTATAACAAATGGTATTTTTAACTGTTTTTCTTAACATTGAATTTTCAAAATCATCCAAAGCTTCAAAATCAAATGATATTAATGGTCTATTTGATGATGGTTTTGATTTTCTTAACTCTGATGGTTGTTTAGATGATTATGTTGATCAGTTTGACTTCAATGCAAAACTTCCTAATCATTCACAGATTATCATTAATTCTTTTGGTTTACCCAGTGTGTTTGAAAAGGGTGAAATATCAACGAAAGTTGATAAACCAGTCTCTGTGATCACCAAGAACGTCAAAGGTAAGAAAAAGAAATATAGGCATTCACAGACACGGACAACCACTGGTAAATCAAAGAACAAGCAAGTTTTCAAATCTCACAGTTCTAACTTGAAAAGTTCATATGTTTCATATGTGAAAAAGAGAAATTCTGGAGTGAGATCAGAATGGCAACCAAAGAAGATAGTTGACGAGACTACAAAATCATGTTTTGATTCTCATTGTAATAAAACGACTAATAGTAAAACTGACGTAGTTGGCAATGTTGCTTTTCATAAACCAAAACTTGTAACTTCTTACAAGCGTTATTTAATAAAGCAATTATTCCAATTATCTCCGTCTACTAATACATCTTCTACTTATCATAGAAATGGTTTTGTGTCTCGGCAATATTCTGATGATTAGTTTGGTTCATATGATGTATATCATTCTCATGTTTCAACAGTTGTTCAAAATCAAAGAGGATCCAAATTCATATGGATGCCAAAATCATGTGCTAACACTGTAGGACCCATCTTTAAATGAATACCTAAATCAATTGTTTCCTAATTTCTCATGTACAGACTCGTCATATGTGTTACTTGGATTCTGGTTGCTCCAAGAATATGACCGGGCAGAAAGATATATTGTCTAATTATACAGAGAAATTTTGTGTAAACGTTCGATTAAGAAAAGACCAGTTTTCACCGATTCTCGGATATGGTGATGTTGTACAATAAAACGTAACGATCAAGAAGCTGAGCTACGTTGAAGGACTAGGACATAACCTATTCAACATTGGTCAGTTCCGTGACAAAGACTTAGAGGTAAATTTCAAGGCCAAGAGATGTTGTGTGAGAACTGAAGATGGAAAAGAACTCTTCGTCGGAACGAGAAAGTCAAACCTCTACACGATTAATTTGTCAAAAGTCAAGACTAATAATGAGGTGTGTCTACTTTCAAAAGCCTCTATGCAGCAAAGTTGGTTATGGCATAGACGACTATCTCACCTGAACTTTTGGTACATCAACAAGCTGGTCACTGGAAATTTAGTGAAAGGACTTCCATAGCTTAAATATGTCAAAGAACATCTGTGTGCAGCGTGTGAGAAAGGCAAGATGAAAAGAGCCGCTCATAAGCCTAAGCCTGAGCCGAGTACAAGTTCTACTTTGGAGTTACTGCATATGGATCTCTGCAGTCCTATGCGTACTCAAAACATTAACGACAAGATGTATGTTTTAGTGATTGTGGACGATTACTCTAGATACACTTGGGTTAAATTTTTGAGATCGAAAGATGAGACGCCCAATGTGATCATCTCATTTTTAAAGACTACTCAAGTGAATCTGCAGAAGACAGTAAAGCTTCTTCGAACAAACAATGGCACAAAATTTAAGAACAACGTTGTTGAAGATTATCTCGAATCGGTCAGGATAACACATCAATTTTCTGATGCCAAAATGCCCGAACAGAATGGAGTTGTAGAGAGGCGAAATAGAACTCTAGTCAAGGCCGCTCGTACTATGTCGAGTCAATCAGATTTACCTCTATTTCTGTGGGCTGAAGTTGTGTCTACTGCATGTTATACACAAAATCGCTCCATTATCCATCCACGGTTCAGTAAAACACCGTATTCTTTAATTAATAATCGAATACCTAGCATTAAACACTTTCATATTTTTGGATGCAGGTGTTTCGTACTGAATGATTAAGAGAACTTGAACAAGTTCAGTCCGAAAGCTGATGAATGCATTTTCATTGGATATTCTCAAATGTCTGCAGCTTACAGAGTTTACTTGAAGAAACCGAAAATTGTAGTCGAGATCATCAATGTAACATTCGATGAAGAGATGGCTTCTGATCAAAACAGTTCAGAACCCGTTCTTACTGGAGTTTTAGCTTCTGGGCAAATAAGTCCAGAACCTGTGATTAGTGATACTAAATATGATAAAGCATCATCATCTACATCACATTTATCTTATTTAGATTTACTGTTTGAGTTTTTCAATGATGAATTTCTTGGTACTAGAGTGACTAAACCTGTTGTGGTTGACAGATCAAAAGATTCGATGAACATTCATCCAACTACTTTAGATATATCAATTGTATCAAATTCTCCAATTCAGCAAGAAATTCAAATTCAAACGCCTACTCCACCATTTGAAGTTGTATGTGTTAATGAAGAGCCAGAAGTAACTCAATAAGGTGGGTGTACCACAACGTCTACTCAACAGACATCCAATGTCTAACCAACTGAAGCTTGTGCACTGCCTACTTCAACTGAACCCCTACAAGAACAAGATAAAAAGTGGATATTTAGATGAACAACATGATCAATCTACATCTAATCCACTCCCTGATGAACACAAGTGGACCGAAGAGCACCCAATACATCAAATCATTGGAGATCCGTCCAAGCCGGTGAAAACTAGGTCTACTACATTGAACCAGTGCATGCGTGACTCCTTTTTGAATAAGATAGAGCCAACACGAGTATCTGAAGCTCTAGCTGATTCAGATTTGGTAACAACAATGGAAGAAGAGCTTAATCAGTTCTAAGCGCATAAAGTCTGGAGACTCGTGCCACGACCTGAAGGTAAATCAATCATTGGTATGAAATGGGTTTTCAAAAACAAGAAAGATGAAGATGGTATCGTCATAAGGAACAAAGCAAGACTTTTGGCTAAAGGATATACCCAAGAGGAAGGCATAGATTATGACGAGACTTATGCTCCAGTTGCGCGCATAGAGGCAATCAGAATGTTTTTATCCTACGCCGCACACAAGAACTTCACGGTCTATCAAATGGATGTGAAGACTGCCTTTTTGAACGACATTTTAAAGGAAGAAGTCTACGTTTCGCAACCTGAAGGTTTTGTCAATCCAGATAAGCCAGATCATGTATATATTCTGGACAAAGCTCTTTACAATTTGAAGCAAGCCCCTCACGCCTGGTACGATGTTCTATCTAAATTCTTAGTCAAGTCAAGCTTCTCAAAAGGTAAAATCGATACTACTCTTTTCATTAAAAAGGATAAAGCTGATATCATCTTAATTCAAATATATATAGATGACATCATATTTGGTTCAACTAACCCAAAGTATTGTAAGAATTTTTCAAACCTTAAGGTGTCAAGATTTCAGATGAGTAGGAAGGGAGAGATGAATTTCTTTCTTGGATTACAAGTCAAACAATTTTCTACAGGGATTTTTATTAATCAAGCAAAGTACATTTTTGATATTCTTAGAAAATTAAAATGGAAAATTGTACTCCAATTGGAACCCCGATGGCACCAGGAACTAAGATCGGAGCTGATCTTTCGGGAAAAGCTGTTGATGTTAGAACCTATAGAGGGATGATTGGTTCTTTGAATATCAGGCTTATGTGCTAGATATCAGGCTTCACCTAAAGAATCCCATATGTCTGCAGTTAAGCGAATTTTTAGATATCTGAAGGGCACTGCAGATCTTGGTCTATGGTATCCTAAGGATACTAGTTTTTAGCTCACGACATATTCAGATGCAGATCATGCAGGTTATATGCTTGACAGAAATAGTACTTCGGGACGCATTCAATTCTTAGGCGATAAACTCGTGAGTTGGGCTTCGAAGATATCAGGCTTCACCTAAAGAATCCCATATGTCTGCAGTTAAGCGAATTTTTAGATATCTGAAGGGCACTGCAGATCTTGGTCTATGGTATCCTAAGGATACTAGTTTTTAGCTCACGACATATTCAGATGCAGATCATGCAGGTTGTATGCTTGAAAGAAATAGTACTTCGGGACGCATTCAATTCTTAGGCGATAAACTCATGAGTTGGGCTTCGAAGAATCAACTATGTGTCTCTACTTCAACAGCTGAGGAAGAGTACGTAGATGCGGCTAGCTGCTGTTCTCAAGTGCTGTGGATGCGAACACAACTCCGAGATTATGGTTTCAAGTACGACAAAATCCCGATCTACTGTGATTCTAAGAGCGCCATTGCAATATCTGCAAACCATGTTCAACATACGAAAACCAAGCACATCGACGTGAGATATCATTTTATAAAAGATAATGTCAAAAAAGGAACAATTGAACTTTACTTTGTAAACACAGATTATCAACTTGCGGATTTATTTATCAAACCTCTTGATGAAAAGAGATTTAATTTTCTCATTTCAAAACTTGGCATGTTAAATCTCAAGACTTAATCTGTTGTTACCTAGTACAGTTTAGTTTTGTTATTTTTCTTCATTTCTTTACTTTTAATTTGAAAGATATCTGCACTGAAAGATTTGTTCATGATTTCAGGGGGAGTTTGCGACAATGTTAAGATGATCTACTTTATAGGGGAAATTAAAGAATTCTGCACATATTTTTTTACTGACATATCACATGTTGCAAATTTTCAGGGGGAGTAAGGACATTAATTTCTCATTATATCTGATCATAACTCGTTCTTAACACGTTTTATTGCTTTTATGTCATTTACTTTTCAATAAGTTTTGTGAATAAGACTTTGTGCTTTGACGACTTTGTGACTGAATACAAATTTTGAGGGGGAGCTTAAATGATCATATCGAACATGACTTTGGAGCTGACTTTATGAGATTTAAGCTGAGCGTAAGGATCATTCTAAACTTAATCTCATACATGTCTGAAAGAAGGACGACTTTCAGATATGAAAACATGTTTCTTAACTGTTCAAACCACTTCTCTATTCTTAAGCATATTTCATGAATTTAGAAGTGTGAATTTAAATGTTTTCATTTTACATGTGCTTTCAAGATTAACTAACCATGTGTTTCCAAAGATATATACTTGTGTATTATCTTTTCTATATCCTGTCAAGTATTCACACACACCGGTTTGCTATTTTTCTTGATATGTTCTTACCATGTCTCAAATTGAAACTAATTTTTCGATGGTAAGACACCCCGTTTGAACTTCATTGTTATTTGACCGTTGATTGATTCAAAACGTTTCTTTCAAGAATGTCTATAATTGTTCTTATAGACAACATCCAATTTTTCATGACCTAAGCTTTTATTGCTATATCATTCTTATTTGATTTTTTCATACAATGTCAGATTTTCAAACAATTTTCTTGTATTCGTTTCATTCATTCAATATACTTGTTTTGAAATAACTTCCATGTTTAAAATTCTTAAATCTTCATGATTATCTTTATGAGCATACATACATCTGAAATGTATTTGGTTTTGTGCTTTAATTGACAAAGTTAAACCATTTGAGCAACGATTTGCTTATTGGACAACATGGGTTCATTGTGTGAGAACTTAATAGAACTTCTATGGATTCACCTTAACAAGTGTTTCCTACCTAAGAAGTTAATCCTTGAGTGATCGAGAGGCGAGGTGTCATAATATCTGAATGTAGGTATGTATGATGAGGTTGTTGGATCAAATAATTGTATTCAAGATTAAATTGAATAAGGGCTCCAATTTATAATAGTGTTTAATACCCTAGGGGGTATTTTAGCAAATAGTTAATATTAATTAGGTCATGTTGACCTAAGTATAAAAGGATTTTATTTTCTAGTTTTAGGTAAGTGAACAATACGTAGATTAAAGAGGAGCCGTATTTTCTTTGTATTGTACACGCACAAGGTACCAAGAACACACACAAGTATTCATCTGATTATTCAAGATATCGTTGGTATGTTGATTTAATCTATTTATCTCTTGTTCTTATTGTGTTGTGTATGTTTATCAACTATTATTCTGGGTTTAACAAGTGGTATCAGAGCCAAAGAATCAAGCTTTTTGGATTAAAACAGTTTTATAGATAACTTACTGTGTGAAATCGATTTCATGATTTAATGTGTTTTTATGCTTAAAATCGAATTGATTAGGTGCGTTTTATGTTATTGAACATCATCTGATTGTCTAATTGCACTTAAAATGACAAATCAATTGGCTTTTTGTGATCTTTGAGAATTTTTGTCTGTATATTGTCGAGTACTGCTTCATTCAAATTGTGTGTTCAAAAGTTATTTTTAATCATTGTTTTTGATTGGGTATTGATAGATATATGTTTATGGATATATGGTATGAATTTTACACTGTGCTTTAACCTTTGGATGAGTTTTCTGGATTGAAAATCGATTAGAGGGTCGAAATGTTGAAGAACACGCCAGATTCCCAGTTTGCGCCAGTTCATAATATTTTTGCGCCAGATTCAAGGGTCAACTTTTCGCGCAAAGTTTCTTTTGCGCCATCAGTTCTTAGCGCAAGCTGCATTTTGCGCCACCTTCGCTTGGCGCAAAGTTTACTTTTGCGCCACACACTACACCGGTCGACACCGGTCGCAGCAGCACACCGGTCGAAGAGACGCCGGTCGGGGGAGACACCGGTCACAGTACACCGGTCGACCTCGGTCCACACCGGTCACAGCACACCAGTCGGACGGACTCCGGTCGGGGACACCGGTCAAGCAACTCACCGGTCGCAGCAAGACACCAGTCGTGATACTTGATTTCTTTGCGCTACAAGTTCTTCGCGAAAATCTCTGATTTGCGCCATAAGTCCTTCGCGCAAACCTCTCTTTGCGCCACCTACTATTCGCGCAAAGTCCTACTTTGCGCGATCCGCTACTCACGCAAAACCCTTCTTGCGCCACCCTCTGCTCGTGCAAAATTCCTCAAGGACTCAGTACTTCGCGCAAATCTTATTTTGTGCCAGATTCACTTAGCGCAAAGTTGTATTTTGCGCCAGCCACTATCTTTCTTGCGAATTTCTTTGTGTTATTGCTTTATAATGTTTGCGAATTCTGCATTTGAGTGTAGTTTTTATCCAATTCTTGATTCTAAGATCTTACAAGTTGATTTAAGCGGTACAGATATCATCATGCCTTACATAGACGAGAAGGGAAATACAATGCTGACCATGAGAGATTGTGCTTTAGCATATATGCCAGAGATCCCAGCACTGGAAGCTGAGAATGAAAATCTGAAGATTCAGAACTCATCCCTTCTTGAACAGATTAATAAGTTGCAAGACGATAAATGTTTAAAGCAAGATTTTGTTTGCTCAGAATGCATTAATGATTCTAAAATTGATTTTGCAGGAATAATTGAGTATAAAGAAAAAGAGATATTAAATCTTCAAGCAAAACTGAAAAGATCTGAAAGTCTTAATTCAAGCTCTACATGGTCAAAGAAGGAGTTAATGCAAAAAGAGCTTGATGAGTTTAGAAGAAGAGCAAACATTGCTAAAGAGACATCTGAAGGGCTTAGAAAGACAAATTCTCAATTTTTTTTTCTGAAAGAGATTCCTTGAAAGAAAAAGTCTTCAGTCTTGAGGTTGAGATTAATATGCTGAAAGAAAAGGCAACCCAAGACAGAGACAACACAAAAGCCCAAGATGAGATGTTGAAGATTGAGAAAGAAAGAGAAGAATTTGCTAAGAAATTCTCTGATTTCTCAAGAAAAACCTTTGAAGAGAATAAGTCATTAGAGATTAAATGTGTTAAGCTTTCTCAACAAGTTTCAGACTTTGAGAGAGTTATCATACTTGAGAGAGAAAATGTTGAGAAAGAGAAGAAGAAAGTTGAGCAGAAGGATGTAAATAAAGACTTTTTTAAAGAAAAGAAAGATCTAGATACTGAGATAGCTAAACTGACAAGAAAGCTATCTGAGTTGTCAACAAACATCTTGAAGGAGAAGAATGCAAAATTTGAGTTGCATAAGAAGTTTGATCTGATCGCAAAGGAAAGAAACAGTTTGTCGTCAAAGATAAAGGAACTTGAAGAGATTGTATTCAAAGTAAAGCTTACTGAGCACAAGACACCAGACTCAATAGCTCAATCACCGAGAGATGATCTAACTGCATTCGAATGCTCACTCAATTCAACAACAAGTTCAATTTTTACTAATGTTTCTAATAATCCTTTGTTTGATGTAATTGATGATCATACTTCTGAACATAAAGATCAAATTCGTCCTTCTAACCTTTTCTATGACAAAAATGTTGACGGTTCAAGTAATTTCAAAAGGAACAAGTCTTGGAAGAAAAGGTTATGGAGAAGGGAAGATGAAGAAAAAGATAGAGAAAATTGGATCTGGAGAGTTAAAGGATCTTCAGAGGAAAAGAAGAAAGAAGAATCATTTGTGCATACATCAAATGTAAAATGGAACTATGCCTCAAAAGGTAAAACTTTTGGCAAACCTGATTTGGTTTACACAATCAATCAATTGATCAGGTTAGTACAAAAGAAAATTAGTTGTTCCTACTGTGACTCAAATGATTTTGTAAGAAAAGATTATGTGAATAACTGGTATGGTTCTTATTTTATATCTCCCAGTAGCACTGCAACTAACCCTTTAGGACCCAATTACCAGTGGGTACCAAAAGCTAAATCTGTGTTACAGGCACCCAAGGTTTGATGGGGAGAAAGAACAATGACTTCTGATTACTACAGATCAGGACTCTTGCCTCATTGTCAAAACAATGACTTCTAGACAATACAGTCTAGGACTCGGACTTCAATGTCAAAGAGTTTGACTTCTGAATTTACTTTAATCCTAGTAATTCAGAACTCGGTTTCATGATTAAAAATTATGCACATATTAAGGGGGAGATTATATGCTTTATATATTTTTACTGATGTGTTTTATGATGTTTCAGGAAAAGATTAAATACTATTCTCACCGGAGAATATGTATAATGGCTCTTGAATTACACAGTTCAAGACCCGATCTTCAATGGTAAAAATGAATGATACTATTCTCACCGGAGAATAAGTAATCATGGTTTTTGAATACTTAAGTTCAAAACCCGTACTCAAATGTTTTCTTCTGACAGGATGCTTAAATGATAACATCTTTTATAGAAGTTTTTGATTTGAGGGGGAGCTAACTGTTATATCTCTTAGGGGGAGGAGATAAATATGATTTTTACTATCATTGTCATATTTTTCTGATGAATTATTATTTTACAGATATAAAGAGGGAGAACACTTAAATGAAAATATTCATTCCAGGGGGAGTTAAGGATTCTGATTTACAGGTATATCTTTCTAATCCTTACACTCTATCACTTGTTGAAAGATGAACAACTTTCACTTGTGAAAAATGGTTTCTTAAATGTTCAAACCACTCCCTATTCTTCAAAGATTTTCATGAATTGTGAAGTGTGATTTTAAATGATTTTTGGATACTTAATTGTCAACGAGCTTAATTGACAAACACCTTGAGTTTGAGGGGGAGAATAGCATTGTCAAACATTATGTTTTGACTTCTCCAATATTTTATTCTTCATGTTTATTTGTATTCCTTTGTGCTTACATGTACAAAAGGTTGTTGAACAACACGTTCTTTTAGGATAATACATGGGATTCAGTGTGAAAGCTTAACAGAACTTCCATGGATTCACGATAACCAGTGTTTCCTACCCAGGAAGTATTCCCTGAGTGATTAAGGGGAGAGGGGTCAAAAGATTTGAGTGTTGGTGTGTGAACAGGTAAAATGGAAAAGAGAGATTGGTTAGAAGTGAGATTTAAAAGATTAAAAGAAAGAGGGTGAGAGAACAGAGTAAAAGAATATCAAACTCTGCACCAAATTCTTTCTGAGCCGGCCAGCCACATTATCTGTTGTTTCACATTTCTTCGTGAACGACATTGAAAAAGGCACCTAGCCCATGACATCTTTTGCATAAAACCCCACCAGCTACTCATTCTTTTCTCAAAAAGAGAATGTTTCACATTTTCTGGGGAAGCAACACATACGCTATTGGTTCTTCATTTGGAGGATACTAATATTCAAAAAGAAGGAAAGTTGCCCCACCTTCGATCTTTTCTCATGCACATTGAGTCTTTGTATAATTTGTTGCTGTCTCAACAAGTTTACATACTTTGAGCCTACATTGAAAAACAATCATCGGTGCTTAATTCTTTCATACACATGCACGAGCACACAAAAATTTGTTTTCTGTCAGAACGTTCATAAACCAACTCCTTATATAGTGACTTTGTCTTACTCAGTGACTGTGTGTTACTGACAGACATTCTAAGCTGAGTCATTTGTTGATTCAGGATTACCATTTTTTTCTTATTTGAATCTGTAAAGATTGAAATAATCACTCTTTCCATTTGGGGAGACTGCTCTTATTTCCACACAGGGATCTATACATGAAGACGACGCTTAATTGATGATTTGGGGGAGAAAATTCCTACCTTGTTTTGCTATGTTTTGATGATGCTGATTCTCACCACTCATCAAAAAAAGGGAGAGAATACAAAGAGAAGGAAGGTACAAGAATTTTCAAAGATATCAAAGTGTCTGAGCTTATTTGATCGTCTGAAGGACACTTCATTTAAAAGAAAGAGGAAGATGAAGACTGTGTAAAGCTACAAGTTTTGAAGCTGTCAACGTCATATCAGATACAATTTTCAAGAGAAGTGAAGACCCGAAGAAAATTGCCAAATTTTTTTAATCTTGAATCCAAAGGGGGGGATTGTTGGATCAAATAATTGTATTCAAGATTAAATTGAATAAGGGGTCCACTTTATAATAGTGTTTAATATCCTAGGGGGTATTTTAGCAAATAGTTAATATTAATTAGGTCATGTTGACCTAAGTATAAAAGGATTTTATTTTCTAGTTTTAGGTATGTGAACAATACGTAGATTGAAGAGGAGCCGTATTTTCTCTGTATTGTACACGCACAAGGTACCAAGAACACACACAAGTATTGATTTGATTATTCAAGAGATCGTTGGTATGTTGATTTAATCTATTTATCTCTTGTTCTTATTGTGTTGTGTATGTTTATCAACTATTATTCTGGGTTTAACAGAGGTAAAATGAAAAGAGAGTTTGGTTAGACGCGAGCTCAATGTTTAAAAAGAAAGAGGGTGTGAGAATATAGTAAAAGAATATCAAACTCTGCACCAACTTTTTCTGTGTCGGGCAACCACATTACTGTTGTTTCACAATTCTTTCGTGAACATCATTGAAACAGGAAACTAGCCCATGCCAACTCTTGATTTAAAACCCCACCAACTTCTCATCTTTTTCTTAAAAAGTAGATGTTTCAATTTTTTTCTGGGGATACAGCACATAATCTATCTGATTTTCATTTGGAAAATCTGGATATTGAAAAAGAAGGAAGTCTGCCCCACCTTCCCACTTCGATCATGCATAGTTGAGTCCGTGTATTACTGTTGTTGTCTCAATGGTTTACACATTTGAGCCTATTATTAAAATCAATCATCATGTGCTTAATTCTTTCATACACAAGCACGAACACACAGGAAATTCGTTTTTCTGTCTAAACATTCATAGTTTAACCTTGTGTGATTCGATGATTGAATGGAAGACCTGGGGGAGTGAACATCAAAAAGCTCCTTTCCAATGTGTATTCGTTACACATAGTGACTTCGTGTTACTGACAGGCATTATTAACTGTTTCATTTGTTGATTCAGGTGTTTCACTCCTTTTTGTCTGAATTTGAAAAGATTCGGATGAATATTTGGTGAATTAACGGATAATCAGTGGCTCAATCATGTGATGAAAGAGCAATGGTCAGAGAAGAGGTTAATGACATTTCTTGAAGAAGTTTTGATGATTTATGTGCTATAATCATCAAAAAAGGGGGAGAAGATTTGTTCAAGAAATGTTTGTTGAATAAGAGTTTGTAACAGTTATGGAGGAGAAGTTAAAGAAATGTGGGAATTAAAGGAGAAATCATTTCAAGAAAGACGATTTGAATAATATTCGTTGAAAGAATGTGTCAAAGAATGCAAGATTTGGGAAGATTATTTGAAATTGAAAGACAAAGTTCAAAGAATCCAGAATGTTTGCTGAAAGTTACTGAATTTTTCTTTGAAGAATGTTTGCTGAAGAAAACTGAGCTAAATATGAAAATAATTTCTTTCTAAAGTCTGAAAAATATTTTATTGTCTTGGGGGAGATTGTCAAGCTTATTGAAGATCATTATCACAGACTTTGGGGAGATTTCAGAAAGATTGAAGACTGTTTTTTAGCATAAAAGGGAGATTGTGCTTCAATGCTTATCTTTTTGAAGATGATCTTGAATCCAAAGGGGGGAGATTGTTAGTGCAAATATATGTTGGATACAAGATCATGGATACTGAAGACTAAAGGTCAAAGTCAAAGAGCTCAAGTCAAACCCTCATACTAAGTCAAAGTCATTTGTAATAAAGTCAAAGTCAAAGTCAATGTATTGTTAGTGTTTAGTGTTGTAAAGTATCCTAGTATAAATTGATTTTTGTTCGTAGGCTCATTAGACTAGAAGAGCGTGTATTGTGAGTGAAATTGTAGAGAGAGAAATATCTTAAGAGCCTGTGTAATCGATTTCTGAATTTGAAATAAAAATGGAAATTGATTGATTTGGTATTGTCATCTTGATTTGCACTGATTGTGGGACACACATGAGAGATGAGAACTTGTGAGTTGCGAGAAACGAATACGAGTCGAAATCACGAAAGATAGCGAGAACTGTGAACGTTTTTTTGGTTTTTTGCGTTTTGTAAGTTGGTATCTTACCCCATAGATCATATGAATTATTTATAGTGTTTAGGGGGTAAAACAAGGAAAAAACGGTCAAAAAAATGAAAAAAAAACGGTCATATGGACGTTGGGCAATGGCTAGCTAACGACTAGTTTTTTTAATTTCTGGTTCGGACCGGGCCAGTCCTATAATTTTGGGACGGGACAGGCCGATGTTTCAAAACAGCCCAAACTCGTTACCGGTTATATCCAACTTGTTAGGAAAAATGTGTGCCTAACAAATATAATGCTAGCAAGTGATTTCCAAGGTCCCAAACGAGTATAAATCCAAGTACACAATTAACCCAACAACAAATGCAGATAACAATAATCTAGATGTTGCACAATAATTCTATAACGTAGAATAATAAACCCACAAAATACAGATAATAACAAATACGTTATTATCTATAAATATAGCAAGTTCAGAACAAATAACACCGAGATTTAACGTGATTCCACTATCGGTTGATAATGTACATCCACCAAAGAGAGAGAGCAAGAATATTATTACCAACCAAGGAAGATTACAATGTACTTGTACAAGGATCGTGAGATCCACGATTGCCTAACAAAAACTTCACGAACACCACCGAATATCAAGAACACTCTCGACCTCAGATAAACTAAGTATATTGAAAGAATATACGAGGGAGAGTATTTGGTGTGTTATCTAGAGAAGCTTAAGAAAGGGATGGTGAATAATGAAGAGGATGACTCCTATTTATACTAATGGGAGAAGTAGGCACCAAACTGGTTGCTTAGTGACAAAGGCTTATGGATTAGGGAGCAAGTTTCTTAGAGTCTAAGTTTTCCAAACTTAGAGGCTAAGACTTGGCATTGTTATCTTGTGTAGCATAATATGTAATATATTTTATATTTACAACACAACGGTCCCATGTCTTGGCCTTGCCGGTCCCGGGTCGGGCCGGTCCCTCGTTGGTCTCGCTTCCAGTCCTCTGGCGTTCCCGGCCGTACCGGGCTCATTTGGCCACCTCTACCCACACTATACATGGGTCGGGCTTGCCCATGGGCTAACATGCTTAAAAATCTTTTCACATTTTTAAGAAAACAAAACTTGTATAAAATAACAAACTATGTAATAAATCAGAATACATAGCAATTTTTCCAACTTAAAATTAGACGTAAATACATAACAATATACATAATATATGAAAAAAATTGTTTCACAAAATATGAAATATCGATAATGAAATGACCAAATGATATAACAAAGATTTCGTCCTTGGACGCTCCTTCAACTGATTTCATTCATTCATAAAACCTCGAGCCTCCTTTGCACTGTCTTCCTAATATAAGCCACCCATAAAGAATTGATCTATCGATGTAATTATGTTTTTAGACTTCTAAATATTGTTTATTGTAAAAAGTTTTAATTAAGTGGGAATTGGTGAGTATCAAGATTTTTCAATTTTATTTGTAAATTTTAATTTTTAAATTAATTATTAAAATATTTTAACAGCTCGAGGGAGCCTGCCCAAACTTTTTTTGCAGCGCCCAACCCGCCTGTTAGTTTTAACAAGTTTTTTTGGGTTCCCCCATTTCTTTGAGAATGATAGTCCAAGCCCGCTTTTCTATTGAGCCGGACATGATGGGTCTTGCAAGCCATCCCGCTCGTGAACAACTCTAATCTACACCAAGTAAAATTTCAATTTATCACACGAAAAGGGAATCACAAATTTAGAAAGTTAGGACACTTCTTTTGTGGAGTGCGTGGGAGGTAGTTAATAGGGTTTCAGAATATATGTCGTTCAGAATGATGAAACGTCTACTAGTTATGATGTTACAGTTGGTCCCAAAAGGGTAATAATATGGCAATAACACGTCGACCGGGGTGGATACAATGTTTTATAAGTTGTAATATCTTTATTGAAATCTTAATTCTTTATAAAACAGAAATCGTAGCAGAACAAATTCAATACCAACTAATGGCAGTAAATTGAACAGTTTACACACTAACAAACGATTTCTTTAAGACTTGAGATATTCACATTGAGATCTTTATCCCTAAAATTTGAAAATAGCAAACAATCTAAAATTTCCAAATTCCTTCAAAATAAAACAACTTTAATACAGTGTTAGTGTATAATTGTATTCAAGATTTATTGTAGAAAAGTCAAGGTCATGTAAAGTCGAAGTATGTATGGTCAAAGTCTTGAAGGTCAACCCTTGTTTAAATGTTCTTTGGTGTGAGTGTTTGAAAGTGTAGATAATATATGAGAGTATAGTTGTCTGAGTGGTCTAGGGGTTCATGTCGTTGTAACTCTTATGGTTTAAGTGATATACGACTTTGTCATTTTCTCTCTCTACTCTCTATCTAGATCGTACACATAATTGTCAAATCTTTACATCTTGATTGATATGGCTTGAATTTGGACTTTACATACAGAAAATACTTAAAGTTTACAAAATAAGGAGAACAAGATATTCATCAGATGTCTAAGTTGGACTATTTAATTCCCAAACATAATTATAATAAGTAAGGGGGGTTTACCAAAACCATCAAATTTGCTTCAAAACTGAATAACGCCCCTAAAGCATCATAATGGAACCTCTAACAAAGCTCCAAATGTCACACAAGTCCCACTAAGATATGATATATATGACAATAAGAAAAAGTGCTAGACTTAAAGCTTAATGAGTTCAAATAATTTATAATTTGACATAAAACGATTAAACCGAAAGATTTCTTTTTAACCACCATCTCCTTTATTAAAATCACATTTAATTAAAAAGAACATCTTCCAGAACTCCTTATTTCCATAGTAGAATTCAATAATCAAAACATCCATTTTAAAATGAAATATTGTGTTAGAAAAGTGTTTACTTTGATATTTCGATCATATCTGTGCATTTTCAAGTCTTAATTGCATATATTAAAGATTTTGGATCGAATTCGTGAATTCAGATGAAGAACACGTAAGATCCAGACTTCACGCAAGCTTCAAAGTGAAGAACACCCATGTCACTAAACGCGCAAACAATGAAGAATACGCACGAAGAAGATTTGTGATATTTTCTTGTTTTCTGCGAGTTCGTGTCCAAAACGCGCAAACTGTGTTCTGCGAGAAGTCTAAACGCGCATGACAAGCTTTGTAAGTTTGATTTGTGATATGTGAGTTCTTATTGGTTAGCGAGTTTGCATTTTGCGCGAAGTGGATTTTCAAAATTATTCTAAGTATAGAACGCACAAAGGCATCAATACGCGCAAAGGAACCAAAACATGCACAAAGTGTTCTGCGAGAAGCTACTTCACGCATATCGTTATATGCGAGTTTCTCAAAACGCGCTAAGAGTTATGTGCGAGTTCTACAAATGCGCATAAAGCGTTTAGCGAGAAGTGCTTTGAACAGTATTCTGCGAGTTTCAAGTGTTTTGCGAGTTTCAGTAGTTTGCAAGTTTGTGCCTTAGAAAAATTTTCAAAGTTTTTCAAGTTTGGTTTTCAAGTCAAATTTTTATCTGAATATTTTGGGAACGATCATTTCAAGAATACATTCAATATGCCAGAAAACGAACATTTCAAGCATACATTCAATATGTCAAAATTTGGGACCTCTGTGCTAAGTCTACGGAGGGGGACATATTTCTGATAATGATCATAATTTTCTGATTTTTGACGATCATTTTGAAATAAATTTTTTCAGATATCAAGATGTCTACTGTTTTATTAGGGAGAGATTGTGCTATCATGTATATGCCTGAGATACCTGCCATAGAAGCTGAACGGGATAAACTGAAGATTCAAAATTCAAAGCTTCTTAATCAGATTCAGGAATTTAAAGCTAAATTGTTAAATTTTGATAAAACTTCTGAATGTGCAAAATGTACTAATGATTCTCAATCTGATTTTACAGGTATCATCAAGGCCAGAGAGAAAGAAATTAAAGCAAGAGAGAAAGAAATTAAAGTGAAAGATAAAGAAATAACTACTCTTCAAAACAAATTAAAGTCAACTGAAAAAAAGACTTCAGAACATAACGCTGAATTAGTTGAAATACAAATCAAGTTTAAAGATTTTGAAGAGAAGATATCTGCATTGGAAGCGAAAAATGCCGAACTCATGAAAAGTGTCAATGCAAATAAAAACAAAGCTGATTCAGAGAAAACTTATGCTCAAAAGCTATCTGACTTTTCTAAGAAAGCTATCCAAGAGAAGAAAGATTTGGAGCTAAGATGCATTAAACTCTCCAAGCAAGTATCCGAGTTTGATAAGATTATTATAACCGAAAGAGATACTTTTGAAAAAGAGAGAAAAGTTCTTGAAGATAAAGTAATTAAACTTCCCAAACAGATCTCTACATTAG
Source organism: Arctium minus (assembly GCA_954870635.1). Classification (NCBI taxonomy): domain Eukaryota; kingdom Viridiplantae; phylum Streptophyta; class Magnoliopsida; order Asterales; family Asteraceae; genus Arctium; species Arctium minus. Next base: position 132,184,457 of record OX941080.1, on the reverse strand, counting down.
AAGACTTACTTGAGAAAGAAAGAAAATATTTTCAAGAAAAGAAAAAGTCTTTTGAGATGGAAAAGAAAAATGCTGAAAAGAGAAATACTGGGATTTTCAAAGAAATTTCTGAGAAAACCAAGAACTTGGAAAAAGATTTTGAGCAAGAATGTTTAAACTTTGAATCTGAAATATCTAAGCTCACATCCAAGATATCTGTTCTATCCTCAGATATTCAGAAAGAACAGATGGCTAGAACTGATTTGAAAAAGAAGTTTGACACACTTTCTGATAAAAGAAACATTTTATTCAAAAAGATAAAGGACTTGGAAGCTGCAAATGTTGAATTGTCAGAAAAAGTTTTTGCTGATATGATTAATCAATCACCTCTTGACAATTCAACAAAATCAGTTTGTTCTTTCAAAACTGCTTCAAGTTCCATTCATGAGAAAAATGTTTTAAAAAAGAACAATGTCAAACCAAACATTGTCAAATCAAATCAGATTCGTCCATCTAATCTGTTCTATGACAAGTCTGTTGATAGTCCAACGAGCTTCTATGTCAAATCTCTTGGAAAGCATTCAAAGAAAGGACAGATGGTTTGGAGAGTGAAGAGTTCTCCTGATGATGAAAAGAAGAATGACAAAGCATCGGCATCCAAATCCAATGCCAAAAAGAACAGAGCTCATAAAGGTAAATCTTTTGGTAAACCTGATACAATTTACTCTGCTAATCATCTTATCAAGTTGGCTCAAAAAAAGATTTGTTGTTCTTACTGTGGAGCAAATGACTTTGTAAGTAATAATTTTGTTGATTACTAGTATGGTTCTTATTATGTTACCCCCAAAAGAACTGCAACTAACACATCAGGACCCAAATATCAGTGTGTACCAAAAGCTAAATCTGTATTGCAGGCACCCAAGGTTTAAGGGGGAGCAAGATATTGGTTCTTGAATAATTCAGTTCAAGACCCGGATTTTAATGTTAAAGGACAATGACTTCTAAGTAAAACAACTTAGGACTCGTTCTTTAATGTTTAAGGATAATGATATTATGAAAATATCCAGGGGGAGCTTATCAGAATATAAATCATTCTATCATAATTTGAGGGGGAGCAAAAATGTAAGTATCTTCTGATCTAAATCTCTGATTGTTTGAAAGAAGAACAACTTTCAAGCATGAAAAACATTTTCTTAAATGTTCAAACCACTTATGGTTCTTAAAAGATTTCATGAATTCAGAAGTGTGATTTTTAAATGTTTTTCATTATTGAGCTTTAAAGTTCAACTGACTGTGTGTTTCCAAAGATCAATACTTGTATATTATCTTATCTATATACTACCAAGTATTCATACACACCGGTTCAATACTTCATATTGATTTTGTTATTACCATGTATCAAAAGTTTAATGTTTCTATGGTAATACTCCCGTTTGTTATTCATTGTTGTTTGAATCATACATCATTTCATCATTACATGTGTCATCATTGATATATGTTTATATTTTGTTCATATAAACATCTTACGTCTTTGATTTCCCAAAATATTATTCTTCATGAATTTTGATCTGATCTTAATCATTGTCAGATTCTCAAAACATATCTATTCTTTCATTATTATTCACTCATACAAAGTTTTGAGACATCTAAAATGCTTAACATGCTCAAATTTCATTATTATCTTTCACGAGCATACATACACTGACTATGATTTCTTGTGTTTATCTGTCAAGAAAATCATTGAGAAACACATTCTTTTAGGACAAATACATGGGATTCAATGTGAGTGCTTAAATGACTTCCATGGATTCACATCAACCAGTGTTTCTCTACCCCGGAAGTAATCCTTTGAGTGATTGAGGAGAGAGGGGTCAAAAGATTGAGTGTTGGTGTGTGATGAGGTAAAATGGAAAAGAGAGATTGGTTAGAAGTGAGCTTAAAAGATTAAAAGAATGAGGGTGTGAGAACAGAGTAAAAGAATATCAAACTCTGCACCAAATCTTTCTGAGCCGGGTAGCCACATAAACTGTTGGTTCACATTTCTTCGTGATCTTCATTAAAAAAGGCAACTAGCCCATGCCATCTCTTGAATACAACCCCGCCAGCTACTCATTCTTTTCTTAAAAAGAGAATGTTTCACATTTTCTGGGGAAGCAACACATACTCTATTGGTTCTTCACTTGAAAGATACTGATATTGAAAAAGAAGGAAAGTTGCCCCACCTTCGACCCTTTTTCATGCACATTGAGTCTATGTATAACCTATGTTGTTTCATTGGTTTACATAATTTTGAGCCTAAACAACAATCATTGTGCTAATTCTTTCATAACACAAGCACGAGCACACCGAAAATATGTTTTTCTATCAGAACATTCATAGAAAATACCTTGCGTTTTTCAATGATTGAATGGAAGTCCTGGGGAGTGAACCTCATCTCAAGATCTTTCCATTGTACATTCGTTGTACACAGGAACTTTGTGTTACTGACAGGCATTCCTAACTGTTTCATATGTTGATTCAGGGTTACAACTCATAATGTGTCTGAATTTGAAAAGATTCAGATAAATACATTCATGAATTGACGACTCATTATCAGATCAGTTGAGGGAGAATGTTTATACTTTACCAAAAGAGATCATGAAGACTATTCTAAATTGATTAATTGGGGGAGAGGTTTCAAAGACCAAGCTGACTTTGAAATAAGTTTTGATGATTTTGATTCTCACAATCATCAAAAAAGGAGAGAAATTCTAAAAGTTCAATTTCAAAGTCATAATTTCAAAGTCATAGAGAGATGTTAAAGTGAAAAAGACTTGTGGAGAAATTTTGAAAGTTCAATTCAATCAAGTATGATGAAAAGAAATTATTCAGACAAATCAAGATGATTCAAGAAAGTTTGTTTTTGGAAGACATTACAGAGATTACAAAGATGAAGATACAGGTTTTGAAATATTCTTCAAAGTTCAAAGATTTCTGAAGTTTCAGAGAATCAAAGAAGTTTCAAGAATTTCAAATTCGAATTCAAAATTTTATTCAAGACTTGATGACTGTTTAAAGACTTTGTGAAAGACTTTTCAAGATTCTTCAAAGCATCATAATTTAAAGATTGTTAGAGCTTCAACGTGTAAAGCTGTCAAAGTAAAAGTTTGAAGAATCAAGAGCTGAAGACGATTGTCAAATTTTTGTTAAATCTTGAATACAAAGGGGGAGAATGTTAGTGTATAGTTTTATCCAAGATTTATTGTAGAAAAGTCAAGGTCATGTAAAGTCAAAGTCTGTATGGTCAAATTCTTGAAAGTCAACCCTTGTTTAAATGTTCTTTGGTGTGAGTGTTTGTAAGTGTAGATAAAGGTATATGAGAGTATAGTTGTCTTAGTGTTCTAGGGGTTCATGTCATTGTAACTCATATGGTTTAAGTGATATACGACTTTGTCATTTTCACTCTCTACTCTCTATCTAGATCATACACATAGTTGTAAAATCTTTACATCTTGATTGATATGGCTTGAATTTGGACTTTACATACAGAAAATACTTAAAGTTTACAAAAGAAGGAGAACAAGATATGCATCAGATGTCTAAGTTGGACTATTTAATTCCCAAACATAATTATAATAAGTAAGGGGGTTTACCAAAACCATCAAATCTGCTTCAAAACTGAATAACGCCCCTAAAGCATCCTAATGGAACCTCTAACAAAGCTCCAAATGTCACACAAGTCCCACTAAGATATGATATATATGACAATAAGAAAAAGTGCTAGACTTAAAGCTTAATGAGTTCAAACAATTTATAATTTAACATAAAACGATTAAACCGAAAGATTTCTTTTTAACCACCATCTCCTTTATTAAAATAACATTTAATTAAAAAGAACATCTTCCAAAACTCCTTATTTCCATAATAGAATTCAATAATCAAAACATCCATTTTAGAATGAAATCCAATGTCCAAACCCATTTAAAACATGGATAAGACTCAAACTAAAAAACAACAAATATATAGATAACACTTCATACCCAAAAGCACTGAAAGCATAGATAACTCAATACCCAAAACAATTCCTTTTGTGGCGGAGAGACTCATTTCCATCGAATATGTGGAAACACAAAAGTAAGCCACTTATCAACATAATCGAATTTCACCTCGAATCATGGATCCACGTAGACGACTCTCTTTAATACCATCACAAGATTTCCAAAGTGACCCAAATGTCTACTCGACCTTTATATGCGCTTCACCACAAAAGTCAATGGCCTTCATCTACGACTCGATAGAGTACCACCACAATACCCAAGCTCCGTATACGACTCAATTGAGGACTACCGTAAGCTCTATAACCATGACTTGGTGACCACTCTCTAGACTTAAGTGGGAACATCAAAATCCCACATTTAACAAAGACTGACTCATATTCTTATGGATCCAATGCATTATAGTCTAAATTACACGAGTTCAGCAGAATACACACTCAAAACATGTAATATATATCAATATATAATAAATACATTTCTTATTCGAATATCCACATTAAACAATTTTAGTTGGGCAAGCTCCCAAAGCTCCAACGAACATGATTTAAATTCCTCAAAATTCATAACTCATGGATTATCTCATCAAAACCAACGTAAGCTAAAAAAGCGTGTTTTCCAAACGTTTAGGTAGTCCATGACACCTATAATATGAACAAGTCCATAAACCTTCATTTTTGTTGAAGTAAAAATGGTGAAATATCCAAACAACATGGTTTGTATTTTAAAAATTATTGTAAAATCATTAATAGGCATTTATTAAAGATTTATATACTTATAACCAATAAGGGTTCAAGTGTGTTGGTCCCACAACAAGTATTGTAGGGGGGGTGAGTACAATACACAAAAATTTCACTTAATTTAATTCTTATTGATATAAAATCAAGAATTACACATAGAAAACTTTGATTGTTGCAGAAGAGAAAGATGAACTCTGTTCAAACAATCTTACACAAAGAGAATGAAGAACAATTGTAAAACACTTGGAAAACAATGAACTTCGTAGACAGAAAAATGCCAGCACTTAGAAAACTTGAAGGTTTGTGGAATTCGTGATCTTTGCATGTTGAAACATCCTCTATATATAGTGCCTCATGTATTTAATGCATGGGACACCTGTTGAGCAAGGGTAGGGCACATGTCTTTTGCATGGTACATGATGTACCTTTTGTCTTGAAGTGTTTGGGCTTGAAGTGTTGACCTGCAGATGATGGTGTAGACTTTTCCTTAAAAAAGTGTAAAATACAAGATATCACAAATATACTTTATCAGAAAAGTACAATGTGTTTGTGCCAATGACATTTTCCCACCAAAACTTATCAAAGACATGTTTGGTAAAAAGGAGACAAGTTGGCACATATGACAAATCACCACATACATCTTCAGGATTCCTGAAGATGTGTGATCGGCACCATCATGGTCGGTCAGCACCATCCTGGCCGATGGTGTTGTTCTACAATGGTAGGCAGCTTAGCTTTAGCCTGAGAAGTCCATCTTCAATCCACTTTGACAGACAAAAATCTTCTTTGACTTTTCGGCTGATCTTCGACTTCATCGAACATTTGAATTGTAACTAAGCTACTAGAAGGAACCTCAAAACATTCTAAGCAGGATGATACAAAATGGAAGATCGGGAGGTCATCTTCAAATCCTTAGATAACCATACAATCTTCCCCTATTTGAGGATGAAATCTATACATAAAGAATGAAAATAAGAGTATACTAAATATTTCATTTTGACCCATATTTACTCTTTTTGGCTTCTTTTCACATAGTCCATTCTTTTTGTTCCTTTTTTTTTGTTCTTTTGGTTTTTTTAAGTATATCCGACATTTACAAAAGAATGAAAAAAATAAGTATAGTTGTACAAACTAAGTGAACCGACCATACGATGCTGACGATTGGCATCCCAAATATCTTCAAGTAAATGCGGGAGCTGGAGCAGATGAAGCTGAGTCTCTAGTATGAGGGGCGGAGACTTGTACATGAGTAGGTGTCGGCGGATGATGCGGAAGGACCCGAGAAGGGGGATCTGATGGCACAGAGCTTCGATTGAGAGTAGCATCGGCGGGACTTGGAGGCGGACTTAGATAGGATCCATCAGTGTAATCATGCAAGGAGGAGCCACTGGATGACCCATAGGATTGGCTAGCCAATTTTGGAGAGGAGCCCCCTGCCGATTTTAGAGGGGATCGGCTGGGAGAGTCTTTCAAATTAGGAGAGGGCCTTGATGATGTTTTCACTTGATCTGTGCCCTGAAATAAATAATCCAAAAATGATGGAAAACCTTCAAGACTCGCCTTGGGAAAGGCCGATCCTTCACCGGGTTGTGCAACATCAACGACTTTGAAAGGGTCAGGTGGTAGGGCATGAAATGAGAAAGCAGCATCTTGGACTGGGAGATGTCCAAGTCATCCTCATCCATCAAGGAGAAGGAGGATGAGAGAATATGAGGGGTCCCCGATTTTACAATTGTATCCTTTTGTGAGGATACAAAGGAGGTGGATTTGGGTACAACAGAGTCCCCGGACCCAGATGGGAAAATTTCAACACCCGCCGATTGTGGAGAATTGGTGGGTAGAGTAGGTGGGTTGGCTCTTGAAACCTTCCTCGGCCTCTTGAGAGAAGAGGGAGGTGAAGAGGGTGAGTGACTCCTCTTTGAGGAGGGATGTGTGACCGGGGCAACAACCGAAGTTTTTTTTGGTCGTATAATCATTTTGGCAAGTGTGGAGGTGCAAAAAGCTTTTGAGGATTTTTTCTTCCTAGTCGGCTTCACTTGGGACAGGGCAGAAGGGACCACTACAGATGAGGGAACCTTAGACACCTGAGTGTCTCGGGAATCACCTCATTGTAGTTAGGGAGAGTTTATAAAGGAAACCAAACTTGGGAGAAGAGGACGATCGGTGTCTAATGGTGCATGGTTGAGGATAGGTTTGCTCATGATCGGTGTGGAGTGATCGTACATGACCCGAGGAGAGGCCGAACGTCGGTTGGCTTCGAGAGCAGTAGCTATAACACCCCAAAAATAGGGAATAACAAAAGATTCCAACAACGAAAATATGGTATTTAAAAATGCCAAAGCATTGAGTCTCCCAAAAATGGGAAAGAATATTCACCTGTTTAAATACAAGTTATAATTCTAGAGATGGGAAATAACAACCTAATAATCTAATTTCATGTGAAACAAGATTACAATTCGGGTGTTATTTGGAATTCTCAAAAATAAAAGTCTTCTATAGGTTGGTGTCCAAAAATCCTCCCCTAGCTTACTCTAAGTCCGGCTAGACCTTCTTAACGCCGGCGTCACTAAAACCTGAGATACATATCGACACCAAACAAGCATTAGGCCAAAAAGTATAGGGTGATTGTACAAGCAATAATAATGCATCAATTGAAATATATAACAAACGTTTATCAAGAAGTTCCCATATGTGTAGTCAATGGTGGAGACCCATAACACCAATCGAGTTCCACCTAAAGAGATGATACACCTTGATATCAACTACCATGAGTGACATCCAAAAGGCCCAGCACATCCGAGGACTACAACCATTGCATTACCTCGAATGGTGGACGTACATACCTTCACACTGGCACCCAAGACTATATCCTCCTAGTGTCTACCGACATGGTTCGTCCAACAATATCGTTAATAAGCCACAAGGCGCTTTAGTTCCCACAACTAATGTAAATAATCCCAACTATGGGTGACCAACATGGTCTAATACTTCATATGACATTCAAGGCTCATTTAAGACTTTCAAATATTCCAAGTCCATGATATACTAAATTCCACATTAGGTACACTCCAACCTTGATAGCATAATCTTTAAGCATGTTTATTTCATAAAGATATCAAGAAAACATTTAAGTACACATATGTCTCATAGGGTCATTTTGTCACATTAGGTCAAGACCCAATGCATAGGTCATTTCTTTAAATCAACCAATATTATGATAGTCATACATATATAGTATCCTTTATGATCTTACACCACCACGAGCATGATAGTCCTTCCAACATTCCATAGATTCATAGTATAACACACATTGGAACTACAAGGCATATATGTAGTAGGTAGTTTAAGTAAATAAAATAAATAACAACAATAAAAATGTATTGATATGTATCTTAGTTTTAGCAAAAGGTTTAGAACTCACAATCTAGGTTTTTGATAAAAACCTAGAAAAGTGTAAAAACCCTAGAGTGAAGGAGATGAAGACTTGGAGAAATGGATGCTTGAATCTTTGCTTGATCTTCCAAAATAAATGTTCCCAATCAACACTTGAAGCCTCAATCAATGCCCTCAATTAATTCTAACTTTAGAGTAAACGAGGATAGGGTTTGAGGAGGAAAAATCGTCCCCAAATCTGATTATAGGTGGAAATGAGTGAGATTGTCGATCAGATGGGTAAATACCCCTTGGAATACGTGAGAGACATTTCCCTGCGACTTTGCCTAAGGACATTGTCGTGGGCATAGTCGCGGCCCACACCCCCGCCTCAGTACAAGCTTAGCGTTAGTGACATGCGACTTTGCCTTCGGGCATTGCCACTATCACAGTCGCCTTAAGTGTACCGTAAGGAACCCCCACCGGCGACCTTGCCTTGGCGACCTTTCCTTCGGGCATTGTCACGAGCATAGTCACGTGAGGTGCCCCGAAGCCCGAATTTCCTGATTTTCGATCCTGCGTAACTTCGAGCTATGGACTTTGAGAAAGTTAGATACTCGCGAGTCGGGGTTTCCTTTCTAAGTCCGGTCACGCATGGTTAAATATTTAAATTAATGACACGTTTAGGGAAATTAGACAAACCAAAATTTACGGGTGTTACAATCCTCCCCACCTTGAAAAGGATTTCATCCTCGAAATCTCGCGTTATTCGATCAAATGGGGGTAACATCCCTTCATATCCTCCTCGGACTCCCACGTGACATTTGCACCTCGGTGGTGCTTCCATTGAACTTTAACCATGGTCACTTCTCTATGGAGTAACTTTTTCATCATCGATTTTAATATTGCTTTTGGGCTCTTCCACGCAACGATTTTCGTTATCCACCCGAATTTCCGCTAAGGCAATCACACTCTCTTCTTCGGCTAGGCATTTTCGAAGATAGCATACGTGAAAGGTAGGATGTATTCCATCCCTTTCCCGTGGTAGATCCAACCAGTAAGTTTGAAGTCCAATCTTTTCCAAAATGACAAAAGGTCCAAGGAAACGGGGACTAAGCTTCCCACGCTTCCCAAATCGGATAATCCCCTTCCATGGAGATACTTTCAAATAATGCGATCTCCCACTTGGAATTCGACCGATCTTCTTATCTTGTCCGCATAACTCCTTTGCCAGTCTTGAGCTGCCCTCAACCTCTCTCGGATCTTCTTCACTTTGTCCATCGTTTCTTGAACGATCTTCGGTCTGGCGAATTGTTTCTCGCCTGCCTCGAGCCAACAAACTGGTTTTCTACATTTCCGGCCATAGAGAGCTTCAAATGGGGCCATCCCAATGCTCGAATGGTAACTGTTATTGTAAGGGAATTCTACCAAGGGTAGATGTGAGTCCCAACTCCCTCCAAAGTCGATAACACACGACCTCAACATGTTCTCGACGGTCTAAATTGTTCTCTCGCTTTGACCGTCCGTTTGAGGATGATAATTCGTGCTTAAATTGATTCTTGTACCCAACTCTTTTTGCAGACTAGTTTAAAAGTTGGATGTAAACCGAATATATCTATCAAACACAATAGATTGCGGTACACCATGCCTCGACACCACTTCGTCGATGTAAATCTTGGCCAATTTCTCCATTGGCAAGGTTTCTCACATTGCAAGAAAGTGCGCGCTCTTGGTTAGACGATCCACGATCACCCAAATAGTATCATGGCCTCGCAAGGTCTTCGGTAGCTTTGTCACGAAATCCATTGTGATATTGTCACTCTTCCACTCGAGAATTGACAATGGTAGCAAACTTCCCGTACGACTTTTGATGTTCCGCTTTGACTTGAAGGCATGTGACACACCTTTCCACATAGTTGGCCATGTCAAGTTTCATCACTGGCCACCAATAATTCGATTTCAAATCTATATACATCTTCGTGCTACCGGGGTGAATAGAGTACTTAGACTTATGAACTTCCTCTAGAAGTAGTTCATGGTTCCCACCAAATTTTGGCACCCAGATTCGACCTTGGAAGAGTTTGACTCCACGACTATCTTTCGACAATAGATCTTTTTGCTTCACCATAACTTCGGCTTTGAGGTTTTCTTCTCTAAGTGCCTTCGTTTGACTCAACTTGATGTTCTCCAACAAGCTTGACACCACGTCAATTCTATTGAGGGTTAGCTTGATATCGCCTTCATGGTTCCTTGGGCTCAACTCATCTGTCACCACAATGGCTTTACTGGGGTGGTAGAGTAATTCACAATCATAGTCCTTCAATAGCTCGAGCCACCTTCTTTGTCGCATGTTGAGCTCCTTTTGGTCGAATATGTACTATAGACTTTTGTGATCGGTAAAAAGTGTACACTTCGTCCCACACAAATAATGTCGCCACAACTTCAACGCAAAGACCACCGCCGCCAATTCCAAGTCATGAGTCGGGTAGTTCTTTTCATGGTCCTTTAGTTGTCGTGACACATAATCTATCACCTTGCCGCGTTGCATAAGCACACACCCGAGACCCATCCTGGAAGCGTCACTATACACCATGAATTCGTCAGATCCTTCGGGTAGGGATAGGATTGGTGCTTCACACAATTTCTTGTTAAGAGTTTGAAAGGCTTGGTCTTGTGTTTTGGTCCAAAGGAATTTGACATTTTTCCTTGTTAAGAAGGTGAGTGGCGAAGCGATCTTGGAAAAATCCTGAATGAACCTTCTGTAGTAACCCGCCAACCTAAGATGCTCCTGATTTCCATCGGACTTGTTGGCGGTTCCCAACTCATCATTGCCTCAATCTTTGTCGATTCTATCTTCACTTCGTCCTTAGACACCACATGACCCAAGAATTGGACTTCTTGTATCTAAAATTCGCATTTCGAGAACTTTGCGAACAACTTCTCCTTTCGGAGAACCTCCAACACCTCCCGCAAGTGCTTCCCGTGCTCGGCCTCGTCCTTTGAGTAGATTAAGATGTCGTTAATGAAGACGATCACAGATTTGTCCAAGACAGGGTGGCATACGTGGTTCATCAAATCCATGAACACAACCGGAGCATTTGTCATTTCAAAGGGAATCATCAAGAATTCATAGTGTCCATATCTCGTTCGAAAGGCCGTCTTTGGAATGTCGTCTTTCTTCACCCTCACTTGATGGTATCCGGATCTGAGGTCGATCTTTGAAAAGCCTCCTACGCCTTGCAATTGGTCAAAGAGGTCGTCGATCTGTGGGAGTGGATACTTGTTTTTCACTGTGACATTGTTCAAATCTCGGTAATTTATGCTGTAAGTTATTATATGGCCACGACACGTGTCACACAGAGATACTGCTGAGAAGTATGTAAACCTATAGGGTCGCACACAAAGAATGCGTTTGTTTCCATTTGTAGAAACCCGGATTTTATGAAAATATGTGTTAAACTGTAATTATGATATTTACAGGGTGAAAACGTAATTATGTTAATTACGGGGAATTATCTGTAATTATATAATTATATTTTAAAGTTTAAAAGGATAATTATATATATTTATATAATTATATTTGAAAGTTTAAAAGGATAATAATATATATTTATATAATTATATTTTAAAGTTTAAAAGGATAATTATATATATATATATATTTGAATTTGAATTTGAATTTGAATATTATAGATAATTACTAAATCTTATTTAATCCTTAATTGAATTATAGTCTAACTATAATTCTTCTGGTATAAATAAGGGGTTAGGCTATTTTGAAATACGATTGAATTAGAATTAGCCTTTCAGTTAAATATAGAAAAGAAACCTTTTCTTTTCTGTAAAACACATATAGATCTAGGGTTCTTGGGCTAGCACTCGGTGGAAACGGGAAACGTTTTCGTGTGTGGACTACCGATAGGGGAAACCTACTTTGGTTTCTTGGTGCTTCAGTTTTAATCCCGTCAGATCTTGAAAGGTACATATTCTAAAACCCCTATGGCGTGGTTTATTTTAATTAAATGCATCATTGGATCCGATTGGGTTTTAAGGTTTATTCTGAAAAGTTTTCTATATTAGTTGTAACCAAAATTATTCTAATTTTCCGCTGCGTTTTATCGGTTACAAAATTGTATTAAAACCCAACAGTGGTATCAGAGTCTCTTTGATGACAGTTAATTAAAAGGGGAACAAAATATTATATGACAAATTTAATTAAATCCTAAAATTTCTAAATTGGATTTAGATTTCTAATTGGGCCTCATGTTAAAAGCCTAGTTAATCCCAAAACCCAATTTAGTTTTAACCCTAATCGATCTCTCTCTTTTTCATATGAAAGTCTAAAGTGACCTGCAAATTGATCCCCTCTCCCTCTCGTTCGAAATCGCCGGTCAATGTCGGAATGGCGGCTGTTGCCGTCTCTCCCTTCTATAGCTTGCTATCGACGATGGTAACTTGACGGAGGAATGTTATCCACCTTGTTTTCTTTTTCTCACCTCCGTCGACGATGTTGGGGCTGAGATTGTTTTCCGGCCGATGGCTAGTCCATGCCACCGCCCTTCGAGGGTGGCGGAGTTGGTTTGTTTCTACTCCTAGTCATCATCGCTGATTATCCACGTCCTCTGCCACAATTTTTTTTTCTGTCGCCGGTTTTCCCTGCCGTCTTGGACCACGGTCAAGACTGTGAATGGGTGGTCTTGTCACCGGTTTCTCACCAGTTCTTCTATTTGTCCATCATCACCGGCTGATGTCGGCTGATTGATGCAGTCCATCAAGACTATCACTTAGGGTTGTGTCTCTCAAAATAGAGTTATGGTCGATGGTTGTTGCTGTTGTTGGTGATTATTTTTGGTTCTCGGCAAGTAGGTTCAGATCTCTGGAGTCGACCAACAACCATTGCTGGACTACGGTCCCTTAAATATTCGGTTTGTCACCTAAAACCAGCAGCGACTTTTGGCCGTTGGGGTTGTCGGGGTTGTCGCTCGTTTGGTCGAAGCACCACCATGGCAGAAGCCTTAGGTGGTTGCTGCCAAATTTTCCTTGGTGGCTATTGCTTGAGTTTTATTGCTGGAAACAAAATAGATGTCGTTTCATTGAGAAATTGGCTCTGAGTGTCTAATTGTCGACCACCACGGCACGGTCATGGGTGGATCGCGTTGGTTCTTTGGTTTGGCCGCCACTGCCGTCATGTCTTGCGGCAAGGGCTACTGGAAACAATAGTTTTCGGTGCTGCGTTTTTGTTACCGGTGTTGCTCGCTTGATATGGTTTATTGTCGTTTTCTCATAAGTTGCCTCGTCCCAGTTGTTGCAAGTTTTTTGGTCCATAGAAATTGGGCGAATGCCTTAGTTTCTAAATTTTGGGTCCGTCTAAGTGGACCCAAAGGAGTTGCATTTGGGTTTTGGTAATGGTATGTCACATGTTTGTATTGGGGGGGATTTAAATTTAGAACCATGCAGTGCCATCGTTTTTTTTTTTTTTACCGGGTTCAACCACCATGATGGTGGTTGGGGTGTTGGGCAGGTGCACTATGCGGTTGAGTCAAAAGTCGGGCCTAAGGTCTAAATTTAGTGTTTTTATCATGGGATGTTTCCCTAAATAATTTGTTTTTAGGTTGTTACCTAAATTTTGGGCTTGGGTCCAAAAGGGTTTTGTGTCATGGTTTGTTAACCTAAAACTGAAATAGGACAATTAATTTTATTTTGCCATATAATAAGTTGTTTCATTTATCTTGGCCTTTTAATTAGGTTAATTCGGCCAATTTTATATTTATTTTATGTTTAGAATAAATAGATAATATATGGTTTGCCCCAAAGACTCGTGGTTGATTACTTTTATTTTGGAAAATTAAAATGTATTAACAACATGGGATGTAATTTTAATTTTCTAGATAGGTTCAATTGTAAAATAGATTAGAATATGTTATCTTTCTATTCTAAATTGTAAACCAAACAAAGACGGAGTTCCAAGAGGTCGAGACGGAGTCCATGGAGTTCATCAAGATGGCGAGGCCAGTGGGAGCTTGAAGACGTCCTTAAAATTGACCGTGGTTGTTGTGTTGGCTCACAACACCACATTAGGGGCAAATCCATATATTATTATTGTGGTTGTTTATTTTGTGTTTGCTTTTATTTATTGTTTTATTATTGTTATGACAACTGCAAACGTTTCAAAAAATAAAATCAAACACAACAAAATTTTAAATCGGTAAATAAAATATGATATTTTATAATTGATGTGTTTTTCAAATTCAAACCGATTTAATAACATAAACTTTTAAAACAAGATTTTAGAGATAAAGTCAAACGTTTTAAAAAGGAAATTAGAATGTTTTCTAAAATTCAACCTGTTACAAAACGTAAACTAAACGCCACCCATTTAAGGTACTTGTCAAGCATACAGGATCCCGGTATGGTCAGTGCTCAGCCAATCATGTCGGTTGAATGTAGTGTAAGATAAGGAGCCAAATTAACGAGATTTAAGTGGACAGTTGCTTGGCCATTCACTTAAATAGTCGTATTTTGGACGACTGGTCCTAGTAAACCCTAAGTCTAGTATTTAGGTGGGATCATGATACCTTAGTATGGTTTGTTTACTTCAGAATATCATAGACAGTTGCTTGGCCATTTATGAGTATTTTCAAGGCGTTGAAGTGGGATTAAACATGCCAATTTCAATATATGATATATTGAATAGGATCCCACGACATCTAAGAGTTATGTTGAACATAATTGGATGATGCCTACCTAAATAGCCTAATTCCATAGACAGTTGTTTGGCCATTTATGGAAGTAGGTGAAATATGGATCTTAGCTAAAATCAAATGAGTTTTTAAAGGTTAATCTATTTGTTTGAGACATTAAAGTTACTAAAATTAAATCATGTTTTTGTAGATGTCTACCTCATATTCAAACTCAAACAACTTATCCCAATTTACACTACGGTCAATCCTGTATAAGGAAAAATTGGACGGAACGAACTTCATCGAATGGTTTCATTTCCTAAGGGCAGTCCTTAGGCATGAAAAGAAGTTCTACGTTCTTGAAAACCCCCCTCCAAATGCTCCTGTCAGAAATGCTCCAACTGAAGTCAGAACTGCTTATGATAAGTACCAAAATGACTCTCTGATTGTTGGTTGCCTAATGTTAGCCACCATGACTCCCGAATTATTACGGGATCATGAAAACATGACTGCTTGGGATATGATATCTTCACTGAAGTCTATGTTTCGGTTACAAATAAAGCAGGAGAGATTTAATACAGTTAAAGCATTGGCTGCTTGTAAAATGACTGAACGTTCGTCAGTTAGTACCCACATTTTGAAAATGAAAGGATACTTTGATCAACTGACCCGTCTTGGTTCCCCACTAGGTCAAGAGTTGGAAATCGATATGGTTCTCAACTCCCTACCCAAAACATATAAGCGGTTCATTAAGGACTATAATATGAAAGGTTTGAATAAATCTCTCACAGAGCTTTACAGCTTACTTAAAACTACTAAGAGGGATATGAAATCCAAGTTGGGTTCAACCAAACCAAAACAGGCTTAGATGATCAAACCTGACAGTGGGATAATCAAGAAAAAGGGGGAGATAACCAAGGGTAAAACACATGTTGGAAGCTCCAACATAAATAAGGGAAGAGGAGAAATTCCTGAGGTTGCAGTATGGTATAATTGTTTTCACCATGGGCACCAAATGAGAACTTGTCCAGCCCGATTGGCTGAAATCAAGAAGCAGAAGGCTAACAGAGCCGGACCTTCAGATATGTTTACCATTTTGATTTAATTCACTTCTGACTAAGTGTTACATATTGAGTATGATACTCATATTAGTACTACTTTTTCAAGAAATAAGAAGTGAAGAGAAGAAGAAACCAGACCAAATGAAACTAAGCTAGTTGTTGCTCAAAGGGACATATGATATGAACTTTCCAGATGGTCTTACATTAACACTTAGCAAGTGTCTTCATGTACCTAGTGCTACTAGGAATTTAGTTTCATTTTCTCAATTACAACAAACCGAATTTATGTTTTAGAAATAAATTTTCGTTTTATATTGATAAATGTTTTATGAAATTAATAGTTGTAATTATAAATCATTGTAACGAATTAAGCGAGGATTAAAACTGATCTATTTGTGACATTTAAACAAGAAACACATAGCCAAACTCCAGGCGGACGGAGAGTTGGAATCATATGATGATTCATATGATATATGTGTATCTTATTAGTCAAGATGACAAAAGAGCATTCAAAGGGTAAACCTTTAAAGGCCACAAGAACTATTAGGGGTTAACCATACTGATGTATGCTAGACTTATAGTCATGTTACAAGATACGGTCATCACTACTCCCTTACATCCTACTGATAACTTCAGTAGACATAGGTATGTTTACCTAATACGGCAAATATAAAAGCTTTGAAATTATTCAAAGAGTTTTAGAAAGAAGTAGTGAGTATACTTAGCAAAGGATAAAGATGCTTCGGTTAGATCGAGGTCATGAATATCTAAGCCAATAGATCATCCTAGAGATTTTTGGGATTGTATCCCAGTTAACTCCTCATGGGACACTACATCACAACGGTATCCGAGAAGAGAAGTAGAACCATGTTGAACATGGTTCACTCTATGATGAGTCTCACCAATCTTCCTAAATGTTTATGAGGTAATGTCCTAGAAACAGTTGCCCAAATACTAGTTTATGTATCAACCAACAAGGACCACTAAAACTCACTCTCTTAATATGAACTGGGAAGATCCCAAAGTTATCATATTTGAGAATATTGGATTATAATGCTTAAGCTAAGCATAAAGATTTTGGAAAACATGATTCAAAGGTCTGAAAAGTACATCTTTATGTGATATCCAATTGTATATTATTTCTACAGGTCTAGCGAGAATAAAAGTTTTATTAACGCACCATAGTGAGTTCTTAAGAAACGATTTTCTATCAAGAATCACAAATGGGGACACAATAGATCTTGAAGAAATTCAAGAACCACAAAGATGGGACGATGGTTGACACTGACATTCAACAAGATATTGAGCTTCAACAAATTGTTGAAGATAATAAACGAGATACAAGATAATCCGAAGATCGGATTACTGATAAATGGCAAGATGCCATGAAGACTGATGTCAAAATCCACATTCCTTAAAAGGAATATTGAGCGAGGACGTATACAAGGCTTTAAAACATCAAACATAAAAGTGCAAGTTGCAAAAGTCCATTTATGGACTAGAACAATCATCTCGTAATTGAAATCTTGTATACAAGAAGGTTAGTGGGAGAATAACAATATTCTAGATCCTATATGACATCCCAATGCTTGAAGGTGTAAAATCATGGATTAAGATGAAAGTTCGCGATGAAGGATCTAGAAGAGACAAAGTCCTTGGTATAAAGATCTCTCGTAGCAGATCAAAATGCTTAATTAGATTAAGTAAAAGTACATACATTGACAAGATCTTGAAACACTTCAAGATGAAGGGTTCCAAGAAAGGAAACTTTCCAATAGAACATAGTGTACATCTGAGTATAACTCAGAGTCCTAGCACTAAAGAGGACATGAACCGTATAAAGGGTGTTCCCTGTGTTTTCAGCCAACTGTTCAAACATGTATGCCATGTTAATGTACTAAGACCGGATGTCTCGTATACCCTGTGTATGACGAGCAGATATTAGTCAAACCAAGTGATGCTTACTGAATAACAATGAAGAACATTATGAGGTATCTAAGGATAACTAAAGATATGTTCTTACTATACAACGGTTAGGAAAGAGATCTGTGTGTTTGAGGATGCATAGATGCTAGTTTCCAAACCAACTATAATGACTTAAATTGTAATAGGGATATATGTATTGAACGAATGTACTATGAGCTATAAGATCTTACATACAAATCTACTTGTCAAGCCTATGTCTCAAAACAAACATGATGTTCATGTTATAGGCTTAAGGATTTTTATATTGAATAATAATTTTAGTAAAACTTTAAACTTTCTGGAACATTAAAACAATTATGTTTTTATATGATATAGCATACTGGGTATGAGTATATACATTAAACATTTCTGTGTTCTTTATTAGCATGTTTAAGTATCCTTAAATGAATATGATGATCATATTATTTAAAACTGTCCTTGATCACTTATTACTAGGGGACTAGTAATAAATCAAGATCATTGTGAAGTCTGGTCATAGTCCAAGTTGGAAGTGCACTAGGTGCAACCAGAGTCACATGCGCTTGTCGGAGCACAAGGCGTTGGACAAGACCCACGGTCAAGATCACCTCATAGATCGGCGTCATAAGGTGAGTCTTGAAATAGTATAACACTATTTATCCTCAGACCTGAGATGTGCATTGGGATCTAATGCACAAGGAGTGTTATACTTTGATATAGTCTAACGTTACCCTTGACCGGGTAATCATAAGGGCTATATTAGGTATAACATGAATTATGTAGATAGTCGTGTACATGCAATATGGGATTTGCTCCTCTCAAGATGAGAGAGATATTTCTGGGGCCCTCGATTACATATTATGATTTACATGCATGAACAAGTGGATTAGTTGGACTAATGACACTTGTATAATCAAATATGTTGGGATCGAGAAACACAATCTTTGAACTATAAATGATGAGATAGATCTATGCCTTAAATTCAAAATAAAATATCGTGAAGCAAAAGGACAATGAATGATTATACTATATGATTGATTAGATCAATCAAATTGCTAGAAGGTAAAAGCACATTTACATAGCCTTGGGGGCGGTGACGTGTTGCTAGACGCTTACCATCGTCTGTGTTACTGTGTATCGTGTGCAAGTGGGAGAATGTAAGTTATTATATGCCCACGACACGTGTCACACAGAGATACTGCTGAGGAGTATGTAAACCTATAGGGTCGCACACAAAGAATGCGTTTGTTTCCATTTGTAGAAACCCAGATTTTGTGAAAATATGTGTTAAACTGTAATTATGATATTTACAGGGTGAAAACGTAATTATGTTAATTACGGGGAATTATCTGTAATTATATAATTATATTTTAAAGTTTAAAAGGATAATTAAATATATTTATATAATTATATTTTAAAGTTTAAAATGATAATTATATATATATATATATATATATATATATATATTTAAATTTGAATTTGAATATTATAGATAACTACTAAATCTTATTTAATCCTTAATTGAATTATAGTCTAACTATAATTCTTCTGGTATAAATAAGGGGTTAGGCTAAACCATTTGAAATACGATTGAATTAGAATTAGCCTTTCAGTTAAATACAAAAAATAAACCTTTTCTTTTCTGTAAAACACATATAGATCTAGGGTTCTTGGGCTAGCACCCGGTGGACACGGGAAACATGTTCGTGTGTGGACTACCGATAGAGGAAACCTACTTTGGTTTCTTGGTGCTTCAGTTTTAATCCTGTCAGATCTTGAAAGGTACATATTCTAAAACCCCTATGACGTGGTTTATTTTAATTAAATGCATCATTGGATCCGATTGGGTTTTAAGGTTTATTCTGAAAAGTTTTCTATATTAGTTGTAACCAAAATTATTCTAATTTTCCGCTGCGTTTTATCGGCCCCCGGATATGGGACTCTCGAATTGCATGCCCTTTCTTCCCGCACTTAGCCCACTCTACGAGACTCGAATGAGGTCTTGGGTTGCATGGGCCAAAATGCTTGGCTTTGCATTTGTGGCACCACCTCGACTCGTGACGGGAGTCTCCAAACCTCCCTCCCGTAAATGGATAGGATTGACGAACCGGCCCAGATGGACCTTCCCACTTTCTTTTCTCTCCAACATGTTCCCTCTCTTCTTTTCCTTGTGTAATGTCATCCTCCACAAAGAACGACTCTTCGATTGCCTCTTCTAGTGTCATCACCTTGGCGTTCCTCACCACCGTCTTCATCTTAGCCGACAATCCCAACTGGTAGGCTTTAATCTTCATCTTCTCATCAGGAGCCAGGTGCTCCACCAAACTTAACTTCTCTAAAAATTGCTTTGAGTAGTCGGAAACTGACATGCTACCCTTCTTCAGATTTCAGAATTACAGTTCGATGTTGTCCAAGGCCCGCTCGCTACAATACTTGTCAAAGATCTTCTTTTTAAACGTTGGCCACGAGAGTTTGGCCAACACTTTGGGAGTGAGAGAGGATCGGGTTTGATTCCACCAAGTTAGGGCCTCACTCTTAAGCAGGTGAGAGGCAAACTTGACTCTTTGAGAATCATCGCATTCCCTGGCCTCAAACGCCATTTCCATTTCACGAATCCAATACATGCAACTGACATGATTTGTAGTACCTGCGAACTCAAGAGACTTGCTACCGAGAAAGGTCTTGTAGGAACACCATGTCTCTCTTCTCTTGTCTCAAACTATCACCTGTTCTTCAGTACCAACAACATTCACTCTACCTTCCGACCCAATCACGACATTCTCCGCACCCGTTTTGGGTCGTCGGTGACTGGCGTCGCGGTTCTCCAATAACCTCATGAAGAATTCTTGTTGTTGTGCCATAGCCAAGTTTATGGCTTGCATCATGCTGTCTTTGATTCGAGTTTCGAGGGTCACCACCTCGATGATTGGGTTGGTAGTGGCTATGTTAATCTGCGGAATGTGCTCGACTCCCCCTCCCAAAATAGGAGGTATTGGAGGACCCATAGTGGTCACAACCACATTGGGTTGATCGGCAGTAGACTCGTCTTCCACATTACCCACTCGTGGGGTCGGTAGCCTACTTCGAGTATTTACCATGGTTATCTGCCATACACTCACGAGAATGAGATTGAGAGAAAGATTAAGTGAGTTAAACTCAAGGTACATACTACTGTACTTATCAATTATCATAACAATAGCAATTCAAGTATGCTCATGTAACATCGCATTCATAATAGCATTACCTACATGATATTATGAACGCGTTGTACACAAGGATCCATCGTTACCATCATCACGATTCTCAATCAATGTAATTCTATAAGTCCTAATACTCTCCCCACCTATGACATTTACCCCAAGGTTGATAACCTATCACCAATGCTAACAGCTTAAGTCTAGATATGCTAAGGTCAATACCTAGTTCACTTAAACTAAAGCTCCGATACCAACTTGTAACACCCCAAAAATAGGGAATAACAAAATCTTCCAAAAACGGAAGTATGGTACTTAAAAATGCCAAAGCATTGAGTCAACCAAAACTGGGGAAAGAATATTCACCTGTTTAAATACAAGTTATAATTCTAGAGATGGGAATTAACAACCTAATAATCTAATTTCATGTGAAACAAGATTAAAATTCGGGTGTCATACTGAATTCTCAAAAATGAAAGTCTTCTATATGTTGGTGTCCAAAAATCCTCCCCAAGCTCACTCTAAGTCCGGCTAGACCTTCTTAACGTCAGAACCGCTAGAACCTGAGATGCATACCGACACCAAACAAGCGTTAGGCCAAAAAGCCTAGTGAGATTGTACAAGCAATAATAATGCATCAATTGAAATATATAACTAACATTTATCAATAAGTTAGCATAGTTGGAGTCAATGGGTGAGACCCATAACACCAATCGAGTTCCACCGAAAGAGATAATACACCTTGATATCAACTACCATGAGTGACATCCAAAAGGCTCGGCACATCCGATGACTACAACCATGGAAATACCTCGAATGGCGGAGGTCTAGGAACATACCTTCACGGTGGCACCCAAGACTATATCCTCCTAGTGTTTACCGACGTGGTTCGTCCAACAATATCGTTAATAAGCCACAAGGCGCTTTAGTTACACAACTAATGTAAATAATCCTAATTATGGGTGACCAACATGGTCTAATACTTCATATGACATACAAGGCTTATTTAAGACTTCCAAATATTCCAAGTCCACGATATACAAAATTCCATATTAGGTACACTCCAACCTTGTTAGCATAATCTTTAATCATGTTTATTTCATAAAGATATCAAGACAATATTTAAGGACACATATGTCTCATAGGGTCAGTTTGTCACATTAGGTCAAGACCCAACATATAGGTCATTTCTTCAAATCAACCAATATTAAGGTAGTCATACGTATATAGTATCCTTTATGATCTTACACCATCACTAGCATGATAGTCCTTCCAACAATCCATAGATTTATAGTATAACACACATTGGAACTTCAACACATATATGTAGTAGGTAGTTCAAGTAAAAACAATAAATAACAACAATGAACATGTATTGATATATATATATATATATATATATATATCTTAGTTTTAGCAAAAGGTTTAGAACTCACAATCTAGATTTTTGATAAAAACCTAGAAAAGTGTCAAAACCCTAGAGTGAAGGAGATGAATACTTAGAGAAATGGATGCTTGAATCTTTGCTTGATCTTCCCAAATAAATGTTCCCAACCAATACTTGAAGCCTCAATTTGTTAGGATCTAATTCTCAACAAGAATAATGAACTCAAAAAAAATATTAAAGAAGTTGCGGAATAAGACTTTAATATTCAATACTCAATGTAACAGTGAATCAGAAATCACAATCTTGTAAACTTTATAGAATGATTAAAGTTACAAGATTTCAAACAAAACCTCAATATTGATGAACAGGCTCACCAATACAAATTCTACTTCTCTAGAACTAGGGTTCTAAACCTTGAGGTTAATTCTCTCTATAAAAACAAAAACTCAGAATAATCTGCTACGTTTTTCTATCCTCAACTATTCTTAACAGGTCTATACATATACTGAAAATAAAAGATAATTAAAAAAAATAAAAGATCTTCAGTATATTCTTCTATCATTATCTTCAAACCTTCCATGATTATCTCCAGTCTTGATCTGCACGTATCTTGATTATCTCTTAAGCAGTATTAAGTTGTAGCAGCATTAACACTTTAAGCAGTACTAATTTTCACCAGCAATAGTAATTGTGCTCAGCAGTATTAACTTTGATCAGGCAGTACAAACTTCAGCAGTACTAACTACTAGCAGTAGTAAACAGTTGTACTAGCAGCATTAACCAAACTTAAGTAATTCTTTAATTCCCAACAATCTCCCCCTAACTTGACTTTTAGGAAGAGAAGTCAAGTTCTTCAATTATGTTCTTCAAGATGCTTTCAACACTACAACTTAGTTGCCTAAATTTGGATCCAGACCCAGACTTTGATTAATTGTCCTTCTTACCACAATTCTGGCCATTTCTGATTCCTTTGCACACACTAGCTTAGCTTTCAGCATCCCATTCAGCTTCTCCTTGCTATGATCATATACTTTGTCCACCAGGTAGTATTCATGATAACAGTTATCTATTGTGATCATGTATACACCACAGTTTTCAAAGAGTATCCACTTATCTATCTTCTTAAACACATACTCATGATGCAAATCTTTTATCCTGTGCCCCACCTTTTCTGGTTCAAACATCATACAAATATATTCCATTGAAATCTTGAGTAGATTTTCTTCAGTTCCTTTCAAAACATGCTCATAAAGCTTCATTCCCACCTTATGCATTTCTTCTAGGTCAGCTCTGGAGCAACTTCTGATTACTTTCCCCCAAGTTGAATATACTTCAAATACATCCCCAACTCTTTTCAGTCTGAAGTACTCCTTTCTGTTTTTCCTCAGAATATCCCAAAATATGACTTCTGGTGCTTTTACAGATATGGGAACAACCTGTACTGGTTCAATTACAGTCATATAAAGACCCACATGCTCATCAGATTGCTTATTGGACTGCTCTAGGTTCTTCACAGATTCTGCTAAAGGTGTAACTGAAAGTTCTTCCTCTTTTTCTGCTTCTTCAATCCTAGGCTTCTTGAATTGTTTCTTGGAGGCTATGGTCTTTACTCTTTTTGCAGATTTGGCTTCCACAACAACATTTTCTTCTTTAGTGTCTTCAGCCTTTTCTTTAGTAGGAGTGACTTCCTCAGGGAATGGTTGTTGGATGTTGAGATCATGTCTCTCCTTCATCCTTCTTTCAGCTTCTTCCCTTTGAGAAGAGTCCCCTTGAAGCTTTGTCATTTCTTTATTATACAGCTCCTCAACCTTGCTGTATGCCATGTTGGTGAACATCTCTCCTTTGACACCAATTGAGCCTTTCAGGAAGTTTGTCATTTTTCTCCTTTCCTGATTGGCCAAAAAGGTCTTAGAAGGTTGTCTTTTCTGCTTCTTGACTGGCATTCTTTGCTTGAAAACTGTCACTGATCTCTTCTTGGCCTCAGCTGCAGTTTGCATGCTCTTTTGATACTCTTCATTTAGACTTTTAGCCATCTCCAGTGCAAGTTCTCTGTCTTTTTCAGATTGGAGTTGTTCCTCCTTTTCCATCTCTGCTTGAATCTGCTTTGCTACTTCTGCATCTAATTCTATCTGGTTCTTCTTCTTTAAGGGTTGTTCAGATTCAACCATCTTAGCTTTTCCTTTCCTTTTCAACTCTGCCTCATTGATCTTTTTGCTTGTTTTCTTTTCAATACCTCCTTCCTTAATGACCACTCCCTTGGCCTTTTGAGTAGCCTTGGGAGTGTCATTCTTGGCTTTTACCAAAGCTTCTGCAATTTCCAACTCTTCAACAGATAGCCCTGTTACTGCTGCTACCTGTTCTGTTACTGCTGCTGCTTGAACCTTATCTGTTTCTGCTACTTGAGGTTCTGTTTCTGCTTCTTTCTCCCCCTCAAAATCAAATCCCATCCCAGATGTACTTTCCTTTTCTGCTTCAGTCTCTTGATTCTCCCCCTTGTTGAAAGCATCATTAGCATTTTTCCTCTTCTTCAACACAAATTTCCTTCTCCTTTTCTTGTGCACCAATCTTGTCACCATTTTCTTCAATTTGGTAATCTGTACTTGTTGAGACAGAATTACCATTTTCATCTCTTCTATGTCTTTGCCTTGTTTGATAACATCCATATTAATGTTGCCCATAGTTTCCATCAATTCATTGTAGTCATATCTGTCCTCACCTCCTTTTGGTGTGTTTACCACCTTTGGAGGATCATTGGATCTTTTTGTAGTGGAAGTCTTCTGCCTAGCAGAAGCACCCTCCACTCCCTTGGTTTTCTTGGCACCTGGGACCTTTGGATGATTGCTCACCGAAAGTTGCCATGGGGAAGGTCTTATTGATGTTACCACTGGCCTCCTCTGTGCTAGCAGGAGTAGTAGCATCCTTTGCACCCATATGCTCATGCATCTCCTCAATGAGCACCTCCTTGAGGTTGGGAGACACCCCTGTGATTTCCCTATAGATATTCTCTAATGGAGAATTCTCCATTAGAGGGCTTAAAGGCTCTGTGGGTGAAGGTACAAGAAAGGAAGGAGCCTTCTTTACCTTTTTCCTCATGTACGTATTGGTGATTGGTGAAGTTGGTTTTTGAAGAAGGGACTGTGGGATTGATATACTGATTGAAGGTTGGGATTGGCTTTCAGTGGGATGTTCTAATGAGGGCCTTGACCCTGAAGCCATACCTTCTTGATTGTGGGACACCACCATCATTCTAGAGAACAATGGGGTGTCAACTCCTTCCGAGTCCAAGGCAGATCTCTTCATATTTGAAAAGACCTTACCCTTGGGGATTTTTGGTACATATACCTCATCAAATTGAGGCATATCCGTCAATTCATTGGTTATAACTCCCTGGACAAATCTTGGGTACATATAAAAACTCTTTTTGTTTCCGAAGTTTGACACAAGGTCATTGAAAATCATTTTAGAAAAATTGTACTTTCTAGCAGTGGCCAAGCAGACCAAAGCATAAGCAATGGTACTACTTAACTCACTCCATCCAGTAGTCTTTTTGGAAATACAGTGCATCAGGGTATGGACAAAGAAACGCTATTGGGGAGAAAATTTGGCTTTTGAGAACTTGAAAACACCCAATGGGCCTCCATACCCCATTCTAGTTAGAGTGGAAAACAGTTCATCATTAGAGATAGATGAGATACCTGAAGCATCGTCTAGACGTAGACTGATGCAAATAACTTCTTCAGAAACTGTCAAGGGTTTGTCACACACCCTTGTCTTGATCACTTGCACACTATTTTCAGTAACAATGGTGGCATTGGACCAAAATTGTTTCTGGTGCTCAATATAGATGGATGGCGACACTGTAAGAGCATACTCGATATGGCTTGTCTTGAGAAAATCGACTATCTGGTGAAATCCATCAGCCTGCTTCGGCTTTTGAAGCATTGCGACTTCGTTGTGCTCATCAATGAACTCCATGGATGCCATCGAGCTTGAGTGTTCTTTCCTGAAACTTACTAGGTGCTTGAGAGAAAAAGGGTTAGAGAGAAGATGAACAGTATTCAAAGAGTCGTTATGAGCTTTTAGGCGGGCAAACGGGTATATATAAGATTCGGGAAAGAAGCAGTATTAACCACTAGCAGTATTAACTAACTAGCAGTATTAACTGAGAGCAGTATTAACCATTAGCAGTATTAACTAACTAGCAGTATTAACTGAGAGCAGTATTAACTAACTAGCAGTATTAACTGAGAGCAGTATTAACTACCTAGCAGTATTAACTGAGAGCAGTATTAACTACCTAGCAGTATTAACTGAGAAAAGTATTAACTACCAGCAGTATTAACTGACTTACACTTTTTGAAGCTTGAGTTGATCTGAACAAGGCAATACTTTTCCTGAGAAAGATGATTAGCAGCACCAAAGAATAACCAAATAACAGGTATGTAAACACTTTTTAAAACATGGGCTCATTCAGAGTTGATCATGCCCACACTTGTGACCAAGAAAGTGAATCTACCCACATTAAAAGCTTTAGTGAATAGATCAGCAAGCTGGTTGTCAGTATGAACTTTAGCAACTTGAATAAGCTTCTTTTCATTACAGTCTCTAATAAAGTGATACCCGATCTCAATATGCTTTATTTTGGAGTGCTTGACTGGATTGTTAACAATGCTTATAGCACTGCTATTGTCAATGAAGATTGGAGTGTGAAGAAAGGTTACCCCATAGTCCAGCATTTGATTCTGAATCCATAGAACCTGAGAGCAGCAACTTGCAACAACAATGTACTCAGCTTCTGTTGTTGATAAGGACACAGTGGTTTGCTTCTTACACTGCCAAGATACTAGTCTTGCACCCAAAAGCTGACATCCCCCTGAAGTAGACTTTCTATCCATATTAGCGCCACCCAAGTCACTGTCTAAATAAGCAATCAAGTCAAAGTTGGATTCATAAGGATACCAAAGGCCTAATCTAGGTTGCTCTCTTAAGTATCTGAAAATCCTTTTAACTGCTTGAAGATGTGATTGCTTTGGATTGACTTGGAATCTGGCACACACACACACACTGGAAACATGATGTCTGGTCTTGAGACTGTGAGATACATGAGAGATCCAACCATTGATCTATAAAGTTGGACATCAACATCCTCCCCCTCAAGATCAGCAGTGATCTGTTTGTGAGTTTCCATTGGTGTGCTTGCTATCTTTGAGTCTGTTAAACCATATTTGTCCAGGATGTCTTTCACATACTTTGATTGACTTATGAAGATCCCATCTTTCTGCTGTTTCACTTGAAGCCCAAGGAAGAAGGTGAGTTCACCCATTGTACTCATTTTGAAGCTCTTGTGTATCAACTCTTCAAAGTCTCTACACATCTGTTCTTTTGTAGATCCAAAAATGATGTCATCCACATAGATCTAAACAAGTAGGATGTCCTTCTTACTTCTTCTAATGAAGAGGGTCATGTCAATTATTCCCCTTTCAAACCCATTTTCTAAGAGATAGGTAGACAATGTATCATACCATGCTCTTGGGGCTTGATGTAGACCATAAAGTGCTTTCTTCAGTTTATATACTCTGTCAGGATATGATGGACATTCAAATCCAGGGGGCTGACAGACATATACTTCTTCATCAATTGTACCATATAGAAAGGAACTCTTCACATCCATTTGATATACCTTGAACTTCATGTATGAGGCATAGGCTAGAAATAGCCTAATTGCCTCTACCCTTGCAACTGGAGCAAAGACTTCTTCATAATCTATGCCTTCTTCCTGAGTGTACCCTTGTGCCACTAGCCTTGCTTTGTTTCTGATTACTATTCCTCTCTCATCCTTTTTATTCCTGAAAATCCACTTGGTTCCAATAGCTCCATGACCTTTTGGAAGGTCCACCAAGTCCCAAACATCTTGCAACTTCAACTGTAGCAACTCTTCTTGCATGGATTCTATCCAACTTGAATTTTTCATTGCATCATAGGCCTTCTTAGGCTCAATCTGAGATAGAAAGTAAGAGAGTACTGTATGTTGTTGATCCTGCATCTCTAGTAGTCTGCTTTGATTCCTAGTTACCATAGGAGAAGAGATGTCTCCTATTACCAGCTCTGGAGGATGGTTCTTTTGTGTTATAGTCTGATGACTAGGTTCTTCATTGATTCCTACTTCTAGATTGGAATCATTTAAGTCAGTTGAGTGGATCTCATCAGCTACTTCTGGCTCTTCATGCTCTGACTTCTCCTTATCTCTTCTTTCTTCTTCACTCTGAATTGGTTCAGTAATAATCTCATTTTCACAGATTTCAACAGGTTCCATTGTAGGTATGGGAAAGATCACAGACTGAGGAATAATGTCTTGTACTTGTACATCCCCTGATCCTCCACTTCCTGAACCTGCATGATCATCACTACTGAAACCCAAAGAGTTAGTTAGTGAGTCAATGTCAAACAACCACTGAGGACCTGAACCAATAGGATTTGGTGTGTTCTCATTGCATTTGACATTGTCACTTTCCTCAATTATTCTAGAAGAAGGATTAAATACTCTGTAGGCCTTACTCTGAGATGAGTAACCAACAAGAAAACCATCATCTCCCTTGCTATCAAACTTTCCTAAGTGAGTTTTGGTATTGAGAATGGTACAAGGACACCCAAAAGGTTTGAAAAATCCAATAAATGGTTTCTTTTATTTAAAAGCTCACATGGTGTCTTGTTTTTAGGCATGAACACTAGAACTCTGTTTTGGACATAACAAGCAGTATTAGCTGCTTCAGTCCAAAAAGTAATTGGAAGTTTGGAATCAGCTAACAGAGATCTAGCAACTTCAATCAGTTTCCTATTCTTTCTCTCAGCAACACCATTTTGTTGTGGAGTCCTAGGAGCACTGTATTGCCTCTTAATTCCTTTTTCCTCACAAAAGGTGTTTAGGTCATGATTTTTAAATTCAGTACCATTGTCTGATCTAATGACTTTTACTTTTTGATTTCTTTGGTTTTCAATTCTTAGAATAAAGGATTTGATCAGTCCACATGTCTCAACCTTAGTCCTTAGAAAATATACCCAAGTAAATCTAGAGTAATCATCAACAATAACTAAGCAGTATGATTTCTTACCTATACTCATAACATTTGTAGGTCCAAATAGATCCATATGCAACAGCTGAAGAGAATTTGAGATTGTGTTCAACTCTTTGGACTTATGAGAAGTTTTGTGTTGTTTGCCTTTGAGACAGGCAACACAATGATCATCACATGAAAAGACTTTTGAAGGCAAACCTCTTACAAGGTTGTTTTTAACAAGTTTATTCATTGTCTTGAAGTTCATGTGACACATCCTTCTGTGCCAAAGTGATGATTCATCCAAAGATGCTTTTGAAACAAGACAGTTTAGGGATGAATCAGTTGAAACACTTTCCATATCCAAACAATAGACATTATCCTTTCTGGGAGTTCTTAGTAGTATCATCTTTTCATCAACTACCTTGAATCCAGGAGCAAGGATAATGCATTTTGTATCTGTGAACAATATACTATGCTTTTTGTCACAAACCTGTGATACACTTAACAGGTTGTACCTTAACTGCTCAACATAGAACACATCTTCAATGGTCATTTTACCTTTTGTTACATTTCCCTTACCACTGATCTTACCTCCATCTGGAGTATTACCAAAGGCAACATGTCCTCCATCAATTTTCTTGAAATTCTTGAGGCAAGCCATGTTCCCTGTCATGTGCCTAGAGCAACCACTATCAACATGCCAGATGCTCTTTCCTTTGAGCTGTTGGTTGCCCTGCACATAGAATAAAACAATTAGTATTGATTGGGAAACCAAGCCAAAGTGGTCTTGGGTCTCCCTTTCTCATCAAAGTATTTACATTCCTTTTTGATGAGATTTTTAACATTTGAGCACTCTTTATTGGAGTACTTTGTCAAGATGATTGGTCTAGCAGCACAAACACTAGAAGCAGTTCTAATTTTAGAAGTACTAACAGGTTTAGCAGTACTAACCTTGTTAGAAGCACTAACAGAGTTAGCAGTATTAACAGTTGAAGAAGTACTAACAATGTCAGCAACACTAACATTGATAGCAGTAGTATTGCTTCTAGCAGCACTAACTTTGTCAGTAGCACTATTTGTGGTAGCAGTACTAACAGTTTCAGTGCTTTTAGGAACCCACATCTTGATACTTTCTTCCATAGTCTTTTTCTTCATGTGGCTTTTAGATTTAGCAGATTTCTTAGCCACATGGTTCCTTTTATCCTTCCAATAACCAAAGGGTTTTTGCATAGCTCTTTGAAAATTCATCCTTTGGTTAATAGGATTATAGTAACAGTGCTTGGCAAGATGATTCAATTTTCCACATATGAAACAAGGTTTTGGTCTGATGATTCTACTCAGATCAACTCCTTGTTTCTAAGCCTACTGATTATTCCAATTCCTTTGATTTCCCCTCCTTTTATCATGTTTTAGGGGCTCAGACTCCTTACAAGCACACTGTTTGCAAGAAACAGGATTCACAACTGTGGTCTGCTTGTAATGGACCTTCTTAGACTTTCCCTCAGTCTTCTCTATGTCCTTATATTTTACCCAAATCTTTCCACAACCCTCATTGGTAATAATGTGATTCTCTAGAGGAATCTCACCACTTACATTGTTCTTCTTACTCTTACCAGCTTCTTTCTCAGTCTTGTCCTCAACAACTACTCCATCTAAGGGATCTATATCAGTGGCTCCCTCAGGCAAGTCCTTCCTATCCTTGGTCTCTAGCAAGTCTGATATAGGAGGAATGTAGTTGTTGTTTTATGGTGGTGGTGTGGTATTATACCCAATTCCTCTTCTCAGTTTGTCATGAAACTGAGTTTGTAGTAAAGATTCCATTGCTTTAGAAGCATTGGAAAACTTTTCCACATCTAGCTTAACTTTGGCTAGCTCTCATCTCAACTTTTCATTCTCCTCCTTGGACTTTGTTAGTTGGATTTCTAGATCATTCTTCTCCCACTTCCAGTAATTGGTATCATATGTGTGTTGAATTTCATTGGCTTGGAAACCTTTAATCTGTTCCTCAAACCTCTCAACAATACTCACATAGTCTTTTATATCTTTTTCTAATCTCTTAAGGTCATCACTCATATTCTGGTTGTGATCCCTGTACCTTTTAACAGTGTCAATGCAAGTTTGAGAACAGAGATTAGAAAGTACCTCAGTTGAGAGATCAGATACGTCTGCCATGAGAGCTTGATTTTGAATAGTCTCTTATGCTTGATCACTCCAGTCAAACACCATTCCTTGTTGAGAAACAAGGGCTTGAGCAGAGTTTCTGTTCTGGTTGAAGCTTCCAGTCTGAGCTTGTTGGTGGTTGTTGTGAGACACTCCACTTCTGCATTCCCTGGCAAAGTGTCCCTTTTGATGACACTTATAGCACTCCACCTTTGACTTGTCAAAGCCTGCTTCATCTTCTCTTCTTTGGGAGAAGTTGTTCCTCCCAGTCCTCTTGATGAACTTCTTCACCCTCATAGAAAGCATGGCCATCTGCCATTTAATATCCATCTCTTCAAGATCATCAGGATGAAGTTGTTCCAAGTCATCATTGATTAAAGAGGAGTTTCCATGGCTGGAAAGAAAGGCTTCAAAAACAGATTCAGTGCCTTTTTCTTGATTTACTTCATTAGCAGCATTAACTGATTCAGGGTTAGCAGTAGAATCAATTGATGCTGATAGGAGTGCAGCATTATGAACATACCCAGTAGGCTTCTTCTTTGCCTCCACCTCAGACTCAAACACTCTCAGATCATTGTACAGATCATCCAGTTCCTTTTCTTCCAATTGTTCATTCTGTCTGAATGAAACAATATACATGGTCCATTCATCTCCAAGGGACCTTAAGAACTTTCTGTTTACATCATCTTGATCAATCTGTACTCCCACAATAGCTAGTTCACCAATCAGCTTATTAAACCTGTCAAAAGTTTGAGTCATGGACTCATTCTTAGTTGACATAAAGTTTTCATACTGTTGCTTCAATATTGCCTTCTGATTTCTCTTGGTACTTTTGGTACCAAAGAATCTCTTCTCTAGAGCATTCCAAAGCATCTGTGCATCAGTGAAATTGCAGAATTGGTGTTGATACTCATTGGGAATAGCCAAGAACAGTGTACTCAAGGCTTTCATCTCTGTCTGCCTTGTCTTCCTTTCTGCATCCGTCTTTGGTGGGATTCTTTTTCCATCTGCACCAATCTTTCCTTCATCAGATGGGCCATTCTCAATGATGTCCCACATAGAGTAATCTGTGAGGAGAATGTATTGCTTGATTCTAATCTTCCACATGTCAAACTCATTAGATCTGAGCATTGGAACCTTTGAGACAAGAGTACTGTTTGATTCAACTATGTTTTCCATGATGAATGAAGGTTTTTCAGAATACTGGCTCTGATACCACTTGTCAGGATCTAATTCTCAACAAGAATAATGAACTCAGAAACAATATTAAAGAAGTTGCGGAATAACACTTTAATATTCAATACTCAATGTAACAGTGAATCAGAAATCACAATCTTGTAAACTTTATAGAATGATTAAAGTTACAAAATTTCAAACAAAACCTCAATATTGATGAACAGGCTCACCAATACGAATTCTACTTCTCTAGAACTAGGGTTCTAAACCTTGAGGTTAATTCTCTCTATCAAAACAAAAACTCAGAATAATCTGCTACGTTTTTCTATCCTCAACTATTCTCAACAGGTCTATACATATTCTGAAAATAAAAGATAATTAAAAAAAATAAAAGATCTTTAGTATATTCTTCTATCATTATCTTCAAACCTTCCATGATTATCTCCAGTCTTGATCTGCACGTATCTTGATTATCTCTTAAGCAATATTAAGTTGTAGCAGCATTAACACTTTGAGCAGTACTAATTTTCACCAGCAATAGTAACTGTGCTCAGCAGTATTAATTTTGATCAGGCAGTACTAACTTCATCAGTACTAACTACTAGCAGTAGTAAACAGTTGTACTAGCAGCATTAACCAAACTTAAGCAATTCTTTAATTCCCAACACAATTAATGCCCTCAACTAACCCTAACTTTAGAGTAAATGGGATAGGGTTTTTAGGAGGAAAAATCGTCCCCAAATCTGATTTTAGGTGCAAATGAGTGAGATGACGGATGAGCTGGGTAAATACCCCCTGGAATACGCGGGCGACATTGCCCTGCGACTTTGTCCAAGGGCATTATCGTGGGCATAGTTGCGACCCACACCCCTGCCTCGGTACAAGCTTAGCGATAGTGACATGCGACTTTGACTTCGGGTATTGTTGCGTGCATAGTCACCCGAAGTGTACCGTAAGGCACCCCCACCAGCGACCTTGACTTCGGGTATTGTTGCGTGCATAGTCACGTGAGGTAACCTGAAGCCTGAATTTCCCAATTTTTGAACCTGCGAACTTCGAGCTATGGACTTTGAGAAAGTTAGATACTCGCGACTCGGGGTTTCCTTTCTAAGCTGGGTCACGCATGGTTAAATAATTAAATTAATGTCACGTTTAGGGAAATTAGGCAAACCAAAATGTATGGGTGTTATAGCAGCGAGCTATAACTTGATGATGAGCGGTAGGAACCGAGGATAAGCAACATCTGAGTGCTTGGGAGGGGTGATCACGTTCACCAACTCTTGAAAGAAATACCCGACAAAATCTATTTTTCTTTGGAATATGAGAGCATGTGCCAATTGGATAATGTAGGAAGGGCACTGATCATATCCACCTGTCTTGCGACTAAGACATAATATAACATGAGAGAAGAAGAAATTCCAGATACCTCCCATGTTTTTATGGAGAAGAGTGCCCAGGCTCCGGTCGTTGTCACGATGTATGTACTTCAAGGCCTCAATGACCTCATCATGCTCGATGTTTAGCGGGAACTTGTCGTAGGAGGAGTAAGAAGGAAGTTGAAGAGCCGATCGAACATCTTCGACACCGAATGTGAGATCCGGTGTGGTTGGGTCCGTGAGAATGGAGGCGGAGACTTCCTTCGATTTCTCATCATACACGCATGTGAGCCAAAAATTTCCAAGGAGCATTTTTCTCATCTTTGGGTGCTTGGTGAAGGTATACTGAAGAGGAGATTTTTGGAGGAAGAAGGAGACGGGAGCAAACTCGGAATGGTTCAGATCGACTTCAAATCGTGCAACATGGTTGCATTGGATCGTCGTGTGGGGTAGGAGGAGCACCCACATTTTTTTTTACAGCCTTCGAAGAAGTGGTGGTAGAGGAAGCCATTCATGAACACAAAGAAGAGGAGAAAAGTTGTAGATTGACAGTGGGGAAGATGAAGATGATAAGAAAAATAAAGACTTAGGGTGGGATTTATAGTGAGAGGGATAGAGGGAATTTGAAAAGGTGGGAAATTGAAATGATAGGGTAATTATGGTGAGAGAGAGTAGGGTTGTGGGAAGTTAATTGGATATTGATGGTATTCCAAGAAAATAGGAAAAAAATTAAACCGTTGGATTTGGGGGAGTAAGAAATAGGCTAGGGGGTGATCAGCGCTATGGAAATCGGCTAGGAGAGTGTGGGGATCGACTAGTTGGATATCAGCGGGGGTGAGGGGGTCGGCTATGAATGGATTGGTGTGGATGGGAATCAGCTAGAGAGGGGTGTTCGACTAATATGAGTATCGGAGATGGTGGTGTTTGATGAGTGAAGGGGGTATTGGTGAGATGGATTATTAGCCAAGGAGGTGGTCGGATAAGAGGGTATCGGCAAGAAGGGAATATCGGCAGTGGGGGTTATCTTTTAACAGTGGAAGCGGCTTGGGGGTTTTATCGGCTGGAGGAAGGAGATGACTAGGGAGGGGTTCGATGATGGAGGGGCCGACCGAAAAGGTGAATCGGCTAGTGGGGGTGTTTGGCCGAGAGAAGAAGTCGGCGAGGAGAGGGGGGCGTTGAAGAGGGTAATTAGGTGGGAAGGGAGTCTAGCCGATTGGGATATCGAAAGTGTGGGAGTTTCGGCGACAAGGTGGTTGGTCGATGGGGAGATCGACGGGGAGGGGTGAGGCCGAAGGGGGGTATCGACGAGGGTGGGAGGTGAGGCCGATTAGGGTTCGGTGGAGGGGAGGGGGTCGGTGGTATGGGGATCGGTGGTGGTGAGAGGTGTAGCTGATTGGGGGTCGGCGGAGAGGAGAGGGGTCGACGGGATTGGGATCGATAGAGGGGAGAGGAGGGATGTAGCCGATTGGTGGTTCAGCGTTGGGTTGGTGGGTTCGGCTGGGGTGTAGCGTATGGAGAGAATGAGAGTTGAGAGAGTAAGAGTTGAGACATGAGAGGGTTTTGAAGTGTGGGTAAAAAAACAAAGGGAGGAGTAAATATAGAAGGGGAGTGGTAAAGAGGGAGGTGATGATGTCGGCAGGATGACATTATCAGTGTGATGTCATCAACTCCTATTTTTTTTACAACTCAAAATTTAACATACCCAGTTCTCCAAGGAGGAACTTGAACCAAGCTTCGTTAACAGGCTTTTGAAGAGATCAGCTAATTGAAGATCAGTAGGGATGAAATGCAGTTCGACATCACCCATGGAGATGTGATCTCGAATGAAGTGATATCGAATATCGATGTGCTTGGATCTGTAGTGCAACATCGGATTGTTTGCGATGGCAATTGCACTAGAGTTATCACACAGAATCAGAATGTTGGAGTATATCTGATTGTAGTTTCTAAGTTGATTCTTCATCCAGAGAATTGGATCACAACAACTACCCGCAACTACATATTCAACTTCAACAATAGAGGTGGAAACTGAGTTTTGTTTCTTGCTCGACCAGCTAACAAGTTTACCACCAAGAAATTGGCAGCTGCCTGTAGTGCTTTTCCTGTCAACTTTTGATCCTAAAAAAACAGAATCTGAATACCCCATTAGATCAAAACTTGAGTCTTTTGGATACCAAATATCCAGATTCATGGTACCTTTTAGATACCGAAAGATGCATTTAACCGCAACCAGGTGAGATTCTTTCAGATTGGCTTGGTAACACGCACATAGACACGTATCAAAAATAATGTCTGGTCTACTAGCAGTAAGATAGAGAAGAGAGCCGATCATTCTCGGTATTTGGTAATATCCACAGATACACCATCCAGATCAGCATGGAGATTCAAAGGTGGTGCCATAGGAGTTTTCATGGGAGAGGAGTTTTCAAAATTGAATTTTTTCAGAAAGTCACGTATGCATTTACTTTGATTTATAAAAATACCTTCTGATGTTTGTTTAACTTGAAGTCCCAAGAAAAAGATGAGCTCCCCCATCATACTCATCTCATATTAGCTTTTCATGAGAGAGGCAAACTCATTACACAGTGATTCATCAGTGGCACCAAAAATGATATCATCCACATAAATTTGAACAAGAATGAGATTACATGAGGTTTGCTTGATGAAGAGAGTGTTGTCAATTTTACCTCTAGAATATTTATAAATATTTTTCAGAAGAAATCGGCAAGGGTGTCATAGCAGGCACGAGAAGCCTGGTTTAGACCATAGAGATCTTTGTCCAACCTATACACATAGTCAGGGTGGACTGGGTCTTTAACTCCAGGAGGCTGTTTCACATAGACTTCTTCAGCTAGTTCCCCGTTTAGAAAGACACTCTTAACATCCATCAGGAAGACTCTGAAGTTTTTGTAGGCAACATGAGCAAGAAAAATTCGGATGGCTTCAAGTCTTGCAACCGGAGCAAAAGTTTTGTCATAGTCAATGCCTTCCTTTTGCCTATAGCCTTGGGCGACTAGTCTGGCTTTGTTTCTGATCACAGTGCCTTCTTCATCCATCTTATTTCGAAAGACTCACTTGGTTCCTATGACAGTTTTTCTAGAAGAACGAGGAACCAATCGCCATACTTTGTTCCTTTCAAACTGAGAAAGTTCTTCTTGTATGGCAGTGATCCAACATGGATCAGCTTGAGCTTCTTCAACTTTCTTTGGTTCAATGATTGAAAGAAAGTTCCTACAGAGACATATATTTCCAATACCTCTTCTGGTTTGAACACCAACTTGTTAATCACCAATGATTTGATCAATGGGGTGATATTTTGTCCACTTTATGGCAGGATGTAGAGGAGGAGGAAGGGAAAGTTGTAGAGGAGAGTTGGAGGGGAAATCTTCAGGAGAGATAGATGGAAGATCGACAGGAATAGGTGAAGAAGGAATGTCTGGTTGAGAAGCTGGGATCATTTAAAGTGTATTTTGAGGTTGGGTAGGCTGAGGATTGTTCTCTTGTCATGAAGATGGGTTAAAGGATGTAGAGGGTTCATTGTTTTGGTAGATGTGGATTTGAGGAGTGGGAGGAGAATAAGGAACGTCTGATGATGTGGAAAGAGGACCATCACCAACACAAGAGGATATCCATTTGTTCAATTCATCATCATCACAAGAGAGTGATGATGTTTTGAGGTCATCAAATTTGACATGAATGGATTCATCAATACACTTGCTTCTGAGATTGTAGACTCTGAAGGCTTTGGAAGTAAGAGAATATCCCACAAAGATTCCTTCATCAGCCTTAGGATCAAATTTTCCCAAGTGTTCTCTGTCATTGAGAATGAAACAGACACACCCAAAGACATGAAGAAATCCAATGTTGGGTTTTCTACCATAAAAGGCTTCATAAGGAGTCTTGTTATGCCTTATTACAATGGACCTATTTTGGGTAAAGAATGCAGTGTTGATTGCTTCAGCCCAAAAATAGGTAGGAAGACGAGATTCACTTAGCATAGATCTGGCAGCTTCACACATTGTTCTGTTCTTTCTCTCCACCACACCATTTTGTTGTAGAGTTCTGAAGGCATAGAAGACTGAGAGATGTCTTTATCATTGAAAAAGTCATCCAACATACTATTCTTGAATTCTATCCCATTGTCACTTTGCATAGATCTTACTAGCTGCCCATTCAGTACTTCGAACTTCCTGATGAACTTTATACCTAAGAAAAAATACCCAACTGTAACGAGTGAATTCATCAATAATGACCAGAATGTACCTTCGACCACCAAGGCTTGGGGTGCTGACTGGTCCACATAGATCCATGTGGAGCATCTAGAGATGTTGGGAGATGGAGAATCATTGCTTGGACTTGAAAGAAGATTTTTTGAGTTTTCCTTTCTCACAGACAGCACACAGCTTTTCTTTTACAAAGGATAACTTTGGTATTCCAGTAACAAGCACTTGATTGGAGAGAACATTTAAGGTGGGAGAGACTCTTATGTCAGAGCTAACTTCTTTTTGCATAGTTTTCAGAGACAAAGAAGTTGTTTGTTCTGAAGGATGAGGTAGATCCCAGAAACAGCGCAATCAACAGATAATAATCAATAACAACCAATGATTGAATCACAACTGTTGGTCATATGATTAGATTTATCAATAAAGGGTTTAAGGTTTACAGAGAGAACTTCAATACGGCTAGGTAAATCTTCTAATGACCAACTCTCCTTCTCATAACCCTAAACAATACTTTAACTACTAAGGGTTAAACCCTAAAGGTCCAACACAACCACACAAAGCCCAATTACAATAAAAGGCTTTTTACAACACATTAAATAATAAAACATTTAAACCCTATAAATGCGTTATACAACTTTCCACACACTAGGACTTTCAGTCCTAATAATATCCCCCTAAAGTTGAATAAGGCATTTATCATCATGAAATCTTCAGGCTTTGATCTTCTTTCCCTCTTAAATCTTTGAAAAACTTTGGTGTTGCATGTATTTATGTCTTTCCTAGCTCCCCCTTGAATAAATCTCTTGGTCTTCATAGTTTCAACTTACAACCAGATTCAATGTACAATAGCCTCGACTGACTGCACTTTTGAGCATCTTTCAACTGTAGAAACTCAATACATCGGATCAGCACACAAGAAAGATAATGTGCGAGTTACGTGACATTCCACGTTCCATCTTCAGTTTAAAAACAAAGAATCTATCTTTAAACCGCGAGTTGAATATGCTTTCAGCTTAAGAACTTGTTTCAATCAGCTCGTAGGAAGAAATGACTTGTAGCAAACACCACTTGATAAGGGATAGAAGAAATGCAATCTTGAAATCCAATGGCTTTTCAACCTCAGATTTAAGAAATTATGTTACTCCCCCTCAACTTCAACATGATAATCTGTGTCTTTGAATATGTATATCGTTCTCCCTCTCTTGATGATTAGGAGAATCCTGAGCATCATTTAACTTCAAAGACTAACCGGATGAGTAGCAAAAGATCATATAAAGCGATTCAGTAACCAAGGGTAACAACTAACACAGAAACACAAGAGTAATTGTTATCATAACAATTAAAAGTAATTGTGTAGCCTATTTTCAGAGTTGGCAAAGGGGTATCTCTGATAGGACTTCCAGTTATCACCGAAGTAAAATATTAAAAAATTACTTCACAAACTGTTCTGGCAATATCACAAAGATATGCAAGGGGAATCACAAAGATTCGTGTGTGTATGAAAGAAGTATAAATCAAATCAGTTAGGCTCAAATATTGATTCAACATGCGACGCAGGATAGAAATCAACAGACACAATGAGTAGAATATGAAGTTCGGAGACCGGAGCTGATGTCTTCCTTTTTCAATATCTAAGTTCTCCGAGTGAGGAATAGATAGATTATGTGTTAAATCTCCGTGCCTATATGAACCAAGTATCTTTTGTGAGATACTTGGTGGCTGTGTGGGGTGACACAAGTTATCGACATTGGGTCCATGTCTGTTTTAATATCCATCTCCAAAGAACGAGAATGAATAATTGTGTGGTAACCCGGATGTTAGATCCCAATACAGACAACAAATTGAAGATCTCCATATAATAGAAGATATAAGATAGAAATGAAGAACAATATAATCAAGAACTCATCTCATATGCTTTGATTCATTGATGGAGAGGAAAATGGGAAGAACACCACACTATGAAATTAATCGACTCTCATGGAAACACCTAGTCTGTGTGTGTAATATGAGTGTTCTCTCCAAAATACTAAAGAGAAAATGATCCATGGGAACCAATATATAGGTACCATTTGCAAGAATTTGGCTCAAGCCCATACAACTAACTAAAAAGCCCAAATATAATTTCTTTATAAAACATTCAATTAAATTGGGGGCTAATTTAAGCTAACAATCTCCCCCTAATGTTTTATAAAGAAAGCATCATCATATAGTTTCCCCATTGATTTATTTAGAAGCTTTGGTGTGCCATTCTTCGAGTCTTCAAAGCATCACAAGCTCTCCCTCAAATTTAGACCCATCTTCTTGAAAGATTTAGATGAAATATCATTTTGTCCAGCTTTCATGTCTCAATTTCACTGCTGTTTTGGACCATCAAGGAACCTGTTTGAGAGAAAACATAAGGCATGCACATTGAACTCCAGCCTCTTAGCTTTCCAATGAGCTTTGATTCATCCATTTTGGATGAAAAATGAGTGAGTTGTGCAAAATTTTCCCTCAACTGCGCAGAACGGTCATCAAAACAGAAAATTTGACTCTAAAAACACCGTTGAGTAAGCGTTCATCATTGAGCCTTAAGTTTGAATAACATAGGAGAGAGTTACAAACAATTTGTCACATATGTAGCTTGAAACCATGAAGAACCGTCGAGAGAACATCGTTCTTGAAAGCAGAAAGAGCACGAGTGAAATGCAATGCTTTCGGTCCAGCACCCTAACAATGAATTTGACACTTATTCTGGCATATCAGCACATAGAATTTGAGAAAACTCAAAACATCAAAGTCGT
Source organism: Arctium minus (assembly GCA_954870635.1). NCBI lineage: Eukaryota > Viridiplantae > Streptophyta > Magnoliopsida > Asterales > Asteraceae > Arctium > Arctium minus. The sequence continues at coordinate 132,143,296 of OX941080.1, read as the reverse complement.
ACGTCTGAGTTTTATGAATCCAACTCAACTAGACTCATGTCATTTGGAGCTTCGTGTAAAAAATTGTGCGTGTGTTTCTGGAACAGCGCAATGCTGTCAGAAAATCTAAAAAAATTGGGCTTTGGGCACTAGGCTCATTGCGACCTTTGGACCATCGACCTCTGATGTCCTTGTTTAGGTCTGACTCTGGTCCCCCCTTTTGTTCGCTGCTCTAAAGAGGTTTTGGTCTACAGAGGCTCTGAGGACAACTTAAGAGCCTTTGTGCCTCTTAAGAGCATCTCTGAATCACCTTTGTGCATCCGCCTCTGATGTGCATAATCTGCACTTTTGATGGCCTGCCTCTGCAACGCATAAGCATCTCTGTGTAGCTTCTGGGCAGCCTACAGAGGCACTGCGCATAACAACCTCTTCTGCTGCACTTTTGTATTTACACTGGACATAACATCTCTGTGAGTAAACAAAGCTTTCTGCACAACTAGAAGCTCTGCACGAATTGGACAGCTTCTGTGTGTACTTCTTATCAATCTCTGAAAAAACCTTTTCAAACTGCTATTGCGCTTCTGTAAACACATCTGGATAACAACTTCTTCGAAAATTTGATAACAATCTGCATGTTCTGCTGTCCTGAAACTAAACGCGGAAGGTCTGAACATTTTGCACAGCAGAAGCTTATTCTGGACAACCCTCTGAACAATCTTACAGAGGCTCTGCGCACCAGCTTCAGAGGCTCTGTGCATCAGCCTCTGTATCATATATTTCGCATCTATGGACAACTTCTACATAGCCATAAAGAAGCTCTGTGCATTAGCTTTTGTGCATAACTTCTGCAAATATAGTCTGCATAGTTTGATCAAGAGATGCATTGTTACTTCGAGCACAAGAGTTGAAAATTAACTCTGCATATGAATCGAGCTCTGCACAGATTTGTTAGCATCGAAATCAGCAAGGGCAGATTTCTGATTCTTATCATTGTCCTCAACCAGGGGTTCTGGACCATACAACTAGAGCCTCTGGACCTTCTGTCCAGAGCCTCTGCACATATCTATGATCAACCTCTTGGCAGCCTTAGTTCACGCTCTGGATATATAGAAATAATCTCTATATATATATTGCATCTGTAGAATCTGGACATTATATGAACTTCTGCACATAAACATACTTACGATTGGGCCTGGACTGCAACAACTTATCAAAGATCAAGAGCAAAACACTGATGCATTTTGATACTGTTAGTGTATTATTGTATCCAAGATTTAATAGGAAAAGTCAAGTCAAGTCTAGCAAAGTCAACAAGGTCAATGTTTCTAAGTCAAAGTTTGCAAAGTCTATCTTGTAATATGTTGGTTAATCTTGTGGTTTAGTACTTGGTATAAATACCTTTAGTTCTTTGTAATAGATAGTAGGAACCTTTATTGTAATATCATTGTGAGATAAATGACATGACCACTTTCTTTCTCTACACTCTCTCTCTAGAAATAGATTTTGATATTGTCATATATTGAATAGAGATTGCTTTATTTGATTGGGAATACATTTTCAATTGGTATCAGAGAAAACCAAATCATTTCAGAAATATTTCATCACCAAGTAGTGAGCCCATGCCAACTCTTGCAATTACCCCACCAGCCACTCATTTCTTTCCTGAAAAAGAAATGTTTCAATTTTTCTTGGGGACGCAGCACATCTGCTATCTGGTCTTCACTCGGAAGATTTAGATATTGAGAAAGAAGGAAAGTTGCCCCACCTTCGCACCTCTTTCATGCACATTGAGTTCGTGTAATACTTGTTGCTGTCTCAACAATTTACACAATTTGAGCCTTATGAAACATAATCATTGTGCTAAATTCTTTCATAACACAAGCACAAGCACACATAAAATTTGTTTTTCTGTCAGAACATTTATAGAATTACCTTGTGTTTTTCAATGATTGAATGGAAGTCCTGGGGAGTCATCATCAAACCAGCTCCTTATATTGTACATTCGTTGTACACAGTAACTCCGTGTTACTGACAGGCACTTCTAACTGTTTCATTTGTTGAATCAGGGTTACCAAGTTCATTATATTTGAATTTGAAAAGATTCGGGTATATACAGTTCTTGATTCAGATACTCAAATCAAAGGATGGAAGATGTCAAATCATCATAAATGAGGAGATTGTTACGTTGAATACAAAGGGGATGATCAGAGAGAATGTTGAAATTGAATATGTTTTGATGATTATGGTGCTCACAATCATCAAAAAGGGGGAGACATCTACAAAGATCAATTTCAAAGTCATCAAAGAAGATGTCAAAGTCAAAAAGACTTGCATATAGATTCTGAAGAAACAAAGATAATTCAAAGTCAAATAAAGATGATTCGAGAAAGTTTGTTTTTCTGAAGACGATCAAGAGATCAGAAGAGATGAAGATAAAAAGTTCAAAGATCCCTTGAAGTTTCAAAAAGTTTGAAGTTTCAAAGAAGTTAAAGAATTTCAAAGTTCAAATGATTCAAGACTTCAAATGATTTGTTTTTCAGGACTTGTTGACTTTCCGAGATGTAAAGTGCAAAAGACTTTTCTAGTTTCTTCAACAACTTCAGAAAGAGCTTCAAAGTTTAAAGTCGTCAGAGTTAAAGATTGAAGAATCAAGTGCTAAAGACGGTTTTCAAATTTTTTGTTAAATCTTGAATACAAAAGGGGAGATTGTTAGTGTATTATTGTATCCAAGATTTAATAGGAAAAGTCAAGTCAAGTCTAGCAAAGTCAACAAGGTCAATGTTTCTAAGTCAAAGTTTGCAAAGTCTATCTTGTAATATGTTGGTTAATCTTGTGGTTTAGTACTTGGTATAAATACCTTTAGTTCTTTGTAATAGATAGTAGGAACCTTTATTGTAATATCATTGTGAGATAAATGACATGAACACTTTCTCTCTCTACACTCTCTCTCTAGAAATAGATTTTGATATTGTCATATATTGAATAGAGATTGCTTGATTTGATTGGGAATACATTTTCAGATACTAGAAGCTCATCTTCTGTTTTGATCAATTTTGGAATTCGAACATGGCAGTCCCTTTCTGTTTTGGAACAAATCAACAGTTTCTGTCCAGCAACCATCAGTCGAGTTCAACATTGTTTTTGACCTATAAGCAGCTTTATTTCGGGAAAACTCAAAACATAAAAGTTGAACAACTGTGTCTTAGGTTTCCTACGCATCTAGAATCATGCAATTTGAAGCTATAATGAGAGAGATATGATCAAAACGCTACAGCTGTGCAAGTTTGACAGTAACTCTGTTAATCTGTTGTACTTTGAATAAACTCACAACAGCAACTAACAACTTTACCATTATCGAATCTGCTGCTAATGACGCTAATTTTCTGTTTTGACTTAGAACAGCAGCAACCTTATAGAACTCTACATCATCAACAACAATCTGTTTCGATTTATTTTTTTGCTATAAATTGAACACAAACAGCAGCAAACTCCTTTTGGAAAACATTATGTTCGAATATGTTTGAAGCACAAATCAACGTTGACAGCATCAAACATCAAGCAGAAACTTTCTGTTCTAACTTGATCAACAGCAAATTCTGCTTTACATTCTATTTTGCCTCGAACTTGAACACAAACAGCAAACGACGGATTTTGCAGACAAGAATCATCTGTTGTTGTTGCACTTCTGCATATAATCAAACTCTGAGAAGATAAGACAGTAACTCTAAGCATTACACCAATCTGTTTTGATTGAAACTGTCCAAATAGGGTCTTTCAAATTTGTTAATCTGCTGCACACATCGAATTGAACAAGAAAAACAATATGAACAAATATTATGTAGACTTTAATTTGCACATTTTGGTAAATCTCTTTTCAAAATTCGACCCTCAACAGATTAATGCAAGTTTGTACACATGAACAAGCTTTGTCTGCCTGTTTTTATGACATTTGTCCATTCCTCCTGTTTTCCAATTTCAAGATTCATACTACCATCAATCCCGAAATCCATATATGCTCATTAGCCTTACAATCAATAACTGTAACCCCATTATTATAAGATACCACAATGCTTGAAAATGATAAAGCCATCAAATCACAGTTCCAAAACAAATATGAGATTTTGCACATTGAACTTGTAGCCACGATGCAACAAGAAATCCACAGAATATTATTATTTAATCCATCTTGATACTTTGGAAATAGTTGACTAAGAGCAGCTTCCAAGATTCAGATTTTAATATAAAATCCTCACAACCAAAATCTGAGCAAAAAGAAGGTCCAATCTCGGATATAAATAAAGCCAGATCAAAGATCAACAGCCTTAAATCCAAGAAGCCATAAAGGCTATGGACTAAATCACACACAAGGATGGGATCATAGATCAACCATCTACTTAGTGGTATCAAATATTAGACCAATAAATGAGAAAGATAAAAAACACACATGTAATAAAAACTTATCAGATTTAACCAAAATAAAATTAAATCTTCTCATAGGCATTTCATCAAACATATGGTGTGCAGAATCAGAATTTGTGTAAAATCAAACAAATATTTGATCAAAGATCATCCAAATCTCATCTAAATAAAAAAATAGATTTCCAATAAGCACAAAACAGTTAATAAATCAAAGAAATGATATTTGTGTCAAGGCTCATGTGATTTAACCAATCAAAGCACCAAAACAACAAAATAGTCATCCAATCTTCAATTGTTGCCATAGATGACCGAAATGAAGAAGAGTTTCTTCATTTGGCTCTGATACCAAATGTGTTGGATCCCAGATCTAATCTCGTAACAATGATATAAACAATAAGAGTAATGACAGCGGAAGCAATACAGTTTAATATCAAAGGAGATTCAAATATCACAGTTCATAAAGCAGATAAAGATAAACAAGATATTCTTAGAATAAAATATTCAACTTATATTATCAGATATATATCTTCTAAAGCACACTTGAACAATAAGGGGATGGTCCTATTTATAGGACCATAAAGTAAGCAGTGTACTTGCATGACAAAAAGAGCATGCTGAACAGTGACCTACTCTAGAAAGTAAATCTTATCACTAAGTGACGAGTCATCTGTTCTTCTGTTCATTAGAAAACTTGTGCATTCAGAGAGAATGTCTTCAGAGCTCTGACGTTGTCTTCAGAGCCTCTGATGAAGCTATCTCTGATGTAAGTTGCAATCTCTGATAATTACTTCAGAGGCAGGTTTGTCCTCTGGTCTTCGTCCTCTGATGTCTTCTGAGTTGCACTGATAAGTACTTCAGAGGCAGGTTTGTCCTCTGAAGTCTTCGTCCTCTGAAGTCCTCAGTTGCAATCTGATAAGTACTTCAGAGGTAGGTTTGTCCTCTGAAGTCTTCGTCCTCTGAAGTCCTCTGAAATAGGACGGTTATTTTCAACACTTTAACAGATGATTTGGAGCTAACAATCTCCCCCTAAGTGTAGAAAATAAAAGATACAGAAATAACAGAGAATTGAATTTTAATCTAGAAAGCATAGAGGAGAAAATCATCCTTTTAAGTATTACTCCTTAAACATTTGGAAGTTTAATACAAAGTAATATAAAAAAAAATAAAGAAACAGACTACAATTTGTCACTTGAACAGATTCTATGGAATTTCATGATTAGAGCTCTGAAGTTGATCATCGAGTCAATCTCTAAGTCAAGCTTTGCCAGTAAATCTGCTCTGTGCCTTTCTTCTTTTGCATGGATCAATTTCTTTATACCTCTCAAGGTTTCATCAGAATACTTCGACACTTCTGAAGCTAGAAAGATCTTCTTTTCTTGATTTACTCTGAAGACGAAACCCAGAGGTTCTGCAACGATTGATCCAGTCTTCTGTTCTTTAAGTTTGTCAAATGACTCCACAGGTTCAGTTACCTCCAACTTCTCTTCCCCTAGGTTTAGAGCTATTTGAAAGTCACGTTTTGCTCGGTGTTTGACATAGTCCTCCATTGCCCGTCGGACTTCAACCATGCCCATCCTGATTTCCCTTCTTCCATGATCATACCTGGCAGAGCAATAGGCATATAGATGTGGTAAATCATATGGATTTAGATTTACGAGATCATTGTCATTGAACTCGTAAATCTTCTGATCAGATCGAGTTACCACATAATTCCTATAGATAATCTTGTTGTAAGCAAAGGTCTTTTCTGAGATTTTGTTGATTTTGATGATTGGATCATCAGAGAGGACCTGTGCTCTTGGTTTGGTTTTATCTCTGATAAATCTTCGTTCATAGTCTGGCATGTCCTCTCTGATTCTTGGATTCAGAGGAATGACTAATGTGTCTGCCATGTTGAACTCACAGTAGATGTATCTGAAGTGGTCTTCTATGGAAGCTTCGGGATTTGATTCGAGGAATGTGGGAGGTTTATTGAACACTTTTGCTGGAAGACCGATGCTTGTTTTCTGAACAGGATTCTCTGAAGGAGCCTGTTCATTAACAACCATGGTTTCTGGTTCCTTTGTCTGTGGAGGATCTTCTTTTGAGGGTTCAGAGATGTAGCCATCTATCTCTGGTGATTCCCTTAGCTCTGACGTTGTTGAAGTATGATGTGGTTGAGCATTCTTGAAGACATATTCTTCAACATTAACTACTTCAACTTCTTCTTCAATCTCTTTTCCAGAATCTGTTTTTTCATCTTTTTCAGATTCTGATTCGTAAGCATCTCTCATCACATAAGTTGTTCTTTCTGGTGATGAGAATGCATCTTCTGATGTTGAGAAGTCTACGAGCTGTTCATCTTCTTCTTCGTCCAGAGCTCCAATAGTTTCTTGAGATGCAGCTGTGATTTGTTCAGCTGTGATTGGAACTATTGGAGCACCTGAAGTGGATGGTGCTAGAAAGATGACAGGTACTGGCGACTTTAGAGTGGCCTGAATATCTTCAGCAGAGGTGGAGGTTGAACGTCTCTCTGTTCCTTTCTCCTTGTGTTGGTTTAATTCAGAGGGAGTGGACTCCTTTTGTGTTTCAACAGGTTTTGGAGTAGGAGTCTTCTCCCCCTTATGAAGATCGGATGACCCCTGAGGTTGGTCATCTTCGTCATCAGAATCTTCATACCTCGCCTTCTTCCGCGCTTCCTCAGAGCATGCGACCTCTGGTTCCTTTCTCTTCAATACTCCCTCTGAAGATTTGACATTCTTCAGAAGGTCTTCAATCTTCTTGTTCTGCTGAGTGGTCTTGGAGACGAACTTGCTGGATATAGTCATTACATTGTTGGTGATCTTCTTGGAGAAGTTGGTCAGGTCAGCCTTTGTAATAAACTCTGAAGCAGGAGCAGCAGTAGAGGTAGGGATCTTTGCAAGTACCTCTGCCAAAGAACGCAAGACTTCCTCTTTGAATTGAGAAAAGTCTGCATTTGTCGGAGTGGGGGCAGAGGTAGGTAGAATCGCCTGGAGGAGCTCTGTTTTCGAGTTCTGAATTTCCCTGGACAATACAGAGTCATTTTTGATGACCAAGCTTTCCAGAGCATCCAGTTTTTCGTTCTGATTGAGAACCGTCGTGCGCAGCTCAGAGACCTCTGAAGTGAGCTTTTCAACTTCAGAGTTAGAGGCAGAGGCCTCTGAGGTCTTCTCCATTTGAAGTTTTATCTCCTTCAGAGATTCTCTGATTTCATCACCAAAGATTTTGAACTCTTCTTTGGTAACGTAATCAGAGGGGGTAACCTTAGGATCAACACATGATTCTAAGTTTCCCTCGAGTTAAGAGGGGCCTTCTTTCGGAGGTGGTTTGATGTTTTCTCCGGAAGGACTTCCCATTAATCCTTGGGGACCCTTTTTCAAGGATTTCCCTATAATGGTTCTGATTGGTCTCTGATCATCAGAGTCAGAATCTGATGATGAGAAACGAATGTGTTTGGAAACCTTGCTGTCCAGGCTAAGGATTCCTTATGCAAGAAGGTCGTGCCATTCTTTTTCTGACAGGCAATGCTTACTTTCTAAGGGACGATCCAACTTAGTTTGGGCCACAAAGGCATCATGTGTAGGTAGAGGTGACATACTCTGGGGTGATTGAGTATTTTTATCTTGGTCTAAGTCCTTTTGGGAGGACTTAGCCGTATCAGAGGTTTCCCCTCTGGTGCATGCTTCAGAGGCAGAAACAGATGCCTCTGAGCGGTTAGGATGGGTAGGGTTCGAGGCGTGCACCCCTGTTTCAATGTCCATTGATGCTGGACCACCTTGGACAGTAAATTTGGTTGCACTGGGATTTGAGCTTTGGATTCTCTCATTTGTGTCGTCAAGGACATCTTTTTCTACCTCACCGCCCTCAGATTCTAAGTTTAGAAACTCACCCTCTGGAATTCTCTCTTCCTCACTTTCCTCTGCTCTGACAGAGATATTCTCTTCGTCAGAGGGAGGGTTCTCATGTTCTCTCTTCCTCACTCTCTCAGAGCCACCCTCTGGTTGCGCTCTGTTGATGTTTTGAGCAGTATCAGAGATATCACTCTCTGATTCAGGCTCAGGCTCAGAACCTAAGTGTGTTGGGGATCCCATCATCGGTTCTGATGATTGGGCAACACGACTAAGTAGGAGATGGGTAGGAGAGTCAGTAGGAATTACCTCAATCATGGTGTGTGGGAATCGTCGGTCATGTGGATAAGGAGGAACCTCTGTTGCTTTGAATGAGTTCATCATAAACAGAGGTGTCATTGGGCCCTCCTCAGTGATGGAGAATTTCTCCATTGCTCGTTGAATGACCACAGAGATGAATCGAGGAAACAGTACCGATATTGGTTGTTTTCCTTTGGCCAAGTCCTTGTTCTTCTTGTCCACCGCCGTTAGCATCTCACAGAAGAGAATGTGAGCCATATTGATGCTTCTGTTGAAAAAGAGAGCATACATTATGGCTATTATCGCCGGATGAGTCTGATCCTGACTTCCAATCTTGCAGGTTATTGTTCGGTTGAGAACACTGAACATAAAGTTCCATTTGGGAGGCAGGTACTGACATCTGAATTGACTTAGGCGTGTTATTTCTTTGTTGTAGCCCAAGTGGTGGAGGAACTGAAGAAGTACTTCTTGACTTGGTAGTTTCTCAAAAGCATATATTTGAAGATCAGTTGTCGTGAGGAGGTTGAATCGACGAGTCAGGGTTTGTGGGGTTATTCTTATTGTCAGGCTTTGTTCTCCTAGGTCAATGTGCCCAACCAGTCCTTTCTTTTCATCGTCGTATTCACTTGAATACCACCATTGTTGGACAAAGCGAAGGGGAATATCTGAGGCATGTTTGGTTAGAACATCATTGAGTTCGCAGTTGGTAAAAAAGTTGAGGATTGGGCGAAACTGTTCATCGTATTTTGATGGGGTGACGTCCAGAAAGTAGTTGTTTCCTTTGACTGGAACATCGAACTGTACCATATTCAAGCTTGGAGCAAGTTTGCTTGAGTTATCTGAAGTTTGGGAAAGAGCCGCCATTGTTGCAGGTTGAGAAAGATGAAAGCTTAGAAAGAGAGATTTGGGATTTCGGATTTTGAGAGCGTAAAGGATAATAAAAAGAGAAACAGGGTTTTTATAGACAAAGGATAGAGGGAGAGGTTATGGAAACGGCGAATGAGAGTCCTAATGTCAGAAAGGACGTTCCATCATCCCCTAATTAATAGGTGACACGTTTAGGTATGTAGGGGAGAGCCGCTTTGTGTCAGAAAACCGCCAGTTGGGTTTAAAAAGAAACGAATGGTTATCCAAAAAGATTTATTATTTAAACGAATTTCCTGGAATATTCGTTTAATGAGAAAAGATCAGAAGTTCTGATATAATTATCAGAAACAAGATCAGAGGCTCTGATATAAATATCAGAGACAAGATCAGAGGCTCTGATATAAATATCAGAGACAAGATCAGAGGCTCTGATATAAATATCAGAGACAAGATCAGAGGCTCTGATATAAGATCAGAGGCTCTGATATAAATATCAGAAGATCAGAGGCCATATACATATCAGAGACAAGATCAGAGGCTCTAATATAAATATCAGAGACAAGATCAGAGGCTCTGATATAAATGACAAGATCAGAGGCTCTGATATAAATATCAGAGAAGATCAGAGGCCATTACGATATCAGAGACAAGATCTGAGGCTCTGATATAAATATCAGAGACTTTTCTTCCCCTTGAAAAGCTGAAAGGGTCTGTCTCCCCCTTGACCAAAGAAAGAAGTCTTTGATGTTCTCCCCCTTGACACATGCTTGGAGAAAACAAGTGATTTTTACCATTGGTGAAAAAATCCAGAGGCTCTGATTGAAAGGATCAGAGACTCTGAAGTTTTCTTGTGTTGTTTGACATATGCTACTTGGTTCAGAGTCTCTGATAATTGATCAGAGACTGAGTTTACCAATTTTTGTTAGGTAGACATATTCAACATTCCCAACTTGCTAACTAAAAAATTGAACCTTCGTTCATCTAAAGCTTTTGTGAAAATATCAGCAAGTTGTAGTTCAGTTGGTACAAAATACATCTCTATTGTTCCCTTTTCAACATGATCTTTTAGAAAGTGGTACCTTACATCGATGTGCTTGGTTTTGGAGTGTTGTACTGGATTGGCAGAGATGGTTATGGCACTTTTTGAATCACAGAGAATTGGAATTCTTTCAATTTGTTGGCCATAATCACTGAGCTGAGTTTTCATCCATATTACTTGTGAGCAGCAACTAGCAACAGCAACATATTCTGCCTCTGCTGTTGAAGTTGAAACACAGTTTTGCTTCTTGGATGACCAACTTACCAGCTTATTGCCCAATAACTGACAGCATCCTGAGGTACTTTTTCTGTCAAGCTTACATCCGGCATGATCTGCATCAGTGTAAGCTGTTAAATCAAAACTAGAAAGTTTTGGATACCAGAGGCCTAATGAGTGTGACCCTCTGAGGTATCTGAAAATTCTCTTGACAGCAGATAAATGAGATTCTTTTGGATTTGCTTGATATCTAGCACAAAGACATGTTGCAAACATTATGTCAGGCCTACTTGCAGTTAAGTATAATAGTGAACCTATCATACCTCTGTAGGTTTTTATATCCACAGATTCTCCTGAAGGATCAGAGTCAAGTTTGACTCCGGTGGATAGAGGAGTTCTCATCGAAGTTTAATCATTGAGTTTGTATTTTTGCAAAATTTCAGAGACATACTTAGATTGACTTATGAATGTACCTTCTGAAGTTTGTTTTACTTGTAAGCCCAGAAAGAAAGTTAATTCTCCCATGAGGCTCATCTCAAATTCACTCTTCATCAACTCTGAGAACTTGTCACAATACTTTTGATTTGTAGAGCCAAATATAATGTCATCAACATAAATTTGTACTAAAAGCATCTCATTCTTGTACCTTTTGATGAATAAGGTAGTATCAATTGTGCCTTTTTCAAATCCATTTTGAGTTAGAAAGGTGGACAGAGTTTCATACCAGGCTCTTGGAGCTTGTTTAAGTCCATACAGAGCTTTATCCAAATAATAAACATGATTAGGATACTCTGTACTTTCAAATCCAGGTGGTTGCTGGACATAAACTTCTTCATTTAATTTACCATGAAGAAAGGCAGATTTAACATCCATTTGATAAACTTTGAATCCTTTGTGTGCAGCATAGGCCAAGAAGATTCTGATTGCTTCTAGCCTAGCTACAGGTGCAAAGGTTTCATCATAATCAATGCCTTCTTCCTGGCAATATCCTTTTGCAACCAACCTGGCTTTGTTTCTGATTATTATTCCATCCTCATCCTTTTTGTTTCTGAAAACCCATTTCGTTCCAATTGCAAATTTTCCTTTGGGAAGGGGAACTAGGGTCCAGACTTTGTTTTTTTCAAACTCTTGAAGTTCATCCTGCATTGCAAAAATCCAATGAGGATCTTCAAGAGCTTCTTTTACCTTCTTTGGTTCAATAATGCTCAAAAAGTTTACATAGAAGCATTCATTGATGGTGGCAGATCTTGTTTTAACTCCTTCGGATGAGGATCCAATTATTTGATCAATTGGATGATCTTTTGTCCATCTTGTAATTGGAGCATAAATTTGGGGTGGAGTTTGAGCTTCAGAGTCTCTGACAGTTGGTGACACCTCTGTTGTATTGTTCAGAGGCTCTGTTGGTGATGCCTCTGTTGTACTGTTCAGAGGCTCTGAGTTTTGTTCCGGAGATGCATATTTTTGTTCATCATTTGGTTCTGGAGTTGCTTCAGATACTTCTTGATCATCTTCTGATTCACTTTGCTGATCTGCATTTGGTGAAACAGAAGGTGTTGGTTCAGAGGGCCCTGAAAGGGTTGTACCTGTTTCTTGAGGTTCTTCTGAATTCTCTCTTTGTCTCTCTCTGAAGATAACTTCAGAGATATCTTCATCATCAGAGAAATCTTCAAATATTTTGTTTAATTCAGATTCCCTTGATGATTCAAAGATTGGTGATGAACTTTCTTGTTGTTCAGAGCTTTTATTGACGTCAAAAGTGATATTGATGCTTTCTTGGATAGTTCTTGTTCTAAGATTGAACACTCTAAAAGCTTTTGAGGCTAATGAATATCCAATGAATTTGCCCTCATCAGCTTTCTTGTCAAACTTTCCAAGATATTCTCTATCTTTCAGAATATAACACCTGCATCCAAAAACATGAAAATATTTAATATTTGGTTTCCTATTGTTAATGAGTTCATAGGATGTTTTCTGAAATCTCTTGACAATTGTAGCTCTATTCTGAGTGAAGCAGGCTGTTGCTACTGCTTCTGCCCAAAAATTTGTTGAAAGATCAGATTCAGCAAGCATTGTTCTGGCAGCTTCAACAAGTGTTCTGTTTTTCCTTTCAACTACTCCATTTTGTTGAGGAGTTCTTGCTGCAGAGAAGTTAGGGGTAATGCCTTCTTCTGATAGATAAGAATTGATTTTGGCATTTCTGAACTCTGTTCCATTATCACTTCTTAGTTTCTGAACTTTGCTGCTGAATAGAACCTGTAATCTTTTTAACAACCTTATTAATATGCCAGGTACATCAGATTTAGCTCTAATGAATTCTATCCATGTGTATCTGGAAAATTCATCAATCAGAACCAGAATGTATTTCTTACCTGCTAGACTCTGTACAGAGATAGGACCACAGAGGTCCACATGAAGCATGTGCAGAGGTCTAGGACAGTTGTTTTCACTTTTGGTTTTATGGGAAGATCTTTTCATTTTTCCCATCTCACAAGCAGAACAAAGATGATCTTTGTTAAACTTTAGAGATGGTAATCCCTTAACCAAATTAAGTTTAACTAACTTATCAAGTGAGGAAAAGTTTAGATGTGAAAACCTTTTATGCCAGAGCCAGATTTCCTCACTATTCAGAGATACAAGACAAAGTTTCTCTGAATCAGTGTTTGTGATTTTGGTAAAGTTCATTCTGTAGAGGTTACCTTTTCTGTCTGCTCTTAGCATTTATTGACCTGATTTTGAGTGAAGAAGTGAACAATATTTTCTTTGAAATTTCACATCAAAACCATGATCACAAAGTTGACTTATGCTTATCAGATTGTGTTTTAATCCATCCACATAAGCAACCTTTGATACTGAAACATTTCCTCTTGATAACTCACCATATCCTTTAATCTGTCCTTGCTTGTTGTCTCCAAAAGTAACTGCTCCTCCAGATTTTGCTTTAAATGAGGATAGCAGTTCTTTATCTCCAGTCATATGCCTTGAACATCCAGAATCTAGGTACCATATTGGCATTGACTGTTTCTGCAAGACAGATTATTGTTTCTTAGGTACCCACCTCATTATGGGTCCTTTTGTGTTAGACTTTGATGGATTTGAATGACTTTTTGGCATCTCATCTTTTGATGTCTTGCCTTTACGTGTCTGCTTTTGAGATTTTGTCTCTGAGATATTTTTCAGAGATTGATTCAAAAGGCAGTGTGATCCTTTAAAATGATTCTTCAGTTTCATTAGGAGATAAATGCAGTTACAATTAATAGAACAAGAAGAAGTAGGAGCAAAGTTTTTTTTTTATTAAAAGCATTTGTTACATTTTGACTTCTTTTGAAACTAGCACTAGGAATATTACATTTATCCCTAACTACTTCTTTTCTTTTTGCTTGAAAGACAGTCTTCTTTTCAAGTTGCTTTTTCTTGTTCAAAAACATCTTCTTTTCTTTGCTGCTTACTGCACAGACAGGATCAATATTATTAGTTTTTGTCCATTTTCCCTTTTGTTCAGGAGAGAATTTTATTGTTTTATAGGTGTAAGAGCCAGAAGTGTTTGTTTTATTCTTTGCCTTTTCTTGCAACTCTTTTTCAAGTTCCAGAGATGTTTTTGCTTGTAAACACATATTTGCAAAATCAGGACTTATTGGTATTCTGGTTTTGGTTTTCAATACTGAAATTGGAACATTCAAAATACCAGAGCCAACAGATTCTATCTTTTTGTGAATTACATTCCCTGGTTTACAAAAAATTTGTTCATCAATCTCTAAATCAGATTCTGAATCAGAGTCAAGAAAGTCTCTCTTAGATTTGATAGAGATATCTACCTCTACTGGTTTTTTAATTTCTTTTGATCTAGAGACTTTGATGATCCGTTTCATGCTTTCTTTTCTTTTTAAGTCCTCCATGACATTTTCTTTCCATATCCTTTGAACATCATCTTCAAACGTGGTTCTGATGTTTTCATCTGACTTTGGTGAATACAGAGGAGCATTTGGATTAAGTGAACTCTGAGATTCATTTTCAGAAGTACTTGTATCAGAGGTACTTGGTTCAAATGTCTCTGATTCACTTGAGATGAAGGCATCAAATCTGAAAATTTCTTTGGGATCATAGCTTTGAGGTTTTGTAAAGAGTACTTCTGAAGTTTCTTCTTTTACCTGTAACACAGACTCTTGAATGTCTTTTACTTCAGAGTACGTAGTATTTTTGAAATTCAAAGCTCTTGCTTTTGATCCCTCTGATGTTTTCATTCTTTTGAAATTATTCAGAGATGGACTTTCAAATCTTTGAACCTTTCCCATACAGAAAGTGGAAGAAAGTGAAGTTTTCTCCAATCCATTGAATGAATTCAACTCATTGAATCCTAGTCCTTGAGAGTCCATTTGTGATTTTATTTTGTCAAAGACACTTTGTGCATTAACATAGCTTTTGATTTGAAGATTTTTTCTATCTAGAGATTGATGTAAGATTTCTCTTTCCTTTTGAAAAAATTTGGTTAAGGCAATAGAATTGAGCCTTTCATACTCAGATTTCTTTACTTCTTCTTCTTTTCCTTTTAAAACTTTCTCTATTTCTCTTATTTCTTCTGAAAATGATTTTTCTTTTTGCTTGAAGGTTTCTTCAAGTTTAGTTTTTTCAAGAAAAATATCTTTCTTTTCTGATTCCAGAAGATTCTTTTCTCTTTTGTAAAAGATGAGCTCTTTTGTTGCTTGCTCTCTTTTCTGTTTTTCTTCAACAAATTTTTGCTCTAAATCCTGAAGTTCATTAATTAGTTTAAAAGCATCTATTTCAGGATCACTGTCAGAGGTGTAACGAGAGTTTACCTTTTCAGAGTTGTCTTCGGATGCTTCATCAGTTTGATTTCCATCTGAAAAAGCCATACCACAGAGATTGGTAGGCTCTTCCTCACCATCACTTGTCGAGTCAGATAGCCAGTCTTCCATTTCTGCTACAAGAACTCTTTCTTTTACATTGTATTTGTATTTGTTCTTGTAGTAATCTTGATCTTTGACAAGTTTTCCTCTGCAGTTTGCAGAGAAGTGGCCTGGTTTTCCACATCTGAAGCATCTTCCATCATTTTGATTTGTTGGAAGAGTGGCAGTACTTGTCCCTGGCTTCTGTTCTTGAGGTTTGAAGTATCTCTGTGGTTGTGGATACCTTGGTTGGAATGGTTGTTGTGGTCTTGTTTGTTGTGTTGCATCATCATGATTGAAGTTTGCACCCTTTTTATCACTATATGGAGTGAATCTGGGTTCTTGTTGAAATCTTCTTTCCGGATTTCTTCTTTCTTCATTCTCTCTCTTTCCTTCAAATACCTTCTTACCAAATTTCTTGTTAAATTGATGAGTGATTAATGCAAGAGATTTGGCAAAGGCATTGATATCTTCATCTGAGTCTGAATCTGAATGAGTTTCTTCTGCCATCAAGACCTTTTTGGATCTTCTTTTTGTTTCCAAACATTTTTGTGACTCTTCACAGTTGTTTTCTTTTGATATTTGTTTTGAAACAAGCGCAAGGGGTCCACCCAAAGAGGTTTTTGATTTTTGCTTCATAACTTCTTTTTCATGTGCAACAAGAGTACCATAAATGTCAGTTAATGACCATGACTCAAGATCTTGATTAGCCTGTATAGACATGGACAGTTGTGACCATTCTTCATTCAAGCTTTTCAAAAAAAGAACATTGTTTTCCTCTTTTGTTCTCATTACTCCAAACTTTCTGCATTTGTTTATTAGAATGTTGAATCTTGAGTAAGTTTGGTGTAATGTTTCTTCTGGTAGAGCATGAAAATCATGATATTCATTGATGCATAGATTTCTTCTATTTTTCTGGGTTTGTAGGCCACCTTCAAGTTGATTTAACAACTGATCCCATATCTCTTTAGCAGTTTTACAAGAATCAAGTTCTTGAAAGATATCATTGGGAATGGCCATTATGAGTAATCTAACAGCTTTTGAGTCATTATCCATCATATTATTTTCTTCATCAGTGAAGTTTGTGGTTTTCTTTTCATAATATGCAGGTATTTCGGCAGTATCTGCTGTTGCAGGAACTCTTGGCACCAACACCATTGGAATGTGAGGTCCAATGTTCACAGATCTAAAAAGATCCCTGTCCATACCTTCTAGGAAATTTACCATCCTTATTTTCCATTGGGGATATTCATCCCTTAAAAGTGTAGGAGGTTTTGTTAATGACCCAGCTGTATAAATGGCACTTATGCTTGAGTTTGCCGTTTATTAAAAATGAAGATTTGAAGAACATATGCCTTTTGTAATGAACTGAGATTTACTATCAAATCTAGAGCATATGATATTCTTTAATAAACTGGGTTTATATGAACATGCACAGATAATGAAAGTTTAGAATCAATGAGATGTAAATCTATCCGAGTATGCAGATATGATCTTTCTTTGTTTAGAAACAAAGGAAGCTCTGATACCAATTGTTGGATCCCAGATCTAATCTCGTAACAATGATATAAACAATAAGAGTAATGACAACGGAAGCAATACAGTTTAATATCAAAGGAGATTCAAATATCACAGTTCATAAAGCAGATAAAGATAAACAAGATATTCTTAGAATAAAATATTCAACTTATATTATCAGATATATATCTTCTAAAGCACACTTGAACAATAAGGGGATGGTCCTATTTATAGGACCATAAAGTAAGCAGTGTACTTGCATGACAAAAAGAGCATGCTGAACAGTGACCTACTCTAGAAAGTAAATCTTATCACTAAGTGACGAGTCATCTGTTCTTCTGTTCATTAGAAAACTTGTGCATTCAGAGAGAATGTCTTCAGAGCTCTGACGTTGTCTTCAGAGCCTCTGATGAAGCTATCTCTGATGTAAGTTGCAATCTCTGATAAGTACTTCAGAGGCAGGTTTGTCCTCTGGTCTTCGTCCTCTGATGTCTTCTGAGTTGCACTGATAAGTACTTCAGAGGCAGGTTTGTCCTCTGAAGTCTTCGTCCTCTGAAGTCCTCAGTTGCAATCTGATAAGTACTTCAGAGGCAGGTTTGTCCTCTGAAGTCTTCGTCCTCTGAAGTCCTCTGAAATAGGACGGTTATTTTCAACACTTTAACAGATGATTTGGAGCTATCAAAATGTTAGATCCCAATACAGACAACAAATTGAAGATCTCCATATAATAGAAGATATAAGATAGAAATGAAGAACAATATAATCAAGAACTCATCTCATATGCTTTGATTCCTTGATGGAGAGGAAAATGGGAAGAACACCACACTGTGAAATTAATCGACTCTCATGGAAACACCTAGTCTGTGTGTGTAATATGTGTGTTTTCTCCAAAACCCTAAAGAGAAAATGGTCCATGGGAACCGATATATAGGGACCATTTACAAGAATTTGGTTCAAGCCCATACAACTAACTAAAAATCCCAAATACAATTTCTTTATAAAACATTCAATTAAATTGGGGGCTAATTTAAGCTAACACCGGATAACTGACTCGGTTTGGAAGGGACCAATAATTCTTTTAAGTCCTGTCTGTTAAGACACAGTCTCATTGGATTCAAGATCATCCAATCTGAAGATTGCAATCTGAAGCTAAAGCCGAAACGTCGACTCTCGATATTAAAGTCTACGTCGTTTGTAATAAATGTCAATGTAATTGTTTGTTATTGTAATAGTTAAATTAATATCTAGTTTGTTAGATATTAGTTAACTTAGTTAGTTAATAATTAGATATTAGTTTAGTTTTAGATATTAGTTTTATTGTTTAATATTGCAACTTGTTGTTGCAAGTTGTTTAGGTAGTGTGTTAGACACACTTGAGATAATATCTCTGATATCTCTCAACAATCAGATTAGATATTAACACATCACATACAAACACACACAACCAAGGTGTAAAACACAGAGAACACAATCATAGCTTGAATCGATCAACCTTGTAACCATTTGTTATAATCAATACAGGTTGGTAATCTTTATGTGTTGTTAATCTAAGAACTTGATATAGTATTGTGTGGACCGACAATTGGTATCAGAGCCTGATTAAGATCAAAATCAAGTTTTTAAGAAAAACGTCTCTGTGTTCTGTTTTGAAAATCGTTTTCGAGATTTAAAGTGTTATAGGTGTTAAAATCGATCAAGTTGTGATCGATTAGGTTGCTAGATAGAGTTGTGAGTGTTTAATTTCAGTATAAAGCTTAAATCGAGTTCCATTTTGGTGATTTAGTGGTCTGAAAGTCGAGTTGAAAAAGTCACTGTGCCATCGATTTTATTTTCAAAATGTGATTTTAATAGAGATCGAGTGGTCACATTCAGTTCTAGAAGTGTTTCTAGACATAAGGGTAGAGTTTGGTTTTGCTAATCGTTACAGGAACAAGTTTTTAGACAATTTTCGAAGTACAGGACGAACTTACGCAAACCAGAAGACGAACAAACGCAAAGTCCAACTTTGTGCGTCCAACCTAAAACGCAAAGTCCAACTTTGCGCGTCCAACATCATACGCAAAGGTCACTTTGCGCTCCCCAAGTGAAATGCAAAGCTCAACTTTGCGCATCTCAAGCCATACGCAAAGCATACTTCTCGGATCCAAGAGCATACGCAAACCTCGACCTCACTTCTCGCAACAAGTAAGAAACGCAAACCTCAGTTCATGTGTTCACTCTCTTCTCGAAAAGATCAAATCAAGTTTGTGCAACCCTCTCGAAACGCAAACTCAACTTTGCGCTTCCCACGTGAAACGCAAACTCAACTTTGCGCTTCCCACGTGAAACGCAAACCTTACTTTGTGCATCCACCTTGAAACGCAAACCTCTTTGCTCCAATCCAGACTTAGAATTTTCTTCAAAATGACATCCAGAGAAGCCCTTGCAATAGGAACTGACACCAAGCCACCAGTTCTCTTTAAAGGAGAATACGAACAGTGGAAAGATAGGTTCCTGAACTTTGTTGACAGACATGAGCTGGGTGATTTCATCAGGAAATCTATAGAAGAAGGGGTTATGAAACCAGTTAAGACGACTCGCTTGATTGGAAATGTGCCGACTGAGGTTGATCTTAAGTTTCATGAGCTAGAAGATGATAATCTCAGAAGAGCTAAAGGCGATAGATTAGCTAAGTCATACATACTACAAGGAATTCCAAATGAAATCTATGTAAATATTGACAGCTACAAAGCCTCCGGCAAAGAAATGTGGGATCAGCTTGAAAAGATGATGCTGGGTTCGAAGGTTGGAAATCAGCTGAAAATCTCCAACTGCCTAAATAATTATGAAGAATTTAGAGGCAGGGTGGGAGAAACTTTAGAAGAAACCTATGACAGGTTTGTGACTTTGTTGAACGAACTTAGCAAAAACAAAGTCCACAAATCTCAAATTGAGTTGAACGTCAAATTCATGAGTATTCTTCAACCGGAATGGAAAAGATTTGCTAGGCAGATGAAGCAGATCAAAGATCTGAGTGAGATTCCACTTCATGAGGTGTATGAAACCCTCAGACAAAATGAAGAAGAGGTGGATGAAATTCTAGAAGAAAAGAGACTGAAAGGAAAGACAGTTGACGACACAGTTGCTCTTGTAGTCAGGAAGAAGAAAAACAAGACAATTGTGTATGAATCAGAAGAAGATGAAGGTTATGCAAACTCTGACATGGAGGAAAATGAACAACTGAAGCAATCAATGATTCTACTGTCAAATGCTTTTCAGAAAAAGTTCTACACGAAGCCAAGTTCAAACAGTCAGAGATATTCTTCTGGTCCGAACAACTACATCCACAAGGAAAGGGTTGAAGGAAGTAGGTATGAAGGAAAGAGATTTAAAGGGAAAAGAAGAGAGGAAAGGAAGCCTGAAGAGAGAAGATATCAGTATGAAGGAAAAAGAATAGAGGAGAGGAAACTAGAAGAAAGAAAGTTCAAAACTGAAGGATCCAGTCACACAGAACCACCAACGTGCTACAACTGTGGCAAAACAGGTCACTATGCCAGAGACTGCCGAAGGCCAAAAGTCAGAAACTCCGATTATTACAAGAACAAGATGCTTCTTGCAAAGCAACAGGAGGCTGGTAAGGCACTGATGGCTGAAGATGAATATTGGCTTGATCATTCAGATGATGAAGAAGAGGATGAAAAGAGAGATGAAGCCGTCAACATGTGTTTGATGGGACAGATAGAATCAGATGCTGAAGCTGATTCAGATAATGAAGACGAGGAGGTATGTAATTTATCAGATTCAGATTTCATGAATAAAATGCATGCCATGAGTTTAAAACAAAAAGAGTTAGAATCTAACCTTGAGCAAGAAAATGGTGTCATAACTGACAAAAACCAATTGATACAGAAACTTAGCAATGAAATTGCTGAGAAGAAAGTATTAGTTGAGGTTTTACATAAAGATAATGACACCAACGCTAAGGAAAAAACAATAATTCTAAAAGAGAATTCTAAACTCAAGTCTCAACTGCTAAAAAGTGGGATTGACTTATATGAGCTTAAAGAATTGCATTCTTCATGTGTCAAAGAAAACTTTTCTTTACTTGGAAAATTAAAAAGTTTGGAAGAAAAGTTATATAAAATGGGTCAAACTGAACAGACTATTCATCTGAACAAACCCAAAGATGAAATAGAGAGATGGGGAATCAGTTATAAGAATCCTCACTGTCTACAAAAAGGGATGTCTGAAGTGCCAGGACTTTATGATCATCTTTCTATGCAATTAGCTCGCAGAATCCCTGAGTTTAAAACTTTCTGGACTAAACTATCTGAAAAGGATGAAGCCAACGAAACTGAAAAATGTTTGAAATCATCTAAAGTTCATCTTCCATTTTATTATGCGAAATTGAATAATAGTTATGATGAAAATCCAATATATCAAAAGAAGAAAACTCTTTCAAGTGATTTCTTTCAAAGTTATACTGAAAAGGAAATGGAGGCGAAGCCTATTGTAGGTAAACTATATGTCCCTCCTCTCGTTTTAGAAAATAAAATTTCCGAACTCGAGAATTCTTTATCAGATGAAAGACTTTTGATGAATATTTAGCAAAAAATTTTTCAACTGTGTTTTCAAATTCTGTTATTTCTAAAGCTTCAAACTCTGAGGACATGTCTGGTCTAGCTAATAAAGAGCTTGATTTTCTAAACTCTAACGGTGGTTTAGATGATTGTTCTGAACAATTTGATTTTAATGCAAAACTTCCTAACCATTCATCTTTTGTTAAGAAATCTTTGAACAAAACCAGTATGCCTGTTAATAGTGCAAAATCAATGAATGTTGATAACTCAGTCTCTATGAAAGCTAAACATGCTAAAGGTAAGAAAATATCTCAGCATTCACAGAAATCGAACACTACTGGTAATCCGAAGAAGAAGCAATCGCTTGTTGCTCAAAGGTCTAACTCACCAGTTTCACATGTTTCAGATTTGAACAAGCAAAGGCCAGAAGTAAATTCTCAATGGCAACCCAAACGGAAGCTTGACAAGACTGTTTTATCGTTTAGTAGTGTTAATTGTAATAAGACTTCGCTTAGTAAAGATGTCCGAATTGCTGATATTGCTGTTTTGAACTCAAAACTTGTTGTTTCTCGTAAACAATATACAATGAAGCAATTATTTAAGCTATCTTTATCTGCTAGAAAGTCTTCTATTTATGATAAACATGTTCCTATCTCTTGTCAAGATTCTGGAGATTGGTTTGGAAATTACCATGTGCATTCATCTCATACTAATTCTTCACATTCATTTCAAAAGAAAAGAGGACCCAATTTGAAATGGGTACCAAAATCTTGTGCTAACACAGCAGGACCCAAATTCCAGTGGGTACCTAAAGCTAAATCTGTGTTGCAGGCACACAAAGCTTGAAGAGAATTCGACTTCTGATTATGTACAGATCAGGACTCGTTCTTCAATGTCAAAATAGGTTTTTGGATAATGCAGTTCAAAACCCGAACATCAAAGTCAAAATAGGCTTTTGAACAAATCAGTTCAAGACCCGCACTTCGATAATCAAAGTGAATATTCCAAAGTTGTCGTATAAATATCTAAATTTGTAATTTCTCTTATGCAGACTAGTCATACATGGTTCTTGAACAGCGGATGTTCCAAGCACATGACAGGGCAAAAAGAGATATTGTCCAATTTTAAAGACAAATATTGCGGAACAGTTAGATTCGGCAACGACCAGTTTTCTCTAATCATGGGATATGGTGATGTAGAGCATAACAATGTCACGATCAAGAAGGTGGGCTATGTAGAAGTCTTACGACACAACTTGTTCAGCATAGGCCAGTTCTGTGACAAAGACTTAGAGGTCAACTTCAAAGCCAAGAGATGTTCAGTTCGCAATGAAGAAGGCGAAGAACTCTTGGTCGGTACTCGAGAATCAGACCTCTACACAATCAATTTATCAAATGTCCAGACTGACAAGCAAGTTTGTCTACTTACGAAAGCCTCGATGCAACAAAGTTGGTTATGGCATCGAAGGCTCTCTCACCTCAACTTCAGGTACGTCAACAATCTGGTCAGTGGAAAGCTCGTCAAAGGACTTCCAGAGCTCAAATATGAAAGAGAACATCTTTGTGCAGCTTGTGAAAAGGGCAAGATGAAGAGGGCACCTCATAAACCAAACCCTGAACCAAGTACAAGCGCTCCGTTAGAGTTATTGCATATGGACTTATGCGGTCCGATGCGAACTTAGAGTCTAGGCGGAAAGAAGTACATACTCGTGATCGTGGACGATTACTCGCGATACACACGGGTCAAGTTTCTACGTTCAAAGGATTAGACACCTGATATTCTCATCACATTCCTGAAGACAACCCAGGTGAATCTGCAGAATCCGGTCAAGTTTCTACGAACAGACAACGGTACAGAGTTAAAGAACAATAAAGTTGAAGAATATCTCGAATCTGTCGGGATTTCACATCAATACTCTGCTGCTCGTACGCCTCAACAAAATGGAGTGGTCGAAAGAAGAAATCGAACGCTAGTCGAGGCTGCTCGTACTATGCTAAGTCAATCAGACTTACCTCTATTTTTGTAGGCAGAAGCTGTATCGACTGCCTGCTACACACAGAATCGCTCCATGGTACATCGAAGATTCAAGAAGACTCCTTATGCGTTAATCAACAACCGAACACCGACAATCAAATATTTCCATATATTTGGGTGTAAGTGTTTCGTTCTAAACGATAGGGAGAGTCTCAATAAGTTCAGTGCCAAGGCGGATGAAGGAATCTTCATTGGTTATTCCTCGACATCAACTGCATTCCGCGTCTATCTAAAGAAGTCAAAGACGGTGATTGAAAGCATCAACGTCTCGTTTGATGAAGAAATGGCTTCCGAACAACAACGTTCAGAACCCGTTATAACCGGAGTACTAGCTTCTATGCAACTCAGGCCAGAACCTGCATCTCAACAGAATAAATCAGATGAAGCATCAACTTCTACTAACCATTTATCTGATTTAGATCTATTATTTGAATTGTTTTATGATGAATTTCTTGGATCTAATGTAAAGAAATATGTTGTGGTTGACAGGATGGAAGACTTAACGACTACTCATCCAACTAGTTCAGATATTCCTATTGAATCCAACGCCCCGATTCAACAAGAGATTCCAATTCAGATGCCGACTCCAACAGTTGAAGAAGTGACAAATAATAAAGACACAGAAGTAGCTGAAACAGTAGGAGATACTATTCAGATCAATCTACAGCCAGATCAAGTTGTACCTGCTGAGCCTTATGAACCTGCCCCTTCAACTGAAGTCATAATTCCTCCTGAACAAGCAAAAGAAGGTACAAGTGGATTTGTAGATGATACAACCGACATACAATCATCTAATCCACTGCCTCATGAACATAAATGGAGCAAAGAGCACCCGCTAAGCCAGATTATTGGCGATCCATCAAAACCGGTGCAAACTAGGTCAGCATCAATGAACATGTGCATGCATGACTCCTTTCTGAGCAAGTTCGAGCCAACACGTGTATCAGAGGCACTTGCTGATCCAGAATGGGTGATCTCAATGCAAGAAGAGCTGAATCAGTTCGATGCACTTCAAGTCTGGAGACTCATACCAAAGCCTAAAGGTAAAACCATTATAGGTACGAAATGGATTTTCAAGATAAAGAAAGACGAAGATGGTACCGTTATCCGAAACAAGGCAAGACTAGTAGCCAAAGGATACAGACAAGAGGAAGGAATCGACTATGACGAGACATATGCTCCTGTGGCGCGATTAGAGGCAATCAGAATGTTTCTAGCCTACGCAGCCCACAAGAACTTCACGGTCTTTCAAATGGACGTAAAGACAACATTCCTCAATGGAATTCTGAAGGAGGAAGTCTACGTCTCTCAGCCAGAGGGTTTTGTCAATCAAGAGAAGCCGAATCACGTTTACATTCTCGACAAAGCACTCTACGGTCTGAAACAAACACCTCGAGCCTGGTATGATGTCCTTTCCACTTTTCTAGTCAAGTCTGGGTTTTCAAAAGGAACGGTGGATACCACTTTGTTTATCAAAAAGGAAAAAGGGGATATCATTTTAATTCAAATCTATGTAGATGATATTATCTTTGGCTCTACATATACTAAGTACTGTAAGAATTTTGCAAACCTTATGGTGTCTAGATTTCAGATGAATTTGATGGGGGAGATGAATTTCTTTCTCGGTTTACAAGTCAAACAATTTTCATCGGGTATTTTTATCAATCAATCAAAATACATTATGGATATTCTTCGGAAGTTCAAAATGGAAAATTCAAAATCGATTGGTACCCCAATGGCACCATGTACTAAGATTGGCACCGATCCTTCGGGAAAGGCTGTTGATGTTAGGACTTATCGAGGAATGATAGGTTCTTTAATGTATCTTACTTCTAGTAGGCCAGATATAATGTTCTCAACATGCTTATGTGCACGATATCAGGCCAATCCTAAAGAAATCCATATGTCTGCTGTGAAGCGCATATTTAGGTATTTAAAGGGCACTGCAGATCTTGGTCTGTGGTATCCTAAAGATACTAGTTTTGAACTAACAGCCTACACAGATGCAGATCATGCAGGTTGTATGTTAGTCAGGAAGAGCACGTCAGGACACGTACAGTTCCTCGGTGACAAACTAGTCAGTTGGGCATCGAAGAAGCAACTTTGTGTTTCAACTTCCACGGCCGAAGCAGAATATGTAGCTGCTGCTAGCTGCTGTTCTCAGGTCTTATGGATGAGAACTCAATTGCGCGACTACGGTTTCCACTTCAACAAGATCCCGATATACTGCGACTCCAAGAGCGCCATTGCAATATCAGTGAATCCTGTTCAACACACCAAGACTAAGCACATAGACGTCAGGTATCATTTTATTAAAGATCATGTTGAAAAAGGAACAATTGAACTTTTCTTTGTAAAAACTGATTATTAACTTGCCGATTTGTTTACCAAACCGTTAGACGAAAAGAGGTTCAACTTTCTTGTCTCTAAGCTTGGTATGCTAAATCTTAAAATCTAATCAGTAGTTACCTATAAAAGTTTTCTAAATTGTATAATTTTTCATCATTTCTTAATTCTTAACTCTGATTGATATCTGCACTTCTATATTCTATTTATAATACAAGGGGGAGAATGAGAAGAAATTGACAAGTGGTCTATATTACTTCGAGGGGGAGCTCATAAAATTTTGCATGTACCTTTTAAGGCCAAATTTTTTTTTGTAATGCAAGAATTTAGGGGGAGCTCTTCAAGATAAAAAGGGGAGTACAGATATGACTTCTGATTATTTCTAATCAGAACTCGTACTTTAAAAAGTTTTACTGCTTTTTGTCTTTTCAAGTTAAGTGAATAAATTTTACTTTGACTTGGACTTAAGACTTTTGCAGAATTTTTGAGAGAAGCTTACAAGTTCATATGTTTATGACTTAAAGCTTAGCTTCATGAGTTGAAAGATCGTACGTAAAGGTATAATTCTAAATCTTCATCTCATATATGGTTGAAAGAGGGACAACTTTCAATCATTGGAAAACATTGTTTTTAATGTTCAAACCACTTCCCGATTTTTTCAGCAGATTTTATATTTTGGGAGTGGAATTTAAATGATTTCAATAATCTAAATTGTGTTTTAACTGCAATAGTTAAACCAATCTGAGCATCACGTGCATCATAGGAAAACAAGGAATCATTGTGCTAGGAATTAACACAACTTCTATGGAATCACATTAACCAGTGATTTCTACCCATGAAGTTAAATCCTTAGTGTTTGAGTGTGCAAAGCGAAAAGAAATGAGTGTGATTAGAGAAAGCAAAGCGTTTAAAAGAAAGAGCGTGTGAGAACAAAGTTAAAAGAATATCACAACTCTGCACCAACTTTTTCTGAGCCGGGTAGCCACATTACTAGTGTTTCACAATTCTTTAGTGAACATTATTGAAACAGGAAACTAACCCATGCCAACTCTTGATCAAACCTCACCATCTACTCATTTTCTTCTCAAATAGAAAGTGTTTCACATTTTCTAAAGGGATGCAACACATTTGCTATCTGATTTTCATTTGGAAAATCTGGATATTGAAAAGAAGGAAGTCTACCCCCCTTCGCACTTCAATCATGCACATTGAGTCTGTGTTTAACTTACTGTTGTCTCAGTGGTTTACACAATTTTGAGCCTATAAGCGATCATCAAGTGCTTAATTCTTTCTATCACAAGCACAAACACACAAGTAATTTGTTTCTTTGTCATAACGTTTATAGAAATAACCTTTGTGGTGTTTCGATGATTAAATAGAAGCCCTGGGGGAGTCAACATCAAACAGCTCCTTTCCAATGTGTATTCGTTACACACAGTGACTTAGTGTTACTGACAGGCATGTTAACTGATTCATTAGTTGATTCAGGTGTTACATGACTACTTTGTCTAGATTTGCAAAGATCTGGATGAATATCTTTTGAATTGACGGATCAGTGGCTCCAAGTGTTTGACATTTCTTACAAAAAGTTTTGATGAAGTCGTTACACTTATCATCAAAAAGGGGGAGAATGACTACACAAGAAATGACAAAGATCACATGTTTCAAGAATCAAGTCCAAGATTGAAATCTTCAAAAGCAAGTATTCTGAAGATATGCTGATTTAAGAGCTAGAGAAAGAGATTGCATCTTCTGAGCTGAACAAGAAGACTGAATTGCTAAAATTATTTTCGTAATGATCTTGATCCAAAGGGGGAGATTGTTAAGACACAGTCTCATTGGATTCAAGATCATCCAATCTGAAGATTGCAATCTGAAGCTAAAGCCGAAACGTCGACTGTCAATATTAAAGTTTACGTCGTTTGTAATAAATGTCAATGTAATTGTTTGTTATTATAATTGTTAAATTAATATCTAGTTTGTTAGATATTAGTTAACTTAGTTAGTTAATAGTTAGATATTAGTTTAGTTTTAGATATTAGTTTTATTGTTTAATATTGCAACTTGTTGTTGCAAGTTGTTTAGGTAGTGTGTTAGACACACTTGAGATAATATCTCTGATATCTCTCAACAATCAGATTAGATATTAACACATCACATACAAACACACACAACCAAGGTGTAAAACACAGAGAACACAATCATATCTTGAATCGAATAACCTTGTAACCATTTGTTATAATCAATACAGGTTGGTAATCTTTATGTGTTGTTAATCTAAGAACTTGATATAGTATTGTGTGGACCGACACTGTCACATCCTCACCGTATTCTTTTCGCTCCGAACTCATCTATCAATCTAGACCCCTCATTGATATCTATAAATGGGATGTGTTTCTTGGATAGGTCCTTCCGGTTCGAGATTTACCATAGAAACATTAAAAGCCCTAACACTCCTTTAACTCGCGAAGATAAAGCATTGAAGTAAAATTTCTGATTTAAGATAATCAGAAGTCAAAAACATTTAAGAACGAGTACTGAACTGAAGTGTTCAGAAGTCGATATGAAAATTTAAACAAAAACATGGTACTCCCCCTCAAAAGATGACCTAACCCCTGATTGTAGGCATGTGATGTGAATAATCTTAATTAAATCACACATGACCGTCCTGCAAAACAGATTAAAATGATTTTGGTTTTGGTATCCATGTTGTGATGGATCCTTGATGGTTAGTTGCCTTGTCTTTGAAGCTATTAAACTGAGGATTAGGGATGCTATAAGTATCATACCAACTATTAACATACCTTGGATGCACAAAGTCACTCCTTCACCACTTTCTGATCAACTTTCCTATCGAAACAGATCGTTTGTCGATGCAAACTGATCAACTTTCCTATCGAATAGACATAAGTAGGTGAATCAGTCTTGGAAATAATGACTTTTTATCAACTATAGGAGAATCATGAGACTTGTTTCCATCACCACTTTCTGTAGTTGGTTTCTTTCTCCAAACCATCTTGACTTTTCGAAACACTTGATTATTTGAATCATCAACAAGAGAACTATAGAAAAGATTTGAAGGACGAATCCGATATTTTGAAAAATCATTTGATTTGACTAACTTCTTCGAAGAATTAGATGTAGAAGGTGAACTTGATAAATAAGAAGACTGAACAACAGTATCGGGACTGGCATGTTCAGATAAATCGGATTTAAGATTTATTTCTTCAAGTTTCTTGACTTTTGCGGATAAAACATTTATTTCTTCTAGAATCAAGTCAAATTGTTTTTGTAAATCGGATTTTACCTTCTGTTATTTCAAAATCTCTGTTTCTAATCCAGATAATTTCTTTGAAAGCTTATGAATCTCAGTTTCGAAAATCTTTCTTTCACTTTCAAAATCCTTTTCTATATTGTTGCATTTATCAGATATCTCTTTAAAGACCACAACAATTTTCTTTTCAAGCATTTCCTTTTCACTCTCAAACCTTTTCGCTCTTTCTGAAAAGAATCTCTCTCAATCATCAAAACATTTTCAAAATCAGAAATATGTTTTCAAAGTTTAGCATTTTGAACGTCAAAAACCTTTCTTTCATCGAAAAATTTCTTTGAAAGCTCGAGAATCTTTATTTCAAGATTCTTTCTTACATTTGAGAAATCGACTTTTTATTTTTCAAAGCAAGTCTTTTCTTCAGGTCGAGATTTTCACTCTCCAACACGTTTCCCCTTTCTTCAAAGGCCAGGTTCTTCTCTACTTTGGCTTCAAAATCTGCAACTTTTCTTTCAAGTTCAGATATTTTCTTTGAACTTTAAGCACTTGTCGGATCACTTTTCTTCATGTAAGCTTTGCTTTCAAGATCGAAAATCTTTCTTTTAAGAGAATTTATTTGGTCATTAAACATACTGTGATATGAACTATTTTCTGCTACCCTTTCAAGTTGGGAATTCCTATCCCTAAGCCAATCATTGCTTGTCTGTAAGGCACATATCTCTTTATACGTCTGGCTTTTCGATCTCAGATTGTCCAAACCTAACTGAAGAAAAGCTTTCTCTTCCATCAGTGTGTTCACGAACTTTAACATGTTTTCCAATTTCTTTTCGAGAGATTCAATCATTGCTTTGTGTTCAGACATGGGTACATAAGCCATTGTTACTTGCAAAGCTTGAAGTCCAGGGACTAAACTTGCGAAGAAATGAAACTCTAAATATGAAGGACCAAGAGTGACAACGAGTGAAACTTTGAAACCTTAGGGGTCACTTATGACACATGACCGGAACTTTTGGATTACGAGGACCAAAAGTGACACTAACTAAAACTTAAAACTAAAGGGACTAGAAATGACAGAAAGTGAAACTTAACAGTAGAAGGACTAGAAATGACATTTATTAAAACTACTAACTAGAGGGACTAAAAGTGTAAAAAGGTGAAACTTCTAACGGACTTAACTGAAAACTAACGAAAATTGACTAAAAATGAAACTAAATTAACAAACTAACTGACATTAACTGCACTAACGAAAATAGGACCAAAAAGTAAGAAATTTAACGGCAAACTAACAGAATCTGTTAGTTACTATTCAGCATTTTCTCCAACTTGACACACCTGCAAAACTTCGAACGGGTTAGTAATATTCAATACAAAACGATCGATAAAGCTTCCTGGTCACTCCTTAACAGATTAAAACTCAAAACGGTCTACACACGATCACAAACGAACCAACCGAAAACTTTTCGAAAAACGATCAAAAACTCAAAAACACGACGTGAGTTAAAAAAATTCGACCAAAACCGATCGTTTAAGCTTCGTGAACACGTCTTAACGGTTTATAGCCCAAATGATCAACCGACGAAAAAAACCAATCAATCGAAAACTTTTCGAAAAAACGATCGAAAACTTAGAAACCCGGTATGGGTTAAAACTTTTTGACCAAAATCGATCGATTATATTCCCTTAAGCTCTCTCAACTAATTAGAACTCAAAACACTCTCTCAAACTCTCAAACGAAGAAACCAAAAATTTATCGAAAAACGATCGACAACTCAAAAAGTCGACATGGGTTGGAATTTTTCGATCAAGGATGTTCGTTTAAGCTTCATAAACAACCCTAAACACTTTAAAATCCAAAAACTTCGTCTACCATCTCAACCGAATCAACCGAAAATTTTCGAAAACTTCTCGTAGGCTTTTGTTTCTTTGAAAGAAACGTTTCTTCAAGATCCAATAAATGTCTTTCAACTTTCTTGATCAATTAGGTCGCAAAGAAACTCTTCAAATTCGAAACCGAAAATTCCGAAAAATGATCGAAAAGACGTGAAAAGTCACCGTAAACTTTGATTCTTACTTGATGAAACAGTTGATCAAGCTAAACTATTGATCAAAAATGTTGATCAGAAATTGTTGCGATCACACAATCAATCGACATAACCCACACACAACAGACACCAAAACAACCGAATTAGAAACCAATTAACAGCCTCCGATCATGAAATTGAACTTCCAAGCAATAACAATGAAACCATATCCGCCGATCACATTTGATACTACCACCGACACGTTAGCAACACATGAAATCACAGTTACATGAAATCACAGTGGGGTTAAAAACAACAGCCCGCCGGTCTCTTTCCTTTAAACCACCGACCCACTATGGTTTTAAAAACCAATCACAATAGAAATTGAAAAAAAATTGATAGCTTGAATGCGGTACTATTAACTCCCGGATGCAAAAATTAACTCCCGGGCCTTACTTCCGGGGTGAAGCTAACTCCCGGGGTGATGCTAACTCCTGAGTCCCGGTTGACAAGGAACTCCCGGATGAATTTATACCGGGAAGCGCAAGGTACTGGGAAACACGGGGTACCGGGAGTTGGAAGGAACTCTGGGTCTTCGATAAAATCGGCGCGATAACGCAAAAATCGACGAAGAACAACTTTTTAAAACCAAAATTAAATGACGTTTTCGCTTATTAACCTCAAACCCGGATTTAATTCAACAAAATAATAACTAAAAACACAAACTAAAACTTCAATTTTGATGAACAACGAAGAACACAACGATAAGTTAACAGATCGACTAAAAACCACTTTTTAAAACAAAAATTAAGCACAAGTTTTTCTTAATAAACACAACCACAGATTCAATTTGATCAATAAACAACTGAAATGAAGCTTTAAGAAATCGATTTTGATGAAAACAATATTGCGGCCGAACCACCCAAAAGTCGAATAAACAGTCGATAAAGAAAAAGGATTTAGACAAATCTTTTTGATCGTATCGAATAAAAATTAATTCAATCCTGCTCTGATACCAATTATAGATACCATAAATAGTGCAATCAACAGATAATAATCAATAACAAACAATGATTGAATCACAACTGTTGGTCATATGATTAGATTTATCAATAAAGGGTTTAAGGTTTACAGAGAGAACTTCAATACGGCTAGGTAAACCTTCTAATGACCAACTCTCCTTCTCTTAACCCTAAAAAATACTTTAAATACTAAGGGGTAAACCCTAAAGGCCTAACACAACCAAACAAAGCCCAATTACAATAAAAGGCTTTTTACAACACATTAAATAATAAAACATTTAAACCCTATAAATGCGTTATACAACTTTCCACGCACTAGGACTTTGAGTCCTAACAGATGAGCTATGCCCCATGTCTATGACATGGACATTCTCTTTCCGGTAGCCAGAAAGTACAGTTTCCATGTTTTTGTTGAAAACATTGCATGAAGATAATTCAAATAATACTTTGAACCCCAAATCACACAACTGGCTTATGCTTAAGAGATTGTATATTAAGCCGTCAACATATGCTACTTTGTTAAAGGTGATGGAACCATTTTAGAGTATTCCATAACCCTTAATACTTCCTCTAGGATTGTCACTAAAGGTGACGGAATGACCTTTGGTAGGAACGAAGTCAACAAGGAGAGATTTGTTGTCGGTCATGTGTCGTGAACAAACGCTATCGAGATACCATATTTGTTAATGTCCTAGACCCTGCAATCACAAAGAAATCAGTTCTTTGGTACCCATTTGGAAATTGGTCCTTTTGAGTTAGAAGAAGATGGAGGGTCCTTGGAAATATTTCTGTCAATTCTTTCCACAGGACAATCCTTAGCGAGATGGAATGTATCACCACAGTTATAACATTTTCTATATATAATAACCTTTTTGGAGCTTTGATCAGATTCCTTGTGTTGACCAGTCACATTGACTTTTATGGCTTTTGTAGAGAGAGATGAATCAAGAGGTTTGAGACGCAATATACCTTTGTCAGAGTTAGCCAATGGAGTAGAAGAGGGTAGCTTGTAATTTGAATTTTTCAACATCACATATATTGGTAAATTTTCTTTTGTAAGGAAGATCGGCAACTGATTTTCCTTTATCATGGGAGGAAGATTTCTTTGAAGAAGGCTGAGGTTCTCTGTTAGAAATCTTAGAGGGCTTGGGTTCAGAAGAAGAAGAGCCCTCATTATTTGTCATAGATATCATTGACTCAAGAATGGGGTTGGAAGGATCGGTTGAGCCTTGGGCATCCTCACTTTCATGAGGTAAACAAATGCTTTTGGCTTTAATGAACAACTAAAACTTTAGATTTTCAGAGAGATCACAAGAGTCCAAGGGTTGATAGTTGTCAGAGTTCTCTTAAGAAGACTCATAAAATAAAGGAAGAGAGAAAGGAGCATGGGTATCAGAAGGAGGATCAAGGTCAGATTTCCCAAAGCCTAGTCTAGACTTGTCATCATAAGACATTTGATCTTGAAAAATCTTTTCTAAATTTTTGGAGGAACTTGTCCACCTTTTCACAATTTCTTACTCCTTTTTAAACATTTTGAGAAGTTTATTTTTCTCTTTGGCAAGAGTGAAATTTATGGTTTTCAAATCTTCAAGCTCAGCCTTGATTTTGTCAAAATGTTTCAGTTGAGAAAGACAAATTTGAAGTTGAGAAGAGATTTTATCTGGGCATTTGCCTTTTTCTTTGCATCTTTGGCTTCATAGAAGTCAATAGTTAAAGAGTCAGTGGCCTCAATCTTTTCAGCATTAGAAAGACGGAGAAAAAAGGATGTATCTGGGTAGATGAGGTAGAGCACTCAGCAGACACAAGACCTAGAGAGGAGGATTGAGCTTCATTGTCATCAACATCGTCTATTTTGGCCATGAAGCAAAAGTTGGTCATTTCCCTATCACTTTCAGAAGTGGGTTCATCTGCCCAATCATGAGATTCAACAAGAAGGCTTTTTCCTTTGTTGGCTAGAAGCGCATTTCTTTCTTTCTCTCTCTTATATTTTGCCTTGTCAGCATGGTCAGAATTTGAGGAGACGGGCATATTGGGATTTTGGAAAGAAGGTTGGTAGGAATCAGATTTGGTTCTGACAGACCTAGAGGAGGTACGATTAGAGGAGGGTAGTCTAGGTTTTTTAGATTGTTTGCTTCTGCACTCAGAAGCAAAGTGTCCTTTCCTCCTACATCTGTAACATTCCTCATTTGATTTGTCAGAGAAAGTGGTTTTTGAAAAAGTAGAAGATGATTTTCCAGAAGAGAAACGAGGTTTAGCTTTAGAAAAAACTGTCAGCATGGTAACACCATCAGAAAGTTGAGCAAGAAAGGTCTCCTCCCCTTCATCATCAACCTCACTAAGATAGGCTTCTGAAGGATCATTAGGGTCCTCTTGACTATTATGGTCAGAATCGGACGGATAGGTGATTCTAGGAACACACATAGGGCCGGTCCTAAGGTTTTGGATGCCTATGGCGGAAAGGCAAAAAATGCCCCATATATATATATATATATATATATATATATATATATATATAACAAATAGGGACAGGTTCAAACGAGAAGCTAAACATTTTGCGAGAAGGCGAGAAGTGTTTAATCATATATGATTAAACACATGTTATATTGGCAATACATAGATGTTTAATCATATATGATTAAACCACCTACAGGCGTGTAATCATATATGATATCACACTTCTCGCCTTATGGCAAAATGTTTAACTTCTCGTATGATCCTTCCTCATAACAAATAAACTATTACAATGGGTTTGAAACATACTCAAACTATGGAGCTCTTTCTCACACCATTTTTTATTAAATATGACAAAATGATACAATGGTGGTCATAGACCAAAACCTCAAATAACTAAACATAAAGTATATAACCACTCTGGTTATGACGCACCGGTAAGGCTCATTGGATGTACATCACCTAAAATGGTGTCTTTGTGCGTTTTTTGAAACAGAAATATCAATTACTCTAGTTAATATTTGCAAATTTAATTGACAAAAAATACGCATTGATTAAGTCATTATGTTGGTTTTGATCGTTTAATGTTTTGAACCTTGAAATACATACAAAACTGAAATTTATAATAGCCAACACAATAGCATTATTAAAGGAATTTTGATATCATTTGAAGGATCTAACAACCGGGATTCAAAACATAACTAATTTCTTACATATATTGGGATAGTGCTAAACCAAATAAAATGTAACTTATATTTCACTTGAAAGAGGGTATTTAAAGTAAAAATAGATGTACATAAATATTTTATCTACTATAAATAACTAGAAGCGTACTCGCGCAATGCAGCGAGATACATCACGATTTTAATGTTTCATTTTATTTTTTGTTTTTTTGTCGATTTACAGTACGATTTTGGATGATTTTGAGGAAGTGATAATATTTTTTTTATAAATTTGTTTAATTTAGGCTTAATAATATAATGTTTTTTATATAAAAAAAATTAAGCATTTTGTTATAATTCAATGATTATCTTACATATTTTAATGACATTTATAAAAAATAACCAATTACATATTTAATAATATAATTAAAACAAATTTATAGTAATATAATATATTAATTAGTAGTGATACATGGAAATGTCTGTATAAAAGAAAGACCCTGCACATACCAAATTGGTGGGTGTAAAAAGCCTGCAGTAGTAATATGTATCTTGTGATTTGATACTTGTAAATTAAGAGATTTTTAAAATCTTGCATAAAATGATGGTACCTTGTGCCTAATAATTTGTATTTAAGAGTTTTTTATTCATGCTTTATAATATTGTATAGATAAAGTTATTTTTTTTTTGCTAATAATTGATGTTTAAGATATTTGGTAGCACTTATAAACTTAAGTTCGCGTGAGACCAAACAGTTTCCGTGAGACCGGTGAGACCAAACTTTAAAGTATGAAACTTCACACCAAAAAACTGTGAATGTAAAAAAAATCGAACTTTTCATAGGGAAAACACCGTAAATGTTACGTTCACGGTGTTTTTCGCTGTGAATGTTTTTTTTTTTTTTTACTTTCACAGCGTCTTCACTGTGAAGGTTCGGATATACCTTCACAGTCTTTTATCTGTAAAGGTTTGATTTTTTTTAACTTGGTTTAGGTTTTTTTTACTTTCATAGTGTGATTACATTATAAAGGTTCGAATGTTTTTTACCTTCACAGTGTTTTGGGGTGAAGTTTCATGTTTTAAGACTTGGTCTCAGGCGGTCTCACGGAAACAACTTGGTCTCACGTGAACCTGACCCAACACTTATAAATCCCAATTATCAAATAAATTAATTAACATTATTAAAATAAAAGAATATTAAAATATTATATATAATATTAGACAATAAATCTATTAAAACTCTAATAACATAAATTAAATAATGAAAAATAAATAAAAGAGATACTGGTTTATAGGCTATAGCCATACACTAACTCCCTTTGTTTATTCACCAAGCCAAAATTATTTTTATGGCACCTTTATGCCTTGGGTCTGATGCACGAAAGTTTTTGACTTTTTTCTTTGTTGCCCTTTGGTGTTTGATGCCCATGGCCGCCACCATCATGGCCATGGGCTAGGGTCGGCCCTGAACACACACAGATTTTTTTGGAAGAATCACTGACAAGAGCTAGAGATGAGCTTTTTATGTCTTTAGTGATAGACATCCTTAGCAGTTTAGTCTGCTCATAATTGAAAAGAATGCCATACAGAGCAGTGAGTGGCATAGAGTCAAGATCCTTGGTAGACTTGATGCAAGTACAAAGATTTTCCCAAAACCGGGGAAGACAGTCCATGAACTTGCACAAGACTTCCTCATTATAATAAATGTGACCCAGAAGTTTAAGATCGTTGAGAAAACCGTTAAAACGGTTAGAGTAGTCTGAGACAGACTCTCCCTTTTCATACGAAAAGAGTTCATACTTTCTTACAAGAGCAATCTTTCTGCTCTTTTACACCTCAGACGTACCTTCATAAAGAACACACATAGTAGACCACATTTCTTTAGCAGTAGAAAATTTAACAAGAGGGTGATAGACCTTATTAGGTAGAGAAAGGGCAATGATGGCTCTTACTTTAGTATCAAGAGCTACAAGACGTATATATTTATCATTATATTTACTAGGATCCTTTACAATGTATCTCCCAGTAGCCGGAGTTCTTTCTTCCTCAGAAGAGTCACATCAGCATTTGCCTTAGCTGCCTTTTTGGCATTGTACCAGTCCCAAGCTCTAGGAATAAAAGGACCTTCATCTAAAACAGTAGGATATCTGCTGTTAACTCCTTCTAAGAAGAGTATCATATGACTTTTCCATAGGGAGAAGTTATTAGGATTAAATTTTAGTGGTTTGGCTATAGAGCCATTGCGTATGATACAACATTAGTGTTTTGAGAAGAAACATTGTTCAAAGAAGATGAAGAGGATGCCATTGTAGATCTAGTTTACTGAGTTAGACTAACCTGCTCTGATACCACTTGTTGGTCCCAGTTAACAGAAAGTAAACACAACAAGTATTGTAGAAAGGGGGGTTGAATACAATACACAAAATTTTTCACTTAATTTAATTCTTATTGATATAAAATCAAGAATTACTCATAGAAAACTTTGATTGTTGCGGAAGAGAATAGATGAACTCTGTTCAAACAATCTTACACAAAGAGAATGAAGAACAATTGTAAAACACTTAGAAAACAATGAACTTCGTAGAGAGAAAAATGCCAGCACTTAGGAAACTTAAAGGTTTGTGGAACTGGTGATCTTTGCATGTTGAAACATCCTCTATATATAATGCCTCATGCATTTAATGCATGGGACACCTGTTGAGCAAGGGTAGGGCACAAGTCTTTTGCATGGTATAAGATGTACCTTTTGTCTTGTAGTGTTTTGGCTTGAAGTGTTGACCTACAGAGGATGGTGTAGACCATTACTTAAAAGAGTGTAAAATACAAAACATATTTGTTAGTCCCAAATAAGTAAACAAGTATTTGTAGAAGGGGGGTTGAATACAATACACAAAATTTTCACTGAATTTTAATTTTTTATAGATAATAAATTATCAAGAATTGCACTTAGCTTACAAAGATTGTTGTGGAAAAGAATAGTAAAACTATCTTAACAATCTAACACTTAGAAAACTTAAATAACAAAACTTTTAAAGAGCACTTAGACAAAAAAGCTATGGAAAGAGAAAAACTAACAACTTGCTTGAATGCACAAAGATTTCTTGAGCTGAAAGCGTGTATTGCATGGAGAGAACCTCACTCTTTATATACTACCCCATGCATTAAATGCAAATGACACTTGTCATTTGTTGAGTGGATTCTTGAGATATTTTCAGTAAATTATTAGATATTTGAAATGACTTATCAAAATACAAAAGATGACTTTTGTACTATAATAGGACAATATCTTAATCAAATCTTTTTGAGATCTTGAAAAGAGAAAGTCTTAATCAGATCAGAACTCAAGTGAATATCCTCTGTGTAATAGAAGTTTCCATTCCTTTTGTCAGAGCAACATTGGGAAAGATGAATTATGGTCAAATCGAGAGGATTTACCATAAAGAAGTATTTCCGACTGAACACCAATCGGCAGGGAGAACCTCTGTCGAATGATCGGCAGAGTAATGCCGATAGAAGGAGTTCGGCAGGGAAGTCCTTTGTCGAATTAGAGGAGCATCGGCAAAAGAAAGGTCTGTCGAAGATATTACTTTTCTTCGGCAGAGGTAGCTTAGATCTCTTGAAGTTCATCTTGATCTGCATCAGTAGACTTGCTTCATGTTGAATTTGGTTGGTCTTCGATTCACCGATCTTTTAAAGCACAACTAAGCTATTACAAAGAAGCATAAAGTATCCTAAGTATGAAAATGTACAATCATTTTACAGATAAACAGTTACAAGTTGAAAGAGGAGGTCGTCTTCAAATCTTAGATGAGCCAACAATCTCCCCCTATTTGATGATGACATACCATACTTAGGTAAAAGAGATATATACATGAATAATGCATTTAACCCTGTTCATACTCTTTTGGGTTCTTTTTCACATAGACCATTCTTTTTGTTTCTTTTTGAATTTTTTAGAGTATCCGACATTTACAAGTATAAAAGAATGAAATAATAACTTTACAAGATATTTTCTACAAACTAAAATTGCACATTGTATTAATCTTGTGACAAGATTACAATACAAGTTCAAAAATAGAAGATAATTACAATAAAAGTAAAATCAGAGAACTATTCAAACGGAAGGTAAGGGTCGGCATTTCTTCTTTTGAGTTCGTTGGTGACAGCTACATAGAGATCCATTGCTTGTAATGGGATGATTTGAATAATCCCATACAAGAAGGTAGTATCGGCAATAGGAATCTGACTTGTTCTGAAAAAACGAATCTGATCGAAGCCATCATTGAAGAAGATTCCTTGGATCGGTTAACGAAGAACGGTGGTTGAAGGTTGAGGCACCAAAGTCGGTAATGATAAGTCAAGGTTGGAAATGTTTGGAACTTCTCCTTCCTTGGCCATTTGAGCGAACCCATCTTCCTTTTTAGAGGAATTCGACTTTGATTTGGAGGAAGGAGGAAGGTCGACTATGGGATTTTCAATTATTTTCTCTTCAGCTGGAGTATGTACAATGTTGTAACGCCTTCAGTAGGAACCAAATTTCTTTTGAAGATCTCGAAAATATTTTTCAATTTCAGGTTTCAGAGCATTTCTACTCTTGTCCAAGCACATCATAATCTCCATCCATTCAGTTATGCCATACCATAGGAGAGAATCAAGTCTCTCAACAAACCTTGAAAGATCTCCCCTTATGATAATTAACCGAGTGGTGTCATATTCTTTAGAGGGTTTAAGAATTTTGACATCAATGATTTTGAGAGAATTATTTCAGTTGGAGAGAATATCATGATACCATTTAATGCACATAGCTTTGATCTCTTCATTTTTCTTTGCCGACTCCTCCAAGGAACCAAGTTGCAGAAGTTGAACATGTGCAGCATCCGTTGAGATCTTTGCCTTTTCAGCCTCTTCCTCAACCAATTTATGAGCTAGCTCATTATCTTTATCAAGTGCCAATTGATCTAGCTCAGCCTTCCTGAGTTCTTCTGCCGACAACCCAAGAACCGAGGAGGCAGTCTTTGGAGGAGGAGGAAGCTTTATTCCACTACCATCGGTGAACTGCTTAATCCGAGCATCTTTGCGATGCTTGGCTTGGGCAGCCTCTTAATCTGGTGTGAGTTTTTGTTTTCCCTTGTCTTTTCTTGGCATTGGCTCCGCTTCAGACTTTTCGATCACTTTTGAAGAGTGATCGGTACCTTTCCCTTTGGCAATGTCGGTAGCAGGATCACCGGTTCCTTTCTTTTCGGCAGACGCCGAAGGTTCTAGTTATTTTGGTTTCTCACCCTCAACCGAAGGACCCTGTTGCTGAATAT
The DNA here is from genome assembly GCA_954870635.1 of Arctium minus. Classification (NCBI taxonomy): domain Eukaryota; kingdom Viridiplantae; phylum Streptophyta; class Magnoliopsida; order Asterales; family Asteraceae; genus Arctium; species Arctium minus. Next base: position 132,102,534 of record OX941080.1, on the reverse strand, counting down.
TTTGTTGAGGAGGAAGAGTTGGAGGTTCTTCTCGGCGCACACTGGTAATTGTAATGTGAGGGGTATTTTTCTCTCCCTCAGATGATTTCTCCCCCTCAGTGTGTGCCGAAGAAGAGAGACCTGCTTTGGCCGAGACACGGCCCACTCGGCGGTCTATTCAGCGAAGAACCGAACGATCATCAGTGCCAAAGGCAGAATCACCGATGTCAACTTCAAGAGACTCAGCACAATACTCAGCTACCGATGCTGGCATAGAGTCAAGCTTTTTGTTGAGTTCAGAAAGAGTGGAAAGAAGTTGAGCATTAACCTGATCTTGAGAATTGGCCCGTTGCCAAAGGGAGGCAAGTTCCTGATCTCGAGCATCTGAAGCAGCTTTTAGAGTGGCCACGGAAAGAGTAAGGTCTGTATGGCCCTGAATGAGCTGTTGCAGATGCCGAATGACCTCATCCAAAGCATCACCGAGAGGGGTGGCCAGATTCTGAACATCCTGCTGCATGACATCCATGCACTTGAAAAAATCAGTGTAAACTTTTAGGAGCTCATCACTTTCCTCCTTGATCAGATCGATCACAGTAATAAGAGACCTGGAGTTCTCCTGCAAGGTGTCCGTTATTTGGGTGTGCCAAATGGCACCCTGCTCCAAAAGATTGATGCAGTGGCTAGTAGAAGCTAGGAATTTCTCATATTCCTATTGGAGATTGGCAAACTGAGTGTCGAGCGAACAATGTTGCCGATTAGTATCAATAATAAAGGCAAACACATCTTGAGGAATATGAAGGGGAGGAGGTGGTGCCGAAGGATCTGCCATGTCGGTAGTGGGAGAGGGAGGTTGATGAGGCAAGCTTCGGTGAGGCCGTAGAGGTTGTCTTTTTGGAGGGAAACCAGGTGGAGAGTTGGTAGAGGAATAGGTAGATTAGGTTGGTGAGTGTTTAGGAGTGGATTGAGGAGAAGGGGTAAGATTTTTAGGAGATGGTTTCTTGGGAGACATTTTATGTGGGGGGATTTTCGGTGGTGAATGAGTGGGGGAAGGTGATTTTTCGGCAGTGATAATTTCTGTCGAAAGGATGGCTTTTGGTGAAGGGGTATGATGTTCGGTTGCATCATAGCAGGTCGTGACATCGAAAAGCATGTCTAGAAACTCATTGTTGCTCTTGGAACCGACACCTGGAAATGTCGGCTCTTCACCGAGTTGTGCAGAAACTGCGGGCATGAACCCAGGTGTTAGGCTGTGATGTGGTGAAAAGGAGCATTGATCCGAAGAGGAAACCAACTCATCTTCATCTAACAATTGAAATGTGGTGGAGTGGAGGAGGTAGGCTTGGGTTTAGCAGATTCTCCTGGCCCAAAGGAGAGAATTTCAACTTCAGCCGATTTTTGAGAATTGGTAGAAGGATTTTGAGGATCGTCCAAAAAAGTTTTCCTAAGCCTCTTAGAATGAGACTTAGGTGGGGATTTGGAGCCTCGCCACTTTTGAGAAGAAGGGGTAATGACAGGGGTAGACTCCGAAGGCTGTTCCGGAGTCAATGTCATAGCAGCAAGTACGGCGTTACCGATGGCCTTTTTCTTTTTAATAGCCACCGATTTGGCTCGGGTAGAAGTAGGGGGAATAGAGACCACCGATTTGGGTTGACCCTGTGATTGTTGAGGACTTTCGGCACCTACATCCATAGGAGTACCCCAAACCGGATTGGGAGAAAAAGCAATATAGAACATACTTGGGGTAAGCGGATTGTCGGTAGCTTAAATTCCTTTGCTTAAGACTTGTTTGCTAAGTTGTTGTGGCATCAAGTCATAAGTAATAGTAGGTTCGGGAAGAGAAACATCGACAGCAAGAGATTCTGCCAACTTGTGATTGATTATCAGTGAGAGAAAACGAGGAAGATCCACATTTGGAGTGGGAGATGGAGAAGTGACAATAACAATTGAATCAAATATCACCTGAGCAAAGTCGATACACCGCGTGAACATAAGTGCATGGGCCAATCGAGTGATGAATGCCGGAGATTGATCCCACCTGGAGGTTTTAAGGGAGATGCAGTAGATGAGATGGGAGAAGAGAAAGTTCCAGATTCCACCCATGTTTTTGCAAAGAAGAGTACCGGATACTTTTCCCTTGCCTTCATGAATGTAGTTCATGGCTACCACAACTTCCTCTTGTTCACGATTTGTGGGGAATGGGGCATATAGCTTGAACACTAGGAGTTCAAGAATTGAGCGAACATCGTCAACCCCGAAAGAAAGATCAGGATTTTCCGAATCAGAAAGAATGGAGGTGGATACCTTATGGGTTGTCTCATTTTAAAACAGGTTAGCCAAAAGTTACCAAGGAGCATTTTCCTCATCTTGGTTGTAGCAGTAAGAGCATGGCGTAGAGGTGATCGTTGGAGAAAGATCGAGACTTGGTTGAACTCCAGGTGTTCAACATCAACAGTTAGACGAGCTATGTGATTACATACAGGGAACATAAGTGTTTCCCTTGATAGTGGTGCGTTCTTGTTGGGCTTAGAAGACTTGGAAGATGCCATTGATGAGTTTGTGAGAAACGGAAGGTAGTTGCAGGTTTGAACAAGAGAAAGCTCGAGAGGGTGTAGTAGATAGTAAAGAAGAAAATGAAAGGAAGATTTCTTATTTGTAGTGGGGAGAAAACCTTTGAATCGCTGGGGAAGTGGAATGGCCGAAAACGGCCATGTCAGGGTCATGGGTGTACGAAAGATCGTATCGCTAACACACGAGTCACTTCATGACACGTGGCATGCAGCAGGTGTTTGAGACCAGAGGTGCCAAAGATCTTTTGGCAATATAAGAGGATAAGAACAAAACGTCAGCATTGTTGCCGAAAAGGTGTCAGCAAAGAGTATTTTCGACATCTGGAAGGGATATCGAACAAATATGTCAGCAAGGAAGATGTTCGACATGAAGGGAGATTGCCGAAGATGAGAAGTTCGGGAAATAAAGGATTGCCGAAAAGGAGAATATTTTGGGTAGGCATGAGGCTTACCAAAAAAGAGTGGGTTCTTGAAGAGAGACACTTTTTGGTAAGGGAAATACCGAAGTGATTATATCTTTGGTAAGGAACATACCGAAAACGTAGAATTTGTTACCGAATTTGGTTAGATCTTTGGTAAAGGAAACTTCGGTATAAGGCTTAAAAACTTAAGAGAGAGGTTTTTTTAGTCATAGTTTAACATACCTAAATATCCAACAAGGAAATTGTATCTTGTTTCATACAGGGGTTTGGTGAAGAGATCTGCAAGTTGAAAGTCAGTAGGGATGAAATGAAGCTCAATATCACCTTTAGAGATATGGTCTCTTATAAAGTGATACCGAATGTCAATGTGCTTTGATCTGGAATGCAACACAGGGTTGTTGGTTGTGGCTATTGCACTAGAGTTGTCACACAGTATGGAAACTTGTGAGTAAAACTTATCATAGTCTTGGAGTTGATTCTTCATCCACAAGATCTAAGCACAGCAACTGCCAGCTGCAACATATTCAGCCTCAGCAGTAGAAATGGAGACCGAATGTTGTTTCTTGCTGGACTAACTAACCAAGTTGCCACCTAGTAATTGGCAGCTTCCTGTAGTGCTTTTTTTTTTATGTATTTTAGACCCTGGAAAATCAGAATATGAATTGCCAATTAGATCAAAACCTGGGTGACCCATATTTAAAGTACGTTTTAGGTACCGAAAGATGCGTTTTGCAGCAGCCAAGTGAGATTCCTTAGGATTGGCTTGATAACGCGCACATAGACACGTAGCATATATAATATCAGGTCTACTAGCAGTAAGATAAAGAAGAGACCCAATCATTCCTCTATAATTAGTGATATCAATTGGTTTACCAGCTGGATCAGCATGAATTTTAAGAGGTGGTGCCATGGGAGTTTTCATGGGAGAGCAATTTTCAAATTTAAAATTCTTTAGAAGGTCACGTATGTATTTACTTTGGTTTATGAAAATCCCTTCAGAAGTTTGTTTGATTTGAAGTCCAAGAAAGAATGTTAGCTCACCTATCATGCTCATCTCATATTTACTCTTCATGAGAGAGGCAAACTCCTGACAAAGAGATTCGTTAGTAGCACCAAAAATGATGTCGTCCACATAGATTTGAACAAGAATTATATTACCTTTGGTCTTCTTGAGAAAAAGAGTGTTGTCAATTTTACCTCCGGTATATCAGTTGGAGAGAAGAAATTCTAATAAAGTATCATACCAGTCACGAGGAGCCTGTTTGAGACCATAGAGAGCTTTAGCCAGCTTGAACACATAGTATGGATGAGCTGGATCTTCAAAACCTGAAGGTTGTTTCACATAGACTTCTTCAGCAAGTTCTCCATTGTGAAATGCACTCTTAACATCCATTTGAAAGACCCGGAAATTCTTGTGAGAAACATGAGCTAGAAAGATTCTTATCGCCTCAAGTCTAGCAACAAGAGCAAAGGTTTTGTCATAGTCAATTCCTTCCTCCTGTCGGTGTCCTTGAGCAACAAGCCTATATTTGTTTCGAATGACAGTGCCTTCTTTATCCATCTTATTTCTGAAGACCTACTTAGTTCCAATGATAGTCTTTCCAGAAGGGCGAGGTACAAGTTTCCAAACTTTGTTTCTTTCAAATTGAGAGAGCTCTTCTTGCATAGCAGTGATCCAACATGGATCGGCTAGAGCTTCTTCAACTTTCTTGGGTTCTATGACAGAGAGAAAGTTCACATAGAGGCAAATATTTCCAATACCTCTCCTTGTCTTAACACCTTCCTGTTGATCTCCTATGATCTACTCAATAGGGTGATCTTTGGTCCATTTAGTAGCTGGTGGAAGAGGTGCAGGAAATGGTCTTGGAGAGTATGAGGATGAAGGTTTCGGCAGGAATGATGTAGATAGGTTGATGAGGAGTGTTTTGATGTATAGTTTCGACAGGAAGTTCGGTGACCAAAAGTTGATGATTTGGTTCGGCAGAGGATGAAAGTCCTGCCGAATTTTTGTTGTTTAGAGAGGGTAGATTTGCCGAAAATGGAACATAAGAAGGTCCTGCCGAACTTTGACTTGGAGAATCTTCTCTTACACAAGAAGTGATACATTCATGTAACTCATTATCATTATAAGAAAGATAGGATGACTTTTGATCATCAAATTTTCCATGTATTGATTCATAAATACATTTCTTCCTGAGGTTGTTGACTCTATAAGCTTTAGAGATTAGATAATAGCCCATAAAGATTCCTTCATCAGCTTTGGGATCAAATTTCCCAAGATATTATTGATCATTTAGAATGAAACACACATAGCCGAAAACATGAAGAAAGTTGATGTTAGGTTCATAATAAGTCTTGTTGTGTCTTTTCACAATGATAGACCTGTTTTAGGTGAAGCACGTTGTGTTGATAGCTTCATCCCAGAAATAGGTAGAAAGGTTAGATTCAGTTAGCATAGACCGTGTAGTTTCACATAGAGTTCTGTTATTTCTTTCCACAACACCATTTTGTTGTGGTGTTCTAACAGTTGCAAAATTCTGTGAGATGCCCTTATCATTGAAGAAGGCATCCAAGGTAATATTTCTGAATTCGGTGTCGTTGTCACTTCTGATAGATCGTACAAGCTGACCATTGAGCACTTCAGATTTCTTGATAAAATTGATGATTTCTTCAGATGTGTCACTTTTGTACCTTAGAAAAGATACCCAAGGGTAACGTGTAAATTCATCAACAATTACAAGAATGTACCTTTTTCCACCTAGACTTGGAGTACTGACAGGGCCACATAGATCCATGTGCAGCATCTGGAGAGGTTTGGTGATAGAGGAACACTGATTGGTTTTGAAGGAGGACTTTGTTAATTTTCCTTTCTCACAAGCTACACATAGATTTTCTTTAGAAAAGGAGATTTTCGACAATTCAACAACTAGCTTTTTGTTTGAGAGAGCATTCAATGTCTTGAAATTTAGATGAGAGAGACGTTTATGCTAGATCCAATTCTTCTTTTCAGAGTCTTTAGAGATGAAGCATATGCTCCCTTCTTCTGCCGATTTGTGGCTCATATTGATGATGTACACATTGTCCTTTCTAGAGCCAGAAAGGACAGTGTGATAGTTTATGTCGGTAATGAGACAGTCTTCTATTCTGAAGATCACATAGTAACCCAAATCACACAGTTGACTAATGCTTAGAAGATTATGCATTAGTCCTTCCACATAGGCTACTTTATTGAAGATGATGGAACCATTAGAGAGAGTTCCATAACCTTTAGTGGAACTACGAGAATTGTCACCAAAGGTTACAGTTGGTATTTTTTCATTCACATAGTTTATTAGAAGAGATTTGTTCCCGGCCATATGATGTGAGCATCCACTATCAAGATACCAAGTTTGATGATGTCCAATGACCTGCAATCACAAAGAAATCAGTCCTTTGGTACCCATTTTGAGGTGGGTCCTTTAGGGTTAGAAGAAGAGGAAGGACCATCTTGACTATATGTGTCAATATGTTCCTTTGGGCAGTCCTTAGCCAAATGAAAAGTGTCACCACAATTGTAGCATTTATGATAAATAAACACCTTTTTAGATTCTTGAGAAGGTTCTTTGACTTTTGCCTTGGACTTGGCTTTAAGGGGTTTGAAAGAATTAGGAAGAATGGGTGACTTGAGAGGAGTGGGAAGAACATTAGGCATAGGTCCTAGAATCCCCTTTTCAGAGGATGGAAAGGAAGAGATGGAAATTCCCTTAGATTTTGATTTCGTTAAATTTACGGATCTAGGAATGAACTCTGTAGGAGGAGCATGGGTTTTACCTTTTGAGGAAGGTGTTATCTTTCTTTTTATGGGAAGATCACCAACAACAGATTTTCCTTTATCAAGGAAAGAGGGTTTCTTAGAAAAGAAAGAGGAGGTGGAGGCTTCATCAAGGTTCATTGTGATCATTCAGGGGTTTTACAATATCGTTCGAACCTTGATCCTCCTTGGGTTGATTTTTAATTTGCTTGACAGAAACAAAAATTCCAAATTTTCTGAAGTCACGAAGATCCATGGAATAAATAGAGCCAGAATCTCCTAAGTCAGTATCAGTATACTCAGGAGAGTAAGAAGGAAGTTTAGAGAGAGAAGGAGCATTTTGAGAAGAAGAAGGAAGATCCTGAGAGGAAAGATAGTCAACATCCATTTTTCTAAAACCTAAACCAAACTTATCATCACCAGTTACCTGGTCTTGAAAAATCTTTTCGAGGTTTTTGGAAGAAGTGGTCCATTTGTTGAATATTTCTTGTTCCTTTTGAAGACGTTTAAACAGTTTATTCTTCTCTTTTGCAAGAACAAAAATAATAGTTTTTAAATCTTCTAACTCAGCTTTTATTTTATCAAACTGATTTAGCTTAAAAAGGTAGACTTGAAGCTGAGAAGAGAGAGACTTGATATGAGCATTGGCTCTTTTCTTGGCACCTTTTTCATTATGATAAAGAACCGTTAAAGAGTCATATGCTTCGATTTTTTCGTCATTTGAGAAAGAGAGTGAAAAGGATGTACCTAGGAAGAAGAAGAAGAGCACTCAGCAAAGAAATTCATCATTGTGTCAGTATCCTTCGTGTTGGCCAAATCATCGAGCTTTGCCATGAGACATTTGCTTGATATTTATTTTTCACTTTCAGAGGTAGGCTCATCAGCCCAGTCATGAGATTCAACCATTAATCCCTTTCCTCTATGATGAGAGCTCTCGTTTCTTTCTTTTTCTCTCTTGTATTTGGCTTTATACTTTTCAGCTCGATCTGAATGGTCTTTGAAGGAAGAGGTAGAAGATTTTCAAGAGTGAGATCAACCAGTAGAAATAGATCTTAATCTTCTTACTTTAGAGGAGTTGGAAGAGTTTGATTTGGATTTCCTTGTAGGATTGCTTCTGCACTCAGACGCAAAATGGCCTTTCTTGCCACATGCGTAGCATTCCTCTCAAGATTTATCCATGGAGTTCTTAGAAGAGAAAGAAGATTTCCTATTTGTTCGAAAACGGTTAGAAGACGGTTGTTTCGGAACTTAGAAAAGTTGGCCAACATACCCATTTTCTCCGTCATCTGATCAACCGAGGTTTCCTCACCCTCATCATCGGCCTCACTAAGATAGGCCTCCGAATGTTGACATGAGTCATCATGACTCTCTCGATCAGAACCATCTGAAGGATAGGTGATGTGAGGAATACACACATATTTCTTGGAGCTATCACTGATAAGAGCCATAGAAGGGGCTTTTATCTCTTTTATGATAGTTTTCCTTTGAATTCGAGTTTGCTCATAATTGAAAAGAGTTCCGTAGAGCATAGTAAGGGGAAGATGATCAAGATCCGTGGTCATCTTGATACAAGTACAAATGTTCTCCCAAAAGTCTGGAAGTCCATCCATAAACTTGCACAAAACTTCCTCATTATCATATAATTTCCCCAAGAGCATAAGATCATTAAGAAGACTATTAAAGAGATTGTAATAGTCAGAAAGAGATTCTCCCTTTTTGTGGGAGAAGAGTTCGTACTTTCGTATGAGGGAGATTTTCTTGCTTTTCTTAAATTCATCTCTACCTTCGTACAAAACACATAGAGTAGACCACAACTCCTTGGCAGTAGAGATATTGACCAATGAGTGATACACTTCATCTGGAAGAGAGAGAGAGAGAGCAATGATTGCTCGAACTCTAGAGTCAAGGCCTATGAGGCGCTTGTCTTCCTCGGTGTATTCTTTGGGCTTTTTGACAATGTATCGCCTAGTAGGAGAAGTTCTTTCCTCGTCAGATGAGTCATTGGAATCTTGATACACAATATCTTTGTCTTTTTCTTTTTCTTTTTCTTTATCCTTGGGGGTTTTAACAAATTTGTCCCAGACTTTGGGGATGAGAGGACCATCATGAAGAACAGTAAGAAAGCGAGTGTCAACACCCTATAGAAACAACATCATCCGACTTTTCCATAGGGAAAAGTTGTTTGGGTTGAATCTTGGAGGTTTGGCTATAGAGCCATTGTCAACCGGAAAAGAGTTTTGAGAAAAGGGATCAACTTTAGCATTTGACGATGATGCCATTGCGGGTCTGATTTATTAGATTAAACCAACCGCTCTGATACCACTTGTTAGTCCCAAATAAGTAAACAAGTATTGTAGAAGGGGGGGTTGAATACAATACACAAAATTTTCACTTAATTTTAATTCTTTATAGATAATAAATTATCAAGAATTACACTTAGCTTACAAAGATTGTTGCGGAAAAGAATAGTAAAACTATCCTAACAATCTAACACTTAGAAAACTTGAAGAACACAACTTTTAAAGACCACTTAGACAAAAAAAATCTATGGAAAGAGAAAAACTAACAACTTGCTTGAATGCACAAAGATTTCTTGAGCTGAAAGCGTGTATTGCATGGAGAGAACCTCACCCTTTATTTACTACCCCATGCATTAAATGCAAAGGACACTTGTCATTTGTTGAGTGGATTCTTGAGATATTTTGTTGGATCATAAATTGTATTCAAGATTAAAGTTAATTAGGGGGTCTAATTTGTATTTAGTTGAAAGTTATTTGTAATTGGGCCTCAAGCCCATTAGGCCTATACGGCTTAGTATAAATAGGTTTTAATTATTAGGTTTTAGGGTTAACCTCTCATAATCCGCATAATTAAGAAAGTTAGAGGTAGCAGTACTCTGTAACCTGTACGCATCAAGGTACCAAGAACACACACAAGGTTTTCATTGATTAATCAAGGGATCGTGATATGTTATTCTGATTTATTCATCTCTTGATCTGTATTATGTTGTGTGATTGTTATCAACTAGTAATCTGGGGTTTAACAAGTGGTATCAAAGCCAAAAGAATCATGTAGATCCCAGTGCAGTGCAATCACAAGTAATATGAACAATGATGAACAGATTATAGGCCACAGCAACTAGTCATATGATTGATATAACTTCAAAGGGTTAAGGTTTACAGAGAGAATTTCTGATAAGGTTATGTAAACCTAACGACTAGTAAACTGACAAATGAATTTCTCTTTTTCTAAACTGTTCTCTCCTAGTTATGAAACAAATAAGCCTTTATATACTTAGGCTTTACAAGCAATTGGGCTTATGGGCTTGGGCCCATCTTAATAAAATAACTTTCAAATAATTACAAATCAAACCCTTATAAATACTTTATTCCACTTTCAACACTCAGGACTTTCAGTCCTAACAATCTCCCCCTAAAGTTGAATAAAACATTTATCTTCTTGAACAACTTCAGGCCTTGATCTTCTTTCCCTCTTGAATCTTTGAAGAACTTTGGTGTTCCATGTCTTCATGTCTTTCCACGCTCCCCCTTGAATAAAGCTCTTGGTCTTCATAGAATCAACTTTGTAACCAGATTCAATGTACAATAGCCTCGACTGAATGCACTATCACGCAGCTTTTAACTGAAGAAACTCAATCACATCGGATCAGCACACAAGAAAGATAATGTGAGAGTTACATGATATTCCACGGTGTTTCTTCAGTTTAAAACACATAATCTGTCTTTGAACCGCGAGTTGAATAGACTTTCAGCTTAAGAACTTGTTTCAATCAGCTCGTAGGAGGAATGATAAACAAATTTGTAGCAAACACCACATGATACGGAAAGAATCAATACAATCTTTGAAATCTCTTTGAAAAATTGAAACATCATCTTCATCACTTTGATCTCTAGACTGTCTTCAGAAATAACTTTCTTTCTTTAAAACTTTGAAATTTAACTTTTTCTCCCCCTTTTCGATGATTGTGAGCATCATAATCAGCAAAACTTCTTCAAGTTTAGCACTTTCTTTGATCTCCCCTTTATGATAATTTTTATATTCTCCCACCTGTGATCTGAGTATCCGTCAATTCATGAAATGTATATATCCTAATCTTTTCAAATTCAGACATAATGGACAATGTAACCCTGATTCAACAGATGAAACAGTTAGTATGCCTGTAAGTAGCACAGAGCCACTTTGTACAACGGATGTACATTGGAAAGGAGTTTTTGTGATGTTCACTCCCCCAGGGCTTCCATTCAATCATCGAAAAACCACAAAAGAATTTTCTATGAATGTTATGACAAGAAAACTTATTCCTTGTGTGCTCGTTCAAGTGTAGAAATGATTGAAGCTACTTAGCTTGATCAGGCTCAAATTATGTAAACTGTTGAGACAGCAACAGATATTACACGGACTCAATGTGAATGAAAAAGGTGCGAAGGTGGGGCAACTTTCCTTCTTTTTCAATATCTAAATCTTCCAAGTGAAGAATAGATAGCAGATATGATGCGTCCCCAAAGAAATGAAACATTTCTTTGTTAAGAAAGAAACGAGTGGTTGGTGGGGTTATAGCAAGAGTTGGCATGGGCTCACTGCCTGTTTCAATGATGGTCACCAAAGAATGTGAACCAATCAGAATATGTGGCTGCCCGGCTCAGAAAGTGTTTGGTGCAGAGTTCTGATATTCTTTTAACTCTGTTCTCACACCCTCTTTCTTTTTGTCATTAAAGCTCACTTCTAACCAAACTCTCATTTTTCATTTTACCGCTCCACACAATGAGAAAAACTCAACCCGACGAGTTATCTACCCCACTCTTTGATTTATGACCCCTCACCCCTCAAATCACTCTAGGATAACTTCCGGGGTAGGAAACACTGGTTTACGTGAATCCATGGAAATTCTGTTTAAGCTCTCACACAAATCCCATGTAATTCCTATAAAGAATAATTGCTCAACAGTTTATCTTGAACATTTTAGCTCAAAAAGTATTATAACATTGTCAAAATGTATGCTCATGATATTTGAGCAATTGAACTTTGAAGATTTCTCAAAACAAAATGAATGAAAGGAAATCAAAAGAATTGTTTTAAGAGTCTGACAATGTATCAATCAGATCAAATAAACTGGTTAGGGTATCAAAGAATTGGATATTTTGTTTATATGAACAAATATAAACAATTTAGCAATGAAAGCACAATATTAAAAATAATGATTTATGCTCAACGATATTGAATATCAAACGGGGGTATTACCATCGAAATATTGTTTCGTTATGAGACATGGTAATAACAAATACAAATGAAGTACTGAACCTGTGTGTGTGAATACGTGACAGTATAAAGACAAGATAATACGCAAGTATTGATCTTTAGAAACACACAGTCAGTTAAACATTATATCTCAAAAATGAAAAACATTTAAAATCACACTTCTAAATTTATAAAATCTTTTGAGAATCAGAAGTGGTTTGAACATTTCAGAAACCGTTTTTCATGCTTGAAAGTTGTTCTTCTTTCAAACAATTAGAGATCTAGGATTATAAGATATTTACCTTTTAAGCTCCCCCTCAAATCATGATATAATGATATATATCTATTAAGCCCACCCTGGATATTTGCAATAAAATCCAAGTCTGAACGTTGAAGAACGGGTCCTGATCTGTCATGTGATCAGAAGCCAAACTTCGTTGAAGTCCGGGTTCTAAGCTGATTTACTTAGAAGCCATTGATCTTCTACTCCCCCTTGACAGTAGGTGCCTGCAACAAAGAATCAGTTTTCGGCTTTGGTACCCACTGGTATTTGGGTCCATGAATGTTAGTTGCAGTTCTTGTGGGGGATATAGAATAAGAACCATACCAGAAATGATCACTGGTTTTGTGAATGTGATCATGTGTATGACAATAAGAACAGTGGTATTTCTTACCTGATAACCTGAGTAATTGATCTCTCGAGTAGATATGATCAGGTTTACTTTTAGTCGCTTTGTTCTTCTTGGCATTTACCGCATGTACACATGATTCTTTTTCTTTCAGCTCATCTTCAACTGGTTTCTTCCTCCAGACCAGTTCCTCATCTATGTATCTCTTTCTTCTAGAGTGTGTACCTGAACCATCTATATTGCTATCATAGAAAAGGTTAGTTTTACGAATCCGGTCAAAAGATTTAACTGACCTTTGTGTAGAGACAGATTTCTGATTTGAGCTTGATACAGACTTTTCAAGCACTTTAATCGTTGAAGCGAAGTTGTCTCTTTCTTGAACAAGCAGGTCAATCTTCTTCGTGAACTCTGACTTCGTTTTCTGCTCTTTTAGTGCCTTCTCAGATAGTTCAGACAACTTGGCAGTAAGCCTTTTGATCTCCATCTCAAACAAGCTTCGTTCTTCTTCAAATCCCTTCTCAGCATCATTTCTTTGGCCGGATATTTCTTTGAAGACGCTAACATTCTTTTGTTCAATGGCCTTCTTTTCTGTTGCAAACTTCTCTCTTTCAAGAATGATTACTTTCTGAAAATCAGAAACTTGCTGAGAAAGTTTTATGCACTTCAGCTCAACTTCTTTCTTCTCATCAGCACATTTTCTCGAGAATTCTGAGAACTTCTTTGCGAAAGATTTCTCTTTAGTCTCAAAATCAGATTTGTGTTTAGCAAGCAGTTGCTCCAAATCAGATAAACGCTTTTGAAGATCTGCATTTGCATCTTTCAGTTCAGAAATCTTTTCCTCAGAATTTTCAACAGAGACTATTTGCTGAGTTTTAGCTTCCAAAATAGAGATCTTTCATTTTAGCTCAGAGTTCTCAGCTTCCAATTCTCTTCCTGTTAATAAACCCTTTGTCCCTAACACCAACCATTCAGCACAATCCCACAGCTCTTTTCCTGTCATGTTGTTAGTATTTATTTGACCAATAATTTCACTAAAAATGTCACTAATAAATTCATTACAGATACTACTTTTCATATAATTTCGAGCATTATTATTGGCCCTCTCTCTTTGTTACGAATTGACTAGATTGTATTCGATCCGGCTTAGAAGAAAGATGAAACTTGAAAGTGCAGGGACCAAAAGTGACAAAATGTGAAACTTGAAAGTTTAGGTTCACCATTTTTTTTTTTTTTTTTTTTTTTAACACCCGGTCGAAGGTAAGACCGTAGTAGCAAGAACCCGGTCGAAGGGTAAGACCGGATATGCTAAGGTCCGGTCGAAGGAAAGACCGGGAAAGATAAGGTCCGGTCGAAGGGTTTGACCGGAGATTACAACTACCCGGTCGAAGGTAAGACCGGAGTAAACAAGTATCCGGTCTAAAGAGCAAGACCGAAGTACAAATGTCCGGTCAAATGGGTAAGACCGGGAAAGCTCTTATTCGGTCGAAGGGGCAAGACCGGAGCACAAGAGTCCGGTCAAATGGGTACTTCCGGGGAAAACTCTTATCAGGTCGAAGGTGTAAGACCGGAGTACAAGTATCTAGTTGAATGGGTAAGACCGGATTGAGAAAGTACCCGGTCAAATGCTCAGGTCGAATGACTTTAAAAAACGATAAACTGATAAGATCAATTAATCCTACAAGACCGAAGAACACGAAGAATCGACCGAAGAACCCGATGAATTTCTGGGATTCGATCGAAACCAAACCCAGAAACTTCGATCCTTCGATCGAATGAAACCCGGATGAACAAACGACAAAATCGACCGGATGTGATAGATAACACAAAGAACTCACAAAGACCGATGTTTTGCAAAAATTTATTAATCCAGATTCGATCGATAGCAGAGAGAAACAAAAAATTCCAGAAAAAAAATTTCGATCGAAGCACAGACACAAAAAAAAACTTAACTTTGCAGAAATCGATAGATCAGATAAACACAGAATGTAAACACTAACAATCAATTAAAGCAAATATAGCAATTATCACAAGTAATTGATACCAATTGTAGATCAAGTTTTTTTTATTACATTGTGTTCATCGACTTATCTGGGTGAAAATAAATTGCATGATTTAAGGTGTTTTTATGCATAAAATTGATTTGATTAGATGAGTTGTATGTTATGGAATGTTATCTGATAATTTAATTGCGCTTTAATTCATTAATCAATTGGATTTTTGATGATTTTTTGGATAACGGTTCAACAAGTTCAAAAACTATCGAGTACTGTTTCTATCAATTGTGTGATCAAAAGTTGTTTTTTAATCATTAATGTTGATTGGGTTTAGATCGATACATGTTTATGAATTCAAAAGTATGGTTTTAGCATTGAGATTGAGCATTTAAAGTGTTTTTCTAGGTTGAAAATCGTGTTCTGGGTCTAACTAAGAACACCAGTTGTTATTCATCGAGTCTGGTCCCGGTCGCAACACCGGTCAGAAACACCTGTCTCACCACATCGGTGCAACCTGATCTGAGGACTCCGGTCAGCACCCCGGTCAACCGCATCACACCGGTCGACACCATCCCGGTCGACACCATCCCGGTCGGCACCACCCCGGTCGTTACACCAGTCCGGTCGAAGGGTCCGGTCAGCAGGACACCGATCGCGACTTGATCTCTTTTGCGCCACAAGCTCTTCGCGCAAATCAACATTTTGCGCCACCCTTGCCTCGTGCAAACCTCACTTTTGCGCCATCCGTTCATCGCGCAAACATCTCTTTTGCGCCACAGTCTGTTCGCGCAAAACTCTTTCACGCGACCTGTCTCTCACGCAAAACTCTTCTTGCGCCACACATTGCTCGCGCAAAACCAGATTTCACGCCAATCTCCTTTAGTGCAAAACTATTTTGCATCAGGTTCACTAAGTGCAAAGTTGACTTTTGCGCCACTGTCCTTAGCATATATCTGACTTTTGCACCTAATTTACTGTGTTTAATCTATTTGTGTTTTATACTGTTTGCGATATCTGCACTTGATTATTTTTGGAAATTTATTTTTCTGAAAATTTTTAGTGTAGTTTTTATCCAATTCTTGACTCTAAAGATCTTACAAGTTGATTTAAGTGGTACAGATATTATCATGCCTTACACTGACGAGAAGGGAATTACGGTGCTAACCAAGAGAGATTGTGCTTTAGCATATATGCCAGAGATTCCAGCATTAGAAGCTGAGAATAAAGATCTGAAAATTCAGAACTCGTCTCTTCTAGAACAGATTGGCAGATTGAAAAGTGATAATGATTTAAAGAAAGATTTTGTTTGCTCAGAATGCATTAATAATTCTAAAATTAATTATGCAGTAATTATTGAGTCGAAAGAGAAAGAGATCTTAAATCTTCAAGTAAAGCTGAAAAGATCTGAAAGTCTTAATTCAAGCTCTACATGGTCAAAGAAGGAGCTAATGCAAAAAGAGCTTGATGAGCTTAGAAGAAGAGCAAACATTGCTAGTGAGACATCTATCGGGCTGAGAAAAATGAATTCTCAAATTTTTGCTGAAAGGGATTCTTTGAAAGATAAAGTTTTCAGTCTTGAGGTTAAGATTAATATGTTGAAAGAAAAGGCAACCCAAGACAGAGACAACACAAAAGTCCAAGATGAGATGTTGAAGATTGAGAAAGAGAGAAAAGAATTTGCTAAGAAATTCTTTGATTTCTCCAGAAAAGCCTTTGAAGAGAAGTGTTGGTCCCGGAGGTGCTTAACAAGTTTGTAGAAGGGGGGGTTGAATACAAACACAGAATTTAAAGTTTAATAAATTGTTTATTGATAAATCAAACACAATTTACAAGTTTGTTGCGGAATAAGATTAAGACAAAATCAATCTAAACAAACTTAAGAAACACTAAGATGGTTGCACAAGAATATAGAGAAGGGGGGATTGAGAGTATAGAAAACAAGGGTTTCTATAATGTAGAAAGATGAAGGCCAGAGGTGAGCACATCTTCATATGGAGAGGTAATCTTTCTATTTATACCCTATGCATTAAATGCATGGCAGGGCACTTTACACGTGGCGTTCAGTGATTGGCTTAATGAGAGAGTCTGACTTTGGAAGACATGATTTCGGCCGTATCATGAACAGTGTAGTTGACAGAGTTGTTGTACGAATTGTGGCAGAGGTATGTCCGTTCAGACACATCGTACTGGTTGTGCAAGGTAAGACAAAAGGAGACTTGAGGCATAAGCTTCGTGATCGTTTGATCGCTGAATATCTCTTCCTTCAGAGATATAAAGAGGTTCAGCTATCGCTGAAGCTTTTCCTCATGTTCCTTCGCGTATAAGTAGATTCGTCTTTGCTTCACTGATATCCGCATCAGGTCACTAGTAGACTTGTCTTTGTTCAGCAGCTTTGTCTTCGATTCAGCTATGAACATCTGTTGACGCGAGACTTATCTTCAGGTATTACGTTACTGTTTACATCAGACACTATCAGCGATAACTGAACAGACTCAGTCTGATCACTGATAGTGAAACACTAATAAATATAAATGTTTTGTAAGAAAGACTATCAGCGATAACTGAACAGACTCAGTCTGATCGCTGATGGTGAAACACTAATACATATTAAACGTAATTTTCACTAAGTATAAAAGAGGGTCTTTATCAAATCACTGAGAGAGTTTGGATAAACAATCTCCCCCTATTTGATAATGACAAAGTAACTGAAGAAAATTACTTTATAGTTCAAAATAAGGAATAATCAGGACTTATAACATACATGTCCCAATTACTATTTTGAGGGATCTTTTACAGTACTGATAGAGTTAAGTACTTCACTGAAATTTTCACTAATTCAAAGATAGAATTACAAGGTATGAAAATTACAAGTACAAGTGAGGAACTAACTACTGTAAGTTTTACTAATAGATTACAAGAAATAGGAAGCTAATCTATCAGCTATCTAAAGAAGATTTAGGAGGATTGATCATATACTCAGGTATTTCTTCTCCTTTTTGCTTTCGATCTGAAGATTTTTGAGAGATTATTGCCTTGATCGGTTTAGCAGAGGGAGAGAAGTCACACCATAAGCACAAGAGATCCTTGGGATGACTGAGGGGACATATAGGAATTTCAGATACTCTTTGAAATCTGAGCTTTTCCTCATCATTTCTGAAGAAGATTCCAAAAGGTTCTTTGAGTACTTGCCCTGCAACATATGGTCCACCAGGGGGCAGAGATAGATCGAGAACTGAGAGATCAAGTGGGGGACCGAATAAAGCTTCTCTTGAGAACTTGATGGAGGTTTCATTTCTGATCACCGCAACATTTTCAGACGAGGAGGAGATAGGCTTTCTTTTGAATTGCTTTGACTTAGAAGGAAGAGCAGATAGCACTTTTAGGACTGTAGCGACTCTGTTGATGAGAGCATCATTTATCCCTTCAACATAGCCTCTGTATATTGACTTTGATTTCTTCAGCGCATCTTTGAACTCAAGCCATTCCATGTAGCCGAAGCTTTCCAGCTTTGAAACGTACATAGCCTTGCAGCTTCCATCCTCTCTGGTAATCTCCATAGTGACAGAAACTTTGTCCTTCTTCTTTTTCCCAAAGATGACAACTGCTACGATCTTCATAGGGTCAGAACGATGATCGATTTTATGTTTGCACCATTCGACTAAGCTATCGCTGACCGCTAGTTATTTTGAGCGCTCCTCTTCAATCTCTTTCAATAGAGCAGCCTGGACTTCAACTGGTTTCTACTTCAGTTTTTTGTCTTTGACTTGAGAGGACTGAATTTTGAGAGAAAGAGAGGCATCTCTTTGACAATCATCTATCAGCTTCTCAGCCCTGACAAATTCTTCGATTTCAGCTTCAGTCAGGAACTCTAGATCTGTTGATTGAGAGGGGATCTTCAGTCGTTGTTTCTCTAGATGAGAAATCATCTCTGTTCGTCTCTTCATCTCTTCCTCTGACCAGTGAGATGGTCTAGAGGTCCTTCCGGGATGTTGCAGGGACTCTTCTTCTTCCTCATCTTCTTCATCAATCTCTTTTACAGAGATTGGGATTATTTGTTCATCAGCTACAGCGGCTGGGATTATTTGAAGTTCTTTACCCTTAAGCAGGGGAGAGAACTGTCTGGACAGAAAATTGAAAGAAAGGAGTTAGTGTATGTTTTGGAAAGAGAGAAGATAAAGGCTAGAAAGATATAGAGGGTTTGTAGAAAGAAACAGGGACAAGTGAGAGGCATACCTGAGAAGGATTCTCCTCAGATAGTGAAACTGTCTTCAGGTTTCCCTCAGCAACCGCACCTTTATGTTTGCTTTGGGAAGGGGTTCTTGAGGATGTTCCATGACTTCCCCCTGCTGTGACAACTTCTTTCGAAGTTATCACTGAAGATGTGATGGTTTCAGAACACCATAAGGACTGGTCTTCTTCATCGTCATCATCATCATCTTTTTGATGGGGTTGCTCTTCCTATTGATCTTCAAGATCAAGATCTTCATCTTCTTCATCGTCCTCCTCTTCATCTTCTACTAAGACTTCGAAGGAAGGAGGAGCTTTGTCAGCAACCTTCTCCCCCTCAACATAAGAGGGAGGATCTTTCTGTTGAACCTCAGCTTCAGCAGTATTAACTCCAGCAGCTTCGTCCCTATTTTCTTCAGCCGCTTTCTCCCCCTCTTTGTCATTATCAGCGAGGGAGGGAACTTTAGGTAAAGAGGAGGGTTGGGCAGAGGCCAACATCCGGACTTCAGCCTCCAGACTCTCCAGACGTCCTTCAATGACAGGGATATCTGAAGTAGCTTGATGAATAAATTCAACAGCTACGTTCAGAGATGAGCGGTCGTCCGATGTGAAGGAAGGGGAAGGAGTCGGAGCTGGTGCATTCAGCTTGTAGAGTACTTGCTGAAGAAGAGCGGTGAAAGCATCAACCTTTGAGGACAGAGTGTCAAAATGTCGTTGAGTATCCTCCTTGACTTTGACAATCTCTGCTTGAAGAGCAGAGATTTGAGAAGTTTCAACTTTGGAGGAGCAGGCAGCTGTTAAAGTCTTCAGTTCTTCACCAGCGGTATTGACTGCACTGGTGGTTTCGTTGACAGCGGTAGTGAGAGAAACCACCTTTTCACCCAAACTGTTGACATTCGCGTCAACAGTTGCCAAACTAGGACCTGAAAGAAAAGTTAGCTTTTGAGTAACAGGCTTAGATGGGGAGAAGGAAGGTGTATTGGTGGGTTTAGGTATACCTGATCGTTCAAACATGTTGAAAAATTCCATGTCTCTTTCAAACATTTGAGAATCAGGTCCTAAAAATGCAACATGAGGTTGCTGCATGAGAGGAGGGTCAGAGACCAAAGAAATAGAGGGATTAGAGATGGGGATAGAAGAAGTTTGTGGTTGAGAAGGTACCTCGGTTGATTGAAGAACTGAGAGTTCAGGTTGAGTTACTGTTGTTGTGACAGCGACCGAGGTCACTGGCACGGTTGATGTTATTAAAGCAGTAGATGTGAAGGAGAGGACCACGAAATCATCCAAGGAAGTTTGACGAGAAACTTTCTCAGGCCTTGAACTAGTGGCTGGTGTCTCCTTAGTAACTCTGGCCTTTTTCGAAGAGCCAAAGGAACTAACAGATGGTCGTTTGGAACCAGTGGTAACGACAGGGTTAGCAGAAGAATGAACCTCCTGCGTGGCAGCTGAAGTAGAAGAATGGAGAGAGACGCGAGAGTGTAGGGTAGAGATACTTACCTCGTTGTCCAGCGGTTTGACTTCTAGAGAACGCTGACCCACTTTGGCGAAGGAGCCATCAGCAGTAATGGGATAAGCGTTGGCATAGAGGAACTTCAGGTACGCACAGATGAACCGATCCCTCTCCGTCTTCTCTATCTTTGACCTTAGATCGTCAAAGATAGCAGTGGCAAAGTCAAAGTTTTTGCCAGCGATTACCGAGTAGGCCATATGGAGCTGTAGCTTGCTGTCCTGATCAAGGGAACCACTTTTCCCACTCATACACTGAATGAAGTGAGAAAAGATAAAGTTCAGTTGAGAAGGCATGTTCGCCTTCTTGATGAGAGTCAGCTTCTTGTTGGGAATAGTGGAGCGGGGCTTGTTGTCCCAGTAGTACTCCATATCATCTAGAAACTGAATGAGTTTAGCGTCAGTAGGTAGAGCTTCAAAGCCACTCTTAGGTTTGTCAGGAAACCTGAGAGCCTTTCTTAAGCTGAAAGCGGTCATCATTCCTTTGCCGAGGTTAGTGCAGAAAGAAATGATTGGGATCTGATCACCTTTCTTGTTGGTGATGGTCGATTCTTCAGATGTGAACCAAAACTGTTGAAGTAGAGTTTTGGAGGTTTTGGATCAACAGTGAGAGCGTAAGCAATGCAAGATTGCTTCAGGAGTTTAGCAGCATCTACGAGGTGTGGGTATTTGATTCCATCGAAGTCTAGGCGTCCAAGATGGTTGTTCTTTGGGACTTCAGAGTCAGTGAGGGCGAACTTGATGTTCTTGGAGGAAACAAGTGTTGACTGTGCCATTGCTGAATAAGGAAAGAAATAAATAATAGAAGGGAAGGATTAAAGTCTAAAAATAAAGAAATTTTGACCAGATAAAAACAAAAAAATTTGAAGATTAAGACATTGTTCTTAGTTTAATAAGGAAGAACAATGAGAAAACCAAAGGTTTTGAAAGAATAAAATAAAAAAAATTATTTTAGTGAGTAGAAATCTTATAAAAATCCATAATGATAGAACATAAATGGATTTTAATAATAAGATTGAAATGGAAACAAGATTAAAGATTAAAATAACCCGGTAATCTTGAATGAAGATGATGCAGAAGCTTGAGAGAGAATTTCTTGCTCAAAAAGTTGTTCAGAAAGCGTAAAAGATATGAATGAAAAGAAACATTCCTTTTATACATGGAGAGTAGGAGAGAGAAAGAGGCGGGAATACAATCATTCATCATGACATGGACACGTCCCACGAAGTTGATTGAATAGAAGGGCAACGGACGAACGTGTCAGAAAAAGGCATGTCGTGGATTGTCGGTTCAAATGACGTCATAGGAGAGAAAAACGTTTCATTTGTCCTTTTTGAAATTATATCTGAAGAAATATCAGAGAGAGGTTTTTCCTTTGAAAGAATCCCTGATAAAAATTCAGAGATTGATTTTTATTTTAGAAGGATCACTGAAGAGAAAAACTCAGTGATAGATTTTGTTTTTCAAAAAGCTTTTAATCATTTGAAGAAAAACTTCAGTGATCAAAGTTTTATTTAAAACGTCTTACTGAATGAATATTCAGTGATTGAAAGTAAAAGATCATACCTGAGAGTCAGAGTTTTAATCAGAGATTGAATGATAATGGGGAACTTATAATCACTGACTTATTGCATGAACGCTGAAGATTTACTCTTCGAGATTCAACATTCCAAGCTCACTGATGAGAAAGTTGAACCTTGTCTCATCAAGAGGTTTGGTGAATAAATCAGCAAGCTGATAGTCAGTAGGGATGAAATGAAGTTCAATATCACCATTCATCACATGATCTCTGATAAAATGATATATGATCTCTATGTGTTTAGTCTTTGAATGTAGCACTGGATTGTTTGCTATAGCGATAGCACTAGTGCTGTCGCAATAGATTGGAATCTTTGATAGTTGAAGGTCATAGTCTAATAGTTGATTTCTCATCCATAAAACCTGAGCACAACAACTTCCAGCGGCTACGTATTCAGCTTCAGCTGTGGAAGTGGACACTGAATTTTGCTTTTTGCTTGTCCAGCTTACCAGCTTTCCTCCTAGGAGTTGACATCCACCCGTGGTGCTCTTTCTATCGAGTTTACAACCTGCAAAATCACTATCAGAATATCCAGTTAGATCGAACCCTGAGTCTTTGAGATACCAAAGACCGAGATTAGGAGTCCCTTTCAGATATCTGAAAATTCGCTTAACAACGATCAGATGAAATTCCTTGGATTCAGATTGATAGCGTGCACATAAACAAGTAGAGTACATGATTTCAGGTCGGCTCGCTGTAAGGTACAGCAGGGAGCCTATCATTCCTCTATAGGTAGTGATATTAACAGTTTTCCAGACGGATCTTTGTTAAGTATCAGAGGAGGTGCCATAGGAGTCTTCATTTATGAAGTTTGTGTTAAATCAAACTTCTTCAGCATATCTTTAACATACTTACCTTGGCTGATAAAAGTACCTTTGTCAGATTGTTTGATCTGAAGACCAAGAAAATATGTCAGCTCACCCATCATACTCATTTTGTATTCTTTCTTCATTCTTTTAGCGAATCGAGTACACAGCGATGGGTTAGTAGAACCAAATATGATGTCATCGGCATATATTTGTACAAGAATAATATGACCTTTTATCTTTCTGAAAAATAAAGTATTATCAATTTTGCCACGTTCAAAATTTTCAGAGATAAGAAAGGATGAGAGAGTGTCATACCAAGCTCGAGGGGCTTGTTTGAGACCATAGAGAGCCTTATCCAATTTATAAACATAATTTGGATACTTAGGGTCATAGAACCCTGGAGGTTGTTCTACATAGACTTCTTCATTCAGCTTTCCATTTAGGAATGCTGATTTTACATCCATTTGATACACAATGAAGTCTTTATAGACTGCATAGGCTAAGAATAGTCGAATTGCTTCGAGCCTAGCCACAGGGGCAAAGGTTTCATCATAGTCTATGCCTTCCTCTTGTCTGTATCCCTGAGAAACAAGTCGAGCCTTGTTGCGGGTTACAGTTCCATGTTCATCTAACTTGTTTCTAAACACCCATTTGGTGCCTATAACAGTTTTGTCAGACGGTCTAGGAACTAGATTCCAAACTTTGTTGCGAGTAAACTCAGTCAGATCTTCTTGCATAGCGCTGACCTAGTTTGGATCTCTGAGGGCATCATCAACCTTATTTGGCTCTATTAAAGAAATAAAGTTAACAAAGAGACAGATATTACCCGAACTTCGTCGTGTCTGAATACCTGCATCGGGATCACCAAGGATTTGATCAATGGGGTGATCTCTGGTCCATCGCTGAGCAGGAGCATGATCGCTTACTTCGAAGATTGGATCAACAACTAGAATGTTCACTGATGATGAAGCTTGAGGTTCATCAGCTATCAAGTGTTGAGTTTCAGACATACCATTGTTTTCTGAGAGGTGATCAGACGAAGATGGTTCTGATGGAAGAAGTGTGTTTAGAGGCTCTGCTGAGATCCATAAGTTAGATTCAGCGTTAGGAGGTATGATGTTTGGATCATCATCAACAACCGGAGGATTTGAATGCTGATGGTTTGAGAAGTAGGGTTCTGTTTCTCTGTAGTGAGAAAACATCCAAGCATTTAGTTCTTCATTGTCAACGATTGGTTTAGAGTTCGCTGAGCGAGTTTCATCAAAAGTGACATGAATTGTTTCTTCCACATATTGTCTTCTCTTGTTGAAAACTCTGTAGGCTTTGGAGATGGAGGAATATCCTAGAAATATTCCATCATCAGCTTTTGGGTCGAACTTTCCAAGCTGATCTTTGTTGTTTAGAATAAAGCACTGACAACCAAAGATATGAAGAAAGCTGATAGAGGGCTTTCTTCCATGAAAAAGTTCATAAGTTGTTTTCCAAATCGCTTTACGATCAGCGGTCTGTTTTGAGTAAAACATGCAGTGTTTACAGCTTCAACCCAAAATTGAGTAGGGAGATGAGAATCGTTGAGCATTGACCTAGCAACTTCAATGATCGTTCTGTTTCTTCTTTCAGCGACTCCGTTTTGCTGAGGTGTTCTTACTAAAGAGAAGTTGTGAGAAATTCCCTTGTTTTCAAAAAAATTTCTCAGAGAACTGTTTTTGAATTCAGTTCCATGATCACTTCTTATTGAACGAACAGTAAGATTATTCAGCACTTCCATCTTCTTAACGAAGGATATTAGTTCTTCTGGAGTATCACTCTTGCAGCGAAGAAAGATAACCCAGGTGTAGCGAGTGTATTCATCTATAATGACAAGAGTATATTTCTTTCCAGCTATTGATTGGATGTTGACAGGTCCAAACAGATCCATATGTAAGAGCTGAAGAGGACATGTCACTCAGGAAACGTGTTTAGACTTGAAACTAGCTTTTGTCTGTTTTCTTTTTTCACATGCTGAACAAAGAGATTCTTTAGCATATGAGTGCTGAGGGAGACCAGACACCAGTTCCTTAGAAGAGAGATAATTCAGGGTTTTGAAGTTTAGATGAGAGAGCCTTTTGTGCCAAAGCCAGTTGACATCAGAAGAGTCTTTAGAGAGAAAACACACATTCTCAGTGGTAGTAGAGTCCATATCTATTACATAGACATTTTCTTTACGATAACCACTGAGAGCAAGTTTTCCTTTCTCATTCACCACTGAACATGCTTTCTTAGAAAAGCGAACTTCATAGTCTTTGTCACATAGCTGGCTGATGCTTAGAAGATTATGCTTTAGTCCATCTACATAAGCGACTCTTCTGAAGGTAGTTGTCCCATTGCTGAGGACACCAAACCCTCGGGTATATCCTTTTTCGTTTCCACCAAAGGTCACAGAGGGACTTTTCTCTTCCTTGTATTCAGTGAGCAGGTCTTTTTGACCAGTCATATGACGAGAACGTCCACTATCGAGATACCAGATGCCCTTTGATACCTGCACACATAAGGAAGATTAAGCTTTGTTTGGTACCCACTTTTCAATGGGTCCTTTGGGGTTAGTGGAGATGGAAGGTTCAGTAATGTTCATAGCAGATGAAGATTCAACTTTAGTGGTAATCTTCAATTTGGTTAATTTCTTAACCTTAGTGGTATTCTTCACCTTGGTCATTTTTTCAGCTTTGATGACTTTCTCAGCCTTGGAGGCATTCATCTTCACTTTGGCTGATTTATCAACTTAGTGGCAGTTGGACATTTGCTTGCAATATGGTCAGTAAATCCACAGTGATAGCATTTTCCATATTTAACAGTGGTTTTAGGACCAGGAGTGAAAGGTTTTGAGAATTTAAGATGAGCAGGGCCTGGTCCAAGAATGCTTTTAGCATGAGATCTGGGAGGAATTTTGATTTCTTCAGATCTCTTAGGCTTGAGATCAATCTTTAGCTTTGGAGGGCAGAGATCAAAGATTTCTATCACAGAGCTAGAGGATTGATTCGCTGAAGGTTTAAGGGAACTTTCAGCTTTTCTTTCTTGGAAGCCTTCTGAGGACGAAGAATGGATTTTCCTTTATCCTCAGACTTAGAGCCTTTGGATTTTTCCTCAGGGATAGAATTAGAAGAAGAAGGATAAAACAGATTATAAGAAGTGTCAGAGATAGAAGTGACAAATGTTCCAAACTTAAGCATGTAACAGTCTTCTTTAGGCTCATCCTGTGGTTTCCAAAAACCAAGACTGGTTTTATCACCACCAGTAGTTTGAGCATTTATTATCTCAGTTATCTTTGTTGAAGAATTGCACCATTTTTCAATAGTAGCCTTTTATGCTTTTAGAGCAGCGATGGCTTGTTTACGTTCTATGCTGATGATTTTATTTACAACAACTTGATCTTTCAAACTTTCCTCTAAAAGAGTTAGTTCTTTGATCTTTTCATGGCATTTTTCCAGCTGTTCAGTTAAGTCATTGTTTTTGCTTTCAGCTAGAGATTTGCCGTTTAAAGCATTGTAAAGATCAATCGTCAGCACATCAACTGCGCGACTTCTCTCTGATTCAGGTAGAGAGGGATTAGTAGAGATAGATACCTGAGATGATATATAGCTCATAGAAGTTTCAGATTTTTCTTCCACTTCTTCTTTAATCTCAGCCATAAGGCAAAAATTAGCGACTTCTTCTTCATCAGAACTTGATTCTTCTGATTCAGCCCAGTCATGTTCTTCAACAATGAGACATTTCCCTTTTCGCTTGTAGCTTTTCAACTTTTGATATTTTTCTTTCAGTTTTAGGTATTTGTCTTCACTGGATCTTCTTGAGGTAGAGGGTTTAAAGACTATCTTCGACCTGCACTCACTTGCAAAGTGTCCTATCTTTTCGTAGTTAAAGCAAGTAGCAGTAGCCTTATCAACAGGGGTTGATTTTGGCTTGTCAGTGAGAGAGAGAGGCTTATTTTATCTGAAATTGCTCTTTCTTGCAAATCTCTTAAAAGATTTTGTCAAGAGTGATAAGGACTCATCAAACTCTGAAAGATCAGTGTCTGATAGATCCTCAGATTCAGAATCTAACTCAGTGATGGTGAGAGTAGATCGCTGAGATGGAATTATCTCTGAAGAGACTAAAGCAACAGGAGTGCTTTTGGAGTCTTTAGAATCTTTTATAAGATTCTTCTTCAACAGGTTTTATTGCTCATATTTAAGCAATATTCCATACAAGGTGCTGAGAGAAAGAGAGTTTAAGTCTTTAGTCAGCTTGAGACATATTGAATAACTGTCCCAGCATTCAGGAAGACATTCCAAGAATTTTGTTAGGACCTCAGAATTAGAATAGGTCCTACCAATAGTTCTTAGATCAATGATTAAGCAATTAAACCGTTGATGAACATCAGAGAGAGATTTACTCTTACCAGCGATAAAACTTTCATACTGTCTTACCAAGTTAATCTTTCGAGTCTCTTGGATTTCAGTGGTGCCTTCATGTTGGATCATAATTGTATTCAAGATTAAAGTTAAAGTTAAGGGTTTAAACTGTAATTGTTTGATAGTTATAGTTAAAGGGTTTAAAGTGTAATAAGTCAATAGTTTATTAGCTATTGGGCCCAAGCCCATTAGAAAGCCCATTAAGGTTAAAGCCCATATGGCCTGGGTATTTAAAGTTTTGATTAGTTTAGTTTTAGGTTAACCTTAAAAGAACTCTGATAATTTTCTAAATAGTCGCTGTAAGTTTTCTCTGTATTCAAAGGGTATCAAGAACACTCAAGGGTTTCATTGTTTATTCAAGGGATTGGTACGTTATTATTAATCTTTATATCTCTTGATTATTATTGTGTTGCTTGATTACTTGATTGATTGTTTACCAACTAGAATAAATCTGGGATAACAATTGGTATCAGAGCCTAAAGAATCATTTTTTTTGTGATATTATTGTTCATCGAAAAGTACTATTCATCGAAAACACTGTTCATCGTGAAAGTTACTGTTCATCATATTCTGAAAATCGATTGCATGTTAGTTGAGATTCATGCTTCTGAATGCTATCTGGTTAATTACTCGCATTATTGTTGGTTTAATTGTGTTATCGGTCGAATAAATTTTCTGGGTTTGGTTTCGGTCGAACCCCAGATATTCTTCGTGTTCTTCGGTCTAGTCATAGTAATTATCGGTCTTATAAATTAGTCGATCATATCTGTTACTGTGTTTATCAATATTATTATTCGACCGATAGTTATTCGACCTGTGCCTTCGACCGGGTAGTTGTGATCTCCGGTCTTGCACCTTCGACCGAATAGTTGTGATCTCCGGTCATTCCTACGACCGGACCTTAGTATTCCCCGGTCTTTCCTTCGACCGGGTAGGAGCATCGACCGGACCTTAGTGGTTTTCGGTCTAGCACTCGACCGGATATTTGTTACTCCGGTCTTGGCATTCGACCGATACTAGCCGACCCCGGTCTTACCATTCGATCGGATACTTGTTACATCGGTCTTCGCCATTCGACCGGATAATTGTTTCTCCGGTCTTCCCATTCGACCGGGTAATTGTTTCTCCGGTCTTCCCATTCGACCGGGTAATTGTTTCTCCGGTCTTCCCATTCGACCGGATACTTGTTACTCCGGTCTTGCCATTCGACCGGGTACTTGCATACTCCGGTCTTTCCTTCGACCGGTACAGTTCATTCTTCGAAGCACATTTTCCAGTCATAGACAAATTTTTGCAAGCTGCAACAGGGCCTCTAAAAGCCCGTGCTAAGTCTGCGAAGGGGGACAAAAGTTTTGTGCTTGATCAAAATTTTCCTAATTTCAGTATTATTTCTTTGTGTGTTATACTGCTCAAATTATGCACTTAATTATTTTTGGAAATTTATTTTTCTGAAAATTTTTGAGTGTGGTTGTTATTTTGATTCTAACGATCTCATCTAGTTGGTTGTCTTGATACAGAAAAGACTATTTACTAACAGTACAGCTAAGATGTCGAATCAGCTTCTCTCGATGGGCTCTCAAGTCAAACCTCCTGTCCTCCTGGCTAATGAGTATCGGCAATGGAAGACCAGAATGATTCAGTTCCTGAATCACAAAAACAAAGAATTCATGAAAATAATCATTGAAGGTCCTAAACCTCCAATGATCACAGTAAAGGGTCAACCTGCTACAGATTCCTCTCCTGAAATCCCTGACAGAGAGATTCCTAAACCTGTTCAGTTCTTCACTGAAAAGCAGAAAGACCAACTCAAGCTAGAAGAAGAGGCTCTAATCTATCTGACGATGGCAATTCCAAACGACATCTACAATCGTGTCGACAGTCAGAGCACTGCAAAAGGAATCTGGGATGAACTAGCAAGGCAGTTTGAAGGAAGTGAAGCCTGTATTCAAGCTAAGCAGAATCTGTGCATAAATGCTTACGAGGGATTTCATGCAAAAGAAGGAGAGCTGCTTTTAGATACCTACAATAGGTACAACATTATCCTCAATGACTTGCGGAGGAACAACATCGCCAAATCTGCTTCTGAGATAAACTACAAGTTCATCAAGAATCTTAATCCAGAATGGAAGAACTTTGCTATCAACCTCCAGATGTCGAAGAATATGGCTCAAGAAAATGTCACCGATATCTTCTCTACTCTTGCTCAACATGAGGATGAGGTGAGATCTATGAATAATGAGTCTAATCATCTGAAGGATTCTGTGGCTCTCATAGCCGGCAAAGGTTCTGTATCCTCTGCAAGGTCGAAGAAAAAGGCGTCTAAAGCTCTAGTTACCGAAGTTACTGACTCTGACTCTGATTCAAGTGATGAAGAACTGGAAGTTGATTCAGATCCTGATATTCAAAAGTTCTCTGAAGACTTGGCTCTCATTACGCGACGATTCAAGAAGAGCTTTGGCAAGAAAAGATTTTACTCAAAGCCAAAGTATGATGAATACAAGAAAGAGAAGTCTGAGATGCGATACAAGCCGAGGCATGGAAAGAGAGAGGAAGGACGAGAAGATCGGAAGGAAGATAGAAGAGAAGGAAAGAGAGAGGAGAAGCGAGAAGAGCGAAAGGATGAACCAGGAAGATGCTACAACTGTGGCAAATTTGGGCACTTCTCAAGGGACTGCAAATTCAAGAAAGTGAAGAACTCAGAGTACTACTCAAGAAAGTCACTAATTGCCAAGAAAGCTGAAGAAGGAAAAGTACTAATGGCTGAAGAAGAGAACTGGCTGTTCCAAAGTTCTGATGACGAGGAGCAAGCACATTTCACCCAAGTTTCTTACATGGCAAAGCTGGAAGGTGACGATGAAGACTCTGAGACACAATCCGAAGAAGCAAACTCTGAGGTAAGTGAAAATTCTGAACTTATTGAATCTTTAATGGCCCAAATACATGGCATGAAAGATGAATTTGCTTTACTGAAAGGCAAACTTAGCTCTGCACATCAATCTGTTTTAAGCTTTCGTGATGAAAATGCTATTTTAAAAGTTGTTGTGGAAGAAAAGGAAAAGGAAAAAGATGATTTAAAAGCTGAAAAAGAGTCTTTAAAAGAAAAAATATCTGGTTTAGAAACAGATCTTGTGAATCTTAATGCTGAAAAGGGTGAGTTTCAAATCAAATTTGAAGTTTGTTATAAAGAAAGAAATGAAGCTTACACCAAAATAAAGCAACTGGAGGACATTAACATGAAACGAGGTCAGACTGAACAAACATTAAATCTGTTGACCAATAAACTCCAAGACGAAAGGTTTTACAAACTTAAACCAGGTTTGGGTGTGCCAATTAATGAAATTTTGAAAAAGGCACCGGAGCACCTATATCATTTTGATAAATTTGGCTCCGCAATAAAACCCATTCCTGACATTCGCGCTACTTTTGTTGAAGCAAGTTCTCCTAAACCTTCTGAAGTGACCAAAGGTCAAGAAGAAATGAGAAAGAACAAGTCTGGTGACACTGATTCTCAAAATCTTTTTAAATCTGTTGGTTTTACATATGGTGATTTGAACGAAAGCTATGCAACTCGAAAGATCGAATTTACTGAGTATGAATCACTATTTACCACACCTTCTAAAGAATCAGTTAGCACCAACACAGTTCTACCTGAGACTGCATGCAAAATTGATGAGTATGAATCGGATGTTGATCCATCTACTATACCATCAGTCTCAACTCCCATTGCTTCTAAACCTTTACTTCCTGAAGAGGTTGAAGAAGTTGCTGCTACCGCGGATGAATCTTGTGTTCAAAATGATAAAACGGAGTTTATTGAGTCCATGACTGAAGAGATATTCTCTGATATGATGAATGCATCAGACTCTGATCCTGTTTCTGATTTAAAGGGATCAAATTCTGTGGATGGTAATACATCTGAATTGATGAAGCAAATTGATATGTTGCAACAATCTCTTGATGAGGTTGAAGATGAAAACTTTGATCTCAAACATAAACTTGAAAAGTCTTTAAAAATAAATCAAGAGCTTTGCATTGAGATCAATGATTTGAAAATTACTTTGTTTAAAAATGCTTCAAATGAAAAACAGATGTTAAATGATCCAAGCTGGAAGGTAAGAACCAATCCAGAATTTGATGCTCCTGCAAAACCTACAGTTGCTTACTCTGATTGTCCCGAATATCCTCCAAGTATTTTTGAAAAGGGTGAGACTTCAAAGAGCACTAGAAAAGAACCACCTTCTAAGTTAGAGACTAACAAGGTTACTGTTTCTGTTTCAGATATAAGAGGAAATGGAGTTGGGAAGAGTAAGAAGAATAAAGATCTTAGTTTGAATAAAAAGAATAGTTTGAATTCTAGTAGTTGTCCTACAGACAGTGTTATTTTGAATAGTACTTCTTTTGATAAACATGAATGTAAGATTTGTTCCGATAAATCTAAGTTTATGAATTTTGCTCGAAAGAATCTTTATTGCAAACACTGTTGGGATAATTCATTCAAATACTACTCCCCTCCTAAGTCCAAAAAGAATAAAAGCAAAGCTAAGCTGAACTCTAAGTCTAATTCTAAAATTGATTCCTCTACACAACCAAAAGTGTATCGTGCTAAGGTTGCCAATCCTACTTCTAAAAAGCACTTTCAGGAATTGAATGTTAAGATGGTTTGGAAATGGGTTCCAAAACCGCGTTATGAATGGAGAGTGAAAGTCAAACCAGATGATATTCCTGAGTTGCTTGATGCTAACCGCGAAGGACCCATCCTGATATGGGTGCCTAAGCAAAACTAATTGTCTCTTTTGCAGGCCTGTCGATTGTGGGTAATAGATTCCGGATGTTCACGCCACATGACAGGATTCAAGCACGTCTTGCATAACTATGTGGAGGAGCCTGCCGGAGCAGTTAGATTTGCCAATTCTGAAGTCGAAGGCCACGTCAGAGGATATGGAATGCTCGATAACGGTGTTGTGAAGATTCAAAAAGTGTTATATGTTGAAGGACTTGATCACAATCTGTTCAGTACCAGTCACTTCTGTGACATGCAATATCAAGTCCGCTTCACAACCACTCATTGCTATCTAGAAGATCACGATGGTTACGAAGTCTTCAAAGCTGAGCGCCATGGAAATCTATACTATGTAGATTTCCTTACACTGTCTGCCACACGTCCAGTATGTCTACTAGCCAAAGCTTCTAAAGCACAATCATGGATGTGGCATCGACGCTTGTCTCATCAAAATTTCCGATCTATAGCGAAGCTACAAAGACAAGGTCTGGTCAAAGGTCTACCAGAAATGAGGTTCGAAAAAGACTCACTCTGTTCCGCATGTGAGTTGGGCAAAATGAAGCGTAGCTCCTTCAAGTCCAAAGCTGAATCATCGACCTCATCAGCACTGGAACTTCTTCATATGGACCTTTGTGGCCCAATGCGCACATCATCTATCAACGGAAAGAAGTATGTGTTGGTAATGATAGATGACTACTCAAGGTATACATGGCTCGAGTTTCTTCGCAACAAGTCAGATGCGCCAGAGTTGATTATCGCTTTCATCAAGCGTATTCAAGTATGTCTTCAACTGCCAGTAAGAACCATTCACAGTGATAATGGCACGGAGTTCAAGAATGACACCCTGAAGAGTTATCTTACTTCCGTGGGTATTTCACACAACTTCTCCGCAGCCTACACTCCACAGCAAAACGGCATTGTTGAACGGAAGAATCGCACTCTGGTTGAATCAGCTCGTACTATGCTTGCTTACTCAGATCTACCCATGTACCTTTGGGCCGAGGCAATCGCTACAACATGTTTTACACAGAACCGTACCATTGTGGTCAAGCGCTTTAATAAGACAACATATGAGTTAATCAACAATCGTACACCTAACATCAAGTTCCTTCGTGTTTTTGGTTGCAGGTGTTACATTCTAAAAGAGCGTCAAGGATTATCAAAGTTTGATAAGAAAGCGGATGAAGGATATCTCGTTGGATACTCTCTGACATCCAAAGCTTATCGAATTTACATTATTCGAACAAAGACGGTTGTTGAGAGCATGAATGTCTTCTTTGATGAGAATTCAACAAGGACTTCTGGACACAACAGTTCAGAACTCGGTCTTCACGACAAAGCTTCTATTCAAGCAAGAATAGAACCAGCTATAACAGGATCATCTTCTTCAAACTCTAACTCTACTTCATCTGAGTTAGATTTATTGTTTATTGATGCCTTTGATGATATATGTGCAGATTTTGAAAAAGGCATATCAACATCAATAACAAGTGAAACAAACTCGGAGGTCCCTACTATATCTGAAGACATGCCTGGACCTTCCGACGAAGTCACTGACACTTCAACTCCATCAGGTAAAACTACACCATTAGTTTCTGACTCTACTAATACTGAATCTGTCTCTGGAAACGAAGTCCCGAGAACTTCAACCGCTAGTCCAGAAGCTTCAGTGTCAGAAACACCAGTACAAGATGTCCCGAGTACATCTGTGGAGCAACCTGCCGTACAAGATGACAACGATGCATCAAATACGCAACAAGCAGTTGATGCACTACCAAGCACACATCGTTGGACTAAGGATCATCCCCTGGAAAACGTGATAGGTGACGTACAATCTGGTGTCACAACAAGATCTGCAACAGCTAACTTCTGCATGTTTTCAAGCTTCCTCAGTTCCTTAGAGCCAAAGAAAGCGGCTGAAGCTCTACGTGATCCTTTCTGGATTTCTACTATGCAAGACGAGCTTCTACAATTCGAAAGGAACAAGGTATGGTGCTTGATCCCACTACCTAAAGGTAAATCCGTTATTGGAACAAAGTGGGTGTTCAGAAATAAGAAAGACGAAGCTGGAGTAGTCATGAGAAACAAAGCTCGACTGGTCGCCAAAGGGTATTGTCAACAAGAGGGCATTGACTATGATGAAACATTCGCCCCGGTTGCAAGGATCGAAGCCATCAGAATCTTTCTAGCCTATGCAGCGCACAAAAACTTTACAGTCTATCAGATGGATGTAAAGTCGGCTTTCCTGAACGGCGTTCTGCATGAGGAGGTCTATGTGGCTCAACCTGAAGGTTTCGTTGATTCTCATCACCCTGATCATGTCTATGTTTTAGACAAAGCGCTTTATGGTCTTAAACAAGCACCGCGAGCCTGGTATGAAACTCTCACTAAATTTCTACTTGCTTCTGGTTTCAAGAAAGGTACAGTAGATACAACCTTATTTCTTAAAAGGCAAGGTGATGACTTGATTCTTATTCAGATTTATGTTGACGACATAATATTTGGGTCGACAAATCCAAAATTTTGTAAGAACTTTTCAAAGATAATGGAAACAAAGTTTGAGATGTCGATGATGGGTGAATTAAATTTCTTTCTTGGTCTACAAGTAAAGCAATTACCCGAAGGCATATTTATTAATCAAGCTAAATATATAAAAGATATTTTGAAAAAGTTCAATATGTCAGATGGTTCAGTCATGAAAACACCAATGGCTACTGGTACACTCTTAGACGAGGATCCCTCCGGGAAGCCTGTTGATCAAAAGGTGTATCGTAACATGATTAGATCTTTACTTTATCTGACTGCCAGTCGCCCGGATATAATGTTTGCCACATGTTTTTGTGCGAGATATCAGTCTAATCCTAAAGAGTCGCACTTAACTGTTGTTAAGCGAATCCTTAGATATCTCAAAGGTTCTCCTAATCTAGGCCTTTGGTATCCAAAGGATTCTCGTTTTGAACTAACTGCCTTTACAGATGCTGATCATGCAGGTTGTAAGCTAGACCGGAAAAGCACCTCTGGATCATGTCAATTCATAGGTGACAAACTTGTGAGCTGGACTTCAAAGAAACAAAACTGTGTTTCAACATCCACTGCCGAGGCTGAGTATGTAGCTGCTGCTAGCTGCTGTTCTCAAGTCCTCTGGATGACGACACAGTTAAGGGACTTTGGATACAACTACAAGCGCGTTCCGATTTATTGTGATTCCAAGAGTGCAATATCTATAACTGCTAATCTGGTACAGCACTCGAAGACCAAGCATATAGATGTACGCTATCATTTCATCAAGGATCATGTAGAAAAAGGTAATATTGAAATGCACTTTGTTCAAACTGACTTCCAGTTAGCTGATCTTTTCACCAAGCCATTGGATGAAAAGCGACTTCAATTTCTAATCAGCAAACTTGGTATGTTGAACATGTCTTAAACCTTACTCATGATTCAAGGGGGAGTATTCCAAATCTTGATAGTGTGTTATTTTCCAACTGTTGTTAACAAGAAAGGAATCATTTTCATAAATGATTACCATTGTTTCTTTCACTTATGCAGGTTGGTTCAAGTGACTATGGCTTCTAATCACATCGGATTAGAACCCGCACTTCAGTGCTCTATCTATTTTTTATATGCTTTATTTCCTTATTAATTTAAAAAAAAAAAAAAAAAAAAAAAAAAACCTATAGTGATTTAAGGGGGAGAATATCTGTGATATTAACAGATTTTTGGATACTTAAATGCTTATCTGACCGTGTGTTCTTAAAGATAAGATAAATACTTGTGTTTTATCTTGTCAATATACTTTGTCAAGTATTCATACACATAACGGTTCAGAACATTCTATTTTGACTTTGTTATTACCATGTATCAAAAGTAAAATCTTTCTATGGTAATACTCACGTTATTTGTATTCACTGTTGATTGAATCAAGCGTCATTTCATGTGCTTTCATTGAAAATATGTTTATATATTGTTCATATAAACAACATTCGTTTTTTATTCTCCAAAATCTTATTCTTCATGACAAAATGATATGAGCTTAATCGTCAAACTCTTTTAGTTTGAGGGGGAGAATTGTATCGTCAAACATCTTCTGTTTTGACATCTCCGAATATTTTATTCTTCATGTAACAAGTGGTATTTGTGCTTACATGTACAAAAAGCCTGTTGAACAGCATGTATTTTTAGGATAATACATGGAATTCAGTGTGTGAGCTTAACAGAACTTCCATGGATTCACGATAACCAGTGTTTCCTACCCAGGAAGTATTCCCAGAGTGATTGAGGGGAGAAGGGTCAAAAGATTTGAGTGTTGGTGTGTGAAAAGAGGTAAAATGAAAAAGAGAGATTGGTTAGACGTGAGCATTAAAAGAAAGAGGGTGAGAGAACAGAGTAAAAGAATATTAAACTCTGCACCAAACTTCTTTCTGAGTCGGGCAGCCACATAATCTGATTGGTTCACATTCTTTGGTGACCATCATTGAAATAGGCACCTAGCCCATGCCATCTCTTGCATACAACCTCACCAGCTACTCATTCTTTTCTCAAAAAGAGAATGTTTCACATTTTCTGGGGACGCAGCACATACGCTATTGGTTCTTCATTTGGAAGATACTAATATTGAAAAAGAAGGAAAGTTGCCCCACCTTCGAACCCTTTCTCATGCACATTGAGTCTTTGTATAATTTGTTGCTGTCTCAACAAGTTTACATACTTTGAGCCTAAATTGAAAAGCAATCATCTATGCTTAATTTCTTTCATACACATGCACGAACACACAGAAATTTGTTTTCTGTCAGAACATTCATAGATAACCATGTGTTATTCGATGATTGAATGGAAGACTTGGGGAGTCTACATCAAACCAGCTCCTTATATAGTAACTTTGTGTTACTCAGTAACTTTGTGTTACTGACAGGCATTCTAACTGAGTCATTTGTTGATTCAGGGTTACAACTATTAAACTGTTTGAATTTGAAAAGATTCGAATAGTTACTACTTTTATGTTATTTGAATCTGAAAAGATTGAAATAATCACTCTTTCCATCTGGGAAGACTGCTCTTATTTCCATACAGGGCTCGTTACATGATGAAGACTATGCTTACATGATGATCATACACAAAGGGGGAGATTGTCTTGAAAAGGCGGAGATTGTTTTGCCAAGTTTTGATGATGTTGATTCTCACCACTCATCAAAAAGGGGGAGAAGATATAAAAAGGGGGAGAAGATACAAAAAGGGAGAATACAATCTGAAGATCTGAAGATTTTCAAAATTTTAAAGATTTGAAGATTATTTAAAGATATCAAGTTTTGAAGTTTTGAAGCTATCAACGACATATCTGAAGAAAAGAGAAGACCCGAAGACAATTGCAATTTTTTTTTTAATCTTGAATCCAAAGGGGGAGATTGTTGGATCATAATTGTATTCAAGATTAAAGTTAAAGTTAAGGGTTTAAACTGTAATTGTTTGATAGTTATAGTTAAAGGGTTTAAAGTGTAATAAGTCAATAGTTTATTAGCTATTGGGCCCAAGCCCATTAGAAAGCCCATTAAGGTTAAAGCCCATATGGCCTGGGTATTTAAAGTTTTGATTAGTTTAGTTTTAGGTTAACCTTAAAAGAACTCTGATAATTTTCTAAATAGTCGCTGTAAGTTTTCTCTGTATTCAAAGGGTATCAAGAACACTCAAGGGTTTCATTGTTTATTCAAGGGATTGGTACGTTATTATTAATCTTTATATCTCTTGATTATTATTGTGTTGCTTGATTACTTGATTGATTGTTTACCAACTAGAATAAATATGGGATAACACTTCATATTGAACACATATGGTTTCCCACATTTCTTTAGAAGTTTTAAGATGCA
Organism: Arctium minus; assembly: GCA_954870635.1. Classification (NCBI taxonomy): domain Eukaryota; kingdom Viridiplantae; phylum Streptophyta; class Magnoliopsida; order Asterales; family Asteraceae; genus Arctium; species Arctium minus. Next base: position 132,064,708 of record OX941080.1, on the reverse strand, counting down.
TGATGGAATGGAAAACTTCATCAGGCAGAGCTATAGAGTTATGGTCTTTGCCCTTGCATCAATACCAACCTTCTTTTTGTCCTCATCACTCCATTGTCTGATTTCCTTAGAAATATAGCATTCAGGAATAAATGGAGTGGTAGCAGTAGCTGGAACGACAGCTATGATTTGGACAGGTTCATAGGGTCCATTTGTTATGTATTCAGGTATGGTGGGATCTGCACCTTCTAGAAATAGCATCATTTGATTTTTCCACAGAGAGAAGTTATCTCTGCTAAATCGAGGAGGTTTAGAAAGTGAACCATTATCATAGTAGTTTGTGTTTGTGTTAAGTGCCATTTTAGAATAGCAAGGAAAATAATAAAGAAAGATCTTGTTTATCTGATTAAACAGTCTGCTCTGATACCACTTGTTGGTCCCGGAGGTGCTTAACAAGTTTGTAGAAGGGGGGGGGGGTTGAATACAAACACAGAATTCAAAGTTTAATAAATTGTTTATTGATAAATCAAACACAATTTACAAGTTTGTTGCGGAATAAGATTAAGACAGACTCAATCTAAACAAACTTAAGAAACACTAAGATGGTTGCATAAGAATATAGAGAATGGGGGATTGAGTATAGAAAACAAGGGTTTCTATAATGTAGAAAGATGAAGGCCAGAGGTGAGCACATCTTCAGATGGAGAGGTAATCTTTCTATTTATACCCTATGCATTAAATGCATGGCAGGGCACTTTACACGTGGCGTTCAGTGATTGGCTTAATGAGAGAGTCTGACTTTGGAAGACATGCTTTCGGCCGTATCACGAACAGTGTAGTTGACAGAGTTGTTGTACGAATTATGGCAGAGGTATGTCCGTTCTGACACATCGTACTGGTTGTGCAAGGTAAGACAAAAGGAGACTTGAGGCATAAGCTTCGTGATCGTTTGATCGCTGAATATCTCTTCCTTCAGAGATATAAAGAGGTTCAGCTATAGCTGAAGCTTTTCCTCATGTTCCTTCGCGTATAAGTAGATTCGTCTTTGCTTCACTGATATCCGCATCAGGTCACTAGTAGACTTGTCTTTGTTCAGCAGCTTTGTCTTCGATTCAGCTATGAACATCTGTTGATGCGAGACTTGTCTTCAGGGATTACGTTACAATTTACATCAGAAACTATCAGCGATAATTGAACAAACTCAGTCTGATCACTGATAGTGAAACACTAATATATATAAATGTTTTGTAAGAAAGACTATCAGCGATAACTGAACAGACTCAGTCTGATCGCTGATGGTGAAACACTAATACATATTAAATGTAATTTTCACTAAGTATAAAAGAGGGTCTTTATCAAATCAGTGAGAGAGTTTGGATCAACAAGAAGAAATCGTTAGAGCTTAAATGTGTTAAGCTTTCTCAACAAGTTTCAGACTTTGAGAAGGTTATCATTCTTGAGAGAGACAAGGTTGAGTAAGAAAAGAAGAAAGCTGAGCTGAAGGATATAAATAAAGACTTTTCTAAAGAAAAGAAAGATCTAGAGACTGAGATAGCTAAGCTGACAAGAAAGTTAAAAGAGTTGTCAACAAATATTCTGGAGGAAAAGAAGATGAAATCTGAATTGCATAAGAAGTTTGATGTGATTGCAAAGGAAAGAAACAGTTTGTCGTCAAAGATAAAGGAACTTGAAGAGATCGTATTCAAAGTGAACCTGACTGAGCACAAGACGCCAGACTCAATAGCTCAATCACCAAGAGATGATCTAACTACATTCGAATGCTCATTCAATTCAGCAGCAAGTTCAAGTTTTACTAATGTTTCTAATAATCCTTTATTTGATGTAATTGATGATCATACTTCTGAACATAAAGATCAGATTTGTCCTTCTAACCTTTTCTATGACAAAGATGTTGATGGTTCAGGTAACTTCAAGATGAACAAGTCTCAGAAGAAAAGATTCTGGAGAAGGGAAGATAAAGAAAAAAACAGAGGAAATTGGATCTGGAGAGTTAAAGGATCTCCAGAAGAGAAGAACACCGATAAATCATTTGTGCATACATCAAATGCAAAATGGAACTATGCCTCAAAAGGTAAAATTTTTGGCAAACATGATCTGGTTTACACAATCAATCAATTGATCAGGTTAGCACAAAAGAAAATTAGTTGTTCCTACTGTGGCTCAAATGATTTTGTAAGAAAATATTATGTGAATAACTGGTATGGTTCTTACTTTATATCTCCCTCTAGAACTGCAACTAACCTATTAGGACCCAACTACCAGTGGGTACCAAAAGCTAAATCTGTGTTGCAGGCACCCAAAGTTTAAGGGGGGAGAAAGAACAATGACTTCTGATTACTACAGATCAGAACTCTTGCCTAATTTCCAAAAAGTTGACTTCTAAGTACAACATCTTAGGACTCGATCTTCAATGACAAGAATGATGACTTCTAGACAATACAGTCTAGGACTCGGACGTCAATGTCAAAGAGTTTGACATCTGCATTACATCGGTTTAACGATTAAGGATTATGCACATATTAAAGGGGAGATTAATATTTCTACTGATATATTTTTCTGATTTAACTGACTTTTTACAGGTATCAAGGGGGAGGATATCTGAGTTTTGTCAAGGATACTTCATTGAAAATATTCATTCCAGGGGGAGTTAAGGATTCTGATGATCAAAGAGCCTTAATTGCCAACCACCTTTAGTTTGAGAGGGAGAATAGCATTGTCAAAACAACTTATGTTTTTGATTTCTCCAACATTTTATTCTTCATGTTTGTATTCCTTTGTGCTTACATGTACAAAAGGTTGTTGAACAACACATTCTTTTCGGACAATACATGGGATTTGATGTGTGAGCTTAACAAAACGTCCATGGATTCACGATAACCAGTGTTTCCTACCCAGGAAGTATTCCCTGAGTGATTGAGGGGAGAGGGGTCAAAAGAATTGAGTGATGGTGTGTGAAGAGGTAAAATGGAAAAGAGAGATTGGTTAGAAGTGAGAATTAAAAGAAAGAGGGTGAGAGAACAAAGTAAAAGAATATCAGACTCTGCACCAAACTTCTTTCTAAGTCGGGCCGCCACAAAATCTGATTGGTTCACATTCTTTGGTGACCATCATTGAAAAAGGCACCTAGCCCATGACATCTCTTGCATACAACCCCACCAGCTACTCATTCTTTTCTCAAAAAGAGAATATTTCACATTTTCTGGGGAAGCAGCACATATGCTATTAGTTCTTCATTTGGAAGATACTAATATTTAAAAAGAAGGAAAGTTGCCCCACCTTCGACCCTTTCTCATGCACATTGAGTCTTTGTATAATTTGTTGCTGTCTCAACAAGTTTACATACTTTGAGCCTATATTGAAAAGCAATAATCGATGCTTAATTCTTTCATACACATGCACAAGCACACAGAAATTTGTTTTCTGTCAGAACGTTCATAGATAACCATGTGTTATTCGATGATTGAATGGATGTCCTGGGGAGTCAACATCAAAACCAACTCCTTATATAGTAACTTTGTGTTACTGACAAGCATTCCAAACTGAGTCATTTGTTGATTCAGGATTACCACATTTATTTTATTTGAATCTGAAAAGATTGAAATAATCACTTTCTCCATTCAGAGAGACTGCTCTTATTTCCACACAGGGATCTATTCATGAAGGTAGCGCTTAATTGATGACTATATAAACAAGGGGAAGATTATTTTGCTATGTTTTGATGATGCTGAATCTCACCACTCATCAAAAAGGGGGAGAATAATCAAGAAAGGGAGAATACAAGAAGATATTGCTGAAGAATTCAAAGATATCAAAGTGTCTGAACTTATTTGATCTATCAAAAGTCTGACTGAAGATGATCGTCAGAAGGACACTTCATTTAAAGAAAGAGAAAGATGAAGACTGTATCTGAAGTTTTCAAGAAAAGTGAAGACCCGAAGATTATTGACAAATTTTTTTAATCTTGAATCCAAAGGGGGAGATTGTTGGATCATAAATTGTATTCAAAATTAAAGTTAATTAGGGGGTCTATATTGTATTTAGTTGAAAGTTATTTGTAATTGGGCCTCAAGCCCATTAGGCCTATACGGCTTAGTATAAATAGGTTTTAATTATTAGTATTGTGTTGTGTGATTGTTATCAACTAGTAATCTAGGGTTTAACATATTTTTCAATAAATTATTAGATATTTGAAATGACTTATCAAGATACAAAAGGTGACTTTTGTACTATGATAGAACAATATCCTAATAAAATATTCTTGATTCAAATCTTTTTGAGATCTTGAAAAGAGAAAGTCTTAATCAGATCAGAACTCAAGTGAATATCCTCTGTGCAATAGAAATTTTCATTCCTTTTGTCAAAGCAATATTTCGAAAGATGAAGTATGATCAAATCGATAGGAGAACCTCTGCAGGGAGAACCTCTGCCGAATGATCGACAGAGTAATGCCGATAAAAGAAGTTCGGCGGGGAAGTCCTTTGTCGAATAAGAGGAGCATCGGCAAATGAAAGGTCAGCCGAAGATATTACTTTTCTTCGGCAGAGGTAGCTTAGATCTCTTGAAGTTCATCTTGATCCGCATCAGTAGACTTGTTTCATGTTGAATTTGGTTTGTCTTCGATTCACCGATTTTTTTAAAGCATAACTAAGCTATTACAAAGAACCAAAAATTATCCTAAGTATGAAAGTGTACAATCATTTTACAGATAAACAGTTACCAGTTGAAAGAGGAGGTCATCTTCAAATCTTAGATGACCCAACAATTCTTTTTCTGATCTTCAGATGAGGTCCACATCTTGTAAGATATCACAAATATAATTTATCATAAAAGTACAATGTGTTTGTGCCGATGACATTTTCCCACCAAAACTTATCAAAGACAAGTTTGGTAAAAAGGGAGACAAGTTGGCACATATGACAAATCACCACATACATCTTCAGGATTCCTGAAGATGTGTGATCGGCACCATCATTGCCGATCGGCACCATCCTGGCTGATGGTGTTGTTCCACAATGGTAGACAACTTAGCTTTAGGCTGAGAAGTCCATCTTCAATCCGCTTTGACAGATACACTTCTTCTTTGACTTTTCGGCTGATCTTCTACGATGATACAAAATGAAAGATCGGGAGGTCATCTTCAAATCCTTTGATGACCCAAAAAAGTGTCACCCTTAATAGCTCATAAGTTGTGTAAAATTCCAAAACAACATTTGAATTAAATCCCAATTAATAAACACTAAATCTCATTTGGCTATTTCAATAAAAGTCAACATAAGTCCACAAATGCATTTTCAAATAGTCCATACCATGAGTAAATCCTTATGATTTGCATCTAAAATTTAGTGCAATAAATCATCCTACGAGTAAATTCTTATGATAGAACTTCAATGAAAGTCCACATAAATATTCTTTAATAGAAGTATTTGATAAAATTTGGTGCAATAAATCATCATACTCTTTAATAAAACTCGCAATAAAAGTCAACATAATAACCTTTAATAAAACTTCATTTGGTACAATAAATCATCCTATGAGTAAATCCTTATGATTTGTATCTCAAATTACTCAATGAACTCCACATAAATATTCTTTCACAATTTATGATACCCAAATGCACCAGAAGTGCAAATAATCACAAAACTCAATTATGGGATGCATCCCATACTCAAAATAAAAGCATTTTTGACATGTATATAGTCTTCCAAGCAACTAAATCTGACCTTGCAATATTTAAGCAACATCTAGGATTCAAATCAAATATTGAGCTTTCTATGATGAAAACTTATGATATACCAACAAATCCGCTAAACCTTAGCTCCAAGACCGCTCAAGTGACTTCTCCTACTTCTAAAGTCTCGAAATCACATCAAGAAGAAAGGAAAAAGAAAGGGGTTGAAGGAATGGTCAAACCCTAACTTCCTTTGATGGAGGACTTGAAGATTTGAGCTTCAATCTTCCACAACATAAAAAACCGATATTGGCTCTCAAATATTTCCCCCAAATATTTCCCGAGAAGAGAAAATATATGGAAGAAATAAGAAGAGTCGTCAAGAAATCAAGCTTTAAGGGTTGTAGGCCTACCGCGGGAGATCGCCTGCATGGGGGGAGGCTTTAATAGAAGCTTGAGCGAGCTAGGTCGCTGGTCAGGTCTCGAGAAGCCCAACTTTTCCCGAAAACTCCGTTTTCTTCGCCTGTTTCGACTTCCACACACTCTATGATGACTTTTAATCAACCCTTAAAAAGTGACCACTTTTAAAGCCAAAATGATGACAAGTAGGCTCCAAACGAAGACCCCAAAATCACGAGTGTTACAAATTGATGACCAAAAAGTCTTCAATCTCTTAATATTTCTAACTGTTACAACATGTTTGTTCATCATCAAATATTTCTCAAATATTTCTCTTAATATTTCTAACTCTTAATATTTCTCTTAATATGTCCTTTCTATTGCTCCTCTTCTTTGATGTGAAATCCAGATACTCCACTTGCTTTCTTTCAAACTTCAGTTCTGCTCCATAAGACACGATTGATCTTGTCAATGAACATTTGACCTTTAGTGTCAAGTTTTATAGTTAGTAGTAGTGCTTGGAGATTATTAGTTGGATTAATGAGAATGTCATGAAACTTTAGAAACCTTAATCCATAGTTTAAAATTTCGTAAAGCAGTCCTAGTTCAGGTGTAATTGCAACTTCTCTAGGTCTTCCTTCTACTCCTTTTGGAAGAGATTTGTCAATAACAAGTGTTGGAAGTGGAAAGGTAGTTTGTCTTCTAGCCACTAGTTCACTTATGGCCTTCTTCCTCTATTATGATTTTAGCTCATTTTCTGTTTTTCTCGTCCTTCTCTTCTCTCAGTAGCTCCTCCATAAGACGCACAATTTCAGGGTCATATAACATCTGATAGACTGTTGATGTTGAACTCACATAGATCATTTTGAGGGAGCACAATATGTTTGCCATGCCTGATTTTGAGTGTTAGCTTAGTGTAGTATCTATCATTTTTGTTCCCCTTTCTGTGTAGAGATACTTATTCGATTATGTTTGTCCAGAGATCTGGAGGAGGCTGAGGAGTATCCTTCTACTTTTGGATTTCTTCAAAAAGTTCTTGTTGATACATTAGTAGTTTTGGAAATTTTAGGGTGGTGGAAATAGCTTCCAAATCCACTTTATTGTTTGACTCTTCAGTGGCATCAACTTTAAGAGCTATTAGTGGCTTAGCTGACAGTCTTTGAAAGGTTTTCTCTAGAACTTTAGATCTTTCATTATTTTCAGTAGTCTAGAATAGATTCAATAGTAGAGGGAGGAAATGCAACAGTTGAGGCAAAAGGTTCAATTGGAAAAGTAACAATGATAGAGATATAGTGATAGATAGAAGAGGACTAACAATGGTAGATGGACCAGATGATGGAGTGTTAGTGGTAGATGGAGGAAGAATCACTATGTATTTAGGATTAAGAAAAGAAATTCCTTTGCCTTTGTCATTAGACTTGTGCTCCCCCTATCCCCCTAGTTTGATTCTTCTTCCCCTTTTTGGCATCCAGTAGGAGGAGCAGGCATTTTAGTAGGAACCAAACCTTGAATGAGTTTAGAGATCTTCTAATAGGCGTCAGTGACTGAAGCCTGTTGAATAGGCTCAATTGGCGGACTTCCCACTGTTGTTGGTTCCTGTGTGAATTTTTGAAGATTCAACAACAATAGTGGTTGTAACAGAGGATAAATCCCCTGTGCCTTCAGTGACTCCTTTTTCAATTGAATTTTTTAGAACCTCCGGCAGTTGGTGGTTCTTGTGTCGAGGTATCAAAAACCCCTTCATCGACTATTGTTGTTGTAGCCACTGGTGGTTCTTGTGTTGATACATGTAAAGTACCTTCATTAGTGGCAAGAAAACACGCTTCATAGTTCAGGGTTGCAAGGGTAACCCAGGTGGAAATGTTAGCCTGGTTTTGCTGAGAGTCTGAAATGGGAATAGTAAGACTCTCTTCTTCAACTACAGTCAATGATGGATTTGCAGTAGGTGATCCAACCCTTGACCTAGTAGTTGTATTGTTAGCACAAGTACAAGGGAGTTGATCTTTAGGATGTAAATTGGCAGTCGATTCTTCCGCGGATGAGATAACCATTGGGACTGTAAAAGAGGTTGGTGGAAATATTTAGCTTCAATAGAAACCACATTTTACTGTAACACCCGTGAATTTGGAAACCCTTAACCCATTTTATTGTAATCGTAAGACCATCATAATGGGGATTCAGTAAGGTTTTACTTCCCTTTTTGTAGTGCAGTCATCGATGATCGAATCGGACGCGAAAAACTGGAGACAAAAGAGGAAACAGAGCACTTGCGACCTAGCACGCGACCTGGAATTCACGGGTCAGGCTGCACAAGATGTTGTGACCGACCTAGTGAGACGCCCAGCTAACCACGCGACCTCAAGTCGCGTACAAGGCCGCGGAAGTAGTCTAGAAGCTTAAAATCGACATTTTGGGGGTTTTTCTTCATTTGGTTGCATCTCCTTCACCTTAGGTCCTATTTTGGTGGTTCTTGGACCTAGAAACTTGTTTTTGAAGCTTTTCAAGTGGATATAGAAGAGGATTGAAGATATTGGGTTGATCCAAGAGTTTATGGTCAAGGTAATCTTCTCATCCTTTCATTTCGAGACTAGGGTTTGATGTTTTCATCATCTTCCTTACACCCTTCAAATTTGGTATGATTTTGGTAGCTTTGAGGTAAAGGAAACCTTGTGGGAGTGTTGGATCTAGTATCTATAAGAGATCCCTTGAAGATTTCAAGTCTCCATCAAAGGAGACTCACATTTGGGGTAAAACCTAGATTTAGCCTAAATCTATCAAGGTGAGTTCAAGTTGCTTTGTAAAAACTATGTACAAGCCAAAATGTGTATTTTGAAATAATAATATGTTTACTTTATATTTATCAAATGTGTTGAGTATTTGACAAAGTTTCCATAATTGAAAATTTTGGGTTGTTACATCTTATAAAATGTCTATCTTTGGTTTTCGGATGTTTTGACGTGTAAACCTCAAGCATATATTCGCCTGGTTATTTATGGCAGAGATGAGAGTTATTGGACGTTATGTGATTTTGGTGTATTTGGTTTATAAATCGTTTAGAAATTACACGTCGTCATGTCATGGAATATTTTGGGAATATGATAAGTGTTTTAAATTGGAAGATGATTTGTCTCAACAAATTCATGTTTTAAGTTGTTATTGTATGAAAGTATTGCATAAATGTCGTTTATATGTGTTTTATTATTTTGGGACCGTTATTTGTTGGTCAAAAGGGTTTTGGGCACTTTAGCTCGGTTTAGACTTAAAAGAGTCTTGGGGACAATTGTCCGGTTTTAATGGCCCAACGTAGGGCCCATTTATGATTTACATACTAATGCACCTTGTTGCATATTGATGTTAATTACATGCTCGAGTGCGTTGGTCATTCTTGTGTAGTCATCTAAAGTTAGACTCTGTTGCATTGGATCCATAGGCATGTAATCCAGTCTGTTTTGATGGTCAATTGGGTATTACGGGGTTGGAATCCGGGACCCATGTCTTACGACCGTAAACTTTTCAAGTAGGCACTAGAAGGATTGAGTCTGGAAGTGCTACCTGGGAGGTTGGCACTAGGACCTCCGCCTCTTGAAGGAATGCCTTGGAGGTAGTCTTTAAGTGTGTCGGGCCTTCGGGGTGGAATTCATTGTAATGTCCACCAAGGTCAACCGACTCTTGAGGTGAAACTTGTTAAGAAGTCGTAGGGACACTAGGGCTTTTATGTTGTGAGGTGTCATGAGATTAATGTTGCAAGAGTGGCATACTTTTATGTTCCTCCACTCTCAATGGATACGTGTCTCCCCCGTTGTCAGCCAATAACATTGTAATTAATAACGCCTTACTTTATTATCGTTGGGCTTGTGTGGTTGACTGTAAATGATGACTTTAATATTGGATTTCCCTCCACGTATATTAAGGTTTGAATGAAATATGTCATTCCCATGTTTTGATATTTGGATTCCTTCCATTATATGTTCGCGTGAGTATTGAGCCTAGTGTCCATGTTTTCGGTGACGTATTGTGTATGTGGGTTATTAACCATGATTATGGGTTGAGTATTTTGCCCCGCCCGTGCTTGGGTGTTTTGGGATACAATGTTTTATCCACGCTTCTTAAATTGGGAGTCAATTCCTATTCTCGTTGCGAGTGAATTTTGGGTTGCATCATTTTACAAAGAATGTTTTGTAATGAGGTGTTCATCTTTGAAAATGCATGTTATTGGAAAATGAGTCGTTTTCATATTTAAAGTAAATAATTTTGAAAGATTATGATTTAAGTTGCATTCTCTCCTTTAAACGATATATTTATTCATGTTGAAAACTCTTGAACTCACTAGGCGTTAGCCTAACCTTTTTATTTGTCGGCATGTGCATCAGGTTCCGGTTGGGGAATGCTTCTAGTGACACCGTGTAGAGGTGAGTGCTAGTTATATGCACGAGAGAGAGTAGCTTGGGTGAAGTCTTCCGCACATTTGGAGATAGCAATGGTTGATGGGTTTAGTAACACCCGATCTTTAATTAGTCTCTATATAAGTCTTTATTTAATTTGTTGATGGTTAAATCTAGAATCATATTTCAAATATGGACTTGTCGTAAGAGATTTTATCCTTCTTTAAGGTATTATTGAAAATTTTAAATTAGTTGTTCTTTCCAAATTTAAGGGTGTTACATTTACCACCACCACTATATCCACCATACCACTACCATCGCCAACATTGCCACTGACACCACCATCGCCGTCACCATCGTTGCCACTACTGCTACCAATTTTCTCATAATATAAAATTTATAAATTAAGCAATAAAATATGAAAATAGCATGAAGAGGTGTTTTGATAATTTATCACTATTTTATTATAATTCTGAAGTTTGGCGAACCAAACAAACTAACTGCAATCCTTTTGACATATTTTATTCCAAATACTGCTAACCAAACACGTAATCAAATATGTTTAAATGGAATTCCAATTCCATTAGCATAATTCAATTCCACTATATTCTATTCTATACCTAAACTTTATATGTGCTTAATTTTAAATGAATCTATATCTATACTATATTATAAAGCACAGATAAAAAACTATTAAATATAAATTATTAGGCATAAAATACCATTATTTTATTCAAGATTTTAAAAATCTCTTAATTTACAAGTATCAAAGCACAAGATACATATTACTACTGCAGACTTCTATCACCCACCAATTTGGTATATGTAGGACTTTCCTTTTATGCAGACATTTCTATTATCACTATTAATTAATATATTATATTACTATAAATTTGTTTTAATTATATTATTAAATATGTAATTGGTTATTTTTTATAGATGTCATTAAAATATATAAAATAATTATTGAATTCTAACAAAATACTTAATTTTTTTATATAAAAACATTTTATTATTAAGCCTAAATTAAACAAATTTATAAAAACATTATCACTTTCTCAAAATCATCCAAAATCGTACTGTAAATCGAGAAAAAAACAAAAAAAAAAAGAAACATTAAAATCGTGATGTATCTCGCTACATTGTGCGAGTACGCTTCTAGTATCTTTAACAAATGTTAGACTCAACGTAAACAATTCTTTCAGTAAATTATGAATTATTTTATAAATTAAAATACATTATTTAATTTAAGTTTTTATTATTTTAGTAATTGTTTTATTTTAAATAAAAAATTATTATAAATATTAGTTGATTAATTAATATTTATGCTTCGATTATGGTAACAGTTGTATTGAATTCTCAGTTATAATCGATTAAAATAATGTTTTAAACTGATGTAACAAGGAAAAAATCGTTGATGCAAAAGATAGTTTCAAAACAATTAATAAATTCCTTTCAAAAGAAAAAACAAACAATTAATAAATCTGATATAATATTTTTTTTTTAAATTATTGTTTAATTGCATGCATATGGTACTCAAGAATGTCCAAGACCAAGATCCAACACCTTGTTGGGCTTCAATTTAAGGACAATTATCTTTAAGTACACGGGCTATGGAGTCAAAGTTTAGCCTCTTTAGGTAGGGATCGTAAAAACTAAACCCGTATTTGATGGAAACCCGATATTTGAATATCTTTTAATCGGAGATTTCCGAGTTGACTGCTGATGAGAAATACCCGAATTTACAAACCGATCATGAGGTCGGGGATGAGGGCTATGATAGCGGCCTCATGAATGTTTGGAATATGAAATTTAGTGAAAGTTGGAATTTTTCTATCCATCCCACATAGATGGAAAGAAAAATTTAAAAGGACCTTATAATTCATTTGCCACCCACCATTACGCTTTCAACTAGTTGATGGGCTTATGGTGGGGGTTGTGAGTAGAAGGTCCAATGCACACGCGGACGTGAGCGCGAGATTTGTGGAGTGGCGTGAGTAGAGTTGCACTTAACATCGGAGCTGAGGAGCCTCGCCCTGAGCTCTTGAGTTTATTTTTACTGAAAGTTTAGAGAAAAATATATATTAGTATTCTTCATTTTTAAGAGAAGATAAAGTTTTGATTTTTAAGAGTGGTTTATATTTGATCTCTCCTCTCTCTCTCTCTCTCTCTCTCTCTCTCTCTCTCTCTCTCTCTCTCTATATATATATATATATATATATATATATATATATATATATATATATACAATTACACACATAAAATTTTATTATTGATTCTTTGTTGAAAATATAAAACGATTATTAGAAAATAATCAAGTATTCAAACACAATAAAGTCTTAGCCTTTATTTACAAAAATAAATAAAGGCGGAAGCTTTATATATATATATATATATAGAGAGAGAGAGAGGTTCAAGGGAAAACCTCAAAAAACGGAAAACTGAAGAACACTCTGGTAGCCCTGCATTTGGACGGTATGCACTTGTGCATACAGGTAAATCATGTTGTTTTTTTGGTTTTATGCACAAGTGCATAAAGCATTATGCACTTGTGCATATGCACATGTGCATTTTACAAATTACTTGTATGCACAAGTGCATACCGTCTAGATGAAGGGCTACCAGGGTGTTCTTTAGTTTTCCGTTTTTTTGAGGTTTTCCCCTGAACCTAACCCTATATATATATATATATATATATATATATATATATATGAAAGCGTAGAGTATAAAGTTGAGAACTTTAACAAATCCAGAAACACTCAGCCTTTATATATAATCAAATTGAAACGACGACATGATTGATTCTATCCTTCGCTTTATCGAATCGAAACAGAAAGTGTTAATGTACTGTATTTAGAAAGTTTTGTAAAGTCATCCTGAGTGCAATAGGCTTTGTCATTAGCATAATGGGTTGGGCTAAATGTGTAACATGGGTGATTGGGGTATAAATAGGAGATGTTTGTGATTTGTTTGTAACTTTCACAATGTAGACATTAAAGCTTTGTAAGTGTTTCTAGAGAGAGAAAAAGTTTCTCTCTCTAGGTTGTGAATAATACAAACTTTCCAACCCAATCTACCTCTTGTTCAACCTTTTCTACATTGATTAATTGTGAATTCATGACCTATCATGTGGTATCAGAGCCTAATCGAAGAAATTATTCATCGAAATGATCAAATTCGCAATTTTTCGATGGAACAGTGATTTTGTCCATGAACAGTATATGGTGATTTCAAATTCTTCTTTTTGGAGCTTAATTGATCAAGATTTGATGATAGATTGATTATGTGATTAGAGTCGAATTATTTGTAATCAATCACATTGTGTAATTTCAATTAATTTAGAAGAATTGTTCGATTTTGAGATTTTTTTGTTCGAAGTTTTTTTTTGTGTTGTCATCGAATTCTAGTATCTAGATGTTTTTAGACAAGATCATCAACTACAAAGTTGTTCAGAAGTGTTTTTCGAACATGTTCTCAAAGTTTCATCTCAAAGTTCGAAGAAATGTGAAAGCTTTAGTGATTTTCAGTTTTCAGACTCGACTTCACATTAGATCTGTGAAACGCGCAAGTTCATCGAAGAACGTGCAAGATTCATCTGAAGAACGCGCAAGCTGAAGAACGCGCAAGGATAGAGAGAAATGCGCAAATGTCGTCTGCGAGTTTTGATATTGTCAAATTCTTCTAAGTCCTAAAAGGCGCAAGATGAAGCGTGCGAGTTTGGGAAACGAGCAAGACGAAGCTTGCGAGTTTGATTAAACGCACAAGATGAAGCGTGTGAGTTTGGAAAACGCGCAAGACGAAGCTTGCGAGTTTGGGCGATTAACTTCCTTCAGTCTGCGAGTTCCATGCTTAGCGAGTTTTGATATTGTCAATTTTTTTCTAAGGCATAAAACGCGCATGTCAAGGCCTGCGAGTTTCAAGAACACACACATCATGTTTAGCGCGAAAGAACGTGAATAGTTCTTTGCGAGTTTACTTGTTCTGCGAGTTCTGAGTTTTTGCGACAAGTTACTATTTACACCTATTTTTGCGACAAGTTGCCTTATGAGATTTAACTGTCAAATTTTTCCTCAGATAAATCTTCTACCCTGCCTAGTAGTGTTTGCTACAAATTTCATCCTCCAACAAGCATACCAGATTAAGTTCTTAAGTTGAATTCCTATTCAACTCGTGGTCAAAGACAGATTTGATGTTATATACTGAAGATGCATTTTGGATGTCATGTCATAATCCAGACATATCATTCTTGTGAGCGTTAAGGAATGTGTTGGGTTTACTAAAGTTAAAAGTTCTCTTTATATGCACTCAGTCGAGGTTACTGTCCACATCAGATCTGATATTTCAGTTGATACTCCAAGAATAAGAGCTACTTTCAAGGGGGAGCCGGAGCTGTTTGAAGTTTAAGCAACGCTAAAGTTTTCCAAAGAAATCAAGAGGGAGAAGAGATGAAGTTGATAATAGATGATTCCTTTACAAAACTGTAGGGGGAGAATGTTAATATACTGTATTTAGAAAGTTTTGTAAAGTCATCCTCAGTGCAATAGGCTTTGTCATTAGCATAATGGGTTGGGCTAAAATGTGTAACATGGGTGATTGGGGTATAAATAGGAGATGTTTGTGATTTGTTTGTGACTTTCAACTTTACAATGTAGACATTAAAGCTTTGTAAGTGTTTCTAGAGAGAGAAACTCTTTCTCTCTCTAGGTTGTGAATAATACAAACTTTCCAACCCAATCTACCTCTTGTTCAATCTTTTCTACATTGATTAATTGTGAATTCATGACCTATCAGAAAGGAGTAGAAACAGAATGTTCACTTAATGAACGAAAATTAAAATACAATGCACTAAAATTAAAAATTGTTAGTGTATTTTATTGTATCGAAGATTTAATGTGAAAAGTCAAAGTCTGTAAAGTCAAACAATGTAAAAGTCTTTAAGAGAACCTTAGTGGTTTGAGAGAACCTTTGTCTTTAGAGTTTCAATAGCTTAAGAGAAGTAGTCTGGTATATAAACATGTAGCCTTGTGAGAGTTCTTAGAAGAAGCGTTCATTGTACATTGATATTGTGAGATATATGACACATACGTTTTCTCTCTCTACTCTCTCTCTAGAACATAATTGTTAAATCTTGAATTGATTGAAGTGTGCCTGATAATCTGGGATATTACATTTTCAATTAGTATCAGAGCGAGACAAAATCATATTCAAAAAGATCGTATAAAAAAATTTTGATCGATTTCTTGAAAAATTCAAGAACACGCATAACGGTTCTTGTTAATCACTGTTGAATCGAATTCAGTTTGATTTGTTGTGATTAGTGTGTAAAAATGATTTGATTGCATTCGATTTTTGTTCTAGATCATTTCTTATTCAAATTGTTTCAAGAATTACTCACAAATTCAGATTCAATTTCTGAATTTTTGGATTTTCTTGAAAATATATCGAACTTTGTAATTCGAGATTGATATGTAATTTCTTTGATTTGATCATTTTAGTTGTATTAGAAAAGTGTTCTAAATGATGAATAGACAAACCCTATGCAATCTCATGTCTTATTTGCAGGTTATTCAAGTTTTTGGGTCTAATTTGTGAGGTATAAGTCAAGAACGCGCTAGATTCATATTTCGCGCAAAGCAAGAACACGCTAACCTGAAGAACACGCACGATGAAGATGATCAAGCATTCTACAAGTTTTTGTGTGGTTCGCGCATAAAGTTGAGTACGAGAATCTAGTTCACGCACAAAGCTGTTCGCGTGAAGTGATAAAACGCACACAAGTCATTTGCGAGAAGTGGAATGAACAGTGACATGCGAGTTCATTAATTTAGCGAGTTTCTACTTAGAGAGTTCTTAGTTTGGAACGCGCTAAATACATGGTTTGTGTGTTTCCATTCATCTGCGAAGTTTAAGTATTCAAAATTATTCTAAGTCCAATTCACGCACGAAGTTCTCTGCGAGAAGCTACTTCGCGCACAACCTTACGTGCGAGTTTCTTAATACGCGCACGAAGTGGTCTGCGAGTTTCTCAAACGCGCATAACACGTTTAGCGATAATTAGTGTGAACAGTGCTTTGCAAGTTCTTATAGTTTGCGAGTTTCAAGTGTGTACGAGTTCTGGAGATAGAATTTTTTCTGAGATTATTTTTCACGTGGTGATCTAAGTTTGACTTTCAGTCAACTTTTCTGAATTGTTTGGGAACGATCATTCATTTCAAGTTCATTTATCATTCAAGATGCCAACTAAAAATGAGAGAGGAAATACTATACTGTCAGCCAGAGATGTTGTTGTCATATACATGCCTGAGATACCATCAATTGAGGCTGAACGAGACAAGATGAAAATTCAGAATGCAACCCTTCTAAATCAGATTCAAGAGTTTAAATATAAATTGTTAAACTTTGATAAAACTCCTATATGTGCTAAATGTACTAATAATTCTCAATCTAATTTTGCAGGTATCATAAAGGCAAGAGAGAAAGAAATTAAAAAGAAAGAGAAAGAAATTAAAGAGAAAGAGAAAGACATTAAAAGGAAAGATGATATGATTAAGACTACTGAGAAAGTAATCCAACTCAAAGAGTCAAAGATAACCAATCTTCAAAGCCAACTGAAGACAACTGAACAAAAATCATCAGAACTGTAAGCTGAATTAGTTGAGCTTCAACAGAAGTTTAAGGCTTTTGAAGATAAGATATCTGCTTTGGAATCAAAGAATGCTGATTTGATTAAAAGCTTTCAAGCAGATAAAGAGAAAACAAATCTGGAGAAATCTTCTACTCCAAAGTTGTCTGACCTTTCAAAGAAAGCTATCCAAGAGAAGAAGGATCTTGAGCTTAAATGCATTAAACTCTCCAAGCAAGTGTCAGAATTTGAAAAGATTTTAATTACTGAAAGAGACACATTTGCTAAAGAGAGAAAAGTTCTTGAAGACAAAATTGTTGAATTTCCCAAACAAATCTCAGTTCTACAAGACTTACTTGAGAAATAAAAGAAAGTTTTTCAAGAAAAGAAAAAGTCTTTTGAGATTGAAAAGAAGAAATCTGAAAAGAGAAATGTTGGGATCTTCAATGAAATTTCTGATAAAACCAAGAACTTGGAAAAAGATTTTGAGCAAGAGCGTCAAATCTTTGAAAATGAAATATATAAGCTCTCATCCAAGATATCTGTTCTATCTTCAAATTTTTAAAAAGAACAGATGGCTAGAACTGATTTGAAACAAAAGTTTGACACACTTACTGCTGAAAGAAACATTTTATCCAAAAAGATAAATGACTTGGAAGCTGCAAATGTTAATTTGTCAGAAAAGATTTCAGCTGATGTGATTGATCAATCACCTGTTGATAATTCAACAGAATCAGTCTGTTCTTTCAAAACAGTTTCAAGTTCCATTAATGAGAAAAATGTTTTCAAAAAGAAAAATGTCAAACCAAATATTGTCAAATCAAATCAGATTCGTCCATCTAATCTGTTTTATGAAAAATTTGTTGATGATCCAGCGAACTTTTATGTCAAATCTCTTGGAAAGCATTCTAAGAAAGAACAAATGGTATGGAGAGTGAAAGTTTCTCCTGATGAGAAAAAGAAGGACAAAGTATCTGTATCCACATCCAATGCCAAAAAGAACAGTGTGCATAAACGTAAATCTTTTGGTAAACCTGATATGTTTTACTCTACTAATCATCTTATCAGGTTGGCTGAAAAGAAAATATGTTGTTCTTACTGTGGAGCACATGACTTTGTAAGTAATAATTTTGTCAATTACTGGTATGGTTATTATTATGTTACCCCAAAAGAACTGCAACTAATACATCAGGACCCAAATACCAGTGGGTACCAAAAGCTAAATCTGTGTTGCAGGCACCCAAGGTTTAAGGGGGAGCAAGAACATAGGATCTTCAATAATTCAGTTCAAGACCCGCACCTTAATGTCAAGAGTTATGGTTTCTGATTACAACATATCAGGACCCGGACTTTAATGTTAAAGGACTATGACTTCTAGATAAAACAGTCTAGGACTCGATCTTTAATGTTTAAAGATAAGGATATTTTAAAAATATCCAGGGGAAGCTTATCTGAATATAAATCATTTTATCATGATTTGAGGGGGAGCTTAAATGTAAGTATCTTCTAATCTAGATCTCTGATTGTTTGAAAGAAGAACAACTTTCAAGCATGAAAAATATTTTCTTAAATGTTAAAACCACTTCTGGTTCTTAAAAGATTTCATAAATTTAGAAGTGTGATTTTTAAATGTTTTTCATTATTGAGCTTTAAAGTTTAACTGACCGTGTGTTTCCAAAGATCAATACTTGTGTACTATCTTATCTATATACTGCCAAGTATTCATACACACCGGTTCAGTACTTCATATTGATTTTGTTATTACCATGTATCAAAAGTTTAATCTTTCTATGGTAATACTCCCGTTTGTTATTCATTTTTGTTTGAATCAGACATCATTTCATTATTACATGTGCTTTCATTGTTAATATGTTTATATATTGTTCACATAAACATCTTACGTCTTTGATTTCCCAAAATATTATTCTTCATGAATTTTGATCTGATCTTAATCATTGTCAGATTCTCAAAACATTTCTATTCTTTTATGATTATTCATTCATACAAAGTTTTGAGAAATCTTAAATGTTTAACATGCTCAAATTTCATTCTTATCTTTAATGAGCATACATATACTGACAAATGATTTCTTGCACTTAAAAAGTCAAGAAAATCATTGAGCAACACATTCTTTTAGGATAAATACATGGGATTCAATGTGTGAGCTTAAATGACTTCCATGGATTCACGTAAACCAGTGTTTCCTACCCCGGAAGTAATCCTTTGAGTTTTTTGAGGGGAGAGGGGTCAAAAGATTGAGTGTTGGTGTGTGATGAGGTAAAATGGAAAAGAGATATTGGTTATATGTGAGCTTAAAAAATTAAAAGAAAGAGGGTGTGAGATCAGAGTTAAAAGAATATCAAACTCTGCACCAAATCTTTCTGAGTCGGGCAGCCACATAAACTGTTGTTTCACAATTCTTCGTGAACGACATTGAAAAAGGTACCTAGCCCATGCCATCTCTTGCATACAACCCCACCAACTACTCATTCTTTTCTTAAAAAGAGAATGTTTCATATTTTCTGGGGAAGCAGCACATAATATATTGGTTCTTCACTCGGAAGATACTGATATTGAAAAAGAAGGAAAGTTGCCCCACCTTCGACCATTTTTCATGCACGTTGAGTCTATGCATAACCTTTGTTGTCACATTGGTTTACATAATTTTGAGCCTAAACAACAATCATTGTGCTAATTCTTTCATAACACAAGCACGAGCACACAGAAAATATGTTTTTCTGTCAGAACATTCATAGAAAATACCTTGTGTTTGTCAATGATTGAATGGAAGTCCTGGGGAGTCAACATCAAACCAACTACTTAATTTGTATATTCGTTGTACACAGTAACTTTGTGTTACTGACAGACATTCCTAACTGTTTCATTTGTTGATTCAGGGTTACAACTCATAGTTTGTTTGAAATTGAAAAGATTCAGATGAATACTTTTATGAATTGATGGCTCATTATCAGATCAGTTGGGGGAGAATGTTCATACATTACCAGAAGAGATCATGAAGTCGGTTCTAAATTGATTAATTGAGGGAGAAGTTTCAAAGACCGAGCTGACTTTGAAATAAGTTTTGATGATTTTGATTCTCACAATTCATCAAAAAGGGGGAGAAATTCTAAAGTCATAATTTCAAAGTCATAAAGAGATGTCAAAGTGACAAAAGAAGAGATTTTATGAAGAAAAAGGAGAGATATTTTCTGGAATTTCAACTTTAAGACAGATGAAAGTTTGAATGAAATTTTGATTCAAAAGATTCTGAAGAAACAAAGATGATTCGAGAAAGTTTGTTTTTCTGAAGATGATTCAAAGTCTGTAATGTCAAAGTTTAATGTGAAATGTCAAAGTCTGTAATGTCAAAGTCTGTAAAGTCAAACAATATAAAAGTCTTTGAGAGAACCTTAGTGGTTTAAGAGAACCTTTGTCTTTAGAGTTTCAATAACTTAAGAGAAGTAGTTCGGTATATAAACATGTAGCCTTGTGAGACTTCTTAGAAGAAGCGTTCATTGTACATTGATATTGTGAGATATATGACAGATATGTTTTCTCTCTCTACTCTCTCTAGAACATAACTGTTAAATTTTTAATTGATTGAAGTGTGCTTGATAATCTGGGATATTACATTTTCAAAAACCAATCTGTTTTAGATGATCGAGAACAAAGACGTATTGCACCGTAAAACATGTCCTTTAGGGTGCGTTTGGTACGCAGACATGACAGGACAGAACAAGATAGAACAGGACAGGACATAACAATTGTCCAGCGTTTGGTAAGACATAACAGGACGGAACAGGACAGGTTAATGACCAATTTACCCCTGATGACCTATTTAGTACTTTTTTACCACATAATCAAGAACAATAAATGGAGTTTTGTCAACAAAATGCAAACAAGAATCACAAGAACAATGAACGGAGTTTTGTCAACAACATGCAAACAAGAATCACAATTTGAGTTTTATCTAAAAAAAAACAAGAAAACTTTATGTTTATAATTTTAGAATAAAAAACATAAACTAGTTAGATACATAAACCTAATATACATACGTCTGCAGACATGGATAAAAAGAAATAAAGATAATATAAACCAATATACATACATCTGCAGACATGGATTGAACTCATATTACCCAATATACAATGGAAACAAAAAATTGACAGACATGGATTCAAAAAAGTGCAGACATGGATTCAAAATTTTTGAAGAAAATAATGGCATAAAGCACCTTTGTAATGGAAGAAAAGTGCAGACATGGATTCAAAAAATTGTCAGAAAATAGAAACAGAAAATCGATAATGGCAGAAATCGGAGGAAACAATGGCATAAATCGATTAAAAGGAATCGATCAGGAGAAACTTACCTAAGGAGTCGATTGAGAAGATATTAGAAACAGGAATCGATATTCAGACCTTAAACAGAGAAAATCGCGCCATCAGAGATCGTTGAGAAGAAATCGATCGAGAAAGCCCGATTAAACAGAGCTCGATTGGATTCCTCGGTTTTCTGGTTGGTGTCGATGAGAAAATTGTACCTGGTTGGAGCCGATGAGAGATGGAGATGGGCAAGAGGGAGGCGATGGAGGCTTACGTGAATTAGGTTTTCTAAGTTTCAGGGGTGTAATGGTAAAATGTCATCTTGTTCCATCTAGTTCTAGGGGGTTGAGGGTGACCTCACGTGTCCCACTTTTGTTCTAGCGTGTTCCACATTAGGACACACCAAACGTGGGACAAGTCTGTCATGTTCTGTCCTGTTCCACTCTGTTCTGCGTACAAAATGCACCCTTAAGGTTTTATACGACCACTCCTAGGTTGTGAGTCATGGGTCGCAAAGCCCCAGGATTTGATGCAGTATTGATTTATGTTTACCAACAACAATGGTAATAGAATAGAGCAAAGTCTATGCCAAAAGTAGGACAAAACGTGAAGGCGGAAGCCAAGGAAAAACGAGAGAGAAGAGAGCAAATCCGTTTTATGTTGTGTTTTTATGTGAAGGGTTTAACCCAATATTTATACTGGGTAAAATCCCAAAAACGTGGCTTTATCCCCACCCCCAAAAAATGTGGCTTTATCCCCAAGATTAGGAGCCTTATCTTGGATGTTGGATACTAAGTTTCCAACTGATTTTATAAACACATTTTTTTAATTTAATTAAACCATTTAAATTTGAAATTTTGAAACTAAATAGACATAAAAATCAGAACTTTATTTGCTCTTAAAAATGAAGAATACTAATCTTTATTTTTCTCTGAACTTTCAGTAAAAATAAACTCAAGAGCTCAATGCGAGGCTCCTTAGCTCCGATGCTAAGTGCAACTCCTCATGCCACTCCACAAATCTCGCACTCACGTCCGCGTGTGCATTGGACCTTCTACTCACAACCCCCACCATAAGCCCATCAACTATTTCAAAGCCTAACGGTGGGTGGGCAATGAATTATAAGGTCCTTTTAAATCTTTCTTTCCATCTATGTGGGATGGAGGAAAAATTCCAACTTTCACTAAATTTCATATTCCAACATTCTTGAGGCCGCTATCATAGCTCCCATCCCCCGACCTCTTGATCGATTTGTAAATTCAGGTATTTCTCATAGTCCATTTGAACTTTACATCGAACCCTAATTTGTAAAATATGATAATGAAATTGGTTCATGAAATTGTTTAATTTCATAAAATTTTGTCATATAATTCTTATTTTGATGAAATTGTTTCATATATTTGTGTTTTTTTATGTAAAAATAAAATTGTTTCATGCATTTTCTCATTCTGATGAAATTGTTTCATGCATTTTCTCATTTTGATGAAACTTTTTAATTTTTACATAAAAAACACAAATATGTGAAACAATTTCATCAAGAAAAGGTTTATATAAAACAATTTATCATAATTTACAAATTAATGAAACAATTTCATTAACTTAACCAATGAAATCGACGGTTCCCATGGTTTTCAAAATTAAGGTGGTTTCCAAATGAAACTACCCGTATATATATATATATATATATATATATATATATATATATATATATATATATATATTAAGGTTCTAAATGGCGTGAGACGTGGCGTGGCGGCGAGGCCAAGCCTCAAGCCTTAGGAGCCACGGCGAAGCCATGGCGTTTTCAAGATGTGACTTATGGCGTCAAATTTCTAATTTGTATATAATATTATACATAAAAACATATGTTTTGGTGTGTTACTTAATGAGTTAATAGTATTAAGCAATTTTAATTAGGTTATATATATTTAAAACGTGCAAATAAAACATTAAAAACATAAATAAAAACCAAATATCGCATTACAAAAAATGTGCATTAGGGCATGGCGTGCCACGGGCTTAACGTGGCGTGAGACACAAGCCTTGGTGCCATGGCATGCCATGGCGGCTGTGCGGCGAGTTTTTTAGAACAGTATGATTGGGTTCATTTGAGAAATGCTAAAAATATGAGAAATAAAGAAATGATCCTAGCCTTTTATATGGTCAACATTTGCAGCTTTGACCGTGAAGCACCGGATAATTCCTTGTGTGGTTTGTAGAAGATAGAGGTGTAGTTGCATTAAATACGCGACACGAGTTCATATATGAACCTGTATGATTTACATATGAATTATATGTTCATATATGAACCAGTGTAATTCACATATGAATCTGTTAATTAGTTCAACTTAGTTTATATGTGAATCAGTTAATTGGTTCATATATGAATCACAAAGGTTCATATATGAATCACAAAGGTTCATATATAAATCAGTTAAAAAAGTTCATATGTGAATTACACTGATTCACATGTGAACATACAGTTCATATGTGAATCATACAGGTTCATATATGAACTCGTCCCGTGTATTTGTAAAAATTACGAAACTGTCTTTTCTATTTTTGGAATAGTCGTAACTTTTGACCAGTCGAAGTCGTAATTCTTGACCAGTCAAAGACGCAACATTTCACCGGTTAAAGTCGGTCTTGACCGAATGATAGGCTAGGATTACTTCTATATTTCTCATATATTTAGCATTTCTCAAATGAACCTCTCCCTATATATATATATATATATATATATATATATATATATATAGACTTGAGATCATGTGAGACCATGCCATTTCCGTGAGACCCGTGAGACCATAAAAATAACACTAAACCTTCACAGCAAAAAACTGTGAAGGTATTATAAAGGTAAACCTTCACAGTGTTTTTATTGTGAAGGTTTGCTGTTTTTCGTTCCTTCACAATGAATCGCTGTGAAGTTTTAGTGTTATTTTATGGTCTCACCGGTCTCACGAAAACAAGTTGGTCTCACGTGAACCCAACCCTATATATATATATATAAATATATATAGATATATACTAGTTGGCTACCCGCGCAATACGGCAGGATGCCAAACCTTTTTTTGTAAAATCGAGCATATGAAGTTTATGATCATTATTAACTTTAAATTTTATAATGATATTTTGACCAAAGATTTGGAAAGTTTTTATTGTTCTTAGGTTATTTAATAATGGTTTTCACTTACTGCAACTCATAATTAACCACAAAAAAACTCTAAATTCGCGTTTAAACAAAATGGAAATATAAAAGTCTGTAATAATATAAACTATACCTATAGAATACGATAAGGTATCACTTGAATCATCCATATGTAGACATGCCCTGTAAGAAAAGTCTTATGATTATAATGGATACATACCACATGTGTTGTAAAAAATGTGTAATAATAAGTAGAGTTGTACCTTATTAATCGCGTAAGACTTCTTGATACACCACGTTTGATGTATAGACTCCGGCACTCTTGAATTTTTTGGCAGGCTTTATTAATACCTTTGTATTTTCGCGAGATGTCCCTCTTGACAACGCCACATAAAGTTGGTCGTGCGAGAATACTGATTCTGGTAGATATACACCTACATTAGAAATGGTTTGTCCTTGAGCTTTGTTGATTGTCATTGAAAAGCTAAGTAGGACTGGGAACTGTTTTCTCTTCAATTTGAAAGGGAACATGTTATCTTCAGATGGACAAAGAGGAATTCTCGGAAAAAATACCCTCTTTCCAGCATGTTGACCAACTACTATTTCTGCGTCGATTACGTTCTGCTGAAAACCTCTACATATCAATCTGGTGTCATTACATAAGCCATTAGAGGGATCGATATTCCGTAATAGTATTATTGGGCATCCGATTTTGAGTCAGAGGTAATGAGGGGGAAAACCACTAACAGTCAGCGAGTTTAAGAACTCCATTGGATAAAAGTTATTCCTGTCATCTTCTGCTTCATCAAAACTATAGTAAACCTTTTCATCTCCGCAGAACCTATCAATCAACTTATCATTAATTTCATCAACATTCTCATTTTTTGTTGACAATATTTCCCTCGAAATGATATAATCTGAATCGGCTCCATTGATTTGCAGAGATGGAAATATTGTGTCAATCAGATCATTCTTTGATTTAGCTTTATCAGTATAAGAAATGGCCATGTCATCAGGTATGTGTATAAAGCTTTCTTCTAATGCCACCTCATCTCCATCACCCACTCGTAATAGAAAATCTGAAAACCATGGATCATTTTGTGCTCTCATGGTAAGAGTTAACCGAATCTTTCTTATTGAAGACCAAAGGGGTGACATTCGTAGGCTTGAATCTACAATCTGTGCTCGGGTTCCACGTCGCATGATTGGTAAGACCTTTCTAAAATCACCACCCACAACCATTATTTTCCCACCGAATGGAAGTTTCACCCCTGTGATATCTTGCATTGTTCGACCAAACGCCTCTACCGCCTGCCTCTTAGCCATCGACGTTTCATCCCAAATGATTATTTTTGCATCCCGTAGCAATTGAGCAGTTCCGTTTTGTTTTTTTATGTTACACATTGAGTTGTTATCAAGATTGAGAGAAATCTTAAAACAGGAGTGAGCTGTTCTCCCCCAGGCATATTATTAGCTGCAACACCTGAAGAGGATGTGGCGAGTGCAATGAGACCATGAGAACGAATGTTGGCTAGCAATCCTTTGTACAAAAAAAAATCCAGTCCTCCTGGACCATCTATGAAAAACACGCCCGAACAATCATTGTCTACGTGCTTCATAATCTCCTCGTATGCGTACCTTTGGTCGCAATTAAGGGAGTCTTTGGCACGTAAATGTTCGTCTTCCACTCTAATGGAGTATTCCTCTTGTACCTCACGAAAAATTCAAAACTGTACATTGGCATCTGCATTTATCTTTGGGAGATCAAAATCATCAAGATTTTTACGCATCGATTGTAGAAAGGTTGTGATGTCAGTTAGGACCATATCCTGAACTCGGTCAGGACCTTCGCACTGTCGACTATAATCTTCTGAAAGTGAATCGTAATGGTCATCCCACAACTTGCGAACATCTCCTGGCTCACAATAAATCAGTATCGTCGCAAATAACCTGCTAAGATCATTGGGGAACTGAAACAAAAAAGCCTATGTAAGACATTGTGATAAGTTATCATCTGTCTCTATTAAGCCTCTCTCAAGTGCTTTTCGAAACGTGGGGTGTAATATGTAATTCACCGTGTATAGATCTTCAAAAGATGTAGGCCCACTAATATGAGACAAAAGTAAGCACAGGTAGTATCGTTCTCCTTCGGCGGGATTAGCATAAACCAAGCGCCCTATCATTGATCCTTGTTTTCTCGGATTCCAATGACGTAAGCTCGCATTCCATGTGTAATGCTTAGGAAAGTCTTTGTACAAATATTGTCATGAACTCTCATCCTCATTGTTTCTATCAAAAAAGGCGGTCAACATTGTTCGTTTCCCTCTCTCTCTAGCAACAATATCTGTCATTATATCAACATCTTTGAACCTAACCACCTGCTTGTTAGGGAGATGGAGTTGCAAAGCCATCACATAAGGCTGAATTTGAGAAAGTGCAAAGCTAAAAATGCGCCACATTGCCTCTGAAGGTGAGACATAACGTGCATCTTGAAACCTCTTAATCTCATTAATAACATGTTGTCCTTCGTCTGGATCCATATGCATAACTTGTTGATCATGGCCCTTGTAGATATACTTGAATAGATACTTCACATATGTAATGCTTGAGCAAGCCTCAACATTAATATGGCAGTTGAACATCATTAACAACTTGGGGTTATACGGGATGACCCATCTATTATCCAGTGTATTGCCCCGCACATTTACATCCCTTCCAAGATTTCTTCTCCGATACAACAGATATGAATTCTCAGTCTGTGTCGTCTTATCGTTGAATTGCCTAGGGTATCTGAAACAACATTTTTTTGGCTCACCTTGCATGCAAGGACTGTATGGTCGTAATTGACCACAAGGACCGTGCATCATGTGTTGGACAACCAACTGATGCATTTGAGGATACTTTATCGGGTCTGGAATTTCAGCACACACAATCTTGTCGTAATGATCTGGATTGGTCATTTTGTCCTCAGGTCTTATTATAAGGAGGAAATGTGCATGTGGCAAACCACGCTTCTGAAACTCAATGACATAACCATATGCCCTGACAATGCCAAGGATATCCTTCTAGAAGAGTTGGTCCTTGAGATCCTCTAATTTGGCACGAAAAATTCTTGCAACAAGGTTTGTTCAATCTTTTGCAGTCTGACCGGGCAATAACTCTTTAAGGATTTCAGTCCATTTTGGATTGCACATCATTGTTAGGAATATATTGGGTTTCCCGTCATCTTGAACTAAAGCCATG
Source organism: Arctium minus (assembly GCA_954870635.1). Lineage (NCBI taxonomy): Eukaryota > Viridiplantae > Streptophyta > Magnoliopsida > Asterales > Asteraceae > Arctium > Arctium minus. Next base: position 132,036,921 of record OX941080.1, on the reverse strand, counting down.
GCATCCAAAAATCGTCTTCACATGTCATGCGAACCTCCTATAAAACTTGCAGGCAACACAACACGTTGTCTAACTCTACTTGGTTGAACCTCACCGACATTAACGCAATCCACGATGCCTTGATATAAATCCGCTCTTATTTTGGTTTGGTTAAGTTCACAAAAAGGCAAACGTGAAGTCTCAATCTTGATGTAGGTATTTACCACGAATTGTTGTAGCAATCTTCCCCCCAATAGAATTACATTCGCATTTTCACGGATCTGGAACTTGTAACAATAGTATTCCCGCATTGCTACAGTACTCCTACCCCGTCTTGCATGAGTGTCTGTGTAATATTTTGCAACATTTAAATTGATGTTATCTATATTTTCAAAATTATTTACCTTATTCTTAAAGCTTGCGATTAAATTCGTACCTTCTGAATCTTCCTCCATGATTTCGTTGTCATCAACAACTTCATTTATAGACACTCCATATCTTGGAATTTTGGAATGCCACCCAGACTCACCGTTGGGAAAAAATAAAGGATAAGACAATGGATCATAACAACCGAGGTGGGCTTGAATTTCTTGGCTATAATCAGACCTCCCGTACACAATAATACTTCTCCTATATGCAGTTATATTATCATTGCCTTCAACCCAAATTCCAGCAACCTACAGAATGACATAATAGAATATATTGTATAAAAGCGAGGTAAAAGCATATAAGATAAAAATAATCATTTGTATTCAAACCTCAGATGTAGTAGGCCGATTGTATACCCTCTGGTCAAGTTCCACTGATGCATTCAAAGTGACTCTATAGTTGTCAAGCGGTCGTAATTTTGCAAGGCTTCAAAATGTTCTCACATACGGGTTCGTAGCAAGAACACGCGTCAAAATTTCGATTATACTTCTATCAAGATTGGGCCATTGGAGTCTATGTTCAAACTCAGACTCAGCATCATAAAAATATAGTTGTAAATACCTAGGTTGTCCATCCCTTGGAACTAACTGATCAATATTATGATATATTCCTCCGTGTGCACGAAAAGTATATACCCCATATGTAATATTATTCATTGTCTCATCCAAAGTTACACCCATCGATGTGAAAGAAAAGTTGGTGTTGTACGCACGTATGTTATGCTTGAATATTTCGCCCAATCGAGATTGTGATGTGAAGAGATTGTATAATTCTTCGGGAATGGGGGAGTATGCTAACCTTGTCTTCTCACTCATGCAACAAAAGGAAGGGAATTCAAATCTGAATTGTTTTGCTCCGCAATGAGTACATGCAACTTGTTCCTTCAAAATGCGATTTCCTTAGGTATACCCTTGTAAATATAATCATAAGGATCTTCCAGGAGGATTTCATTTGGGTTCGACGAATTGACAATGACCTCGGTGCTTCTTTGTGTGTTAACACCCATTCTCATCATGTTTTTTCTTTATTTCGTTGATAATAATTTATGTTACAAGTTCTCTTCCTCTCAGCAAGAACTACTGCACTATCTGGTGTCCCTTCGGTAACTAAATCATCATGAAGTCGAGTTTCGCATGATGTAGTATGTTCTTGCAATGTTCTTGATTGTAGATGTCCCTTAGTTGTTGCGGTGAAATTGGTGACATTAGCTACTTCTTGCCTTTTGTTAATCTCTTTTTGTCGTGCATAGTATTCTCGATTGTATTGTTTTCGTTTTTCTGTAACAAAATGAATTTTAATAAAATGCATACACATAAATATCTTGTTCTTATTTCCATAGACTAAACATACCTTTTTGTTCATCTACATCAACTTGGGAGACATCACTATTTGCATGTTTTCTCAGCTTTTGTCATGCATTATATTCTCTATTGTAATTTCTCCGTTTTGCTGCAACATTACCCTTATTCGTATCTATATCACCTTGTGTAACATCATTGTCACTTTCCTCGTTTACAATCCTCATTTGACACTGTAAATTTACATAAAAAGTAATATATAGTTTAACAATATCATGTTACATTGTACTTAATTATCATTGCAGTTATTGGTATGTTAGAAATTATCATTTGGTGCAAAATATTTTGATGATTGCACCAAATATCATCACCAAATCTAACGACATCAAATATTTATAAAAACATCAAATAGAAAAATCTCATGACGCCAAAAATACAATCACATTAAATATGTTCAACAACAACAAATGTCAAATATCATTTCGAAATGAAAAACCATAAATTTGTCTAAAGAGAACAAATACCAATCATCATCGACAAATACAGTCACACCAAAAATTAATAACATGTCTTCACGCAAAAAGATTATCACCAAATGTTATCAGAACATATAAAAATACACATCACGATCTTAATAGCCCCACCTTTTTCTTTGTTTAACTCTAATAACATCCGCTTCCGGCATCTTTGGTTCAACATCGACTCTCGTTAACTCCGTAGAAATCAAAATATTCACTGAAAATTTTAGAAATATTAAATTAATATATTTAAGAAATCATGGTATAGAAAAAAATTATGTTAAATAAACTTATTACGTACTTGTCTCCAAGTGGATAAGTTTAAGCCGAGACACATAAATTATTGATTTTTCTTTGATTGCACGAGCAATCAATATAGGACGTGTACGCGGAGTATCTTTCAGTTTCATCTTGATTACATGCCCCCTGTTCATAATTCAACGTTTTTAAAGTTTCCAAATCGTTAGTGTTATATATATATATATATATAGGTTCACGTAAGACCAAGCTGTTTCCGTGAGATCGCGTGAGACCAAGCCTTAAAACATGAAACTTCACACCGAAACACTGTGAAGGTAAAAAACATTCGAACCTTCATAATGTAATCACACTATGAGGGTAAAAAAACCTAAACCAAGTTAAAAAAAATCAAACCTTCACAGATAAAAGACTGTGAAGGTATATCCGAACCTTCACAGTGAAGACGCTGTGAAGGTAAAAAAAAACGAACATTCACAGCGAAAAACACCGTGAACGTAACATTTATGGTGTTTTCCCTATGAAAAGTTCGATTTTTTTTTACATTCACAGTTTTTTGGTGTGAAGTTTCATACTTTAAAGTTTGGTCTCACCGGTCTCACGGAACTGTTTGGTCTCACGCGGACTTAAGTTTATATATATATATATATATATATATATATATATATATCTAAAATTTAGTATAAATAATTGTAATATATGCACTTACGTCGCGTCTTGTAAAAAATTTCACATGAACCAACGCGATAGACATTTTTACAACGTAGATAAGTTACCCGTCCTCCAGCGATGACTTTGCCAACAACATCTAAAATTTATTTAATACTAAAAAAACTAAATTCTAGATATTATATAATATTATTTTTAAAAAAATAAAGATATAAACATAATTTTAACAGACTGTTTAATTTGACCAATCAGTGTTTTCCGAGTCTTCGTATCCTCCTGAACCGTTTTAAGTGTTGGGACCAACGGATAGAACACAAACCCATTTGCGATCGATGTCACACGGTAACGGAGTAAGCCTTGTATTATGGTTTATGCGAATCACCCAATCGTCATGGGCAAAAGCGTATCACTCGTAGGCCGGGGGATCTTCGTACAACTCTTCAACTTGAAAATGATGCAACAAATACACGCCACCCTCCAAAGTGTAAAGTCTGTAAGACGCTAATAAACTGTGGGGGATTGTTGCTACCATTTTTTGTCTCTATTATATGATAACACATTTAATAAAATAATGTACCACTATAATAATTCATAAAATTTAATTCAAGATTAAGTATTTGCAACTTACATTTCTATCGAGTAATATTAGAAGCAACCTCTTCTCGTTAACATCATTCCAAATATAGTCCACCCGGACAATAGTTATGTTCCACCATCTAAAATGTTGATTGAGTGGTGCAAAATCTTCAACATTCCAATGACAATCCATTTTCTAGATTAAAAAAAAACCTTATATATTAAATAGAAAAATAATCCCTTAAAAACCAACTTCTTTTTCAACCGTTTTCTCTAAAATTGGTGTCCAGATCTGGCATAATTAACCCATTTGAATCAAAACCAAACATGTAAACCCATCATCTTTGGGTCCTAATGAGTAAAAATTCACAGGACAAATGGGTTGATAGCTTTCATAAAAGAATATCAAACTGGACATCATAGAAAATCAAGGACAAATAATTTCAATTTTGTTTTTATGTATAAACCATACTTCATAAAGTACCAAATTAACAATTAAATTGAAGTCTTACATCCACGAAAATACTACTTTTGTTTTTAACTAAAAATATGTCAATTTACGTAGAACAATTCTAAAAATATCACAATCAACATAAAGCTTAAATCTTTCACATACTGGAATAGGTTTACAATTTCATTTAGCTTTTTGGGGAGTTCTTTAATGGGTTTTAAGAACATTTGGTTCAGATGAAAATTAGGGAGACGATTTTATGGGTATTGATTGAAATGTGATTGATTTGATAAGTGAAAGTGGGAAAGTAAATTCAAGATTGTACAATTGCAATTGGTTCTGCTTTTCTAAACAAAACAACTTGCAAGAATACAAAGTAAAACAATTCAAGACAATTGAAATTGGTTATGCTTTTCAAAACAAAACAACTTGCAAGAAGACAAAGTAAAACAATTCAATTAGAAGAAAATAGCATTGAACAGTTAAAGTGCATACATATATAAGTGAAAAAGTGGTGATAAAAAAGATGATTGTAACGATAATAATAGGAGATCAGGAAATTTAACATTAAATCATTCGAGAAAAAGATGCAGATTCATGAAAAGTGATCCAGAGAAAAACCAATGATCACATATATAAGTGAAAAAGTGGTGATAAAAAAAGACTTATCAAGGATATCAAGAAAAGGGGGATGAAGTATACCTCGTCACCTTGCCCAAGGTTTGAACGTTCCATCTCCTAATTACAATAACAAAATCAAATAAGTCAATCAGGCAAAAAACAGATGCAGAAAAAAAACATATGCAGATATAATTAAAAAAAGTGCCAAAAATGTACCTCATCACCTTGCCCTAGCTTTGAACGTTCCATCTCCTAATTACAAAAAACAAAATCAATCAAAGCTACAATTATTAGTACTCCTTACATAGCGAAAAACCCAAACCAAATCAGTCTGAATATGAAAGGAGATAACAGAAATCGAAGAACCCAAAATTGACTTTGCTATCTACCATCCAGAACCATAGTAATAAATGAAGAACCAAACAGATAAATGAAGAACCAAACTTAAGAAAAACACTAAAAAAACCTCACCATTTTTGTTCCAAGACAACTCAATGTTCTAACTGATTGAAAGGAATTCAATCCCATCATATTCCACCAAAAATTAAATGTAGGTGTGACAAATGTTTGCCTAAATTTAGATGATTTGAAAAAAAACCAACACAATAGATGAATCCAACTTTATACAATCTTGTTCTTTAAACAATTAAGTCTTTATTGAAGAGACATGATCAACAAAGCAATGAAAAAAGTTCAGGTGTTCATCATTCTATAGAGAATATGGACAAACGAACCCAATGAAATAGATTTTAAAAAATACAATAACGAAGATAATTAACAGTCTATGCTTAAATTAATGAATTCAAATAAGCGCAAAAACTTAATTGAATAAAAATAAATTGCAAGTGTGCAGTAAAATTGTAGGAGTAATCTTAAGCATATAATTATACAGCTTACGAAGAAGAAAATCACCTGGAAAATGGAAGCAACATGATCTTAAACATATAATTACAACTGGAACAATTCCATGTTTTTAAAACACAAAAGTTAAAACGAAACCCAATAACACACAAAATTTGGGTTATTTGGTTGTCGGATTAAACTGTTTGGTTAACCCAAAGAAAACCGTAAGAAAATCATATGTAAAAACGTACCTCAAAAGTTGAACCGATTGAGAGAAGCAGACCCCTAGAACCCTTGAAGAACAAACACAAAACAAAACAATTTGAACACCAGATCCATACTCATAAGAAAAAAATTCAAATCATATTCTTTCTTCTATACGCACTTGATTCTAAGTAACATCTCATAGTTTGCATTTCATATCAATCTCTTCAAATAAATGTTGTATCCAAAGTCTTAAAAACTGTTTAATTATTTATGAAACTACTTGTGTATCTAGACAATGCAGCGGGATGTAAATTTACACTGTAAACCAAAAATGAAAAAAAATCAAATGCAGACATCCCTCATTTAAAAGGAAAACCCGATACTATATATTTTTTTACATAAAAGTGCAGACACAATGACATGTACAAATGAGCAAATGGTCATAATAATACTGATCTCCTGGTTAAATATTGCTCCGCAATTATAGAACTCCATGGCTGATTCTAGATTCTTTTGGCAAAACATTAAATTTTTCATCCCCAAAAAACATATGGAAAACTTTGCAGTTTCTTTTTTAGTTTCATCTTAGTTGATAATATTCTTTTAAATGTGACTTGTGTTGTTATATACAAACAAAGAACCAAGAAAACTCACATGGTTTTAAGTGTTTGTAGCATGATATATATGATGATAATGTGTTTCATGTAAAGCATTACTTGCTTAATTAATCTATAATTTTGAATTGATTTTCCTTCTTTGTTGGCAATTTATACTAACACATATGACGTTAGAAACCAAAAATCACGAAAGTGAAACTCACTTTGACATTATAACAAACAGTTCATGTGCGCCAATGCTAGTGACCCAAATTCAAGAAAAACTTTGCAAAAATAAACACAAAAACCAGCAAAGCCAAAGCAGTGGAGGTTTCGTACCTGGTGCAATAGTATTAACCACAGTTATTAAAATCGCCACTCATAATGCACAAACTGCACCAAATGTAAGTGCATGCCATCTGCATTTCGAAAAGACAAACTCAAATCAAATCCATCATCAAGATCTTGAGTTCAAATAGAAATGCAAAAGATTTGATAAGAAACCAATCATCAAATATAGGTTTTTTGTAGGATTCTAGATTGCTTTCCCTGTATAACAAATAACAAAAATCCAAAGAAGCAACAACTTCAAAAATCCAGACCGTGGGTATGGAAAATAGATTATTTGATCAAACCTCAGTCAAACCTCAAAAGTGGTCCAAAAAACGTATTTGAGAAGAAAAAACGTACCTCAAAAGATTGAGAGAAGAACCGATCAGAATCTACAATTGCTATAACAAATAACAAAAAATCCAAAGAACCGTGGGTCAATTAGAAATCCATACCGTGAAAGAGTTTGAAAGAGAAGTAATTGAGGATGGAAAATCAGTTTAGGGTTGAAGAAACGAAAACATGCCTGAGAAAAAACCCACTTGAGAGAAACAGAACCCTAAAACCCTTGAGAGAAGAACCGATTGAGAAGAATGAGGATTGAACCCGAGTAACAGAAATCGGTGATTGAGTGTAGCAGGAACTGGCCGGCGATGGACATTTAAGCCTTGCATTGGAGGCAGCGTTGGAGGAGGACGAAGCGTCGTCTCGGAAGGAGGTAAGCCTGAATCGACACCTTGAGGGAAGAGATATATCCTAAAGCGACAATTTGTGTTGTAAGTGAAATGCATTAAAAGTGTTATACATAATGCTTTAAATGGTTGTAAAGTTGAAAATTAAGTAATGTGCTTTAAACGGTGGTACATAATGCTTAAAATATTGTATTTAAGAAAAGCAACCCAAATGCTTTATATTTGTTGATGAAATTGTTTCATATATTTGTGTTTTTTATGTAAAAATAAAATTGTTTAATGTATTTTCTCATTCTGATGAAATTGTTTCATGCATTTTCTCATTCTTATGAAACTTTTTCATTTTTACATAAAAAACACAAATATGTGAAACAATTTTATCAAGAAAAGGTTTATATAAAACAATTTATCATAATTTACAAATTAATGAAACAATTTCATTAACTATGAAATCGACGGTTCCCATGATTTTCAAAATTAAGGTGGTTTCCAAATGAAACTACCCATATATATATATATATATATATATATATATATATATATATATATATATATATATATATATATATATATATAATTGGGTTCATTTGAGAAATGCTAAAAATATGAGAAATAAAGAAATGATCCTATCCCTTTATATGGTCAACATTTGCGGCTTTAACCGTGAAGCACCGGATAATTTCTTGTGTGGTCTGTAAAAGATAGAGGGGTAGTTGCATAAAATACGCGGGACGAGTTCATATATGAACCTGTATGATTCACATATGAATTATATGTTCATATATGAACTCTTTTAACTATATGTGAATCACAAAGGTTCATATATGAATATGTTAATTAGTTCAACTAATTCACATATGAACCTACAGTTAATTAGTTTATATGTGAATCATGGTTCATATATGAATCACAAAGGTTCATATATGAATCAGTTAAAAAAGTTCATATGTGAATTATACTGGTTCACATATGAACATACATTTCACATATGAACATACAGTTCATATGTGAATCATACAGGTTCATATATGAACATGTCCCGTGTATTTGTAAAAATTTCGAAACTTTCCTTCTATTTTTGGAACATCCGCAACTTTTGACCAGTCAAAGTCGTAATTCTTGACTAGTCAAAGACGCAATATTTGACCGGTCAAAGCCGATCTTTACCGAATGATAGGCTAGGATTACTATTATATTTCTCATATATTTAGCATATATTTAGCATTTCTCAAATGAACTTCTCCCTACATACATTTAGCACCCTCTCTCTTAAAAACAACTTTTTAAGCTTAATGTATTACCATCTAATACCAAATTACTTAATTTTCAACTTTACAAGTTTTTTATGCCCTATGTACAACATATGAATACTTAAAAAAATCAAACAACACTCTTATCTCACGACTTACACTTTTATCTTCCCCATGTTTGTTTTATGTTCCCAATATGCTTTATTAGAGCATCTCCGAGGTTCTTATAAGAACTTGCATTGGAGATGCTCTTAGTCATCGAAAAATGCTTATTACTTCTGACCCTTTGTGTTCACCAAAACTTTTCACTGTATGGTTCAAAACCACCTACCCATTTTAAATCTCAAATGTAAACCAATCTCAAATCTTTATCTCTTTATTTCAGCTTTCAAAGTTCTTGTGGATCATCAAATACAAGGTAACCAAAAGCATCAATGCTCATCTTCATTTTCGATTTCCATTTACAACCTCCATCTAAATTTCTTTTGTTCCCCCATTTGATTTCATCGAATCAATTTTGATTTTTGTTAGGGTTAGCGAGTAATGGATTTTTTAATTCATCTGTTTGATTTGTCTCAGAATGGATTTTCTTCATTTCAGTTCATCTGTTCTGGGTTTGATCTAAAGAAGTTTGTATGTTGGCTCAGAAAATGTAGTTATATTCAAGCTCTTTTGAAGACTCTTGCAGCGATTATCCAAAAGGTGATAGAAATGTATGGGATGGCAGGTTGCTAAACATGTTGGAACCAAGAGCAAATCTCATTGTATTGAGCATTATAATACAACATACATGAATTCCCAATGCTTTTCGCTTCGTCTGGTATAACAACTTTTTTTTCTTTTCTTCTACAATATTCTTTTCTTGGGTATATTTGCATAATCTTATGTTTGTGCCATGTCTTTCTAGGACATGTCTCATGTTAATGATCGTTCCACTGATGGTGTTGATTTTGTCCGTGGCTACCCTTTCAGCTGCCTCCGTGAAGGTATCCCCATGGCATGTGGCTTAACATTCCAGATTACAATGCTCCAACTCAGCTTGTCAAGCCTCGCGAAAGAAACACTGGGTAGTATAAGATACTTATACTTGCATATCATTTTCTTCTTGTTTGAAGGTTTTTTCAATTTGTGCCGTGTATGGATGATGATTTGGGTTCATTCAATTCTCATGTATGTGGATGCTTACCTTATACTCTACACAATGTTGTTTGGGAAAAGAAGTCCTTTTACTCTCAAAGTTGGTTGTTTTAAATAAATAGGTGATATGTGATCATTCGGGGCCGGAGATCAAGCCAACAACTCATTTGTGAATTTGAAGAAAGAGTACAAAGAAGATGTCATAAGGTTATTGAACATGATAGCTAAATACTAGTATCTCTTAAACGTATGCCCTTGTTCTTGGTGTATTCTTGTCTTATGCAGTCTGTTGAAGCTATAAGCACAAATATTAGCATCCATCTGAGTTCATTGATATTTATTTTATGCAATCTTATTAGAACTTTGGTAAAATGAAGGTCTTGTAACTTTTGCTTTTATTAGTCACTTAAGCGATATGTGGATGTCAATCTTGGGGGTCACCCATAGATTGCTCGTAAGTGTTCATTAATCCTCTTAGAAAGCTTCTATTCTGGTGATATGGGTTTAAGAAAGCGGTCTCTAATTCTCAAAATTCTTAGCTGCTGTCTTGGAGCTACTATTACTTCTGTTTTTTTTTTCTTCAAAAGTTGAAGTTTGGATGGCTAAAGGTCAAAGGGCTTACGAGTCTTTGTTTTTCAACAACTTTTGGATTTTATTGATTTAAGGCACATAGTGGATTTGTGGGGTTGGATTTGGTTTACTAGTTGGACAATTTTTGCTTGGGTTCTAATTATTTTAGCATTTTTGGGCCTATTCTAGGATTTGATATTGGAGAAATAAGGAGTAATGGGGTTGGAATGCTTTGGTTTGAGGGAAATTGGTCCAAATAGCCATATTCATCACCCAATTGCACCTCCTAGCCATTTCTCTGCCCTCTTTACGCAAATTGCGGACCTACAGGTCCGCCATCTAACCATAAACGACAAAAATAATGGTGGCTCAACCCAGGTCCGCAACGGATCGGGTCGGGTAGGTCCGCCATCCGCAATGGGTGGACACGTGGCATACTCTGAGGAACCCGTGTAGGTCCGCCATCCCCTTTCAGGTCCGCCATTAATTGCACACGGTTCCCCACACCCCACCCAACTACCCTTTTTTTATATAAAACCAGATTCATGGTCCCCTGCACCATACCCCACACCGAATTTTTAAAGAAATACATTGACTAGGCTCGTTTTTTTGTCGGATCTTGTTACGTGTTTCCCCAAATCAATACGTGTGAATAATGGCACCAAAGGTAAGTCTTCCAAACTTTTTTTTTCATAGCATCACCGCACCACCTCCGCAACCACCACCACACCACCTCCGCACCACCACCACACCATCACCGCTCCACCACCGCTGATTGCGGACCTGTAGGTCCGCAATGGCGGACCTAGCCTAGTTTTTCCCCCTCTGTTCTAATGTATGTATATTGTTCTATATTGTTCTAAATTGTTTGAATCTGTTTGGTTTGAGTTTTTGATTCTTGTAATTGTAATTAACTTTAATTTTTTACAATATAGGTCACTAAACTTTAATTATTAACACTTTAGGTCCCTAAACCTTAGTTTATGACAATTTATTTGCCAAACTCTAATAAATGACACTTTAGCTTCCTTAACATTAATTTATTGACACTTTAGGTCTCTAAACCTTAATTTATGACACTTTAAGTACCTAAACTTAAATATTGACACTTTAGGTCCCTAAACCTTAGTTTATGACAATCTATTTTCCTAAACTTTAAAAAATGCCACATTAGGTTCCTTAACATTAATTTATGACACTTTACGTCCCTTATCTTTATTTTTTTACAATTTATGTCCCTAAACTTTAATTATTGACACTTTTGGTCCCTAAACCTTAATTTATGACACTTTAAGTCCCTAAACTTTGATATATGACTATTTAGGTCCCTAAAATTAAATTATTGACACTTTAGGTCCCTAAACCTTAATTTTAGACACATTAGATTCCTAGACACGCATTTATGACATTTTAGGACCCTTAACTTTTAAATATGACTCTTTAGGTCCCTAAACTTTAAATTTTTACACTTTTGGTCCCTTAACTTTAATTTTAGACACTTTAGGTCCTTTAACCTTAAAATATGACATATTAGGTCCCTTAAATTTATTTTTAAACACTTTAGGTTCTTTAACTTTAAATGTTGACATTTTAGGTCCTTTAACTTTAATATTTGACAATTTAGGCACCTAGTTTGACGTTGAGGTCAAAGTTGACCGTGTTAGAACAGATTAAGAGTAAGTTGAGCCCACGAAGGTTGGAGATCTTTCGTCAAACGGTTTTTGGTCATTGGTTGCTGATGGAGGACTACTCCTATGACCCATTACTCATGCACAACGTCTTACAGATGGTGATCTTCCCAGAGAATGATATGGAGTATAATATGTTCTTCGAGGTGGGAGGACATGTGTTGAGATTTGGGAGGGAGGAGTTCTGCCTCGTGATAGGACTCCGCTTTGGAGAGTTTCCGTCATTGCCGGAGAGGCAGACGCAGAGGTGCTCTATTTTTATTCGTCGGGGTTTTGGTGATGTGGAGAGGTTGTTGATCTGACATGTAGATAGGATATTTTCATCACTGGGAGATGGAGATCAGCTTACAGACGATGATGTTGTTCGTGTTTGCTTGATCATGATGGTAGGGGTCTTCTTTCTTGGCTGACAGGGTCATTTACCCGTTTCCACCACCGTACTTACTATAGCACAGGATTATCGGTTTTTTAACCAATTTCCTTGGGGTTCTTATGTCTGGGAACCTACCTTTCGGCAGATATCTGGTGCCATCCGGAGACATACACCGGAGCAGCTGAAGTTGACACTTATAGGGTTTTTACATTCGTTCATGGTTAGTTGATTTACTATTACTAAACTTATACATGGTTAATGCATTCCGTATTTTAAAAACTTGTAACTCCCAAGTTTGGATCTTGGAGACATTTCCTTTCGCTTCCCAGTTTTTCACGAGGCATCCCAGGCTTCCTAGGGGTGTTCGTTGGACTAGGACAATTATCCTTGACAGTAGACATATCGCGTTTATACTTAATGTGTCACAGGTACGTATTTTTAAATACCTTAAAATATTAATTATGTTAAGGTTAAAAGCTAACATTATAGATTATGAATATTAGGAGGGTCGGGCACCGATCAGCCTTCTTATGGCGACACCTGAGGAGGCATTTCAGTGGTATCAGATTAGCCATCGATTTTTCCAAGGGATGGAGGAGCAAGAGATAAATAGGACGAGAGTCGGCGGTGATGGTGATGACAGCGATGATGACGGTGACGACGATGGTGGTGATGGTGGTCACGGTGCTGGTTTCCACCATGACGCTAGTGTAGGGGGGATGGTGGCCCAGAGATCCATCAGGCATCCCAGCATGATCCCTCCCATATGAGCATGCCACCTAGTGATCCTTATACTGCATATTGGGATCGTTTGACCACCTTGGAGGGAAGGACAGATCGTCTAGAGGGATCTGTTAATGATATAAATGTGTGTCGGGGTGATCATCAGGATATGTATACCCATATGCAGAAGATGTACCATGAGATGCAGCAGTAGCATGTAAGTATTTAATTTTAATTATGTATTTAATTCTAAACTTATTCACGTTGATTAACAATTAGTACTTGTACGTAGCTTTCCGCTCGTCCACCACAGTCAACCTAGCAAGAGCGAGCCTCGAGCATCGACACCTAGGTTTCATCACCCACGATGCCCGATCCTTCCTACGCTTTTTCCCCCTCTCATACGCAGGCGGGTGTGTTTCATCAATCGGTTAATGTTTAACTTATTTTTTCTATGATATTGTACCGTTATTTATTTATTTCGTTATGCAGGGAGTGTCAGGTACGACCGGTGTGGCTGGCCCGTCCATGTCCGGGACGTTATCTATGGGTGGCCTAGACATGTCAGGGTCATTCGGTATGGTTGGCCCAGACATGCCAGGGTCGTTCAGTATGGGTGCGGCGGTGGTAGGAGGGGTGTACGACAGTCCCCAATTTTGTACTCCTAGATCACCCCTACCGTATCTCCTAGACCGCCTACCACCGTGGCTCCGACACCACCTCTGCAGAAAAACATGGGAGGGGGCACGTGTACGACATCCTTCCTATCTCCAGGTCTCTCCATACACCGCCCCTCCTGATTCTACCCCCACAGCTCCCCGACAGAAGAAAGCGAAAGCTAAGCCGACTTTCACGACTGCGCTTTCACAGAAGGCATCTGTATCGGTGGAGCGCATGTATGGGGATGACACGTTGCCTGATCAGGTGCGACTTACAGTTCTACCAATCCGTCCCGTAGATCGTACATTTTGGGGAAAACTATTGGGCGTGGAAGATAGTGGATATTTTGAGACCGTGGTTAGTACCTTAATCTTTTATTTTAGTAATACAATTTTATTAATAATAATTTGTAGCTCATGCTTAACAAGTAATTGTTTATTAATAGCACATCGAGATATGGATACGACTTCACCTGGAGTCACGCTCTAGCCACGCTACTTGGACGATGGTGCTCCCGGACTTCTTGTATTACATCTCTGTGATGAATGATCTTTCATACTTGATGGCGCAGTGCAATGGTGAACAGCGAAATAGTGGTTTTTCATCGTGGGGCACTGTGGAATGTGTATGGAAATAAGTTTACATAAATATTATTTAAGAAATTACCAATTTATATAATTGACATGAAAAACATCTAACTTTTTATGTTTTTGGTGTTCATTCCCATATGTATAGTTGACAAGCATTCGTTGCTTAGGCAGTTCGATATGGAGTCCATGGTTATAACCATATACGACAGTCTGAAGAGGACAACCTTGGAGCAGCACCTTAAAGACATGATGGGAGAATTCACCAAGAAGATGATGCAATTGTTTATGGACCTGGGTGAAGGTGCGCGAGCGGCTGCGTTTATCTCCACCTTCATATGGGAATACGCGCTGGATGTGCCACAGTAGGCCGAACCGCTTGGAGAATGTGGTCCATGGGTATGTAAATTTATCGTTGATTTGGTGGAAGGGCGACAACCAGCTAGCACGGATACGACATTGTTTGTGAGGAGGGGGGGTTTGAAGAAGAGCCTCGGTTTCCAGCCATGTGATATAAGTTGATGGAAAATGGTGTATGGATGGTGTGACTTATAAGTTGGAAATAACGTGAGTATTTATAGCCAAAAACCTAGTGCACCTCCGCAATTGCGGGCCTAGATTTGGTCATTGCGGACCTAGATTTGGTCAAGATAAACCTGCACCTTTTCATGAGAATCTTTCAGGCGAATCTTGCAGATCCGCAATTGCGTACCTAGTGCACCCCTGCAATGGAGGACCTGAACGACTATAAGTACCCCATGGTTGAGTGGTTGTAAACCATAGAAAAACAAACACATTGTGAATCATCAGAGTAATTGAACAATTTCTTCTTACATGGCATCTCCGAATCTTCATGTTTGGAACTTTAGATATTTAACTCAATCTCTTCCAGACACTACCACCGAGTTATATGGTTAGTGTTCATATTTTTTTGGTTTTTCTTGTGTTAAATGTTGTCGAAGGCTAATATTGTTCATGTTTATCAACAGTGGCTTATCCACAAATGTTCACCATGAAAGTCCACTATCAAGGGTACTTCACGGAACCACCTAGAAGACACTACTTCTGTGGTCTAGAAATCTATGTTGACATGTTAGATGTCGACGATCTTTCCATGCAACTGTTTCACCAGATCATGAAAAAGCTAGGTTACGACGAACCAAAATATTATAAGTTGTATTTCAAAAGGCCGAATGGAGACTTATTGACTGGACTGCAATCATTGGCTACCGCTGAAGATGAATCCAATATACGTCAGTATGTTGATGGCTATACCGTAATTGAAGTGTATAGTGAGAGAGTGGAGCTTAACACTTCCAGACTCGTATCACCAGAGCATATTAGAAGTCGGTGGGGATTCCAGAAAAACCAAGCATCCTGTGTCCGTACATTGACATTTAAATGACCGTGTATGTTTGTAATAAGCAAGTTTGAAACTATAATATGTTGCAAAACCTCATACTAACCGGGACCTTGATGGGGCTGATGGTGGAGGAGTTACGCTATCAGTGGATGACAAAGGCGGCAAGCCATCTTGGTTGCCTTTGTGATCCACTGATAATGTATGTCTCCCTTATTTCTCGAACAAAGATAACATCAACCAAGTTCTCCACCATTGGCCTTATCAAGGTTCAGGTTATGATGGGGTCTTGAACAAATTAGAGTAGTTGTAACTTGCATAGGGGGTCTTCAGTTTGATATGTATGTGCTCTTAAATAATATTATCTCGAATGAGAACGTGTTTATGATATGCTCTTAAATAATATTGTCTCCGATACTTGTTTTATAGTAGTATAAAATATTAACTCATCAAACCACAAAATATACTAGACAAATAGGTAAACCTTTTCAGGCGAATCCTGCTGCCTTTTCTAGGCACATCCGCAATTGCGAAGGTGGACTGGATCAGTCAGATGTGTAAGCCTTTTCAGACGAATCCTGCAGCCTTTTCCAGGAAAATCCACTATTGCGGAGGTGGACTGGCTCACATTATATGTGTCCCGGAATTTCATTACTATAAGTACGATGTATGATTAACTCAAAATTCACATCTTGCTGTCAAACCTTTGCAACCTTTGTAGCCGTGTTGAACCATTTCTTGCCTACTTTCTATAACACTATGGCTGGAACTTCACGCTTTTCTCCTAAACAACCATTGATGGATGGAAGTTTCAAGAGCAGCTGGAAAGCACCCCATACGGATGAGGAGTGGATGGATTTTGGAAAAAGTTTAGCCGATTTTCCGATAACAGAGGAGGAGGAAGATGAAATAGAAGTGGAGTATGACAATTATATAGAGACACATCATTACGAAGAGACCCCCTATTTTAAGTTGTCCGCTAGGCCTTCAAACATTACGTCTTCTATGTCGGCGAGGATGAGGGAATCCATACGGGAAGCAGAGAGAGAGATTTTCAACCTGAAAGGCCTGTGGCAGAAGAAAAGGGCCGAACAGATAGCTATGGAGACGGTGGTCGAGGGAAAGAAGCAGAATGTTAAGGTGGAGCTGAGAGAGATCAAGGAGGAAGAGAAAACAATAAGAAATATCAAAGAAAAGTATCTCGACATAGAGGATATGATCAATGAAAAGGCTGATTGGATCAGGAGGTGTAAAGCTCTCCACCCAAAGGGCTCCTAGATTGTTTAAATTAAGTTGGTGATGTTGTAGTTTGTTTAAATTAAGTTGGTGATGTTGTGGTTTGTTTAAATTAAGTTGGTCTATCCTTTCGTTAATTAAAAGTGTATCATTTTGTTTATTATCCTGATAAACGAATAAATTAATAAAACAAAAATATTATTATTCATTCTAATCAATATGTTGATTACATGCATGGTTACTCGTTCATATCAACGTTTAAATCAAAAGTCTAATGTCTATAAGTGCCTCCATAATCGTCGGTATGCATTGTTTGAGTAGTGTGGCTACCAGATGCTCTTTGGCTTCCTCGATTCACTGGTGCAGGCGCCTGACACTGAGCCCGAGTATGTCCGATTTCTCCACATCGAGTACATCTCCTCGGTGTGGGATCCTCACCACGAGACGGGATACGATCATGGTTACTCGGTCTACCGGCGCATCTCTTGTAGACGTTGGTTTAACGGTCATAAGCGGAGTGTCAGGAACAACCCATGTATCAGGATGCCCAGGCGGATGTATGAGCTCTGAGTATGTAGCTCGAAAATTATCCTCTTTGAAGTAAGGCGATACCAGGTGGATGACATATGTACACTGTTCATGTTTGGCAACAGCAATTGCATGACTGCAAGGTAAACCGGAGATCTGCCATTTCCTACAAGAGCAACTATAACGATGGTAATCCACTTTCGCGTCCCTACGGGAATCTTGAACTTGGTATAGGCTATGACCTATTTCATGGACAATAAACCTTTGTGACTTCACCTGTCTCATTCTAACAATTATTTCTATATTTGAGGGGTGAGCATTTACCCATCTCGTTGCAGAAAAATGAAAGATTAAAATCTTGCAAATATGTTGTTAAATTTTGTGACAAACGAAAATAACAGTGGAGAAGTGTGACTATGAAAACCAGCTTTGTTCCGACGAATTGAATACCAGTCTTGTTGAAGTTCTTAGAAATAATCCATAAGGGACACGATAGGAAGTTTCTGAGCAAAACGAGACAGTGCATTTATCGACTCAACACTGTTTGAAGTCATTATGTTGTAACGCATTCCGGGCAAATAGGCCCGTGACCATTTCTCCTTGCCAACCGCGTCCATAAGTGGCGCTCCTACAGGTATAACGCATCGTAGAGCTTCCATTTTACGTTCAAAATCCTCCTCCGTGTATGCTTTACACGTCTTCCAAAACATACCCTTCCTAAACTTGGCCCTACTGTCCCTGCTTTTTACGTTCATCAGCAAATGGGGACAACACAAACCATGATGGGAATTTGGGTACACCATGTTGATAGTTTGGCTTATGGATAAATCCCTGTCGGATATGAATACCAACCCTTTCGGTTCTTGGATACATTCCTTCAACATCGTCAAAAACCAAGTCCACACCTCCCCACTCTCAGACCTACCCACTCCAAAAGTGACCGGCGTAATTTGGTTATTGGCGTCCATAGCAACGGCTAAGAACATTGTGCCCAACTAAGGACCCTTCAAATGAGTGTCGTCTATTATAAGGACACGACGTAAGTGTCCCATAAACGACCGAATCTACATAAATTACGTGGTTTAGGCATTAGAAAATTACAAACAATATTTATTAATGCAAAAAAATATATTGGCCTTGGCAAAACATTAGAAAATACATACCGAGCAACCAAGGGCAGCAAAGCACATCTCAAAACGTCCTGTACTATCTGTCTTTATTCGGGTGAAAGTACCAGGATTATTAAGCTCCAAATTATAGAAGAACGCAGGGAGTCGGCTAAAAGATTCGTGGGGGGTACCCCGCACCAGGGTTAGCACATAAGCCCTTGCACGCGAAGCTTTCCAATAGGCGATATCTAGGTGCATGTCCACCATCATGTCATTCACAATGTCATTTCCACGTATTCTCCGGCTTTCATCACTCACTTTAGGCAAAATTATGTGTCCCAATACTCTGCTATTGTCGTTACGGTGGTTGGGATTCATCTGAGTCCTTGAAAAAGTGTGTACATCGTTCAGAATTTGTATGTGGAACATAGTGGTATTCTATATGCACGCTGAATAAATACGCCAATTACAGTTAGCCTGCACAAGTGTGTACATCGTTCAGAATTTGTATCAGGTTTTTGAAGATCTTTCAACTCTAAACTGGAAACTCTCTTCAAGGGTTTTCCTCCCGATTGCGAGGGTCATTTCGTCTTGTTAGATCTCAGATTTATTGGATTCAAGATCATCCAATCTTAATATTGAAATCTGAAGCTAAAGCTGAAAAGTCACTCTCAATATTAGTCTAATGTTAGTTTGTAATAAAATGTCAAAGTTTGTTTAATGTGTTTTATTATTATTCCTAAATATCTATTTATTAGATATTTTAGGATATTTAGTTTTAGATATTATTATTAGATATTATTGTTAAATATTATGTTAGTTATTAGGTAGAGATGAGATAATTATCTCATAATCTTATTATCAAGAACACTGTTCATCAGAGAGAAAAACAGAGAGAGCTTCAAAGAGAAAAACGCAAACATCAAATCTGTAATCCATGGTTTGTAATCTAACAGGTTGGTTTATCATATATCTGTGATTGTGTCTGTTTGATAAGAACTTGATCAAAGATAAGGGACCGGCAATTGGTATCAGGGCTAAAACCAGATTCAAATCAATTTATAGACATCGACTCTGTGTTCTTCATCTTTAAAATCATTTTTGAGTTTTAGAGTGTTTTTGGTGTTGAAATCGATCAGGTTGTGATCGAAAAGTCTTCTAGATCGTTTGGGTATTGTTTAATTTCAGTATAGCACTTTAATC
Source organism: Arctium minus (assembly GCA_954870635.1). Taxonomy (NCBI): domain Eukaryota; kingdom Viridiplantae; phylum Streptophyta; class Magnoliopsida; order Asterales; family Asteraceae; genus Arctium; species Arctium minus. The sequence goes on along the minus strand of OX941080.1, from coordinate 132,017,030 downwards.
GATTCCAATTTTGTGATTTTAGTGTCTAACAGTCACGAGTTCATCTCACGGTTCCATCGATCAAATTTTCAAAAAGTGCTTGTTTTTTAGATCAAAAGCTTTTAATATGTTCTAGAAGTGTTAGTGGTCAATTTGTCAAATTCTGGGACTGCTAATCGAAGTCTAGATAGGTTTATTTGAGAATTACAGCTGATTTTCGAAGCTGCAGGGAAGAACTCGCGAAGTCCTGTTTTGCGCCAGTTCATAGTGAGTTTTGCACCAGCTTCGTCTCGCGCAAACCTTCTTTTGCACCACACAAGACACCGGTCGACACCGGTCAAAACTTGACACCGGTCGACACCGGTCCATACCGGTCTCAAGACACCGGTCGCAACAGGACTCCGGTCACAGCTCATCCCGGTCGTAGACACCGGTCCATACAACGCCCCGGTCGGACAACACACCGGTCGAGCATACCGGTCAGAGGGAAAATCACAACTCCACTTCGCGACATCAACTACTCGCGCAAACGTCCACTTTGCGCCATCAACGTCTCGCGCAAACTTCCAGTTCGCACGACCTTCTTCTCGCGCAAGTCTTTGGTTTGCGCCACCCACCTCTCGCGCAAACTCCATTTTGCGCGACCAACTACTCACGCAAACCTCCAGTTCGCGCGTCCCATTCCTCGCGCAAAGTTTACTTGAAGTGACTTTTGCGCCAACCACTATTAGCGCAAAGTATGTTTTTGCGCCAACCACTTTTAACGCAAACTGTGCTTTTGGCGCTAGTTCTTGACTTAGTCTTTCTGAAAGGATGACATCAAGAGAAGCCCTAGCTATCGGAACTGACACAAATCCACCAGTACTCTTCAGGGGAGAGTATGAGCAGTGGAAAGATTGGTTCATGGACTTCATAGAAAGACATGATTTGGGTGAATATATTAGGAAATCTTTAGAGGAAGGAGTTATGCCACCTGTTATGAAGACTCGCATGGTTGGTATTGAGGAGATACCATATCAACCAAAGTTTGATGAACTCGATGGTGAAGACCAAAAGAGAGTAAGAGCTGATAGATTAACAAAGTCTTTCATTCTTCAAGGCATTACTAATGAAATATATATGAAGATTGACAGCTACAGGCAAACAGATGTGGAATCAACTGGAGAAAATGATGCTTGGTTCAAAAGTTGGAAACCAGCTCAAGATATCCGACTGCATTAACAACTATGAAGAGTTCAAAGGCAGAGTTGGAGAATCTCTAGCAGAAACATATGACAGATTTGTGACCTTGCTGAATGAGTTAAGCAGGAACAAGGTCAATAAATGACAAATAGAACTGAATGTCAAATTCCTAAGCATCCTTCATCCTGAATGGAAAAGGTTTACAAGGCAGATGAAGCAAATAAAAGATCTAAACGATATTCCACTTCACGAGGTCTATGTAACCCTCAAGCAGAATGAGGAAGAGGTGGATGAGATCATGGATGAAAAAAGACAGGGTGAGAATACATTTACTGATTCAGTTGCTCTTGTTGTGAAGAAGAAGAAGAAGAAGAAGAAGATTGTGTCTGAATCAGAAAAGGTTGAAAGTGAAGCGAACTATGACTCTGACGACTGTGAAAAACTAAAGCAGGCTATGCTTATGTTGACCAAGGCTTTTCAAAAGAAGTTCTACAAAAAGCCTAGCTCGAATAGTCAGAGGTATTCATCCGGTCCTAGTAACTATGTTCACAAGGAGAGATTTGAAGGAAAGAGGTTAGAGGAAAGGAAGCCAGAAGAAAAAAGGTATAAAGATGAAGAGACCAATCAAAAAGAACCTCCAAAATGCTACAACTGTAACAGACTTGGACACTTTGCCAAAGACTGCCGAAGACCCAAAGTCCGGAACTCCGACTACTACAAGAACAAAATGCTTCTAGCCAAGCAACAGGAAGCTGGAAAGGCATTGATGGCAGAAGATGAGTTCTTGCTAGATCATTCAGACCAAGAATATGAAAATGAAGAGAAGGACGAAACAGCACACCTATGCTTTATGGGCAAGCTGGAAATAAAAGTTGAAGTTGATTCCGATGAAGAGGACAACGAAGAGGTATGCGATTTAACTAAATCAGATTTCTTAAATCAAATGCATGCCATGATGACAAAACTCCAAGAATTAGAGTCTAAACTTAAACGTGAAAAGGGTGTTATTAATGACAAAATCAATCAATACAGAAACTTAGCGAGGATATTGCTGAGAAAAAAGTATTGATTGAGACTTTACATAAAAACATTGACACCAGCGCAAAAGAAAAGACCATAATTCTTAAAGAGATTGCCGAAACAAATTCTAAATTGAGAACGTGTGAGTTTGATTTCAAAGAGCTTACGAGAATGCATTCTTCGCGTTCCGAAGAAAACAAATCTTTACTTGCAAAATTAAAAGCTTTGGAAGGGAAGTTATACTCATTGGGTCAAACTGAACAAACCATTCATCTAAACAAACCCAAAGAGAATAAAGAGAGTTGGGGGCTTGGTTATGAGAATCCTCATTACCTTAAAAAGGGTATATCTGAAGTGCCATCACTTTATGATTTTACATTCTTAAGACTTTCTCAACGATACCCTGACCTTAAAGTTTTCTGGACTGGACTGTCTAAAGAGGATGAAGCCAAGAAAACAGAAAAACGAAAGAACACAACCAAATTTCAACTTCCATTTTGTTATGGGAAGTTGAATCATAATTATAGTTCTGTTCAATCAAAATCTCTTTCAAATGATTTTTTTGAGAGTTATTCTGTAAAAGAAATGGAGGCGAAGCCTATTGAAGATAAACTTTACGTCCCTCCTCTCATTTTGGAAAGTAAAATTTCTGAACTTGAGAAATCTTTAGCAGATGAAAGACTTTTGATTGATGTTGAACAAAAAGTGTTTTCAACTGTGCTTAAAAATATTGTTCTTTCTAAATCAACTAAGGCTTCAAAATATGATGATATGTTTAGTCTAACTGATGGAGGGTTTGATTTTCTAAACTCTGATGGTGTTTTAGATGATTGTTTTGATCAATTTGATTTTAGTGCCAAAATTCCTAATCATTCGTCTTTTGTTGTGAAGAAGCCAAAGAAGAAACATTCATTTGATTCTCACAATTCTAACTCAAAAGTTTCAAATGTTTCAGATATGAGCAAGAAAAAGCTTGGAGTTAAATCTAAATGGCAACCAAAACAGGAGATTCACGAGACTGCTAAATCTTTTTCTAGTGTTGATTGTAATAAGACTACTACTAGTAAAGATGTTTTGATTGCGAATGTTGCTATTTCTAAACCTAATCTTGTTATTTCTAGCAAGAAATATTCTATGCAGCAATTATTCCAATTACGTCTTTCTGCTAGAAAGTTTTCAAATTATGATAGACATAATTATGCTTCTCGTAAAGATTCTGATGATTGGTTTGGCACATTTAATGTACACTCTTATCATTCTAATTCTTTATTTGATTCTCAAAAGCAAAAAGGACCCAAATTTCAATGGGTGCCAAAATCATGTACTAACACCTTAGGTCCCATTTATAAGTGGGTACCTAAATCTCTTGTTTCGTAATTTCTCTTGTGCAGACCCGTCATATGTGGTACTTGGATAGCGGGGTTCCAACCATATGACCGGGCAGAAAGGTATGTTGACCAACTATACAGAGAAATACTGCGGAACAGTTCGATTTGGTAACGATCAGTTTTCACCAATTCTGGGGTATGGTGATATGGTACACGACAAAGTCACAATTAAGAAGGTGAGCTATGTTGAAGGCTTAGAACATAACCTTTTCAGTATAGGCCAGTTCTGTGACAAAGGCTTAGAGGTCAATTTCAAGGCCAAGAGGTGTTCTGTTCGCACTGAAGATGGCAAGGAACTCTTGGTCGGCACTCGAAATTCCAACCTCTACACAATCAATTTGTCAAACGTCCAGACTGACAAGCAGGTGTGTGTACTCTCAAAAGCCTCGATGCAACAAAGCTGGTTATGGCATCGACGACTCTCTCACCTCAATTTTCGGTACATCAATAAACTGGTCAGTGGAAAGTTAGTGAACGGACTTCCTGAGCTAAAGTATGTCAAAGAACATCTGTGTGCAGCGTGTGAAAAAGATAAGATGAAGAGAGCTCCGCACAAACCAAATCCTGAACCGAGTACCAGCTCTTCATTAGAATTGTTGCATATGGATCTCTGTGGTCCGATGCGAACGCATAGCTTAGGCGGAAAGAAGTACATATTAGTTATCGTGGACGATTATTCGCGATACACGTGGGTCAAATTTCTACGTTCAAAAGATGAGACGCCTGAAGTACTCATCACATTTCTGAAGACGACCCAGGTGAATCTGCAGAAACCAGTCAAGCTTCTCAGAACTGACAACGGCACAGAGTTTAAGAACAAAACAGTCGAAGAATATCTCAAATCGGTCGGGATTTCACATCAATACTCTATTGCACGTACGCCTCAACAGAATGGAGTAGTCGAAAGGCGAAATCGTACGCTAGTCGAGGCCGCTCGAACTATGCTAAGCCAATCTGACTTACCTCTATTTCTATGGGCTGGAGCTGTATCGACTGCGTGCTACACTCAGAATCGTTCCATGATACACCACAGATATAAGAAGACTCCGTATTTGTTAATCAACAACCGAAAACCGATAATAAAATATTTTCATATATTTGGGTGTAAGTGTTATGTTCTAAACGACAGAGAGAGTCTGAACAAGTTCAGTGCTAAGGCGGATGAGGGCATCTTTATTGGCTATTCCTTTACATCTACTGCATACTGTGTATACTTGAAGAATTCAAAGACCGTTGTTGAAAGCGTCAACGTTACATTTGATGAAGAGATGGCTTCTGAGCACGATCGTTCAGAACCCGTGATAACCGAAGTACTAGCTTCTGGGCAAATCAGTCCAGAACCTGTGTCTCAAGCGAACAAATCATATGGGGCATCAAAGTCTACTAATCATTTATCTGATTTAGATTTACTATTTGAACTGTTTTATGATGAATTTCTTGGATCTAATGTGACTAAATCTATTGTGGTTGACAGGATGGAAGACTCAATGACTACTCATCCAACCATTTCAGATATTTCTACTGAATCCGACTCCCCGATTCAACAAGAAGTTCAAATTCAAATTCCTACTCCTACAGTTGAAGTTGTGACCAATAATGAAGAGACAGGAGTTGTTGCATCAGTAGGGTGTTCTGTAAGGACTGATCTACAGACTGACCAAGTTGTACCTACTGAGACTTCTGCACCTACTACTTCAACTGAACCCCCCATTCCTACTGAACATCCTGAAGAAGATAACAGTGGATTCATATATGATGATATTGATCTATCTACATATAATACACTCCCTCATGAACACAAATGGACCAAAGAGCACCCAATAAGCCAAATCATTGGAGATCCAACAAAACCGGTGCAAACTAGGTTTGCTTCTTTGAATATGTGTATGCATGAATCCTTTCTGCGCAAGATCGAGCCTACTCGCGTATCTGAGGACCTTGCTGATTCCGATTGGGTGACTGCAATGCAAGAAGAGCTGAATCAGTTTGAAGCACTTGAAGTCTGGAGACTCGTACCCAAACCTCAAGGTAAAATCATAATTGGTACGAAATGGGTTTTCAAAATCAAGAAAGATGAAGATGGTACTTTTATCAGAAATAAAGCAAGACTTGTCGCCAAGGAATATAGGCAAGAGGAAGGAATAGATTACAACGAGACTTATGCTCCAGTGGTGCGTTTAGAGGCAATTCGGATGTTTCTGGCCTACGCAGCCCACAAGAACTTCACGGTCTTTCAAATGGCATTCTCAAGGAGGAAGTCTACGTCTCGTAGCCATAAGGCTTTGTCAATCAAGAGAAAACGAATCATGTATACGTTCTCGACAAAGCACTTTATGGACTGAAACAAGCTCCCCGCGCCTGGTATGATGTCTTATCTAAGTTTTTGGTCAAGTCAGGTTTTACAAAAGGTACGGTCGATACCACTTTATTTCTTAAACGGGAGAAAGTCGATATCATTCTAATTCAAATATATATGGATGATATTATTTTTGGCTCTACAAATACTAAATACTGTAAGAATTTTTCAAACCTTATGGTGTCACGTTTTCAGATGAATATGATGGGAGAGATGAATTTCTTTCTCGGATTACAAGTCAAACAATTTTCATCGTGGATTTTCATCAATCAATCTAAATACATTCTTGATATTCTTCGGAAGTTCAAAATGGAAAATTGTAAACCGATTGGTACCCCATTGGCACCTGGTACTAAGATTGGCACCGATCCTTCGGGAAAGGTTGTTGATGTTAGGACTTATAGAGGGATGATAGGTTCTTTAATGTATCTTACTTCCAGTAGGCCGAATATAATGTTTTCTACATGTTTATGTTCTAGATATCAGGCCAATCCTAAAGAATCCCATGTGTCTGCAGTTAAGTGCATTTTTAGGTATCTGAAGGGGACTGCAGATCTTGGTCTGTGGTATCCTAAAAATACTAGCTTTGAACTAACAGCATATACAGACGCAGATCATGTTGGTTGCATGCTAGACAGGAAGAGTATGTCAGGTCATATACAGTTCCTTGGTGATAAACTCGTCAGTTGGGTATCGAAGAAGCAATTATGTGTCTCAACTTCAACGGCCGAAGCAGAATATGTGGCTGCTGCAAGATGCTGTTCTCAGGTCTTGTGGATGAGAACGCAACTGTGAGACTACGGTTTTCACTTCAACAAAATCCCGATCTACTGTGACTCGAAGAGCGCTATCGCAATAACAGCTAATCCTGTTCAGCATACAAAGATCAAACACGTCGATGTCAGGTATCATTTTATAAAAGATAATGTCGAAAAAGGAACAATTGAACTTTACTTTGTAAAAACTGATTATCAGCTTGTATATTTGTTTACCAAACCCTTGGATGAAAAGAGATTCAATTTTCTTGTCTCTAGGTTTGGTATGCTAAATCTTTAGACCTAATCGGTGGTTACCTATTAAAGTTTCTTATTGTAAATTTTTCATCATTTCTTTATCTTTATGTCTGCAAGATATCTGCACTTTAACAATCTTTTCATGATCTTAAGGGGAGTGTGAGAAGAAATTCATATACGATCGATGTTATTTTGAGGGGGAGCATACCTAATTTCTGCATTTACTTTTTATGTCAAATTTTTGTGATGCATGATTTTAAGGGGAGCTCTTTAAGTCAAAGGAGTTAGGCTATGACTTCTGATTATTTCAGATTAGAACTCGTACTTTCATTGTTTTACTGTTTTTTGTCTTTTTAATTTCAGTGAATAAAATTGCTTTGACTATGACTTAAGACTTTTGCAGTATGAGAGTTGCTTACAAGATCATATCTTTATGACTTTAAGCTTGACTTCATGAGATATAAGATTGCACTTAAAGGTATAATTCTTTATCTTAATCTCATATATGGTTGAAAAAAGCACAACTTTCAATCATTGAAAACATGTTCTCAAATGTTCAAATCACTTCCCAATTCTACATCAGATTTTATAATTTGGAAGTGTAATTTTCAATGTTTTCTTAATTCATTTTTGAGCTTTAACTGATATAGTTAAACCATTTTGAGCATCATATGCTTCATAGGAAAACATGGGATTTCATTGTGCTAGGACTTAACACAACTTCTACGGATACACGTTAACCAGTGTTTCCTACCCAAGAAGTTAATAGTGATTGAGTGTGAGGATTCGAAAAGAAATGAGCGTGGGATGTGTGATGAGGTATACAAAAAAAGAGAGTTTGGTTAGAGTGAGCTAAATGTTTAAAAGAACGAGGGTGTGAGAACAGAGTTAAAAGAATATCAGAACTCTACACCAATTTTTTCGGAGCTGGGCAGCCACAATTCTAATGTTTCACAACTCTTTGGTAATCATTATTGAAACAGGCAACTAGACCATGTCAACTCTTGATCAAACCTCACCAGCCACTCATTTTCTTCTTAACAGGAAAGTGTTTCACACTTTCAAAGGGGAAGCAGGACATTTGCTATCTGATTTTCATTTGGAAAATCTGGATATTGAAAAGAAGGAAGTCTGCCCAACCTTCGCACTTCGATCATGCACAATCGAGTATGTGTTGAACTTATTGTTTTCTCAGTGGTTTACACAATTTTGAGCCTATAAACAATCATCTGTGCTTAATTCTTTCTATCACATGCACGAACACACAAGGAATTTGTTTCTTTGTCATAACGTTCATAGAAACTGCCTTTGTGGTGTTTCGATGATTGAATGGAAGCCTTGGGGGAGTGAACATCAAAAAGCTCCTTTCCAATGTGTACTTGTTACACACAGTGACTTAGTGTTACTGACAGGCATTTTAACTGATTCATTTGTTTATTCAGGTGTTACACAATTATTTTGTCTGGATTTGCAAAGATCTGGATGAATATCTTTTGTATTGACGAATCAGAAGCTCCTAATGAAAGACATTTCTTACTACAAGTTTTGATGAAATCGTTGCTCTTTTCATCAAAAAGGGGGAGAAGAGCTAACCAAGAAATGACAAAGATCAAAAGTTTAGAGAAATGTCCAAGATAAAATTCTTCAAAGACAAAGTATTCTAAATACATGTTGATTTGAGAGAAATTTTCTTTGAAGATACTTTGCTAAAGCATTCAGAGCTAAAACTGGAGATTATTATATATTGAAGACAAAGAAGGAGATTGCATCTTTTGAGCTGAAAGAGAAGACTGAATTGCTAAATCCTTTTAGTAATGATCTTGATCCAAAGGGGGATATTGTTAGATCTCAGATTTATTGGATTCAAGATCATCCAATCTGAAAATTGAAATCTGAAGCTAAAGCTGAAAAGTCACTCTCAATATTAGTCTAATGTTAGTTTGTAATAAAATGTCAAAGTTTGTTTAATGTATTTTATTATTATTCCTAAATATCTATTTATTAGATATTTTAGGATATTTAGTTTTAGATATTATTATTAGATATTATTATTAGATATTATTGTTAGATATTATGTTAGTTATTAGGTAGAGATGAGATAATTATCTCATAATCTTATTATCAAGAACACTGTTCATCAGAGAGAAAAACAGAGAGAGCTTCAAAGAGAAAAACGCAAACATCAAATCTTTAATCCGTGGTTTGTAATCTAACAGGTTGGTTTATCATATATCTGTGATTGTGTCTGTTTGATAAGAACTTGATCAAAGATGGGGGACCGACACGTCTTTCGTTTGAAAAAGATCCCCTAGATTCATTATTCTACTACAGTTATAATGTACTGGTGCTTTGTTTGGTGTGATGACGGGCTCTCAGTCTTCTGGAAGGGAGGGGGGCATACCAAAGAAATCATTTATCCCACCATATGATTTAACAGGTTTGGGTTCAGACGTTTCTTCTTCTTCTTCATCCGTATCAACATCAAAAAGACCCAGGTCATAAACATGAGATTCATCGGGGTCTTGATGAAAATCTTTTTTCGTCTTCGGCTTCGTCATCTTCTTGTTCGTCTACCGATTCTTCTGTCTCCAGAACAACATCGGGGTTATAGTCACTCATACCATAACCATGTTTAGGAAGAAAAGCGGAATCAAACTAAGGCACGTAAGAAATTTGACTCTACTCAGGGAACTGTGGCACGTAAGGAGTTTGACTCTGCTCGGGGAACTGAGGCATGTAAGATGTTTGATTCTATTCGGGGGCATACACATCAGGAGAGCCTCCGGTGTTAGAACCACCACCAACGTTGCTTCCGCCCCCATCGTGTAATCGTCGTAAACGTAAAGTGTTGGCGGATTTGTTAAAGCCATAGCATTTTGCAGAAAACACGAAACATTGGCATTGTCTCTTAACTCAACGATTTGGCCAGAATATTTGTAAATAATTTTGGTGGTACCAACAATAGAGTCCATACCACATTTCTCTCTAACATAACTAACCAACCTTTGATGCGTGATAGTTGCCGGAACCATGACGCGAACCATCGGTCGATCAGTAAAATAATCCCACTCTTGATCATTCTGTTGAAAGTAACCTCCACCCAAAATACGTAACTTTACTTTTTGAGAAACAAAACTCACCTTCAAAAAAACACAGATTAAACAGATGAAAGAAAATCAAGTTGTTGAAAATTTTCTCATTTAGCAAAACTGCTTAGCTTCCCTTTTTAGGCTTGCTATTCTTATAGAAAAACTTCACGGTTTCAAAATTTTTCAAAAACATTCAATAGGTTCACCCACTCAACTGTACAGCTGACAATTATCTAGGATAAAAATAATGCAAATCCGCAACAAAAACGTACGTCAGAAACAAGAAAAACACAAAAAATGGGGCAAAATTGCGGACCTAGCCTATGTCTGCAATGGCGGTGCTAGGTTCGCAATGGCGGAGCTGGAACAAGAACTAGGGTTTTCCTGAGAGTGTGCCACGTGTCCACCCATTGCGGATGGCGGACCTACCCGACCCGTTGCGGACCTGGGTTGAGCTGCCATTATTTTTGTCGTTTATGGTCAGATGGCGGAATATGGCTATTTGGGCCAATTTCCCTTTGGTTTGAGCTTAAAAATAGTGATTGGGGTTTATTTGAAGTGGAGGTTGTATCCATTTCTCTTGGAGTTTTCTATTTGGTTGCTTTGTAAAATTGTGGTAAAATAATATTTAATAAAATCATATTACTTCTTCCCTTTGTTTAGTAATTTCTGCTTTAAGATTTACATAATCATCATTTATTCATATTTTTTTATTGTGGATGTAATTTACTTGATTTTTTAATGTGTTAAAAATGAACAGTAATTGTAATATATTTTACTAACATGAATTGATGGTTTTACAAATTCAACGGTATAACATTTTAAAGGATAAAGTAGACAATTTTATATATTCAAATGTTTATCAATTTACGTAAACAAAAAAACTTATTCGTTTAGATTTCAAACTTCGACATCTATTAAAAAACAAATGGCATCTTAATTTCAAATTAACTTTGCCTAAAGTAATTGGTTTATCATAAGTTTTTTCATTTTTAAGTACACAAAAAGGTTGGCTTTCAGTATCGAGAAGATCGGTGCAAGGTTCTCTTTTCGATGCAACCAAGAATAAATTTAAAAATTAAATATCTATATTAGAATATCGTCATGTTACAAGATCTCTAACAGAACCAACAAATCTCAAAATACCTCCCACCGCATTGCGCGGGTTCACAGCTAGTAGATATATAAGGAGAGTTTCATTTGAGAAATGGTAAATGTATGAGAAATAGAGAAGTAAACTTAGTCATTCATCTGGTCAACATTTGCGGCTTTGACCGTGAAGCACCGGATAATTCCTTGCATGGTCTATAGAAGGTAGAGGGGTAGTTTCGTAAAATACGCGGGATAAGTTCATATATGAACCTATATGATTCACATATGAACTATACGTTCATATGTGAATCAGTTAATTAGTTCATATATAAATCACAAAAGTTCATATATGAATCTGTTAATTAGTTCTATTGATTCATATATGAACTTACAGTTAATTAGTTCATATGTGAATCACAAAGGTTCATATATGAATCAGTTAAAAGAGTTCAGATGTGAATTATACTGATTGACATATGAACATATAGTTCATATATGAATTATACAGGTTAATATATGAACACATCCCGTGTATTTTGTAAAAATTACGAAAGTGTCCTTCTAATTTTGGAATAGCCGCAACTTTTGACCAGTCAAAGCCGAAATATTTGACCAGTCAAATCCGATATTGACCTTATGAATGGCTAGGATTACTTCTCTATTTCTCATAGATTTACCATTTCTCAAATGAACCTAAGGCTATATATATATATATATGGGTTAAATCATGCGACAACCAAAAAAGGTTGAAGATCGTAAAGACCAATCTTAATCATCCAAGGGTTTTATTCAAAGATCAATAAAAAAAAGTGGCATTTTTGTAATATTTTTGAAAAAGGTTGTCTAATCTCACAACTCATTTGAAAGTTCCAGGGGAAAACTTATAATTTGAGATTAATATCAAACTACACGCCTCCTTACATATAATTTGGAACACCATTGCCATACATCAAACATAAACCATCAAGAACATATCCAGATAATATCCATCGCCGGAAACCATCTCCATCAATCTCCATCGCCGACAACCAGTTCGTCTTCGGTATCACATCCCATACCAAAACCAACAACGATCTTGAACTCCCACCATTCGTTCAGGCATCACATCGTCTATTTTCTACGGTCGATTAATCTCACTGGCATCACACCCATCGATGGATTTGCACACGGTTTTTGCAAACGGATTTGGTCTCTGGATCCTCTCTCCCCCTTTACAAACCAGTTGTTTCTTTCGAGTAACCATCGATTTCACCCACAAGCCGAGATCTGGTTTCTCAAATCTAAAAATTCAGATACGATTTGGTTTGAATGTTTTTTATTTTGTTTAATGATTTTGATATAATGAAGTAACAGGAAGTTATGTTTGAGTTGATTTTTTTTATCTAGGGTTTATTCATATTCTTTTTGTTTGCTACAAAAATTGGTTAGTTAGCTTTGTAAAAGATTTGGGGTTTTAGCTTCCGAAAGTTATGTTTGTTTTCATGTGATGAAATAACATATAGAAAAAGAATGTGTGTTATTTCATGAGGTGAAAAAACACATAGACGTAAATTATGTTTGATTTGATGGGGTGAAATAGATTATAGATGAAAATTGTATTTGGTTTCATGCAGTGAAATAATATATATATATATATATATATATATATATAGAGAGAGAGAGAGAGAAAGAGATGTTCAAATGAGAAATGTTAAATGTATGAGAAATAGAGAAATGATCATAGTCCTTCATCTGGTCAACATTTGCGACTTTGACTATGAATCACCGGATAATTCCTCGCATGGTCTGTAGAAGATAGAGGGGTAGTTTTGTAACTTTTACAACTAGACGGCAAAAAAATTCATATGTGAACCTGTGTGATTCACATATGAACTATATGTTCATATGTGAACCGGTTGATTAGTTCACATGTAAACCTATATGAACCTACGAGTTCATATGTGAATCAGTTACTGTTATAAAAAACTCGCCGCACAGCCGCCATGGCGAGCCATGGCACCAAGGCTTGTGTCTCACGCCACGTTAAGTTCATGGCACGCCATGGCCTAATGCACAATTTCGTAATGCAATTTTTGATTTTTTTTTCTTTACGTTTTTAATGTCTTATTTGCAATTTTTTTAATATATATCATAATTTAACTTGCTTATTACTATTGACACATTGAGTAACACTACAAAACATATGTTTTTATATATAATATTATATGTGAATAAGAAAAATGATGCCATAAGTCACGCCTTAAAAACACCATGGCTCATAAGGCTTGTGGCCTGGCCTCGCCGCCACGCTACGCCTCACGCCATTTAGAACCTTGAATCGTTTAATTAGTTCATAAGTGAATCACAAGGGTTCATAAGTGAATTTGTTAATTAGTTCATAGGATTCACATATGAATATACGAGTTCATATGTGAATCACAAGGGTTCATATGTGAATTACATAGGTTCACATATGAACATATAGTTCATATGTGAATCACACATGTTCACATATGAACTCGTTTGACGCCTATTTGTAAAAGTTATAAAACTACCCCTCTATCTTTGGCATAGCCGTAAATTTTGACCAGTCAAAGCAACAATTATTGACTAGTCAAATCCGATATCGACAGTATGAAGGGCTATGATTACTTCTCTAGTTAAGAATTGCGGTTTTAACTGGTCAAAATTTGCGGATATGCCAAAAATAGAGGGGTGGTTTCGTAACTTTTATAAATAGGTGGCGAACGGGTTCATGTGTGAATCTGTGTGATTCACGTATGAATTATATGTTCATATATGAACCTATGTAATTCACATATAAGCTATTTTAACTGATTCACATGTGAACCCATGTGATTCACATATGAACTAATTAACTGATTCATATATGAACCTACAGGTTCATATGTGAATCAAATGAACTAACTAATAGATTCACATATGGACCCTTGTGATTCACAAATAAACTAAATAACTGATTCACATATGAACATATAGTTCATATGTGAATCACACGGGTTCAGATATGAACTTGTTTGTCATCTATTTATAAAAGTTATGAAACTACCTCTCTATCTTCTGCAAACCATGCGAGGAATTATCCAGTGCTTCATAGTCAAAGCCGCAAATGTTGTCCAGATGAAGAGCTAGGATCACTTCTATACTTCTCATACATTTAGCACATCTCATTTGAACATCTCCATATATATATATATATATATATATATACACACACACACACATATATATATATACACACATATATATAGGATTGGGTTCCAATGAGAATGATGTTGAGAAGGGTAAGAAGGGATCTCTACCTTGTATGCACAATAGGATGAGATGCACCGAGATGCACCAGATCAATTCCCGAATCAAACGGAATTCATGGGTGAGTTTTAGATTAAGAGTTATCAAGGGTCCAGATTCCTTCTTACGTTTCTCACCTTAAATCTTTCTCCCGCACGATCCTTCATATATATATATATATATATATATATAGGGTTAAATCATGTAAAGACCAAAAATAAGGTTGAGAACCTTAAGGAGTAATCATAGATTAATTTCAATAAAAGGTCATCAAAAAAGGAAGCATATTTGTAATAAAATGGTGACATAAGGGTATTTTTGTCAAATATGAACTTTTTTGAAAGGGTATTATTGTCAAACTCTTTGAAGGGTATTTTTCGCATTATATCATTAAAATCAAATTAAATTAATTTGGCAGACGTCGAATCTCTTTCCATATCAGATTACTTTCATTCTTTCACCTTTGTCTCATCCTTTAACAAATATGATTCCCTTCATTTCATCTTTTATCAAATCTGACACCCTCTGTCAATGATCTTCTATTGGAAGTGAAATTATTTCGAGATGGCTAATAATCAAAATGATGAAAAATATCTAGTAATCCTGAAGATAATAATCAAAGGTAACATTTTCACATTTATTTCATTAAAATAAAAAAAATCACATTTAGGGTTTTCATAGGGTTTGTAATCGGTTTCTTGATCAACAGTTGGACGAAAGA
This sequence comes from Arctium minus, assembly GCA_954870635.1. Classification (NCBI taxonomy): domain Eukaryota; kingdom Viridiplantae; phylum Streptophyta; class Magnoliopsida; order Asterales; family Asteraceae; genus Arctium; species Arctium minus. The sequence goes on along the minus strand of OX941080.1, from coordinate 132,001,899 downwards.
GTGAGAGGCTGCTAGAGAAAACAAGATTCACTTTAGTGAATACAACTAGTAATCTTGTACCTGTTGATGAACATGACACTGATAATGTGAAACTTCGTAACATTGTGGAAAAAAGTGAAGAAACGATCTGATGAAAAAAAAGTAGTTATTGAACAAGGAGTTGAAGTTTCATAAGGTGAAACACTGTCGTTATGTTTCATATGGTGACTTTTAAACAATGAATATAGTAATGATTATGTTTATGACTTTGAAATAGTGAATTCCGTTTATGACTTTGAAACACGGTCATTATGTTTCATAAGGTGAATATGTTTATGTTTCATAAGATGAAGTCGTTTATGTTTCATAAGGCGAATCTGATTCATAAGGTGAATCTGCTTATGTCTCATAAGGAAAGCATTGAATCTGTTTTATTTCGTAAGTTGAACATATGTTCCATTTGTAAATCAGTAGTTCATACTACTTATTAAATGCTTATATGGCTAAATGAATTATGATAATCACTTGATTCCATCGATGTAATAAGAAGAAAAGTCAGAGAGACTTCAATCAAGATGAATACGAAAAATTAGAACGCAAAAACTAGAACACAATCATCTGAACCTGAAAATCTTGATCCCTTGATTGCATAAAAGGAAGGTATTATGCATAAAAAATAAAACTATTTAATTAGAGAAAAAAATAAAAAATATCATATTTATTACCAAATGATCATTATGCCAATTTTTAATTAAAAACACCTTTAAATTACAACCATAAGATCAAAATTGATTTAAGCCTTAGATCAGTTATCACGGTCCTCAACCTTTTTATAGTTATCATTTGATGAACGTCCTATATATATATATATATATATATATATATATATATATATATATATAGATGCTAACCAAAAATGGACCAATGAGATGGCTTCCTTCCTTTTTGTTTAATTACACGGATTCTAATATAGTGGAGGGTAAAATTGAATTATATATATATATATATATATATATATATATATATAGTCTCATTCTTTTGTTAACCAACCCATTTGTATTAACCATGCTAACCAAAAATGGATCAATGAGATGGCTTCCTTCCTTTTTGTTTAATTACACGGATTCTAATATAGTGGAGGGTAAAATTGAATTTTTTTTCCATAGCCACGTTTAAGGTAATTGATTCCTTATTTATCTCCTAGATAATGATGGTAGTTATTTAATTGTCATTCTTTGATATTATCTTTTCTCAATACTTTAGTAAATAATTTCAGTATAGTTTATATTCTTGTATCGCTTGATTTTAATCATTTGGTTGAATGGCTGAAACAATCTTCGACTCAAAAAATGATTGACATGGATTTACATGGCGATGAAGAGAATGAGACTCTGTTAGAGTCTACGGTTGTCGAACAAACTGTTCAACCCAGTCGACATGGTGATGTTTGTGTTCCATTGACGGATGACGTCGTTATTCTCCCTAGGCTCGAGGACATATCTGTACACATGTGAACTGTGTGCATATGCCATTTGTGACTTTGTTAGGATGTTCTAATGTCCATCTGTAATCAAAACCCAGTAAACGTGTAAGATTATGCACATGTGGACATTGACCATCTGGTTTACAAACAGGTGATGGATACGAATGGAGTATCAATATGTGAACATGAGTATATGTGCATCTGTGCATACGTGTGTATGTGCATATAAGTATATGTGCATATTTGAACAGGATTATATGTTCACATATGCATATGTGTGTATGTGCGTACGTGCGTATGTCCATATGTGTATATGTGCATATGCGTGTATGTGCATATGTACGTATGTGCATATGTCCATATGTGTTGAAATTAGATCTACTATCCAAATCAAAACCTAGACTGTGACAACGAAACCCAAATGAATATCCTAGTTTTCTTCGCTTCCATCATCACTTGTTACTTTTTCTTCTTTTCTTCTTCTTTCTAGTCGGCAACGAGATAATCGCAGGAGATTAAAAGAGATTTTTTTCGACTGAATTTCACGATGTTGAAGAGATATGCTTATCGATTTTGAAGATTTGTTTTGGAAGAATATCGATTTCCCTCAATCGCATCGTCGCCTGACTCCCAATTTTTGCTCCTTGATTTTTGGTGCACAGTGAAACTTGTTTTTTTACTTTTTGTTGTTTTTGACTTTATTACCCTTGTGCGTATATGCATTCCTACACCAAGTGCGTGAAGTACCCGAGAATTGAAATGAAATTTCTGATTTATTTTAGGCCGTAGATTTTAATAATCAACGGATGAGATTGGTTAACATGGTTAGGACTAATGGATTGGTTAACAAAATAAGGGGCCCTCCACATATATATATATATATATATATATATACATACATATATAATAGAGTACATTACGGATTTGGTCACTAAGGTATGACAATTTTTACGGATTTGGTCATTTATCTTCATTTATTACAAAAGAACCCTCCACGTATGCAATTTTTTAATGATTTGGTCCCTCACACTAACGTACGTCTATTTTATCCATTAAACTTAGGGTTAGTTTGGTCCTTTACCATTTTTCTCCATTTAAACATTTTCTAATTAAATTTCTTCATGTAATCAAGATGTAACACCCGTAAATTCAAGTAAGTTAAAAATGGATATTCATATCCAATCATTTCTATTTTATAATGATATTCTAAGTTTATACTTTTGAGGTTTAGCGTTGAGTTATCGACCTTCCAAGATTGGCTAATCGGCTAATGAAAATCGGATTTCGGAAGCTCAGGGTAGTCTGAGCGACATTGCCCGCGACTATGACAAGTGGCAATGTAGTCTGTCATTATTGCTGCAAAGGCGTAGAAGGTGGGTCAGTCGGGGCTACAGTGCCCAGCGACAATGCCACTGGCAAAGTCTCTAGGCATAGTCGTCGGCGGGCTCTGAGAGTAAAAACCCCTCAACCTGATTTGTGACTCATTTTTTTCTTTTCCAAATCAGTCCCATACAATTTTAGAACCCTTTGGTGCGATTTTTCTCCAACCAAAATCCTTCCAACATTGAATGCAACCTAGGTTTTGGTAGAAGACATTTATTGAAGCATCAAATCACTTTTGAAGCATTAAGTGTGGGATCTCAATCAAAAACCAAGTCTCAATCTCATCTCCTCAAGTTTTCTAGGTTTTATTTCAAGAACCTAGGTAGTGAGTTTCTAAATCTTTGTAAAACTAGATGCATGTCTATTTGTGTGTTTCTTCATCTCTACATACTATATCTCATATAATCCCTCATGTGTAGTAAAAAGTTCATATTTCACCACTTTGAGAACTTATGGAGTTTTGGTATAGACTATCTTGTTTGACATCTTGATAAACTTGGTTTGATGATTTATAACATATAAATATGCATCTTGGTCTCTTTTATGGAAATACCCACATTTTAGGGTTTTAACATAACTTGAATGTTTGGCTTCATGAGAGGCATGTTGGTATTCAAAAGGCTATAGTCCATGATGTTGGCTCTTATGTACATATTGTGTAGACTATTAGCTTGACAATCATTTATATAAAATTTGTTCAAAATTTGACTTTGAGGGCCTTGGATTATATAATGGAGTCCTATTGGTATTAGAATTGGTGGTTGAACCACAAATTGCCTATGTTGGCATTGTATATATATTCCTTGATGTAAATGTATTTATGGCATATTCGGGATTTGGATGAACCGTCAAATAGGGACTACAAGGATATAGTTTTGGTGCCACCGTGTGGGTATGTACCTAGACCTCCACCATTCGGGGTAATGTCATGGTTGTAGTCCTCGAATGTGCTTAGCCTTATGGTGTCGCTCATGGTAGTTGATACAAAGGTATATCGGCTCTTTGGGTGAAACTTGATTGGTGTTATGGGTCTCCTCCATTGATTCCAATTTTTGGGTTGCACAATGATGTAAATGTTCATTTTATGCAAATAACCGTTTATTATTGATTGTTCCAACTCACTAGGTTTTTGGCCTAACACTTGTTTGGTGTCGACGTGCATCTCAGGTTTTAGCGGTGCGGTCTCTAAGAAGTTCTAGCCGAAGTTATGGTTGCTTGGGGGAAACTACATTTTGAGACGCTCTTTCTATAGAAGAACAATACTTTTGATTATTTTGATGACATCCGAATTGTAATCTTGTTGTTAGAGAAATTAGACTATTAGGTTGTTATTTCCATTACTTTGATTACAAGTTGTAATTAACAGGTTTTATTTATTTCACCATTTTTGGGAGGCTTGTGTTTTGATAATTACATACCACAATTTCCATATTTGGAAAGTTTTTGTTTATCCCAAATTTTGGGGTGTTACACAAGAACAATCTTCATCTTCATTTTCTATGAATATTCATCTCCTTTACCATTTTATTTAGAATTATTCAAAGTATTTATAATATAAACCTTGAAATCTAAATCAAAACCCTAGAATATGAATCAAACCATTTAATCAAAACCTAATTTAAACTCTAAGATACAAAATTTAATTCAAACCCTGATGAAAAACAAAAAAAAGGTAAATCACAGGGATTGAACCACAGGGACGAAGCACAAGGACGAAGGTGGAGATCAATGGAGTTACAGAGATCGAACCACAGGGACGAAGCACATGGACGAACCATAGGGACGAAAAGCCGTTGAACCCTATGTCCTCCTTCGATTTCAAACGACGAGAAGATTTCAGATGGTCGACGACCAGATCTGCTTCTCTTTTGACTTTCCAGTGTCTCAGACAGTTTCGATTTCAAAGGATCAATTTCAGATGGCCAATGCTAGATCTTCTTCTCCTTCGACTTCCCACCCCATTGTCGGTCTTCTACTACTACTTCAAATTCTCGTTGTCGGCGACAAGATATGCTTTTTGTTCTTCATTTTGTTAGGGTTTTGATTTAGCACAAGAACGAACTACAAGGATGAACCACATGATCTGGTTATCAGGATCTCTGTCCCTCACTCTCTCTATATCCCCCTCATGCTTTGTGTTTCTCATCCTCCAGATCTTACCATGAACAGGGACGGTGGAGTTTGATATAAGTTTTTGGATTTGGATTTGGATTTGGATTTGGATTTGGATTTGAATCTGGGTTTGATTTAAGTTTTTGAATCTGGGTTTGATTTAGGGTTTGATTTAAGTTTTTTAAATGTTCTTCGTGTTCTTGGGGAAATGAATATTCAAGAATATATATATACATATATATATATATATGATTGATTAAAAATGGTAAAATAGAGGGAAAAGGGTTAAAATACCATAATATCCCCAAGTTTAACGGATAAAATAGACGGACGTTAATGTGAGGGACCAAATTCGATGAAAACTACATATATGGGGGGTTCTTTTGTAGTAAATGAAGATAAATAACCAAATCCGTACAAAATGACATACATTAGAGACCAAATCCGTAATTTAATCTATTAAGTATAACAGTAAATCAGAAATCCAATGAGTATCTATAATATATAAATATAATTAGTATAATCAATATTTGATGATGGGAAATTTGTAAAATGAATTGCATTAGTGGTTTATTGTTAGGGGAGAAACTTTTGGTGATATAATGTGGTTGTATAAGCCCTCAATCGATCAACGAGAAGGCATAAACCTTCAATCCCTTACGGCTTACAATGTCGTTGCGGCGTCGACCACTGCTAGTCTGCTACACGATTTGTTTTCTCTGTTAGTGTGTATGACCAAAATCCAATCATTGGATGATTCTGTTTGGAAATTGTGTCATGATATTAATTAATAAAAGATATTGCCCAATTATTATATTTATGTATTATTTTGTGTTATATCTAAATGTAATAATAAGCTTTATATAATGTATTCTAAAATTGTTGGATCCCAGATTTAATCTCACAACAATGATATAAACAATAGAGTAATAACAGCGGAAGCAATATAGTTTAATATCAAAGGAGATTCAAATATCACAGTTCATAAAGCAGATAAAAGATAAACAAGATATTCTTTGAATAAAATATTCAACTTATATTATCAGTTATAAGACTTCTTAAGCACACTTTGAACAATAAGGTGATGGTCCTATTTATAGGATCATAAAGTAAATAGTGTACTTATCTGACAAATAGAAGCATGCTTGAACAGTGTCTTACCTAAGAGGTAAGATCAAGACATGCTTGAACAGTGACCTACTCTAGAAAGTAAATCTTATCACTTAGGTGACGTGTCATCTGTTCTTCTTTGTCAAGAAATTCAGAGTGAACATCTTCAGAGCTCTGAGGTAGGATCTCTGATGAGGGGCTCTCTGATGTCTTTCCGTGAGACTGTCTCTGAACTGACTTCAGAGACAGACATGCTTTATCTAAGACTGACTCTGAACTGACTTCAGAGACAGACTTGCTTTCTTCAGACTGACTTTGAACTGACTTCAGAGACAGACTTGCTTTCTTCAGACTGACTCTGAATTGACTTCAGAGACAGACTTGGTTTCTTCATTGTTGTCTCTTGAAAGTCTTTAGTTGAAGACTTAGTTATTTTCAATACTTCCATTGGTTCAGATTTGGGGCTAACAAAAATGTTCCTAGTCAAGTATTAATTCGGGTTTAGGTTGAGTTAATATGGTATGACTAGTATATGCAGGAATTCATATGGAGATATAGAATCCATATATGGGTACAAGACTTGATTTTGTGTATCGTACGTAACTCGTAACGAGAACGTTTAATTGGATGTCATATGAGTGTCATAGACGTTTCTCATGTAGTCGTTATACGTATAGTCCTTTGACTTGAGACCGTGGAGTTTGCTTTGCGTGATTGGTGTACTTTGATAACTGATTCTAATCATTGCATAATTGGGTTGCATAATTGGGTGACAAAATGGTTGTTAGGTATATCATATATCACTTAGTAGTACTAGCATGGATCAACATATGATTTGTTTCTCTAGGATGGCAAGAGTGATATTTGTGGGGCCCTTGAGTGAATAGTACTGAGAAAGTGCATGCATGCTCAGATAGTCAATATCTGTCTTATCAGTATATTTCGGAATCGAGAAACTAAAGATTATACATTACAAGGATGACATATTCATGCCTCGTGTTCGATCTGGATATCTGAAACAAAGGGACATAAATGTGTACGCTGATAATGATCATACAATTTGCTGATTAGCAGAATCACCAAACTTTATCATTTAGGTAATGATGATGTATTGTTAGATGCTACTCTTCATTTATAATTATAAATAGGATTTATAATTCTTGTCAACGTGATAAAGTCTCAATGGGTAACACGCATAAAATGTATATCTGGATAAGGAGAATAAATAATTAAAGTATTTTATTATTTTGTCTTATTAAAATTTGATTCTATCTTATTGAATTAGATTTTGTTAATTTGGTTGACAAGCATAAAATAGGATTGACAAGTGTGACTTGTCAGTGGGATAGGATTGACAAGTTGTGACTTTTCAATATATATTATATTAGTCTAAAAGGCAAAGCATGTTTTTAGAAGATTTGAGATCTTTTAAAACCATGTGTCACTCTTCATGTAGTAGTACTTATGAGATAGGTACCATCATCACACTTATATATAAAGAGAGAGACCGTTGTGAGACAGTGTGTTAATGCATCAGACGGATGCTTTTTGAATGATTGTAAAATTGTTCATAAAATCAATTTTCGCTCTCTCTCTCTCTCTCTTTATATATATATAGATAGATAGATATATTCCACAAATTGCTCCTCCTTTCCTCTAAAGAGTTGAAGACTGTATCTAGCATTCGGGAAGGAAAAGGACCTCCTCTTTTGGCGTTGGACGTCATCTGGATTCAATACATTTGCATGGATATCGTGGAGGCAACGAGTTGAGTGTTAGTAGATATATATTCTTGTTGTATTATTTTAGATAGGCTTAGCCCAATTCTGAATGGCCCATGGCCTTTATTGTTGCATATTTATTCCTTGTAATCCTTTATTTTCAAGCAATGAGAATCATTGCTCTATATGGTATCAGGGCTGAATTAGGATCCTTCCTAATTTCTCTCCTCTCCTTCTCTCTCTAGAAACCGGCAACTCTAGGGCCGGCTACCTCCTTCATCTTCCGCCCATCACCACCATTTTCTTCTTCGAAATTTTCTGTCAATGGCCGGTGAACAACAACCTCTTCCCAACAAGGTTTTCGGCATCACCAACATAAAGACGTACGTTCCGCTCATCCTTGATCTTGACTGCCTTAACTACGATGCGTGGAAAGAGCTTTTTTCCACCCATTGTATCGGTTTTGATGTGATTGATCACATTGACAAGTCTACACCAAAACCTACAGACCTCGAATGGAAGAAGGTGGACTCAATCATGAAGCTTTGGATCTATGGTTCAATCTCTCAATCACTTCTCTAAATGGTCTTAAAAAAAGACTCTACCGCGCTCTAAGTTTGGAACAACCTCGAAACTCTTTTTTGAGATAATAAGGATGCCAAAAGCATGCAAATCGATAGCGAGCTTTGGAATATCGTAATGGGTGATCTCTCCGTCACTGCTTACTGCACCAAAATCAAAGCCCTTGTCGATCTCCTTGCCAACCTGATAGGTGGCTTTACACCCCCCTAATCTAACCGCAAGTGTACGGGTCGAATCAAGTAATATGTACTTGGAAGTACGAGTATCGAACCAAGGGAACTAGAAACTGAGTATCACAATTACTATATTCACTATTAACTGAATGGTCCAAAGGTTGAATGATTGGAATTAAATTATCAATTACTAATTAAATAAACCAACAACGGAACAATAACGACTTAAAAATCTTTTTATGGAGAAAATAGTCGAGGGTTGGAAATCCTATGGTTTTCACGAATAAGCAATATTCTTGAAGATAACTATCAGTTAAACCCCTTAATGAAAATCTAATCTGTAAAATCACCGTTGTTCTTTGTCAAGCAACAATGGATTTTATTTTGAAAACACAAGTCTCATCTCTTGATCTTAACACATGAGTCCAAAACACATTAAGTTCCAGATTATAATGATAATAAGGTTTAGTTGGTATATCTCTATCCAATTTCTCACCTTAGACATATAATGCTAGTTCTTTTTAACAATTAATTCTCTCGAATTTAATTTATAACGAACAAATCAGATGAAAGTTGATCAGACACACAAAAGCATTAAAACCCAAATCATATGCTTCATTAACCAGGAAAACCTGATAAAAATCCCAAGTCATGTGTTCATAAGCTTAAACCAAAGTCAAACCAACCCCCAACATCTAAAGATTACTTCATGTTGAGGGTATTAACAAACAAAGCAATAGAAGAGTTCATAGATCTAAGAAAACGTCTCTCGAGAAATCAAAGATTGTAAAACTCCCTTGATTGTGTAAAACCCATGAAGATTGGCAAGAATTCGGTGTAGAAATCACTTCCCAAACATTTCCTTGCTTCAAATTGATGTTTTCTTCCTCCCAAAATCGCCTCCTAATCGTCCCTTGTCTCCCTCTCCAAGATAGGATGAGATCCCCCTTCAAACCCTAGGAAAAAGTCTTTTAAAAACGTCCAACACCTTTACGTGAGTTTGAAGTGAGTTACAGTCAGTTTAAACTAACTTGTAACTAGCCCAAAAATTTGCTCTTAGGTGAGTTGCTCAACTAACTTCAGCTTCAGCAACTAACTTCAAAGTCGTTTTGGCTACTGTTTTAGGCAAAATTTACTTCCTTCAAAAATTAACCCACTTGATTAAATGGCCACTTTTCACCCTTAATTCTTGAGGATTTTCATGATCGAGTTTTACCCGGAAAACCTTACTTCTCGCGCACTTTCTTGTCTATCTCATTATAAGATGCAAATCCTGAAACACTTGATTTAAAGATGAAAATTCCACTATATTTACTTGGAATTAAGCAATATTACTCGGAAAGTGATATGTAAATAACACCAAAAATTGGTGTTATCAACAACCCCAAACCAAGCATTGCTTGTCCCCAATCAAATTAGCGTCAAAGAAAAATAATAAAGCTCAAAACAAATCTCAGTTGCAAAAAGGAACAACGGGTATACATATCGGATGGCACAAGCGACTTTCATGTCAGGGATTTAAGAAGTGTGAGTACGAAACAAACGGAGATCAATCTTCATCATAGGTATTAGATTTATCAACATTGAAAAGTGAACTAAAAACAGTGACACCATACAAAATAGCAATCAGTTCATCACACTTTTGGGGAGGATTTCGCTTCGATCCTACCTCACGGGGTACTCTCTTTACACTCGAATCCTAGGTTGTCTCACATGTTGTTCATGTCTTTGGAGTTTATGTACAAAAATTCACGAGATATTAGCATGAACAATCAATCATGAAAAACGCACAAATGTAATTCAAAGCGATCTCAGAAGGAATTAAGTAGCAAGATTGGACTATTAGTGTAACTCTATCCATCATCTTACATTTTCCAAAAGATCATCCAGGTCTTTGCAAAAGGGTTGTAATGGGGTTAGGTTAGAGGCTAAGAAACGAAGGTAAATAGGAACAAATCCTCAATATGTCAATATATGAACAACCAGATTTCATTCCCATTCTTTTAGGTACTTTTCACTGTATTTCTACCCACAATCCCTTGATTGATTTTTGCACCTTGCTGCTTTCATTTCTTTCTTTCTCCTCTTTTTTTCCACATATATATAATTATATCTTTCTGCTTTTATTTCTTGAATGCAACCCTAGATTTCTCTCTCTCTCTTTTTTTTTGCAACTACTTGACCCATTTGGTTAGATTACTTTTCCCACACCCAGATTCACTGATTCTTTTCTCTTTCCACCCTCTACCGTTATTTTCTACTAGTTGTTCATAACCGACACATCTTCGGATAAGGGTAGGATTTCATTTAGGTTGGGGTCTAATTATTGGCTTAAGAATCAAACAATTTACTGTATGGCTGCAAATGGGCTTAGGTGCACACAATAGAAGGATAAGCAAGATAAATTCATCAACAACGACAGCCACAACACAACGGCGGCGCAGCCTGGTCGCAACAGCCCGTTGTCGGAGCTCACAACAACCCTTCGGCTCACTTTTTAGCGGCGTGACAACGGTCGTGGAACCTTCACCCCCGTGGACTTGGGCTCCACCGGATCAAGTTGTTCAACACAATGTCTTTGAATGACCCGGGTACGACAGATTGGTATATGGACACCGGGGCAACCGACCATGTGCACGCAAACGCAGGTATCCCAAACTTTGTTCTTGATAAACATGATACTCGTTCTATCTTAGTCGGTAATGGAACCCAAATGCCTGTAGTGACCACCGGACATGCCCCGTTTCCCCTCACAAATCCTTACCGTCCGTTACGTCTTCGAAACATACTTATCTCTCCCGCTATTATTAAAAATCTAATTTATGTTCGTCAATTTACTCGTCAAAATAAAACTTCTATTGAGTTTGATAGTTTTGGTTTTACTATTAAGGACTACAAGACCCGGGGCCCTCTAATCCGATGTGATAGCGATGGGCCTCTCTATCCGGTCAACCCAACAAACCCCCAAGTTCTCGTCTCCACCACTCAATCCACATGGCATCAATGGCTCGGTCAACCTGGAGATCAAGTCTTGAAGCCATTAGTTTCAAATATTCTTATTTCATGTACTAGCGATAAACTTAGTGTTACTTGCAACTCTTGTCAAATTGGAAACCATACCAAGCTTCCTTTCTTTATTTCTAATTCCGTTGTTTCGCATGCGTTTGAAATAATACATTCCGATGTTTGGACCCCTCCCATTTCTAGCGTTAGTGGACTGCATTATTATGTTATCTTTTTGGATCATTTTACACATTACTTGTGGGTCTTTCCTCTTAAACAAAAATCTGAAGTTTTTGCAAAATTTCAAGAATTCTTCTACCATGTCAAAACTCAATTCAACTCTAATATCAAATTTTTCCAATGCGATAATCAGGGGGAGGGAATACAACAACAAACAATTTCACAACTTCTTCGCCTCAAAAGGAATTCAATTTCGTTTCTCGTGCCCTCATACATCCCAACAAAATGGGAAATCGGAACGCATGCTTCGAACTATCAACAATGTGGTTCAGACCTTGATTTTTCACTCTCATCTTCCTCCCACATATTAGGTAGAAGCACTTCATATGGCCACACACATACTTAATATTCTTCCCTCCACATCCATCAACTTTGACACACCACACTACCGTTTGTTTCAAAAACACCCTTCCTACTCTCATCTCCGTGTCTTCGGATGCCTATGTTATCCCCACCTCACCACCCCACATATATTAGCCCTACGTAGCACACCTTGTGTCTTCCTAGGTTATCCGTCACAGTATAGGGGTTTCTGATGTCTTGATCTCTCCACTCGACGCATCATCATCTCTCGTCACTTCATGTTTGATGAGTCTATACTCCTGTTTGGTTCGGTCACTCCAACCAACCCTCCATCCTACTCTTTCCTCGATGACCCTTCAGACACATCCCCTATCATGTGAGATATCCTTCACTCGCACCGTCCTCCTCCCACCCCCACGGCCCACTCTACCTCCCCACCATCACCTACGGCCCAACCTCCCTCCCCTAACCACCTTTCGGCCGAAACATCTGGCCCCCACCTCCCTCCCTCCACTTCGTCTTCTTCTTCTCCCGCTCCTCATCCCATACACCCTATGACGACCCAAGCTAAGAACGAGATCGTTAATCCTACTCATCGTTTTAACCTTCATACCACATCCATCACCCCCTTACCCCGGTCCCATCTACAGGCATTACAGGATCCTCACTGGCGAAAGGCCATGGATGAGGAATATCATGCCCTTATCACGAACAGGACTTGGTTTCTTGTTCCTCGACCCCCCGGGGTCAATGTGGTTCGGTCCATGTGGCTTTTCCGCCACAAGTATCACGCTGATGGTTCTCTTGCTCGATATAAGGCTCGTTTAGTGGCCAATGGTCGCAGCCAGCAGCATGGGATAGACTGTGACGAGACTTTCACCCCAATTGTGAAACCGGCTACCATACGCACCGTCCTGAGTATTATTGTCTCTCGGCACTGGCCCATTCACCAGCATGACGTGAAGAATGCCTTTCTTCACGGACACCTCCAGGAGACTGTTTACATGCATCAGCCACCGGGCTTCCGTGATCCTCGATATTCGGATCACGTTTGCCACCTCCAGCACTCCCTCTATGGTCTTAAGCAGGCCCCCCAGGCGTGGTATCATAGATTTGCTCAGTATGCCCTACGGATCGGTTTCCAGCATAGTCGGACAGACCCATCTGTATTTGTCTACCACTCACCACATGCCACTGCTTATCTCTTGTTATATGTTGATGACATCATTATGTTAGCGCACAGATATATTGGATTCAAGATCATCCAATCTGAAGATCGCAATCTGAAGCTAAAGCCGGAAAGTCAACTCTTAAATATTAGTCTAATGTCAGTTTGTAATAAATGTCAAAGTTGTTTTTAGTATTTTATTATTATCCTAAATATCTAGATATTATTATTTAGATATTAGTTTAGTTTAATATTATTATTAGTTTGCAAGTTGTTTTGCAAGTTGTTAGAAGTGTGTTAGAGAAGCTATCTCAAACAATCAGACAACACACACAACACACACACAAAAAAGGTGTAACTCAGAGAACATCGAGAGCTTTAAACCGCAAACATCAATCCTGTAATCTTTGTTATTAATCTAAACAGGTTGGTAATCATTTGTGTTATTGTTTTGATAAGAACTTGATAGTATTGTGAACCGACAATTGGTATCAGAACCTGAAATCAGATTCAAATCAAGTTTTTAAAAAACTCGACTCTGTATTCTTCATTTCAAAATCATTTTCGTGATTGAGAGTGTTTTAGGTGTTGAAATCGATCAGGTTGTGATCGATAGGTGTGTTAGATCGAGTTGTTGTTGATTAATTTCAGTATAGAGCTTCAATCGATTCAAATTTGGTGATTTTGTTGCAAAACAGTTCACGAGCATATCTTACTGTTCCATCGATTGGATATTCAAAAAGTGATTTTTATTGAGATCTAAGGGTTGCAATCTGTTCTAAAACTGTTAGTGGTCATTTTGTTAGAGTTTAGAACTACTAATCGAAGTCCAAACAGGTTTTTAGATCGATTTTCGAAGAACAGGGACGAACTCGCGCAAAGTTCACATTTGCGCCAGTTCATAGTCATATTTGCGCCATCAACACTTCGCGCAAAACGTACTTTCGCGCGATCAACTGTTCGTGCAAAATTCCCTTCACGCTACCAACGACTCGCGCAAACCCCTGTTTGCGCCACCCACGTCTCGCGCAAACCTTCATTGCGCCATTCACACACCAGACGAGCATCTCAACTTTGTGCCAACAACCACCCACGTCTCGTGCAAACCTTCATTGCGCCATTCACACACCAGACGAGCATCTCAACTTTGTGCCAACAACTTTGCGCCAACAACTTTTAACGCAAAGTTTGCTTTTGCGCCATCAACATCTCGCGCAAAATTTATTTCGCGCAACCTTTGACTCACGCAAAACTCAGATTGCGTCATCTATATCTCACACAAAGTTCACTTTTGCGCCAACCACTACTCGCGCAAAGATCTGTTTCGCGTCATCTTCTCTTCACGCAAAACACTTTTTGCGCCAGCTTCTTCTAGCGCAAAGTGTTACTTCGCGCCACAGACATCTCGCGCAAATCTCTTTTGCACCAGCCACTATTAGTGCAAAGTTTTCCTTTTACTCTAGTACCGACTTAAGTCTTTTCAAACAGAATGACTTCAAGAGAAGCTCTAGCTATCGGAACTGACTCAAAGGCAGAGTTGGAGAATCTATAGAAGAAACATACGACAAATTTGTGACCTTGCTGAATGAATTAAGCAAGAACAAGGTCAATAAATCACAGATAGAGCTGAATGTCAAATTCCTGAGCATCCTTCAGCCTGAATGGAAAAGATTTACAAGGCAGATGAAGCAAATCAAATATCTGAACGATATTCCACTTTACGAGGTGTAAACCCTCAAGCAGAATAATGAAGAGGTGGATGAGATCATGGATGATAAGAGACGATCTGAGAAGACAGTTGATGATTCAGTTGCTCTTGTTGTGAAGCAGAAGAAGAAGAAGAAGATGATGATGATTGTGTCTGAATCAGATGATGTTGAAGCAAACTCTGACTCTGACGACTGTGAACAACTAAAGCAGGTTATGCTTATGTTGACTAAGGCTTTTCAAAAGAAGTTCTACACAAAGCCGAGCTCAAACAGTCAGAGGTATTCATCAGGCCCAAGCAACTATGTTCACAAGGAGAGGGTTGAAGGAAAGAGATTTGAAGGAAAGGGAGTAGAGGAAAGGAAGCCGGAAGAGAGAAGGTATCAAGCTGAAGGATCCAGTCAGTCAGAACCTCCAACGTGCTACAAATATGGCAAAATAGGACATTTTGCAAAAGACTGCCGAAGACCAAAAGTCCTGAACTCTGACTACTACAAGAACAAAATGCTTCTAGTCAAGCAACAGGAAGCTGGAAAAGCATTGATGGCAGAAGATGAGTTCTGGCTGGATCAATCAGACGAAGAAGATGACAAAGACGAGAAGGACGAGTCAGCGCATCTATGCTTCATGGGCAAGATGGAAATAGAAGTTGAAGAAGATTCCGATGAACATGATAACGAAGAGGTATGTGATTTAGATAAATCAGATTTCTTAAATCAAATGCATGCCATGATGTTAAAACTCCAAGAATTAGGGTCGAATCTTAAGCGTGAAAAGGGTGTTATTATTGAACAAAACCAGTCAATACAGAAACTTAGCAATGACCTTGTTGAGAAGAAAGTATTGATTGAGACTTTACACAAAAACAATGACACCAGCGCAAAAGAACAGACCATAATTCTTAAAGAGGTTACTGAAACAAAGACTAAATTGCGAAAGAGTAAGTTTGATTTCAAAGAGCTTACGAAATTGCATTCTTCAACTTCCAAAGAAAACGAATCTTTACTTGCAAAATTAAAAGCTTTGGAAGAGAAGTTATACACATTGGGTCAAACTGAACAAACCATTCATCTAAACAAACCAAAAGAGGAAATAGAGAAATGGGGACTCGGATATGAGAATCCACACTACCTTAAAAAGGGTATATCTGAATTGCCAACACTTTATGATATTACTTATATGAAACTTTCTCACCGATTCCCTGAACTTAAAGTTTTTTGTACTGGACTGTCTAAAGAGGATGAAGCCAAGGAAACTGAAAAACGAAAGAAATCATCTAAAGTTCACCTTCCATTTTATTATGCGAAGCTGAATAATAGTTATAATGATGGTCCAAAATATCAAAAGAAATCTATTTCAAATGACTTCTTTCAGAGTTACTCTGTAAAAGAAATGGAGGCGAAGCCTATTAAAGGTAAAATTTACGTCCCTCCTCTCGTGTTGGAAAGTAAAATTTCTGAACTTGAGACATCTTTAACAGATGAAAGACTTTTGATTGATATTGAACAAAAAGTTTTTTCAACTATGCTTAAAAGTACTGTTCTTTCTAAATCATCAAAGGCTTCAAAATCTAAAGATATGTTTGGTCTACTAGATGAAGGGTTAGATTTTCTAAACTCTGATGGTGTTTTAGATGAGTGTATTGATCAATTTGATTTTCATGCCAAACTTCCTAACCATTCGTCTTTTATTGTAAATTCCTTTGGATCAACCAGTATGTCTGAAAGAGGTAAATCATCAACGAAAGTTGATAAATCAGCTTCTGTGAAAGCTAAGAATGCGAAAGGTAAGAAGAAATCTCAGCATTCACAGAAACCGATCACTACTGGTAACCCAAAGAAGATGCATTCAGTTGTTTCTCAAAGATCTAACTCAAAGGTCTCAAATATTTCAGATCTGAGCAAGCTACGAGTTAAATCTCAATGGCAACCAAAACGGAAGATTGACGAGACTGCTAAATCTTTTTGTAGTGTTGATTGTAATAAGACTCCGACTAGTAAAGATGTTTTGAATGCGAATGTTGCTACTATTTTGAAACCAAAACTTGTCGTTTATCGCAAAAAATATTCTATGAAGCAATTATTCGAGTTATCTTTATCTGCTAGAAAGTTTTCTAATTATGATAGACATGTTTATGCTTCTCGTAAAGATTCTGCTGTTTGGTTTGGAACTTATCATGTGCACTCTTATCATTCTAATGCTTCCAATGAATTTCAAATGAAAAACGGACCCAAATTTCAATGGGTACCAAAATCTTGTGCTAACATAGTTGGACCCAAATTCCAATGGGTACCAAAAGCTAAATCTGTGTTGCAGGAACTCAAAGTTTAAGAGGGAGCATAGAATGTAGACTTTTGAACAAATCAGTTCAAAACCCGGACTTAAATGTCAAGATGGAGGCTTCTAAGCAATTCAGCTTAGAACCCGTACTTCAAACGAAGTATGACTTCTAGACAAAACAGTCTAGGACTCGTACCTCAACGAACAATGGCTCTTGAATACAACAGTTCAAGACCCGCACTTCAATGCTCAAAAGTCTTTACTTTAAATTTTGTTTTATGAATATATAAATCTCTTGTTTTGTAATTTCTCTTGTGCAGATCCGTCATATGTGGTACTTGGATAGTGGATGTTCCAAGCATATGACTGAACAAAAAGGTACGTTGACCAACTTTACAGATAAGTATTGCGGAACAGTTAGATTCGGCAACGATCGGTTTTCACCAATACTAGGATATGGTGATATGGTACATGACAAAGTCACTATCAAGAAGGTGAGCTATGTTGAAGGCTTAGGACACAATCTGTTCAGTATAGGCCAGTTCTGTGACAAAGGCTTAGAGGTCAATTTCAAATCCAAGATGTGTTCTATTCGCACTGAAAAAGGCGAGGAACTCTTGGTCGGCACGAGAAAGTCCGACCTCTACACAATCAATTTATCAAACGTCTAGACTGACAAGCAGGTTTGTCTACTATCTAAAGCCTCGATGCAGCAAAGTTGGCTATGCCATCGACGGCTCTCTCACCTCAACTTTAGGTACATCAACAAACTGGTCAGTGGGAAGTTAGTGAAAGGACTTCCAGAGCTCAAGTATGAAAAAGAACACTTATGTGCAACGTGTGAAAAAGGAAATATGAAGAGAGTTCCACATAAACCAAAGCCTGAACCGAGTATAAACTCTCTATTAGAGTTGTTGCATATAGACTTATGCGGTCCGATGCGAACGCAAAGTCTAGGCGGAAAGAAGTACATACTCGTTATCGTGGACGATTACTCGCGATACACTTGGGTCAAATTTCTACGTTCAAAGGAAGAGACACCAGATGTTCTCATTACATTCCTGAAGATGACCTAGGTAAATCTGTAGAAACCAGTCAAGCTTCTAAGAACAGACAAAGGCACAGAGTTCAAGAACAAAACAGTTTAAGAATATCTCGAATCAGTCGGGATATCACATCAATACTCTGTTGCTCGTACGCCTCAACAGAATGGAGTGGTCGAAAGAAGAAATCGTACGCTAGTCGAGGCTGCTCGTACTATGCTAAGTCAATCTGACTTACCTCTATTTTTGTGGGTTGAAGCTATATCGACTGCGTGCTACACTCAGAATCGCTCCATGATACACCGCAGATTCAAGAAGACTCCTTATGCGTTAATAAACAACCGAACACCGACAATCAAATATTTCCATATATTTGGGTGTAAGTGTTTTGTTCTGAATGATAGAGAGAGTCTGAACAAGTTCAGTGCCAAGGCGGACGAAGGCATCTTCATTGGTTATTCATCTACATCAACTGCATACCGTGTATATCTGAAGAAGTCAAAGACAGTTTTTGAAAGCGTCAACGTTACGTTTCATGAAGAAATGGCTTCTGAACAACACAGTTCAGAACCCATGATAACCGGAGTACTAGCTTCTAGGCAAATCAGTCCAGAACCTGCGTCTCAAAAAAACAAATCAGATGAAGCATCAACGTCTACTAATCATTTATCTGATTTAGATTTATTATTTGAACTGTTTTATGATGAATTTCTTGGATCTAAAGTGAAGAAATCTGTTGTGGTTGACAAGATGGAAGACTCAACGACTACTCATCCAACCAGTTCAGATATCTCTATTGAAATTCCAGTTCAAATGCCGACTCCAATAGTTGAAGCTGTGACAAATAATGAAGAGACAAAAGTTGCTGTATTAGCAGGATGTTCTGTACAGACTAATCTACAGCCGGACTAAGTTGTACCTACTGAGACTTCTGCACCTAATACTTCAACTGCAACCATAATTCCTACAGAACTACCAGAACAAGGTACCAGTGCATTCATAGATGATAATATTGATATATATTCATATAATCCACTACCTCATGAACATAAATGGACCAAAGAGCACCCGATAAGCCAGATCATTGTGATCTAACCAAACCGGTGCAAACTAGGTCAGCGTCAATGAATATGTGCATACATGAATCCTTTCTGAGCAAGATCGAGCCTACTCGCGTATCAGAGGCTCTTGCCGATTCAGACTAGGTAACTGCAATGCAAGAAGAGCTGAATCAGCTCGGCGCACTTAAAGTCTGGAGATGCGTACCCAAACCTCAAGGTAAAACTATTATAGGTACGAAATGGGTGTTCAAGATCAAGAAAGATGAAGATGGTACCGTTATCAGAAACAAAGCAAGACTTGTAGCCAAAGGATACAGACAAGAGGAAGGAATAGACTACGACGAGACTTATGCTCCTGTGGCACGTTTAGAGGCAATTAGAATGGTTCTAGCCTACACTGCTCACAAGAACTTCACTGTCTTTCAAATAGACGTGAAGACCGCCTTTCTGAATGGCATTCTAAAGGAAGAAGTCTACGTCTCGCAGCCAGAAGGTTTTGTCAATCAAGAGAAACCGAATCATGTCTACATTCTCGACAAAGCACTCTATGGACTAAAACAAGCTCCTCGTGCCTGGTATGATGTCCTATCTCAATTTTTAGTCAAGTCTGGTTTTACAAAAGGTACGGTAGATACCACTTTGTTTATTAAAAAGGAAAAAAGCCGATATCATTCTTATTCAAATCTATGTGGATGATATTATTTTTGGCTCTACAAATCCTAAGTACTGTAAGAATTTTTCAAACCTTATGGTGTCAAGATTTCAGATGAATATGATGGGAGAGATGAATTTCTTTCTCGGTTTACAAGTCAAACAATTTTCATCGGGGATTTTTATCAATCAATCAAAAAACATTTTTGATATTCTTCGGAAGTTCAAAATGGAAAATTCTAAACCGATTGGTACCCCAATGGCACCAGGTACTAAGATTGGCATCGATCCTTCTGGAAAGGTTGTTGATGTTAGGACTTAGAGAGGAATGATAGGTTCTTTGATGTATCTTACTTCTAGTAGGCTAGATATAATGTTTTCAACATGCTTATATGCTAGATATCAGGCTAATCTTAAAGAATCCCATGTGTCTGCAGTTAAACGCATTTTTAGGTATCTAAAGGGCACTGTAGATCTTGGTCTATGGTATCCTAAAGATACTAGCTTTGAACTAACAGCATATACAGATGCAGATCATGCTGGTTGTATGTTAGACAGGAAGAGCACATCAGGTCATATACAGTTCATCGGTGATAAACTCATAAGTTGGGCATCGAAGAAGCAACTTTGTGTTTCAACTTCAACGGCCGAAGCAGAATATGTAGCTGCTGCTAGCTGCTGTTCTCAGGTCTTATGGATGAGAACACAACTGCGTGACTACGGTTTTCACTTCAACCATATCCCGATATACTGTGACTCGAAGAGCGTATTCGCAATAACAGCTAATCCTGTACAAAGACCAAACACATCGATGTCAAGTATCACTTTATAAAAGATCATGTAGAAAAAGGAACAATTGAACTTTACTTTGTAAAAACTGATTATCAGCTTGCAGATTTGTTTACCAAACCCTTAGACGAAAAGAGATTCAATTTTCTTGTCTCTAAGCTTGGTATGTTAAATCTTAAGACATAATCTGTGGTTACCTATTAAAGTTTCTTATTGTAAATTTTTCATCATTTCTTCATTTCTGCAAGATATCTGCACTTCAATAGTATGTTCATGATCAAAGGGGGAGTATGAGAAGAAATTGACAGTTCGTCAATATTATTTTGAGGGGGTGCTCATAAAATTTTTGCATTTACCTTTTATGTCAAATTTTTGTAATGCATGATTTTAGGGGGAGCTTTTCAAATCAAAGGAGTTAGGATATGACTTCTGATTATTTCTGATCAGAACTCGTACTTTAATTTGTTTTTCTGCTTTTTGTCATTTTAATTTAAGTGAATAAATTTGCTTTGATTATGACATAAGACTTTTGTAGTTTTTGAGAGATGCTTACAAGATCATATCTTTATGACTTTAAGCTTAACTTCATGAGATGTAAGATCGCACGTAAAGGTATAATTCTTTATCTTAATCTCATATATGATTGAAAGAAGGACAACTTTCAATCATAGAAAACATTGTTCTTAAATGTTCAAACCACTTCCTGAATCTCAAACCGATTTCATGAATTGGAAGTGTGATTTTAAATGTTTTCAAGATTTATTTGAGCTTTAACTGATATAGTTAAACCAAATTGAGCACCATATGCATCATAGGAAAACATGATTTCATTGTGCTAGGACTTAACACAACTTCTACGGAATCGCCTTAACCAGTGATTTCTACCCAAGAAGTTAATCCATAGTGATTGAGTGTGAGAAGTCAAAAGAAATGAGTGTGTCAAACAGAGAAAGAAAGTTTGGTTAGAGTGACCTTAATGTTTAAAAGAAAGAGGGTGTGAGAACATAGTTAAAAGAATATCAGAACTCTGCACCAACTTTTTCTGAGCCGGGTAGCCACAATTTCTAATGTTTCACAACTCATTGGTGAACATTATTGAAACAGGCAACTAACCCATGCCAACTCTTGATCAAACCCCACCAACTAATCATTTTCTTCTTCACAAGAAAGTGTTTCACATTTTCAAAGGGGACGCAGCACATTTTCTATCTGATTTTCATTTGAAAAATATGGATATTGAAAAGAAGGAAGTCTGCCCCACCTTCGCACTTCAATCATGCACATTGAGTCTGTGTTTAACTTACTGTTGTCTCAGTGGTTTACATAATTTTGAGCCTATAAGCAATTATCCGTGCTAAATTCTTTCTAAACACATGCACGAACACACAAGGAATTTGTTTCTTTGTCATAACGTTCATAGAATTTACCTTTGTGGTGTTTCGATGATTGAATGGAAGCCCTGGGGGAGTGAACATCACAAAGCTCCTTTCCAAAGTGTATTTGTTACACACAGTGACTTAGTGTTACTGACAGACATTTTAACTGATTCATTTGTTGATTCAGGTGTTACACGATTATTTTGTCTGGATTTGCAAAGATCTGGATGAATATCTTTTGAATTGACGGATCAGAGGCTCCAAATGAAAGACATTTCTTACTCAGAGTTTTGATGAAATTGTTTCTCTATTCATCAAAAAGGGGGAGAACCTAAAGCTTGAAGAAATGTTCATTACATTACAAGATTGAAAAAGAGAAGAGCTAACCAAGAAATGCGAGAGATCAAAGTATTCTGAAGACATGTTGATTTTAGAGAAATTTTCTTTGAAGATACTTTGCTAAAGCATTCTGAGCTAAAACCTGGAGATTATTACATATGGAAGACTAAGAAGGAGATTGCATCTTCTGAGCTGAAAAAGAAAACTGAATTGCTAAAAAAAATTTAGTAATGATCTTGATCCAAAGGGGGAGATTGTTAGCGCACAGATCTATTGGATTCAAGATCATCCAATCTGAAGATCGCAATCTGAAGCTAACGCCGGAAAGTCAACTCTTAATATAAGTCTAATGTCAGTTTGTAATAAAATGTCAAAGTATTGTTTTTGGTATTTTATTATTATTCCTAAATATCTAGATATTATGTTTAGATATTATATTAGTTTATTTAGTTAGATATTAGTTTTATGTTGCAAGTTGATAAGAAGTGTGTTAGAAAAGCTATCAAGGGAGAAATCAAATAAGATCACACACAACACACACACAAAAAAGGTGTAAATCAGAGAACATCGAGAGCTTTAAACCGCAAAAATCAATCTTGTAATCTTTGTTATTAATCTAAACAGGTTGGTAATTATTTGTGTTATTGTTTTGATAAGAACTTGATAGTATTGTGGACCGACACATTCTCACAACATCGTCCACAACCATTCTTCGGCAGATCATTCAACTCAGTCATGAGTTTGCCATGACAGATCTAGGTGCCCTTAATTACTTTCTAGGCATTTCAGCATCCCGATCATCTACAGGTCTATTTCTATCACAACAGAAGTACGCAACCCAGATACTCGAGTGTGCCAACATGCTCAACTGTAAACCTGTTCGCACCCCGGCAGAATCAGCTCACAGATTAGACGTAGAAGGCACCCTTGTGACTGATCCCACGTTGTATCGCAGCCTTGCGGTGGATCTTCAGTATCTCACCTTCACGAGACCATACATTGCATTTGCGGTTTAGCAGATTTGCCTTTATATGCATGACCCTCGAGAGCCCAAATTCCATGCTCTCAAGCGCATCCTTCGATACATACGGGGCACCTTGACTGACGGTCTACAGATACATGTCTCCCCCTCTTCAAATCTTATAGCCTATTCTGATGCAGATTAGGGGGTGGGGGGGATGTCCTGTCTCTCGGAGATCTACTTCCGGATATGGGTCTTCTTAGGTGACAACCTTGTGTCTTGGTCATCCAAACGCCAAGGTGTCATCTCCCGTTCTAGTGCCGAAGCTGAATATCGTGTAGTCGCCAACGCCGTTGCCGAGACAAGTTGGATCTGAGACCTTCTTCGTTGCTAAGATTCATATACGACATCAAAGGTTGTTGCTCGTTCAAGTAAAATTTTGAAACACCTATCATACTCTGTTTTGTATGGATTCTTAGAGTAATACAGTTATCCACTGAGTGTATGGCTCCCGTATTCCAACAATCTCAACTTCAAGTCGATCTACCATAAGTTTTTCAAGTCCAGAGACGTAATTCCAAGTTGATTCTAAGACTGAAGGATTTAAACATATATTTGGACGATTGTAATAATTTTGTTGGGTATATTTTTAGTTATATTTATCGTATTTCATTCATCAAAATTATGTATATTATTAACCCATCAATCCAACTCAACCCGGTCTTTGTTGGGTTGGGTTGGGTTATACTTTTGAATAAGTAGAGTTGTGTTAGATTGAGAATTTTCTAAGCCACCATAATTGGGTTGAGTTGTATAAATGTTGCAAATCGCACAATCCAACCCAGGTACACCCCTACTGGTGGAGACTTGGGAATTCCATTCCCTGTGAGAATGGGGATGGGATCTTATTCTCCGAGGAGATAGGGATGGGGATTGGGGTCCTCGG
The DNA here is from genome assembly GCA_954870635.1 of Arctium minus. NCBI lineage: Eukaryota > Viridiplantae > Streptophyta > Magnoliopsida > Asterales > Asteraceae > Arctium > Arctium minus. The sequence continues at coordinate 131,977,489 of OX941080.1, read as the reverse complement.
TACTCCCCGACTCTGTTGACAACTTGACATCTCTAGTCTCAAGATGTATACAATGGTTGAAGTATTTAGAATAATATAACTGGCACCTCAAAAATAAAATCTATCACTAAGGTTTTTTTTTCTTTCTATAGCAAAAGTTTCCTAGACATATACACTAGAAGCCTTCCCAGGGTAAAAACAAATGATAGTCATGTTTCGTTGTCGTTAGCCTCCCATGGCATCTATAAAATGGACGTATCTCTTTTCTATATCCTGAAAAAGAATCCTCTATCCTTATTTTTCACGTTTCTTTTTTGTGCTACCATTCATTATAATACTCATCATCTAGTTATTCTCTCTTAATATAACATTTTTTCTCATTAATGAAATATAAATGTCACAAGTTAGAATGATTGATAGAACACTCAAATGAAAATGGGGACATGTGATTTTTTTCCCAAAAGAATTATACACGTGGCAAATTTTTTTGTAAAAGCCATGTTCATATTTATCGGTTTTTAAAATCATCCATTTGAATCATTTTATTTAAATATAAGTATATTTTTTAATAAATATCTCAATTATTTTCTATGACATTTTGGCATATTTGGTAACAAAAACCTAACTCATTTATTTTTAGCTTATTAAAAAAGGACTTGCTAATAAATAATAAACCATCTTACAAGTTCTTTCAAAGAAAAATTATTCCAATAGTGTTTGAATAAGTGCGGATATTTTATTATTATTTTTAAATTGACATCAATTAGTTTAATTAAACTTGACTAGTTTATCAACTAACTTATTAGTTAATTTGTCAATTATGTAGGAATCTGGAGTATGTATATCTCCAATGTAATACATACATTGGCTCTTTAATTATTGTAGGGAGTCAAATATGAAAAAACACGTTTCCAATGCCCTGTCTATACATGCTCTTTAACTATTGTAGGGAGTCAAATATGACAAAATCTCACTCGAATGTATTCCCTACTAGAGGCGATCATTTACGGGTTTGGACAGTCCACGGGTCGAAACTAACATATTTTTCTTGTCCAATGTGTCTATTATAGCAAACTCATGCCCATTTTTGCGGGCTTGAGAACTTGTTCATACACATTCTATAAATGGGCGGGGTTTACCAACGAGATAACGGGCCTAAAAGTTTACATTTAAAAAAACTTATATAAAAATCATTATTGTAGGGAGTCAAATATGACAAATTCTCACTCCAATGCCCTCCCCTATATTAGTTCCTTCACTATTGTAGCGAGTCAAATATGGAATAACCTCACTCCAAGACACTCCTTACATTGGCTTCTTACATTAATTTTTTGTATCCCAATCTCTACATGTAACGAGCTTCGATATTCATAAACTTTTATTATTGGGGCACACTTAAGTGTCAAAAAAATTCTTAAACCGAATAACTCATCAGAACCAAGACGGTTTTGAATGATTAGGTTTTCGACTTAAACGGTTCAGTTTAATGAAACAAATATAACTTTTTTGGTTTGGTTTTCGATTACTTTTTTATTATTTTGGATAAATCGAGACATGAAACACTAATATATATATATATATATATATATATATATATATATAGAGAGAGAGAGAGAGAGAGGATCATGCGAGAAGTTAAACATTTTGCGAGAAGGCGAAAAGTGTTTAATCATATATGATTACACGACTTGTAAATGTGTTTAATCATGTATGATTAAACATCTATGTATTATCAAAATAACATGTGTTTAATCATATATGATTAAGTTTGTGTATCATATATGATTAAACATTTATCGCCTTCTCGCAAAATGTTTAGCTTCTCGTTTGAACCTGCCCCTATATATATATATATATATATATATATATATATGAGCCTAATCATATGAGATCTTAGTATTTTGTGGTAACCGTAATGTGAGATCCAACCACAACCAATCATTTTATTTTATTTACTGTTTTTTTATATTAATTGTTGAGGGTATACTGGTAATTTGATTAATTTTTGTTTAATAAATAATTATTTTATTTTACAGATTTATATCAATCAAAGTCAATCAAGATTACGTTTCCTAATAATACTCAACTAATTGATTTATCAAAATCAAACCTATTCAACATTCACGTTTCCATTTTTTTTTCCAGGCCTGAAGAACTGCTCAACGAAGAAGTTGTTGGAGGAAGAAGGACCGTGTTCAAAAAAGGTCGTTGCTTATGTTTGTCGAAGTTGGTTTCCCTTAGTTGGTTTGTGGTTCAATGTGATCATCTTATTAATCCATTTTGACATCCATGGTGGTTCACTATGATGATCCCCTGCATCCCATTTCGATTCATATTGTGATGTCTATATTCGATAAACAGGTATAGAAACCACAAAATAGTTGGTTCTCACAGTTACCATTGATTATGATTTTGTATGGTAATCACAATGTAACACAGTTGGTATCAAGTGGTACCACAGTTGGTATTACCGTCGTATCATAATGGGTATCACATTTGTATGTTAATCACTGTGTAACACAATGTTCTTTGGGTGCATCACAATAGTAATCACAGTGTTACACGATGTTAATCACAGTGTAACACAATGTTCTTTGAATGCATCACAGTGGTACATTGGGTAAATTTGTAGTGAATGAGAGCATTGATCACAGCGTATCACCACCTTTTGAATTAACAACAATTTTCCCATCATTGTATCATCAAGGAGATCAGATTTTTGCAAGATGATCATAGTGTATCACATCCCATTTGCTGTAACAAAACTCGTTTCCTTTTAAAATTGTAAGACCACAGTGTACACGGTTTATTATATCACCAAGAAAATATGTATACAGTTTCAATTTTTTGAGATAATCGCAATTGATTACATGCCAAAATTATCGGACCCGCCTAAATTAGATCACACTTAATTATAATATTTTTTGACATTTTTACCCTTTTTACCTATTTTAATGGCCTAAATTTGTATTTTTAATTATTATTTATTTTAATTATTTTACACCATTGATTATTAAAATGGATGGATGAGATTGGATCTCATAGTTTTCACAAAATAGTAAGATCTCCCTTGAAAGACCCCCTATATATATATATATATATAATTCTATTTTGGTTAAATAAAAAGCAAATGAACACATTACACATTAATAGTGAGTAGCAAATAATCAGAGGGCAAGATCTTAAGAAACTAGATTCAGTTGGAAACAAATCATATAGCAAAATACCACGAAATCAGAAATAAAATACAAACTAGTAGCAAACCATATATCAAAATAACGAACCCAAATTAAATAATAATCTCAATAACCCTAAATCAAATAACAATTAATAAATAAAAAATTAATAATTAACAAATAACGATAATTATAAATCTATAAAACAATAAAATGCAAAAAGAAAGTTGGAAAAAAAAATAGTAGTTGATCAAATCATTAACATTATAACACATAAAATAAAAAGATATAAGATAACTTTCAATGGGTTGAGACTTAGAAGTTAGGGGCATTAGAGTTTAATTGATGCTTAAATTGGTGACTCCTTGAGATGAGAGTTGTAAATAAGATACAGGAATTATATTTGGGTGCCCTTACCTTTTAATTGTTGGAGGCATACTAGTAATTTTGAGTTAAAAAAAATGTTTTTCAAACCTACAAGTGATGATTTTGTTAGGGCCTTTGCCCGTTATGTATCCGTATCTGGCGAGCTTCCTACAAAGAGTCTACATTATTTTATTATATACATGTAATCATAATGTTATGTTATGTTCTTATTTTGTTTTATTCGAAAAAGAAAAATATTGTTAAAACAATGTATATTTTGATAATGTAGTGAGCATGATTGAAGTGACAATTGTTTTGCTTAATTTCTATGCATTTCACTCCATATAAGAATTAGGATTAGAGATGCTCTAAAAGAAGTATGAGGACATGATTTGTAATCACTATCCTTATGACATAATTAGCCCCTACTGTATGTATGTATGTTGTTGGGTGTTGGCTAAATTAATTATCTCCACGACTGCCTAATTAATCGTACATGAAGATTACAACAGATTGTTTCATGTCCATGAACATCTTATAGGGAAAGAAATCAGAAGAGGCAAACAAGTGTATGTAGTAAATGATTTGGTTGTTATTTATAATAAGAAATAAAAATTTAAGAAAACTACTGTTTGCCATTATCCAGGATCCAAAATTTAGTATTATCCAAAATCTTGACAAAGTAAAAATAAAAATTGGACTCTTATATATATATATGACGATAATCAAATGAGAACCACAAAAAGGTTGAAAACCGTGATAACCGATCTAAGTCTTAATTTGGTTTTAATTTATAGTTGTTTTTAATTAAAAAGGGGCATATTCGTCATTTTGGTAACAAGATTCACCAGATGAAACATTAGAATTCATTGATTAGATGAACATACAGATTCACCATATGAAACACGCAATTCACCAGTTGAAACATTGGGATTCACCATTTGAAACACAATGATTTTCTAGATGAAACATACATATTCACCATATGAAACATACAGATTCATCATATAAAACACACTTCACCATATGAAACACAGACTCACCATGCTATTTCAACTCATGAAATAAAACACAATTTTACTGGAACCCTTCAATTGAAAACAAGTGAGAAATCTGAGTTGCATATGGTTTTACAACCAATTATTTGATTTAATATAAATGGATATAGAAGAATAAAAAACATAAATCTTATTCTTTTGATACATTTTTTTTTGTCTTGCTATAACTATCATCACCAACATAACAATCCTTACCTTCCACTTCTTCTTCTTCTTGCTTGATCATCTGGGTTGTCGAGATTCGAGTCTCACCAGTGCTTGTAACCGTCCGTTTTCTTTGTACACAGTTCGAGTAGGCTTGATGGTCGCGACGACGGTGAATTAGAAAAGGTGATTCTTTTTCTTTAATCGGAGTCTCCGGCTGAAGATTCGCAACGATGTGGTAATTGATCGATTAAATTAAGGGAGGAAGAAGAAGATATTGTGTGGTCCATTAGATACGTATTGAAGAAGATTGAAGATGAAAACATTTAACTGATTTAAAATCTTATTTGGCATCCACAATGTACTTTTAATATAAAATATCCATAGTACCCTTTCAATGTTCTTGTAAATTGACAAATCTACCCTTATTTTTTGTTTTTATTACTAATATGTTTTTCTTTTAATGGCCTTTGATCTATTATAATCAATGGATTAGATTAGTACTTAAGTCCTTAACCTTTTCCTGGTCCACACTATATCTATATCTATATATATATATATATATGACAAATTAAAGAAACTGTTATTTATCATTATTCGAAAACCAAAAAATTGGTATTATCCAAAATTTGGATAAAGATTTTCTTGATTGCTATTGTCCAAGTGATTCATGAAATATAAAAAGTAAATTATAATATAAACGTAAAAGCAATAAGAATAACAAAGTGTTGGTAGATTTAAAATAAGATTGATGGTAAATGTTGTTGTTTTAAGGAAAAAGGAAGGATGATACAGATTGGAGTTCCAATTACTCCATAAAGCAAATCGAAGCTTCAAAAAAGCATGAAATCATATGCCAACTATTCTTTATTTAATTAGTATCCTATCACAAGCAATGATGATTATGATACACCAATCCCATAGGATCATCCCAAAGTTTAAACCCATGTGGCATTAGCCCTACCTTTGTCCTCCTAAATCATTTTCATGTTCCTTACTCTTTCATATCTATCTATATATATAGACATAGTTGTTTTCGGATAAAAATAATAGTTATCGTGAGAAGGGTATATAAGAAGGGATCTCCATTTTTGGATCAATCTGAAGTGAAGATCAATTGAAAATTTCATTCGAAGCTAATTCATGAGTCATTTGGGGACTTAATTTGAGCCATTAGATAAACATTAATTAAAAGTGATCAAGGGTCCAAATCATTTCTTACACATCTCACATTAAACTCTTATTCTCACATGATCCTTCGTCTATCTATATATCTATCTATAGGCGAAGGATCGTGTGAGAAGTTGAGTTAACGGTGAAAAACGTGAGAAGTGGATCTGAACCGTTGATCTCTTTTAATTTCAAGTCCTCCCATGAATTGGGGCTTAGAAATGAATTAATTTGGTGCATCTCGGTGCATCAATTTCTCATCCAATGGTCGATAACCACTTCTCACGCTTCTCACCATTAACTCAACTTCTCATCAGAACCCAACCCTCTATCTATCTATATATATATACATATATATATATATATATGTATATATATATATATATATGCAAGTTTATTTAGTAATCTTAAATAGTTTAATATCCCATAGACCATATATTTTATATAGCGTTCATGATTAATAAGTCTCAATCCGTTGTAAATCATTTTATATCTTTTATTTTGGTTGCTATAATGCTAGTGATTTGATGAGTCGCTATATTTTATTTTTATCATAAATAGTATAAAAAATAATAAAAAACCGAACTGAATAAGTTATACTTATTCAATTAAACTGAATCGTTTAAATCAAAAATCGAATAAACCAAAATAGTATTGGTTTGAAAGAGTTATTCCATTCCAAAAAATTTTGGACACCCTTAAATGTGCCCCCAATAATAAAAGTTTCTGGATCCGCCACTGCTTGCGTTGACCATGTTCTGTACTCGTATGTGATCTGACAGTTCTTATGATTTCTTATTTTGACCATGTTCCCGTTCTTATGATTTCTTATTTTGACCATGTTCCCATTTGATCCTCCATATATATATATATATATATATATATATATATATATATATATATATATATATATATATATATATATATATATATAGGGGTGGTTTCAATTGGAAACCAAATTTCATTGGAAACTTTGGAAACCAAATTTCAACCATTGATCTTTTTAATTAATGGTTAAGATTCATTTGAATTATATATGGTAATAAATTAATTAATTTATTAATAAAAGAGAATAATAATATGTCAAAAGGGTAAATGTGTCTTTTTCTTTTGTGTTTCAAATTTGGCAACAAAGATGAAATATGGTAATAAATTAATTAATTTATTAATAAAAGATAATAATTATATATGGTAATAAATTAATTAATTTATTAATGAAAGAAAATAACAATATATCAAGACTGCCTTTTTATTACTTGATCATCAATATGCAGTATGTAAAAACCCAATTAAGTTTCATTACCATTATTGTTTCATTATCTTTCCATTATGTTTCACTATATCAAATATGTTTCACTAAAATATGTTTCATCAGGTTTCACTATATTAATATTTTGTTTCACTATATCGGGTTTCACTATATTAATATTTTGTTTCATTACCTTTCCATTATGTTTCACTATATCAAATTTGTTTCATCAGGTTTCACTATATTAACATTTTATGTTTCATCAGGTTTTACTATATTATTATTTTGTTTTACTATATCAAATCCATTATGTTTCACTATATTAATATTTTGTGCCTGGAGGTAATTTCATATGAATACTTGAAAATTTTAATATTAATATTTTAATCAATCAATGATTCATCAGAATCAAAAATAGAGGATCCGTATGATTAAAATTTGTTTTCCTAAATTAAATATCTCATTTTTACATTAATAAATGACTAACATTACCATATATAAAATAAATTAAAAATAAATAATTATTAATATAATAATAATACCAATTACCATATATATTATGAAATTATGTAAAAGACTAAAATAACCTTATCAATTAAAAATAAAATTAAAAAAAAGAAATTTAATGATTGGTTGATTTCGGTTTCCAAAGTTTACAATGTAATACTGGTTTCCAATTGATCCCTCCCCTATATATATATATATATATATATATATATATATATATATATATAGGCATGGGATCGTGTGACAAGTGTCATTTTTGGTGAGAAGTGTGAGAAGTGGTTTTAAGTCGTTGATTACTTTTAATTAAATATCCTCTCATGAATTGCGACTTTAAAGGGAATTGATCTGGTGCATCTCGGTGCATTTTATCTCGGTGCATCTCACCCTGACGTTCGTCAATTTCTCATCAAACGGTTGATAACCACTTTCCCGCTTCTCACAAAATTTGACACTTCTCACCAAAACCCAATCCTATATTTATATGTCTAAGTTTTAGTTTATAATAATTAATCGATACTACATAAGGTTAAAATGATATCCAAAACCAATAAATTGTATTGAGTAAAGGGTAAAATTTTCTTTCTCTATTAAATTTGTTTGAAATAAGACAATCGAACAAGAACAAAAATTATATAATGATTTATTTAATTCATTCATTTGTAGTCAATACTTGAAAGTCAAACAAATATAAAACATTACTCAAATAGTCAATAATTAAATGACACAAGTCTTGTTTGGACAACCATAGTTAAACAAGAAGATTGCAACTCCTTAAATTTACAGGCATAGTATATCTATACTATAATATAAAGCACAGATAAAAAAACTCTTAAATACAAATTATTAGGCACAAGATACCATCATTTTATGCAAGATTTTAAAAATCTCTTAATTTACAAGTATCAAAGCACAAGATGCATATTACTACTGCAGTCTTTTAACACTCACCAATTTGGTATGTGCAGACTTTCCTTTTATGCAGATATTTCCATATATCACTATTAATTAATATATTATATTATTATAATTTTGTTTTAATTATATTATTAAATATGTAATTGGTTATTTTTTCTAAATGTCATTAAAATATATAAGATAATCATTGAATTCTAACAAAATACTTATTTTTTTTATATAAAAAACATTATATTATTAAGCCTAAATTAAACAAATTTATAAAAAACATTATCACTTTCTCAAAACCATACAAAATCGTACCGTAAATTGACAAAAAAATAAAATGAAACATTAAAATCGTGATTTATCTCGCTGCATTACCCGAGTACGCTTCTAGTTGTTTAAAAAATACTCCAATATTAAAGGAAAATATATAGAAATAAAGAAATGAGTGTTTCCCCACGTGCATATCCCGTGATGCATTCCTCTTTTGCATTCACAAAGCAAAATTGGCTTGGCATACCATATCTTTGTGCTTCACCCATTATTCTCTCACTCTCCATTATTCCTCGCCTTTATACACCGACCACGTGACTTTTGTCTTTTTATTTAACCAAACTTACAAATTACATATTTTCAAACAACTTTATATAAATAAATTATTTAAAAGAAAAAAGTTTAGAAAAATTCAACAAACTTTCATATTTTGAATAATTAAATCTTTAAAGTGTTTTTTAAACTATCTTATTGAACTTTCTTATTTTGAACGATAAGTTCCTAGATTTCTTTTGTTAATAAATAAACCATCAATTTCATATTCTTTTGGTCTGCTTCCCATCTTCCTAAGTTCTGATGTCTGTGTTCTATTATTGCCTTGTCGATCCTCCTGTGTTCCTTTTTTAACGACATTAGCGAAATATTTGTTACTCTCTACCATTGTGTTTGATGAACCTTCTTGTTTCCCTACACCCCCTCTTTTACTTCTATTTCCATTAGTCTCTGTCATATTGCCCTCTCTTTCCCTTTTGTTGGCTAAGAACACTCTTAACCTGTATGTCCCGATCCAGATTTTGTTTAATTTGATTCCAAATGCTTTTACATTCTCGAAATACTTAAATCTTGCAAAGCCAAATCTTTCTCCATTCTTCATTCTTTTCTTTGCCATGTAGATGTCTGAAACCACCCCATATCTCTTGAACATTTTCCATAGATCGCTTACCTCCAAATTTCTCGGAAAGTTGAAAAACAAAAATGATTCCTGTTTTGGATTCCTATGTCCATTGATCGACCAATTTTGTAGTGATTCCTTATACCTAATCCTATTCCAATGCCCCGCATCTCTCCTCACCTCACCTCTCTCTCTCTCTCTCTCTCATCTCTTTTCCAATTGTTTTGTAAAGGGGAAGAAGAAACCGATGGGAATCGGTTGGCGGATATTGATAGGCAACGGTGGATTGAGGCTAGAAAGAAGTGGCTAGACTTGGGAAAAAATATGGAAATGGCGAAACTGTTGGAAAAATTTAGTAAAACATGGGTTTTTACTAAATTTGGACACATTTAAATACATGTATATGTATAGTATATATCTAACTCTTCGTGGGTTTGTGTTCTCCTATATGAGAGCTTCAAATCGATATATTATGTGTCCAAAACGGAATATGTGTGAATGAGATATCGATGCTCAAAGTTGAGTGTTTGGGATGAAATTGACAAAAATCAAGTTGGTGTGGGAATGTGTTCCACATAGGAAAGAAGAACAAATCTTTTGTGGTTTATAACCATGAAGGTTGGAGGGGCTTACAAGCTCTTGTTTGATTTTACTCCAACACCTACCCGCGCGCAGGGGGGTGCTGATTGAGACTTTCGTAAGCTAAAATCGGCGTACTTATGCATGGGCGCGACTTATGGCGCGGATGAACCCGAGCGGCTAACCGCGCCAAGCACTAGAATGTGAACCCAAACAGTGTCCCGCGCGGGTTTCAGTTTATTCCATAACTCCCGAATCAAATATATTGAATACGAAAATTAATATTTTTATTACCATTGAATTAAAATATTAAGTGTGGCGGTTTCAATTTTCAATATAAAATAGAGGGACTGGTTGCACTCGATACACACACATCGAAAACTGATATCTCTCTAAAAGCTTCTGCATACAAGATTCCGGCGATTTTTCAGGCAAGTGGTCATCTTCGGCAGTTCAACTGCTTTGGCTGTTGTACCCTGGGAACAGACGGCGAATCTGTTTAAGGGAATCGTGTTACACACGAGCCTCAACTTTGTTTCATTCATCGGTTCAGTCGTTTATATATTTTATCTGTTGATTCGTCAAGTTTCGTTTGTATTCATATAATTATTACTAATAATTCGTTGTTTTGTAGTCTATTACATTTGTTGTAATATTATATGTACTAAAATACATATAGTGGATTACTAACACAAACAAAGAGCGAAGGTTAAGTGGATTGAAGAGGGAGACGAGAACTCGAAACTTTTCCACACGACAATAAAAGGTAGGCAAAGGAAGAATCGTATACACGGTCTTAACATCAAATTGGAATGGACGGAGGACCCGGTAAAATAAAGGATCACGCTTTCGAGTTTTTTAAAACAAAGTTCTCAAGTTGTAAGAAAGATGGGCCAAAGCTAAGTAAGGATAGTGTGAAGAAATTATCGGAGGACGAGGCTACAAATCTAGAGAGAAGAGTAACGAAAGAGGAGGTATGGAATGCAATAAAGGAATGCAGAGGAAACAAGTCACCTAGACCGGATGGATTCACCATTGGTTTTATAAAAGAGTTCTGGGGGTTGATCAAAGGGGAACTGATGGAGGCTATAAATTGGGTCTTGGAAAGAGGGGAAATAAGCGAGGGGTGTAATGCTTCCTTCGTGAAGTTGATCCCGAAGAATGCAAACCCAATTGATCTAAAGGAATTTAGGCCAATTAGTCTCATTGGGATCTTCTATAAAATCGTTTCGAAAGTGTTGGCGGAGAGAATGAAAGTGGTAATGGGAAAGCTAATAGATGAGGAACAAAACACATTTATAAAAGGAAGATCCATCCTTGACGGCATGCTCATAGCCAACGAAACGGTAGCATGGATTAATAAAATGAATAGGAAAGGATTAATTTCGAAAAGGCATATGATACGGTAGAATGGTACTTGCTATTGGATATGATGAAAGAGACGGTTTTCGGGGAAAAGTAGAGAGGATGGATAAACTATAAAGGCTTGCCTAAATTCATCAAAGATTTCCGTATTGGTTAATGGGGCACCATCTAATGAGTTACAAATGAAGAGAGGCTTGAGGCAAGGGGATCCACTCGCTACATTTTTATTCTTGGTGGTAGCCGAAAGCCTTCACTTGTTGATGAAAAAAGCGGTGGAGAAAGGGATTTTTGAAGGAATAAAAGTGGGAAGTGATGGGATATCGATATCTCATCTCCAATATGCGGACGACGTCATTTTTTTGGAGAGTGGAAATTATCTAATGCAAATAATCTATTGAAGGTGTTGAATTGCTTCCATATAATGTCGGGTCTAAAGATCAACATGAACAAAAGTAAGATTTTTGGAGTAGGAGTCCCAGAAGATGAAGTTCAAGCTTGGGCGAGAGGATTGGGATGTGGAAGTGGTACTCTTCCTTTTGTGTATCTAGGCTTATCGGTCGGAGTGTCGATGAGGAGACTTGATCAATAGAAGGCGGTTATCGAAAAGGTGAAAAATAAATTAACATCTTGGAAATCAAGAATGATCTCAATTGGAGGAAGATGGACATTGTTAAGATCGGTTCTTAGTAGTATCTCTTTATACTTTTTTCGCTATTTCGTGCCCCGCAAGGAGTGTTAAAAATACTTGAGTCTGTGAGAAGCCGTTTTTTTAGGGGAGGGGTGGAAGAAAGATCGTGGAAAAAAAGAATGGTTTAGCTTGAGTCAAATGGGAAAGGGTAGTGGGGGATTCAAAAGAGGTGGGCTAAATATTGGGAGTTTGAAGGATGCCAATTGGGGGTTACTTGGTAAGTGGTGGTGGAGGTTCTATATCGAGAGTGAGTCATTGTGGGTAAAAGTGATTAGAAGTCTATACGGGAGGGATGGGGGATTGGTAGAGGAACCACTAAGGAGATTGGGCGGGAATATGGTTTGGAGTAATATCTTAAAAGTGGGTGAGGAGTTGAATAAAGAGGGGGTACCTTTCTTGGGATCCTTTGGTAAAAAAAATTGGGGATGGGTCGGAGACTCGGTTTTGGGAGGATAGGTGGATATCAACTCGACGACTAAAGGATGATGTAACACCCTCAAATCTGGAAATAGCAACTTATTTAAAATTTTCTAAATACATCAATAAAGGAATTATCTACAATCACAAATTAAGATTTAACCTTAATACAAACATCCATTCTATACAAAAGCCTATGATAATAACGGGTGCTACTAAAACCCCATAATAGTCATTATCTCCAAAATTGCGGAAGACTTCACCAACTACTTACATTTGCACAAAGCTAAGGCTCAACTCTTCATGGCTGCTAGAACGAAACCCAACTGGAACCTGATGCACATGCCGACAAATAAAAAGGTTAGGCTTAACGCCTAGTGAGCTCAAGAGTTTTCAACATATATAAAGATGTTTGTGAAAATAGATAATGCAGTTTAATTCATAATCTTTCAAAAGGTATACTTTGAATATGCAAACGACTCGTTTTCCAATAATATGCATTTTAGACGGAGAACACCAATTTGGACATTTTCCAAATCAAACTACTACAAAATGATGATACCAATGTAAACCGCCCCTTCATAAATTAGCTTTAACCCAAAACTCACTCAAAGCGTAAATATAAATTGGACTCTCCATTTAAGAAGGTACGGTTAAACCTTATATTTCAAAACACCCAAAACACGGGTGGGGCATAATACTCAACCCATAAATCAAGGGTAAAACCCAATTATACAAAACGTCACTGAAAACTTGGATAATAAAACTCAATACCCAAAAACAACACCTTTCGGTGACGGGGGATTCCCGATTCCATAAAATGTGACGATCCACAAAGTAAGCCCATTTTTTGTTGTTATGACTAGTCATATAAACGAAAGTACACGCAAGAGATGTCAGGCTCAGTAGCTTTAAACGTACACCCACGGAAACTCGAGTTCAACCCCGTCGGGTTCCTATGTCGAGCCCCTCATCTAATATCGTAATACTTGAGCACGAAGGACTTATACCGCACCCGGTACCTTAACGTGCAGCACGAAGGACTTACATCGCACCCGATACCTAACGTGCTTCATCCAAAAACGTAAAACTTGAGCACGAAGGACTTACACCGCATCCGGTACCTTAACGTGCAGCACGAAGGACTTACATCGCACCCGATACCTAACGTGCTTCATCCAAAAACGCCAACAAGGCTCGAAGTCGAGCTACTTAAATTTGGACAATTGTCCTAAAACCCAATTAAAATAAAAATACCGAGCCGCTGGCTTAGCAACCCATAGACTCATTGGTAAATGCAATAAAATACAATAAAACGCACTCGACCAACGGATATGCAAACGCAACGACTAAAAGTAAGATTAGTTCAAAACTCGACATTAGTCGAGGCACCCATTTTCCCAAATGAACTTATACTCTTATATTTTCCAAAATGCCTCATAACACAAATGACATGCATTTTCCCAATTTTGACTACTGATAAGAACGAAAACCATAAAGGGAGACTATAAGTACTCTTTCAAGTACTTCACATAAAATGCAAGTGATACTTTATAAAACACTCCATTTCATGATGATGTATAAAACCCGACAAACATTTAAAAGCGTATTTCTTTGACCAAAGATCTATTTATGCGATAATACCTCAAAACACATTCATTTGTGACACATTTATCAAAATACCCAAAAATCCCAAATATGGTGTTATACAAAGTTTGTAAAGTTAAATACTTCAAATATCCAAATATTAGCAAATACCCCAGCACTTGATAATTTCATGTAAAACACATAAACACTTTAAAATAGACATTTTGGCATGTACAACGTTTTCACAAATCAACTTGAACTCACCTTGCTAGATTTAGGCTAAATCTAGATTTTACCCAACGAGCTCTTTTGAAGGCCGCTTGAATCCTCAAGCCGAAAACTTCCAAAACCTAGACCCAACATTCCAACCCAAAAATAACCATAAGTAACCATACCCAACCACAAGGAAGCATTCTCCAATCATAAAATACCAAGATCCCAAACAAGATCAAAACCCTAATTTCTCTAAAACCAACAAATCCAAGATTGGAGATATCAAACCTTAACAAACCACCAATGGAGCATTCATAACCTTATTACAAGAAAACTTACCCTTAAAGGCAAAGAGGCTTCCGAGAACACCCAATCCAACACTTCAACCCGAGCTCCCGACCGTTGCACTTGACGAGGGAGATGAAGATAGAGGTTTTGTGGTTCAAGGTTCCAACTAGTTAGATGGTGAAGAAACATGTGGTTTGAGGAGGAAAAACCCCCAAAATAGGTTTTGGTTCGGTTTTGGTGTTTGGGAGAGAAAAGGGAAGAAGATAGAAGTGAGAGTGAGGGAAATGGTTGAGAATCGCGACTCTTAAAAGACCCTGGGGCCGACCGCGATTGTACCCGGCGATTGTGCCAGGGCACTATCGCCCAAAACGTACCGCGGGCACACCCCCGCTGGCGATTGTGCCCAGGGCACTATCGCCAGGGCATTATCGCCCAGAGTGTACCGAGGCTCTTTTCTTCCCATTTTCCGCACAGACCACTCATGACGCGATAAGGCTTAATAGGTAAGATATAAGGGAGGAAATTCTACGATAAGAAACAAGAATTTCTCAAAAGGGTTGGCTTTCACAGACAGGAATTTACGAGTGTTACAGATGAGCTTCATCGGCTTTACCACCTAGAAACTTCCAAAAATGTGACGGTCTTAGAGAGAGGGGAGTGGAGAGGCGAGGAGTGGGTATGAAGGAGGGAACCAAGGGTAAGGGAATTAGGTGAGTTGGAAATTTTGGACAATTTAACTCGAAGTGTCATACCAAAAAGGGAATCTAAAGACGGAGTATCATGGAGCTTAGATGAGAATGGAGGGTTCACGGTTAAGAAATCAAGGCATATTCTTAAAGAAAGAACAGATAGATAAGAACCGTTTGGAGATGCTACTATCTAGAAAAAAGATATTCCAAAAAAAGTTAGAATTTTTGTGTGGAGAGCGAGGTTAGGAAGAATTCCTACGTGATCGATTTTAGATAGTATGGGAATAGAGTTAGATACTATGCCATGTCCGAGATGTGGAAATGATGTAGAAACGGTAGATCATGCTCTCATTACATGCGAAGATGTGAAAAAAATTGTGGCAATCAATTGGGAGATGGTGGAATCTTAACTTAGACTCGATGTGTTCCCTTAGGGCGCGTTTGGTTTGCGGGATTGGAATGGAATGGATTGGATTTCAAGGAGGGATTTGGATTTGGATTTGGATTTGGGGGGATTTGAAATCCTTTCATGTGTTTGGATAAGAATTTGAAATCCATCAGGCTTTAGAAATTAGAATCCATCAGGATTTTGATTTCAAATCCAGGCTCATTGCAAAGGATTTTGAAATCCATCAGGTAAGGGATTTTTAAATGGTCAATGGATTTCAAATCCGGTCAACGAAAACCATTCCTGCAAACCAAACACAGGATTGGAATGGATTTGAAATCCAAATCCCTCCAAATCCATTTCAATCCCGCAAACCAAACGCGACCTTAGTGATTTGTTTAGAGTAGTTGGGTAAAAGGGAGATAACCCAAAAGGTGTACGGAGGTGGGAAGCGGTTGCTTGGTGCATTCTCTATGTCATTTGGGCACACCGTAACAAATTGATTTTTGAAAAAGAATGGGGCAAGATATCAGACAAATTTTTTGAGATCCAAATAAAGACGTTCGATTGGATAATAAGAAGGGAAAGGGAGTTGGCAATTGATGGGGTAAGCTGGCTATCGAATCCCGATATAAGGTAAGGCGGATAAGTCCAGATGCGGGTTCTCGTGCTTAAGTCGGATAGGTCGTAGAATCGCGATTGGCAAAGTCGGGGCTGCAAGAAAGTGGCAAATTGAAGACTGCTACTATTTTTATCGGCGTGCAGTGAGCTTTCAAAGGTCTGAGTTTTCCGTTTGTCTCTCGCTAACAATTCTCCTTAGATACAGCTGATAATTTTGTGTGTTGTTCGTCTGTTTTTTTCTTTACTGTATGCTTTCTTTGTGCCAATGATGGCTTCTGGTCTTTGGTGTAAGGGTGTTGTATGATTATGTGCCTATTGGCTACTGTAACTTGAGTTTAGGCTTATGCCTCTTTATGGTAATAAAGGTATACTTATTTGCTGATCAAAAAACAAACCATCGATTTAAAAATTGGTTACATGCATTCTTTTAACCCAAAAAAACTACCTAAAACGGTTAGGAATGTTTTAAAGTTAAAAAAACATAACTCAGTTTTATCGTTCTTAAACTCTGCGTCAAACCTAGTCACCTCATCGTCATCCGCTCTCTATCCCCTGCCATCGATCTCATTTTATTCAGTAGTTTTTTTTTCCTTTTTCAGTTATCCATCTTCTTTGATGGTCTATACGTATTCCGTTAAACTATTGTAAAAGATGGAGAATCAGAAGACATAAAAAACAGATCAAAAAGAGAGAGATCGATGGGAAGGGCCAGGCCCAACACCGATGGGCGGTATGGTGAATGGACAATGATGGGCGCCTAGGAGTGGCGAGGGAGAGCGATGTCGTTGTGTGCATGGGGTTTGAAACGGTAAAACCGATTTTGGGTTTTTTACTTTAAAATCTTCATACCTAGTTACAAGTAGTTTTTTGTTAAAAGGATGTAGATAAACAATTTTTAAAAGTTCAATAGTTTATTTATTTAAAAAAAAAAGTTCAGATACTTGATCTTTCAAAATAAGAATTTTCAATATTTTTTTCATTCAAAAAAATAGTTCATTGACTTAATTATTTAAAACAGAAAAATTATTTGAGGTTTATTTTAACTTTTTCTTATTTAAAATAAGAAAACGACTTCCTTAAAAAAAAACGACTGAGAAACAATATAACAACAATATTATCTTTTTCTCAATTATGTATTTAAATAAAAATATTAATTACATTAGTTATGTTTAATTTTAATCAAACAATAAAAAGATATGATAAAGTTAATGTTAACTGTTTCAGTTATTCCTGATTATTTATGTTCGATGATATACTAAAAATTGGAAAAAGAATAATATAAATGATACAAGTATAAAAGAATTCCTAATATATATGTAACTGAAAAATATAAGTGAAAATACTATTTAATTCTGAATGATAATACTTGTAACTAGGGGTGTACGTGGGTTGGGTTGGGCGGGTTGGGACGTTTTTACAACCCAACCCAATTATGGCGGTTTAGAAAATCTTAACCCAATCCAACCCATTCAAAAATATAACCCAACCCAACCCAACCCTTGCGGGTTACGGTGGATTGGGTTGGGTTGACGGGTTAGTAATATACATAAATTTGCCGATTGAAATACGATAAATAAAACTAAAAATATTCTCAACAAAGTTGTTAGTTATTACAATTAGGGTTGTAAACGAACCGAACGAACACGAACGGTATACCGACGAAAATTTATGTGTTCATGTTCATTCATTAAGAAAATGTGTTTGTTCGCGTTCATTTATGTTCGTTCGTTAGGATGTTAAACGAACATAAATGGACTTAAACAAACATAAACGAACGAACATAAATGGACTTAAACAAACATAAACGAACGAACATAAATAAATAAATTTAAATGAACATAAATGAATAAAAAACAACCATCATTACTCATCATTTCGTTTCTAAAAAATAACATAACAAAATGAAAAACTGGATAAACTTATGAGCAATAAAAAAGGAATTCTAAAATTCAATTTAATTAATGATTTTACATATTAATGTACCAATATATAAATATATTTATATAATAAACGAACATAAACAAACGTAAACAAACATAAAACAAACGAACGAACATTAACGAACATAAATGAACGAACGAGACCATCGTTCATGTTCGTTTTATTTAACTAAACGAACAAAAAAATGTATTCGTGTTCGTTCATTTATAAATGAACGAACATAAACGAGCTTCCCGCCGAACGGTTTACGAACGGTTTACTGAACATTTGCTTTGTTTACAACCCTAATTACAATCATCTAAATATAAAATAAAATCCATAAGTCTTAAAGTTAATTTGGGTTGTAAATAAACCGTATATTATATATATATAATAAAATTTTATAAAAAAAATAGCGGCGGGTTGGCGGTTTGGGTTGGGTTGAGTTTTCCTAACCAATTTCAACCCTTCTAATTAGCGATTTGGCGGTTTAGCGGTTTGACGGTTTCACGGGTTGGGTTTTATTGGGTTGGGAGCGGGTTGGGTTGGTCGGGTTTCGCGGGTTGACGGTTTTTTGTACACCCCTACTTGTAACCATTTCATTTGACTTCAACTTAAAACCCCAATTTAGTTATATAATTAAAAAAAAATTAACCATTGTCTTTAATTTTAGTCCTAGAGAAAAATCAAAATAGAACAAGAAAGTATTATGAAGTAGTGTTTTTTGTACATATACATATATGTCATTCTGTGGTAACCGTGAGATCCAATCTTAACCACAAATCAGAAGATAAATTAGGAAATCAATAATTCTGGTAATTTTAATTAAAGAAATTTTAAGTATTTTTGAGATCTCCTCTCTCTTCTCTTCTCTCTCCTCTCTCTAGCAAATATTATTCCGGCGAATACATGATGCCCACTGTGATACACTTTATAAACATCGAAAATACATGATGCACAATGTGATACACTGTGTAAATATCGAAAATACATGATTGCACACTATGATACCCTTTTATAAACATCGAAAAAACATAAAAAATACGTGATAGCACACCATGATACACTTTATAAAGATAAAAAAACATCGAAAATAAGTGATGCACACTGTGATACACTTTGTAAAGATAAAAAAAACATAGAAAATAAGTGACGTACACTGTGATACACTTTGTAAAGATCGAAAATACATGATAGTACACTATGATACCCTTTTGTAAACATAAAAAATACGTGATAGCACACTGTGATACCCCTTTGTAAAAGGAAATAAGAAAATTTAGGAATTAGGTTATATTTTATGAATTAAACAAATTTACTAAAATATCATTTTCTATTTATTTAAAATTAATATTAATTATTCTAAATGTGTGGTTCATATTGGATCTCACAATTATCACAAACTACCTAGTTCTCATTTGATTTGGCCCCTGACATATAATATATGTATGTATATAACTATATATATGTGTCGCCTAATCATTTAGGGGACGTTTCTTAAACACTTACTCGGTAAGTGCTTATCAAGTCACTTACCTTACCAAATGAACATGACAAGAATCGAGAATATTATCTGGTAAAAGCGATGATATTGATTGAGAGTCTTACTCGGTAAGTGATGATGACGATTCTCACCAGGTACTTTGTTGCATACGATATTGTTTTGATGGACTAGAACCTTATCGAGTAACGTAAGTAGAAGTGTTGACTCTTACTAGGCTAGGGCTTACTAGGTAAGCGGTTCTTAAGACTAGGGGTGTAAATAAGCTGAGTCGAGTAACAAGTTATTTGAGATCGGCTCAAAAATCTAATATCAAGTTCGAGCTCAATTAACTTTTTCAAAATCAGGCTCAAGCTCAAGCTCGAGCTTGACTATTTTTTCAAATTTTGAACTGCAGCTTGATGCTTGTTTACGGGCTCGAACTTGAGATTGATTTATTTACTCTAACTCGATGATTTTTATATTTTTTTATTATATAATCTGTTAACATGTAAATATGTTTGGCTTGAAAAAGTTTATGCTCGAAAAGCTTGACTCGTAAAGTTTAATCGAACTTTCGAATGAGTCGAGTCAAACATTGATGTTATGGAGCTCGACCCGTTAAGTAAAACGAGTTTTATTGTGTGTTCAAGATGAGCTCGAGGATTATTACGCTCGAGATAAACGAGCTCAAACTCTAGTAAGTCGTTAAAAGCTCAATTCATTTACACCCCTACGACTTAAGACTAACATACGAGTATATGTGATTGCCTTATATCAATTCATTTACGAGCCTGACATGAATTTGTCAACACTTGACAACAATTATTTTTTTTTTATAGAAATGAGAATGTTTAAAGACAAAGGTATATCAAACCATTGAAGGTAGTTTACTGGTTAGACATATATAGGGTTTCTGGGACGGATCCACTATGGTGGCTACGGTGGCACGTGCCACCGTATTATTTCGCCGACGAAGGGTAAAATTTTTAGGTTTGTATAAGGTGCAACCGTATCGTTTTGGAAGGTACTACCGTATTATTTTGAAAACTTCAAGAAGGTGCAACCGTACCTCATAATCAACCAAAAACCAAAACAAACTATCGAAATCAAAAAAAAAAAAGAAACTATCGAAATCAACCAAAAAAACCGAAAAAATCTCACGAAATCGATAAAAATAACTTAAAAATCTCCCGAAATCAAGCAAACAGCTTTAAAAATCGCTCGAAATTGTGGAATTAGGCTAAAAACACATCGGACAATATTGAACGTCGGTAAAAAGATGAAGACACGTCGATAAAAACCGGACTTTTTGTAAAAAAAAATTGTCGGTATTATATGGTGCCACCGTATGAAAAAATTTCTGGATCCGTCTCTGTAGGGTTTGTTCTCCATTACTCATAACTTTGAATCCCTTTTAAGGTTATTGAAAGTTTGTCTAATTTTTAATTACAGGAACTCATAAAAAATAAATTAGTCAGACCAATAATATATAAGCATGAGTCACGTTATATTTTACACCAAACTTCAAAAGTAGTGTAAAGTTTAATGTTAAATAGTAAATCTTCTTTCATGGATAACACTATTTTTTACACTAAATCCTAATAATTTATTAAACTTTCAATAATATCCTTATATTTATTAACTTTATAATTTATACCCATAATTTTTTTTAATTTAGATCATAACTTAATATTTTTTTATTAACTATGAATTAAATTATTTTAATACATAAAACAAAACTTTTTATTAAATAATAAAAATTACATTAAAACAAATACAAAAGGAGAATACATATGCATTTAATTATTATCATTACTATATTTTTCTCAAAAATGATCAATTAACGTTTTTCAAAGTTCGAACTACTGTGCTACTTTGTCTTTGATTTATCTAGAACGAGTGAGAAATTGTTGTAATTGGTTATTATCATCCATCACCGTTTCAACCTCTATCGGTGACACTTCTCTTGTAACTTCAATTGGTGCATCGAGATCACGTTCATCCTCAATTATCATGTTATGTAAAATAATACATGTAATAGTTATGTCATGTAACACGTCTTTTTGCCAAAAACGAGTCGGTCCAACATACGAGCATATGTCGAGAGCGAACAAACACATATTTTAGAGAAAAGGACTCAACAACAACAATATCAACAGACCCCACCTACATCGACTTCATTTGGACCAATCTTTAATGATCTTGGAGGATCTGGAAGCGGGTTACCAGATTATTAGATTTCTAGTAATTTCATTTCGGTGGTATTATGTATTTTTAAATTTCGTTGATATGTTTTCATCTATTAATATTAGCTTGTTTTCGTCTTTTAATATTAGCTTATTTTCATCAAATATTTTATCATGATGTATATTATTTACTTAATTAAAACATATATATATATATATATATATGAAATTGAAATAAAAATAATTTATAATATATATATAACAAATAAAACCTATTAAAACTTTAACACTTTAAAAAACAAAAATAATAAATCTCAAAATTGAAGAACCAAAAATGTGATTGAAAACAGTGATGTAAAAAGTAGGGTAAATGAATAGTGTTACACCAAATAGAGTATATCCGAAATAGGAGAGCAAAGGTAGACTACCATGTAGAGTGATTCTTGATAGGATGGGTTTGGACATCCCGTCACTTTTATGTCCAAGATGCGGAAAGGAGATAAAGTTGGTCGATCACGCGTTGGTGAATTGCGAAGAGGTAATCAAGGTTTGGAAGGGTAATTTTCGGTGGTGGAAAGTCGAGGAGGATATAATTGAAACACTCAATGATATTACCAAGACTAGTGTGCGGCCAAGATTATGGGACGAAATGGCATGATGTTTTTTGTACCTAATTTGGTCCCATCATAATCGTTTGGTGTTTAAAGAGGATAAAAGCAGTTTGGAAGATCTTTTTTCCGAATTCCAACGCAGGAGCTACGAGTGGATCGCAAGGAGAAGTAGTAGAAGAAAAATCGAGTGGAACAGGTGGCTCGCAGACCCGTCGGAGGTGCTGTAACTTGGCAACGATGCTGCAGCGGTTTCGAAAGGTGGTGTTGTTGGGTCTGTTCGTTGGAGGAAGCAGCGACAAGCTCTGTTTTCTTCCTAATTTTATTTTGCATTGCTTCTGTTTGTTTCCTTGTTTTGTAATCGGTGTTCGTGCGGTTTTTTGCTAAGGTCTGCGCCTTGCAATCCTCTGCAATTTCGACGCTGTTTGGCTCTGTGTAGCTTTGTTTCCGTACTGTGTGTATGCTTTTTTGTGTTGGTAATGAATGCTTGCTTGTCAAAAAAAATATAGTGTAATACTATTTATTACACTAAATTTGGTGTGGAAAATAGAGACCATATTAGGGTATCTCTAGCCCAACCATTAAAAACACTAAAAATGGTGGGTCCCTTGAACACTAAAAAACCCAACTCCAATCACACACTAAAAAAACAACACAAAAAACATATTTAATATTATATTAATAATAAAATAATATTACTTAATGTAATATTAAACTATTAATCTATATATATAATTATAAAAGTTGAATAGAAAAATAATAGAGTAAACTACGATTTTCGTCCCTATGGTTTGATGTTTATAACGTTTTTCATCCCTGGTCTTTCAAAACTGATTTTTTAGTCCCTGTGGTTTCTATTTGCTTCCATTTTCGTCCCTCCATCCAATTTTATTAAAATTAAATGTTAATTCATTTAAAAATGGAATAAGTAAATTACATATTTGGTCCTTATGGTATATAAATTTTTACATTTTTATCCTAGTTTATATTTTTTTTACTTTTTCTTTATTTATTATATTTCATCAAGACATTTATTTTTCTATTAATTATATTGTATATTTTCATAATTATTATAACTTTAATTATAAAAAGAATCAAATAATTTCGTTAAAAATACTGATAAATACATGATATTTTTTTTTCAAAATACTAGGTTTAAATCACTTAAAATTAATATTTTATATCTATTGATTTAATAAAGTTTTTTATTTATTTTAAATTACCATCGAAAAAAGTTTAATAAAATTCGAGAAAAAATAATAATATTTTATAACAACCGATTGTTTTTTGTTAAATGCAATTTATTCCCACTATTCTAAATTTTCATTTAATCTTTATTTTCTATTAATTAATCAAGTTTGTTTAATATTTAAATAAAACATACACATACATAAACACACACACACACACACACCATTTTAAATTAGGTTATATATTAAAAACAAATAATAAGACAATGAAATGATAAGAAGATTTCAATATGGTGTTACAAAAATCATGCAATAAGCCATGACATGTCACAAAATTAACGTGACGTCAAACATAAGGCTTAAATCTCATGTTATTTAGAATATTGATGTATATATATACATACATATATATATATATATGTGTGTGTGTGTGTGTGTCTATGTGTGTATGTTTATTTTAAATATTAAACAAATTTGATTAATTAATAAAAATAAAGTTTAATGAAAATATGGAATAGTGGGAGTAAAATGAATTTAACAATAAACAACCGGTTGTTATAAAATAAGACTATTTTTTTCTCGAATTTTATTAAATTTTTTCCAATGATAATTTAAAATAAATAAAAAACTTTAATAAATCAACAGATATAAAATATTAATTTTAAGTGATTTAAACCTAAAGCTTTGAAAAAAATATCATGTATTTATCAGTATTTTTAACGAAATTATTTGATTATTTTTATAATTAAAGTTATAATAATTACGAAAATATACAATATAATTAATAGAAAAATAAATGTTTTGATGAAATACAATAAATAAAGAAAAAGTAAAAAAAATGTAAACTAGGATAAAAATATAAAACTTTATATACCATAAGGACCAAATATGTAAATTGCTTATTCAATTTTTAAAAGAATTAACATTTAATTTTAAATAAAATTGGATAGAGGGATGAAATTGGAAGTAAATAGAAACCATAGGGACTAAAAAAGCAGTTTTGAAAGATCAGGAACGAAAATCGTTATAAACATTAAACCACAGGGACGAAAATCGTAGTTTACTCAAAATAATATTTGATTTTAGTGGTATACTGTATTGGTCTCCAAATATAGAGGTCTACTTTATTGACCTCTATTTTTTTTGTGTTTTAATGCTGAGTTGGAGATGAAAAGATCATTATTTTTGTGTTTTTAGTGTTAGGTTGGAGACGATTTTAGAGATGTAAATATTGTCATTTACACCAAATTTAATATTTAGTGTAAGATTTTGTGACTCCATTAGAGATGGTAGACCAAATATATTGATTCCAAGTTCACTCTCGCCATCTGCACAAGTAAGACATCGAAATAGTGCAACAATTTTAGAAATAGTCAATTGCGCACGAAATTTGAGTTTGCCGAGGGATAATTATGAAAAGTCTGCACCAGTAGGCTCGGTTGTATGATCGACTAGGGGACCAACGGTTATGATTAGTTAAGGACTCTTAGTTAACGGACAACTTAGTCATAGACTGGCTAGGACCAATTTTCAAGAATCGATGTGGATCAGACGAGGGATCGATAAGTAACTATTGAATTTTATGTATTTATAATTAAATAATAAAAATATTACTGGATAAATGTTGTTATAAACATAACATAATATTGAAATGAACGCACTCATTATCGAATTTAGAAAATTAAAAAAATCAGATGGGTCCTGATTAAAACCGCATAGGAGCCAATAAGGGCTAGGTTTAAAAGGACCGGTTGGGGATCGACGATCCTATTTTAGTTATGGTCTTCAGGTAAAGTACCGATTATGGGCTTGAGCTTGGTTTAGGAGGGACTGTATTATGAACGGTAGCCCGTAGGTTCAGCCGCTCAGGAGCAATTAGGATCGATTGAAGGCTCAATTTTGTTCATATCTATACAACATAAACGACTCAAAGAATGCTAAAAGATAAAGCAATTCTTATCATATAGATAAAAATATAAGCACAATATTGTACAAGAATATTCATCGTCTACAAAACAACCTCAAGAATGATAGGTATGAGAAAATATCATCAACTATTGATATTAATCTTTATCTAAAAGTTTCTTATTTTTAGTCTGTCTTACATAACTTTTTACATATTTAATACATTGATAACTAATTTTATAATACCATATCTAAAATCGAACCTTATAGTTTTCAGTAAATGAATTAATGTAATAGATTAGAGAACAATATTACGCAATTAATGTAATAGATTAGAGAACCATATTACGCCGTATGAATTTCAAAATAAATTACAAGAAAAGAGATTAAGAAAAAACATATATATTTTTAACAAAGTAAACATACAAATTTTGAAGTTGCACTCTTCCCATTTTGAATCCTAACCCCAACCAAAAATACGTATTTCGTTATTCATCATTGTTGCCCGTTTTCTACAGGGACGGACTTGTTAAGGTGCCCACGGTGGCACGTGCCATCGTATCGTTTCTCCGTCGTAAGGTAAAAAAATTAGGTATGTGAAAGGTGCAACCGTATCGTTTTAGAAGATGCAACCGTATTATTTTAGAAGTGCAACCGTACCTCGTAATCAACCAAAAAACCATATAAACTCTTGAAATCAACAAAAAAAAACGTAAAAAAATCTTGAAATCAACAAAAAAAAAACGAAAAAATCTCTTAAAATCAACAAAAAATACCGAAATTTTTTCTCAAAATCGATAAAAAAACTTAAAAATGTCTCGAAATTAAGCAAAAAAACTTTAGAAATCTCTCGAAACGGCGGAATTAGGCTAAAAATACATCGGACGATATTGATCGCCGGTAAAAAAAAATTAAGACATGTCGATAAAAATCGTATGAAAAATATAGTGCCACCGTATGAAAAAGTTGTTGCGTCCGTCTCTGGTTTTCTGAATCCTTTTTTATTTCAAATGAATGCATAACCGCAAATAATGTGTGTAATAAACCATTCCGTCAATCGATATAAACTAACGATCTTGAGTTGCCAAAACACAAACCATGAGGGGCATTTGGTGCATATTGTATAAGTGGAAGGGTATGTTGGGGTAGTCTTGTAAAAATTGTTTTGAAATAATAAAGTCGTCTTTTTTAAAGCTAAATTTGAATGTAACGGTCACTTTGAATAAATTCAATTGCGTTCCCGTTATGCGGGTCCTACCAGAAATTATGCTTTTCTGGTATTAATATTTACTAATGCCCCCCCTTCAGTCTCCAATATTCACGAGATAGTACCCTCGGGTATTCAATAACTATGAGAAAGTACCTTATTAATTGTTGACACTTAACAACAATAATTATTTAATCTAAATTTTATTTTAAGATATGCATATTATATTATCTTTTACTGTTTACATGCAAAATAAATATCATAAAGAGTAAAGTTGGACTTGGTCCTTCATATTTACTATTTTCTAATCTTCATTTATTACAAATTTATTCCATACTTTTGCAAAATTTTAAAATCCGTGTTGTAGTTACCATCTTTGATGATATAGTTCCAACTTCCAGAGCCTAACCTTTGAAGAGCCCCAAAACCCGTGTTGTAGTCACCTGCTCCTCTCTCATCCTTCTTGCACTCCACCATTGTGAACATCGAATTCCTCATCCATCTTTACTCCCGTTGAACCTCACCCACCCTTTGCTCCATCTTTTTTCCTTCCTTCCATCAATCATTACAACCCCCTCTTTCCTTTCTGATATATGTTGTTGGTGTTGCTCCTTCCTCGTCTTTCCTTCACTCCACCATCGTGAATGGATCGAGACACGTCCTATTAAGATATATAGGGGTACCAGTTTAAAGATTTGAGAGACGGTGGAAGATGGATGGAGGTGAAGAGAATGGTTCCTGACATTTGGTTGAGGAATATGAAGAGATCAGTTGGATGCTAACCAACAAAGATGCTCATTGGTTCATCTCGGAAGAAGAATGACAACGGAGGGAAGAAAAACAACATGAGGAGGGGTGGGGGTTGGGGAGGGGGGGTAGTTTCATTTATATATATATGTGAATGATCGTGTGAGAAGTTAAGTTTACAGTGAAAAGCGTGAGAAGTGGATCTGAACCCTTGATCTTTTAATCTCTACCCCATGTTTAATTGGATTTAACAGAAAAAGAGAATGATCGTGAGTGAGAGGGACGACATCCGGTGGTTCTAGCAAATGTGTAGAACAAATTTGTAATTAATTAAGATTAAGCACCATTTTTAACAAACATTATGAACAATGTCCAAAATTTACTCTATTATAAACCATAGTTTTAGAAAAATGTTGTGGCTACCTGATAAGTGAAATTTATCACATTTTCTAGCACTTTTTATTAGGAATTCCTCTTCATTTTAATTTCCCAAATACCATGATTGAGTCTTTTATTCTAGTTTTTGATATTTATTTTGTTTGGAGCTAAGTAGGAGATATTTTCCTTATTTGCTTGTTTGGAGTACAAAGTTGCTAATGAGTTAGTGCTGCAGCAGGAGTCGCAACATGGGACAGTTGTCAAGACTAGAGACTTCAAAATCTTTTTGGTTGAAATAACAAGCCATTGGATGGGAACTACACATTTGGTTCAAGATGGAGTTTGGGACAGTAAATAAATATCATGAAGATGTTTGTTGTTTCCTTAAAAGAATCTTATGTACTAGTAGTTGACATTAGATGCTCTACTGTAACACTCATATTTTCTGGTAAGAAAGTTAATCTTAAGCTTTAGAATTTAGTTTAATTGTAGATTATTAATTTAGAAATCGTATGCCTCAAATCTTTGATCGAGTCGGATGAGGACGCGCGAGAGGAAATTGAAGTTTTGGCTTCGATACAGGTGGGGCGATAATGCCCTGCGATAGTAACAGGGTCACTATCGTCGTCTCACAATCGTCGGGGTTCGTGGCCTCTCGGTACATATTCAGCAAGAGTGCCTCGCTCTCGCTTGGCACAATCACTCGAGCAACCTAACTCTCGGTACACTCCCTACGATAGTGCCTTGCGATTGTGAACATGTCACTCTTGCTTGGCACAATCGCCCGCAGGGTCTGAGAGTGTATAAACCCGATTTTTGATCCTCTTCATTCATTACACTTATCTACTTTACTCAAAAACCTCCCAATAAGTCACCCTCTTAATGAAAGTCAATCCTAGTGGCATTCAAAGCACTTCCTCACCATTTATTACAAGATTCAAGTCTCACCAACCAAGATTTAAAGCTAGGAACAAAGATTCTCCATCTTCTTTTACACCTCCTTCAAGAAAAGATTTTAGGGTTTTGGGTTTTCATCAAAACCCAATATTTTGAGTTCATCCCTTGACTTTTAAGAACTATATACACATTAAAATGTCACACTTATGTTCCTTAAAACTTTTGTATCTGTAACGCCCAGATTTTCGGTAAGTAAAAGTCACTTCGTGGTCTTTTGAGGTTTCTAATTTATGATTTGGAACATACTGCATTGGATCCCTATCAGTGTTGAGAGCGTTACAGTTGGGAGAAGTCGAATTTCGGTGCTCGGTACAGGCCCAACAACAATGACATGCGACTATGACAGTGTCAATGTCGCTTGGCATAGTCGTAGCTGAAGGGGCACTCTCGGTACACTTCATGCGACAATGCCATGCGACAATGACATTGTCATAGTCGCATGACAATGACATTGTCATAGTCGCATGACAATGTCGCTAGGCTGCACCAGAGGGGTTTAAACCCGTTTTTCTTAGCTTTCTCTCATTTCTTACTTCTCACACTTCACCATCTCTCTCCTAAATCGATCCCCCATCATCTTTGTCGAACCCTAGCTCATTTTGGGACCATTTCCTTGGATTTTAAAGTGTCCTTCATCATCGAAGCTTGTAATTACAACCTCAAGTGCAAGACCAAGTGTTCATCTTCAATTCTAAGAGATTTCTAGGTTTTTGGAGTTTTACCAAAACCTAAATGGTGAGTTATCCTAATCCTTTCAAATCCTTATGCAAGGTTATAAATGTTCCATTCCTGGGTTACAAATGTTTCTATTTCTCAAGTTTTCGGTTTAGAAGATTTTAGGAAAGTTAGTTCAAAATTAGGGTTTGACCAAAATGGGGATTTAAGATGAAAGGTGTTTGGAGTATGATTCGAAGTACTTGGGTTTGAGTATTTATGGTTGAAAACTTATTGATCTAGGTTTTTGGAAAATTTGGCTTGAGGATTCAGATTTCTTCAAGAAAGCTCAAGTTGGGGTAAAATCTAGATTTAGCCTAAATCTAGGAAGATGAATTCAAGTTGCTTTGTGAAAACTATGTACATGCCAAAATGTGTATTTTGAAGTAAAAATATGTTTTGCTTGGTAATTGTTAGTGTGTTGAGTATTTTGATAAGTTTTCATATTTGGTGAACTTGGGTTGTTTTAATCTCATGAAATGCCCATATTTGGTAAAAATCCATAAGGATAGAGACTAAAGTCAACTGACTCTTTAGGTGAAACTTGATGAAGAGTCGTAGGGACAGTAGGACTTCATGTCGGGACATGTCATGCGATTAATGTTGTATGAGTGGCACATTTTTGTGTTCCTCCACTCTCAATGGATACGGGTCTCCCCCGTTGTCGGCCAACAGTATTTTGGATATTTAATGGTCCATGCTTTAACATTTGGATTTCATTCCATTTTATGGTCGCACGAGTATTGAATTTTAGTTCCATGTTTTCGGTGACATATTATATTTATATGAATCGTTTTCCATGATTTATGAGTTGGGTATTATGCCCCACCCATGTTTTGGGTGTTTCGGGATATAAAGTTTTATCCACGTTTTTATAAATTCGGAGTCCGTTTTCTATTCACGTTTTGAGTGAGTTTTTTTGGGTTGCATCACTTTATAAAGAACGTTTTGTATTGGGGCGTTCGTCCTTAAAGATGCATGTTATTGGAAAATGAGTCGTTTTCATATTTAAAGAAAATCATTTAGAAATATTGTGTTTTAAGTTGCATTCTTTCCTTTTTAATGAAATATTCATTCATATTGAAAACTCTTGAACTCACTAGGCGTTAAGACTAACCCTTTTTATTTGTCGGCATGTGCATCAGGTCCTAGTTGGGGAATGTCTCATGCAACACCCTTGAAGTGTTGAATGCTATTTAGATGCTTGGGAAGGATGTAGCTATTGAGTGATGTCTTCCGCACATTTGGAGATAGCAATCGTTTATGGGTTTAGTAACACATGTCCCTATTATAGATCTTGTATAAGGTTTGAATTGTGTTCATTGAAGTTAATCCTTAAGTTCTTATTTTAGGTGATTCAATTATTGATATATTTAGAAAAAAATTAATTAGTTGCTATTTCCAGATTTGAGGGTGTTACAAGTTGGTATCAGAGCATAAGTTTGAGAGATTTAGGTGTTAATTTCGGATACCTAGACTCAAACTAACGTTTTTCTAAGTGATGAAAGTGAGATTGTACCATTAGGCACTTTAAGATAGGATGTTTTAAGGTCAATAGAGTCACTAGAATCGAGAATCATGACGAGGGTAGCAAGAACAATCATGTACGGTATGTTCATAATTGCACCTGGCCAGTGTCATGGTGAACTTACATGTTACATGTGTGTTCTTGAATCGCCTTTATGTGATAACCGATGGGTAGTGGATGAACTTATGAGGAGTATTAGCTAGAAGAAGTTGATGTTTATAGCATTGTCACTTGGAGTGATGGTTAAGCATGATGAATACATTAAGTTGACCATTTTGGGGTCGGGGCAATTGGTTGGATTAGAACCATAGGACTATTGAATCGACTTTATTTCAAGATAAGATTATAAGGCTAACCGATTTAGTTGCCTCTCGTTACCCTAAGATGATGAGTATCTGATGTCGGTAGTGAGATCGTTGGACTTGGTGAGCTCGGACCTAAGATTTTGGGTCTCGACCAAAATTCATGCACGAAACTCACTTTTAAAATAATTTGCATAAAGTATTTCATATTTTCCCCAGATTATCATGCGGGTCATATTTTGAATCCATAGGAAGACGTTTAACAAGCACAATATTTTAAACCATGAGTTTAAACATGCATACAATTGATTTATTGCACATGAATGCGAACTTTGTTGAGATTTTCTTTATCCCTGTTTTTGGCGAATGTTATCCCACCGCTAAGGGAACCTGTTATACACGTCATTTAAGAAAAAAGTGTTAGTCTTAAAGCCTAGTGAGAACATACAGTTTATGTAAAGCTCAGGGAAAAATTTGATTTACAAGAATAAGTAATCTTTTCAAGAGTGGGATTTGCAAATAGATCAATAATCACATAGTGACCCTTCGGTCCTAAAATTCATCTTGCGATGACGGGGGAGACCCGATTTTCCTAGGATCGTGGCGGAACACAAAAGTAAGCCACTCTCCGAGTAGTGAGCTCAATACTTGGAACCATGACCACGAACAACGCCGGTTCGTACTCAGATGTGGGGGAGAGCACCTGAGGAACCAAGTCATCCTCATTCACTAGGATTACATTTACGGCCCATGGCTAGTAACCGGTCCAACATAACCGTACCAAAATGCCTCCGAGGACCCAATGTCTCAACTAGATACAAAGGGGAAAAATATCCCAAACAAAAGCCGACTCAATACCTATGGATCCATTAGTAATAGTCTAGACTTGCCACAATTTCAATTGTGACCAACTATAATCAAACATATAGTTCTTAGCAATAATTATTTCCCAAAGGCATTTATTTGAATAGACCATATCAAGTAGAATCAAACCTATTTAAGATCATTATGTGACCATTTTCTCATTTCCAGGTATACATCCTTTACAAGGTATTCTTTTCAAAAGTAATATCTTTTTAAAGTAAGTCATGGCCCATAATAATGAATATTCATGTATTTTACTTTCAAGGACTCATTTTACCAAGTAAACTCAACCATGGAGTGAGAGTCATAACAGTGACACAAGATGTTCTCCAAGCATTCTCATTCATAAATATGCACATAAAACATATTTTATACTTCATAAGGTGAAACCCCTCATTTTAGTTGAAAAAGGATAGAAACCCTAAATCTCCAAAATACAAAGTTAGGTCAAAGTCATTCAAACATAAATATAAACAAGGAGAAGTTTAGGAGTTCCAAAATATTAAGTTTTGACATGTATAAAGTTTAAGAAAGGGGTATGAACTCACCAAACGGGTTTTTGATGAAAACCCAAAACCCTAGTTTGATTTTTTGGAGAAGATGACAATGGAGATGATGGTTTTATGCTTCAAACTTGACTCCTTGGATGATACACCTAACTCTTAGAAATAAATGAGGTAGATAGGGTTTGGTAAAACCCTAATATCGATTTTTTGAAGAGGGAGGGGTTTTGAGAGAGTGACAAAGGAGGTAGATGAGAAATAAATGAGGAAAGAGGGGAAAACCCGTCTATAAGATCTGCAGGTGCTTTCCTGCATCTTTGGCCGCAACATGAGGCCGCGGTGTAGCCTGCGCGTGTCCCTGAGATTGAAAACATACAGTGAGTTATGCGGCTTAGGCCGCGGTTTCCAAGCCGCGGAGGAACCCGCGCAAGTCACTGAGTTTCACTTCCAAAACCAAGTCTTAACACTCAAGCTTGGCACATTCACGCGATGCATACGATTAACGGTAAACACAAAATAAATACGATTCAAAATAAGGAAGACTAGAAGTCTTAATCACGGAAATTAAATATTGAAAATTCGAGGTGTTATAGTGCGACCTAAAGTTTGAAATCAATTTAAATTATTTTACGTTTGACCAAATCACATGCACCTATCGTTTACTAAGTTTGGGAAATAAGCTAACGTATGCGGGTTTTGTTGGAAATTTTACTCCATGTCATTTTATGGTTAAAAGAGAGAATTTTGGAGTTAGTACAAAGATTCGTTGCACATTGTTTTAGTGCAGAAAATTATTTTACTTACACGGCGTAGATTGATGCATGTTAGGACCATAAAGGTCCATTTGAAAAGTTGTTGCACATCTTTTGTCATTGTCAGTATTAGTGCGAGTGATGATCAAATGGTTTTATATGTGTGGTATTGGTGACCGCTTTGCATAACTACCGAGTAAGCGGTAGTGGATTTTTTACGTGTAGGGTTAATTGCTATAAAGACTTTGCGTTGAAAAATCTTATGAAATTTCCAATTGGCATATTTTTTGAGTCCGATAGTTGAAAAACCTTAAACTCATTAGATCTATAGATTTAAACCCCTTTTGTGAGAGGAGTTGTAAGTAGGGACTAGAGAAGTCCTTGAGAATTGAAAAGGCGGATGATCCAAATTGTGGATAGGTTTGAAGCTTGGAAATTCGACCTCATGAATCTTTTCACGTATGAATAATTGAGGTATTAGATTTATACTTTCTCCCAGTTAATTAAGTGTTGGTCTTCCCGTTTCGGTGAATCTTAGGGTTAAAGTCTGGTGTTGTTGCTTACTAATGCTTGGATTTGAATCGATGGGTTGTTGTTGGACATCATGTTATGTGTTGGTGGTGTACCATCTTAAAGAACCTTCACAAATAAAGGAAATATTGTGGTTCGTTGTTAAAGATGTAGGATTGGAATTTTAGTGCCTGTTAGGTGTCAACTTTAATTCGACAGTGCAAGTTTGGAACGAAATATTTGATGGTACACCTTCATCTGCAGTATAGTTATTTTGTGGATAGGTGTCGACACTCGATTTTGAGGACAATAACCGTTGGGGTGCTTCAGTGCACTTCCGATAAATCATCTGTGTTCGCAAGTTAAGTGGTAACTTTAAAGAGATTAGATGTTGGTAATTAGGGATCGATTGTTAGTATTTACGTAATCGACAAGGACTTCGCTGATGTGATAATCGATGTTTGAATGCGTTCTGAGAATCGTGTCACAATGGAGTTGGAAGAATCGACTAGCTGTAGAGTGTAACGGTACGTTTCTGGGTGACACATCAGACCAATGGTTTGATTTAGGAGGTTTTGAGAATCCGTTCAGATGTTGTGTATAAAGGTTATTGTAGTATCGAAAACAAGAAAATAGTGCAGCGTGGTTCATCAAGGACGATTATAAGCGTTTAAGAGCAAATTCCCTTGGGTACCACTGGTAGAAATGGTCATTGGAAGTCGTTGGCTATTCTTGAGGTAATATGAACCACCTAAGGTTGTGAGGCACCCAAGATCTCATTATTGGAAGTTGTGCCCACAGAGGGTTAACATTCAAACCCGATGTCGGTGAAAGGTGTCAGAAGATGAGGTGAGTTTTGTGTTGTCCATCGTGGGAACCGTAGTGGTAGTTTTGATGTAATCGGGTCTTGTGTTAAGACAAGCCATGCCGAGGCACTCTTTTGGAAAGGGAGCCAGGTGATACGTGGAACTGTAATTATTGGAGGTTCACATGCTTGAATTGTTATCCTCTTTGAGACAAATGGATAACAAGCCATCTGTCAGCCTTGTGACTCCTCGGTTTAAGTGCTTAGTAGAAAAGATGGTACGATGAACTCTCTGGTCGAAGTTTGATTTACTTGGAAAGTACCAATTTATGGAGAACCTAGGGATCCCGTTAAATGTAAGATTCAAGTGTTTTGGATGATACTAGATTTCGAGAACGAAATCTCTTTTAAGGTTGGGAGGATTGTAACGCCCGGATTTTCGGTAAGTAAAAGTCACTCCATGGTCTTTTGAGGTTTGTAATTTATGGATCTATGATTTGGAACATACTACATTGGATCCCTATCAGTGTCGAGAGCGTTACGGTTAGGAGAAGTTGAATTTCGTGGCTCGGTTAAGGCCCATCGACAATGCCATATGACTATTACAGTGTCAATGTCACTTGGCATAGTCGCAGCTGAAGGGGAACTCTCGGTACACTTCATGTGACAAGGCCATGCGACAATGACATTGTCATAGTCGCCTGACAATGTCGCCAGCCTGCACCAGAGGGTTTTTAACCCGTTGTTCTCAGTTTTCTCTCATTTTTTACTTCTCACACTTCACCATCTCTCTCCTAAATCGATCCCCCATCATCTTTGTCGAACCCTAGATCATTTTGGGGACATTTCCTTGGATTTTAAAGTGTCCTTCATCATCGAAGCTTGTAATTACAGCCTCAAGTGCAAGACCAAGTGTTCACCTTCAATCCTAAGAGATTTCTAGATTTTTGGAGTTTTACCAAAACCTAAGTGGTGAGTTATCCTAATCATTTCTAAATCCTTATGCAAGGTTATAAATGTTCCATTCTTGGGTTACAAATGCTTCTATTTCTCAAGTTTTCGGTTTAGATGATTTTGGGAAAGTTAGGTCAAAATTAGGGTTTGGCCAAAATGGGGATTTAAGATGAAAGGTGTTTGGGGTATGATTCTAAGTACTTGGGTTTGTGTATTTATGATTGAAAACTTATGGATCTAGGTTTTTGGAAGATTTGGCTTGAGGATTCAGATTTCTTTAAGGAAGCTCAAGTTGGGGTGATATCATGTTTGTGGATCTATATGGATGATATATGGGTATATACACATAATGGTTCTCATGGACACAAGTATTTATGTATTGAGTGATGGCATGGCATACTTTGAATTTATGTGCATAATAGACTATAATGTAATGGATTCATAGGCATAAAAGTCGAGTTGTCTCATTTTGATAAGATGAAGTATTTAATTCCTGTATTTGGGATTGACATTTGTTTCATGTTAAAATTTCAAAAGGAATGAATTATTGAGGATGGTGAGGTCCCAAGGTAAAGACCTGGATAAGGTTGAACTTGGTGATTCTTTGGATGAAAGACTTGGATAGATTTGAACCCATATTTATATCGAACTAAAGACTTGGATAGAGTTGATGTTCAAGATGGCTAAAGACTTGGATAGAGTTGATGCCAGTAAATATCCATCCTTGATATGTACACCATGTGCGTTGTGGCTTACTTTTGTGTTCCATAACAACTTATGGTGAATCGGGTCTCCCCCGTCTTATATGATAATAACTGTCTCTTGGGATGTTGGAATTAATGCTCCAACTTGAATTGAGTTATTTAAAGCTATCTATTATATTTTGTCTATATGAAATTTTATATATTCCGGTTGTTCTCACTGGGCTCTAAGCCTAACATTTTTTTTCTCAAATTGATGTGTATATCAGGTTCTCTTAGTTGTGGGGTGGCATGGCCTTGAGAGGAGGGTTGAGTCCAATAAAGAACACATCTATTGGGAACAATTGACTTTTGATCTTTTAGGCATACATACATTTGACGAATTCTTTTAGAGAATGATGGTGACACCGGTCTGTAATCTAAACTAGGATGGTTTAGATTAGTAGGTTGTCAATTATTGTTTTCAAATCTAAGTTGTAAACGCTTGTACACTTTCCCCTTTTTGGGTGAGGATTATTTCATAGTTGCCGATCTTATGTCATTATTCTGGAAAGAGAAGTTGTATGCAAAGTTCTCCAAGTGCAATTTCTGCTTGAAGGAGGTCCAATTCTTGGGGCACATTGTCATCCGGGAAGGAGGGAAGATGGATCCCTCTAAGATTGAAGCTATGATGAATTGGAAGCTGCCAAAGAGTCCGTCCGAGATTCGAAGCTTCTTGGGTTTAGCGGGTTATTACCAACGATTCATACAAGACTTCTCAAAAATCGTCTCTTCCTTGACCTGTATTACTTGGAAGAATGTGAAGTTCATGTGGACGGAAGCTCAAGAAAAGGCTTTCCAGACCGTTCAGAAGAAGCTTTGTGAAGCACCGATCTTATCCTTTCCCGAAGGAACCGAGGACTTCGTGGTCTTTAGCGATGCCTCAAAGATGGGCTTGGGTTGCGTCTTGATGCAACGAGGGAAAATGATTGCCTATACATCAAGACAACTCAAAACTCACGAAAATAATTACCCTACCCATGATTTAGAGTTGGTGGTGGTAGTCTTCGCGTTGAAGTTATGGCAACACTACCTCTATGGCACCAAGTTCACCCTCTTTACGGATCACAAAAGTTTGAAGTACGTCTTCGACCATAAATAGTTGAACATGAGGCAAAGGATATGGCAAGAGTTACTCAAAGACTACGATTGTGAGTTGCTCTACCACCCCAGAAAAGCGAACGTGGTGGCGGATGCATTGAGTCGAAAAGAGTATAGTGGTAGCCTATGAGCTACTCTCTCTAGAATCGACATGGTATCAAACTTGATCAAGAAGATTAAAGCCTCCAAATTTGAAGCACTTCGAGAAGAGAATCTTAAAAGTGAAGTGATGATGAAACAACGCTTACTTTTGGCCAAATACGGCCATGAAGGGAAACTCTTCAAAGGTCGAGTGTAGGTGCCTAAAGTCGAGGGTAACCGTGAGTTACTTCTAGAAGATGCCCACAAGTCCAACTATTCTATACACCTAGGAAGTACAAATATGTACAGAGATTTGAAGCTAAATTATTGGTGGCCCGTCATGAAGCTAGATGTGGCCAATTGCATGGAACATTGCGTGACATGCCTGCAAGTTAAGGTTGAGCATCAACGACCGTATGGGAACCTCCAATCATTGGAAATCCCGGAGTGGAAGTGGAAATATATCACCACGGACTTCGTGACCAAATTACCGAAGACTCTAAGAGGTCATGATACCATATGGGTGGTTGTAGACCGTTTGACAAAGAGTGTCCACTTTCTAGCCATGCGAGAAACGCTCCCAATGGATAAGTTGGCAAAGCTATACATTGACGAAGTCGTATTGAGGCATGGAGTATCAATGTCCATTGTGTCAGATAGAGACAGTCAATTTAGTTCAAATTTTTGGGACAGTCCTTAAAAAGAGTTGGGCACAAGAGTAAAATTGAGAAAGGGTTACCATCCACAAACCGACGACCAAAGCGAGAGAACTATCCAAACTCTTGAAGACATTTTAAGGTCTTGCGTCATTGACTTTGGTGGAAATTGGGATTCTCACATACCCCTAGTGGAGTTTGCCTAAAACAACAGTTACCATTCTAGTATCGGAATGGCTCCGTTCAAGGCTTTGTATGGTAAAAAAATGTAGAACTCTAGTTTGTTGGCTCGAAGCGGGTGAGAAGCAATTTGCCAGCCCCGAATTTTTTTAAGAAAATCGTTGATAAAGTTAAGGGTATTTGGGAACGCTTGAAAGTGGCATAAGACCGCCAGAAAAGCTACGTGGATAAAAAAAAGGCGACCGATGGAATTCCAAGTGGGCGATCGTATCATGCTAAATGTGTCACCTTGGAAGAGGATTATCCGATTTGGGAAATGCGGGAAGCTAAGTCCTCGTTTCCTTGGGACTTCACGATAACAAAGCGGGTTGGACTCCAAGCCAACCAATTGGAACTTCCACCCGAGATGAATCAAATTCATAATACGTTCCATGTTTGCTATCTTCATAAATGTTTGGCGGAGGAAGATAGTG
Source organism: Arctium minus (assembly GCA_954870635.1). Taxonomy (NCBI): domain Eukaryota; kingdom Viridiplantae; phylum Streptophyta; class Magnoliopsida; order Asterales; family Asteraceae; genus Arctium; species Arctium minus. The sequence goes on along the minus strand of OX941080.1, from coordinate 131,938,196 downwards.
TCATTCCCCTCTCGGAAATAAGAGTGGACTAGAGTAATCGTTGCATTAAAGAACCCGAAGCCATCTTATAGAGGAAGTCAAAGAAACTCTGCCACAAAGAAGTCACAATGGTCAAGGTACAGTGGAAGCATCATCGAGGAGCCAACGTGACTTAGGAAGCCAAAGAGGACATGAAGCGGAGGTACCCTCACTTATTTTCTTAGCGAAGATTTCGAGGACGAAATCGATTCCAAGGTGGGGAGGATTGTAACACTCGGATTTTCTGGTAAGAAAGTTAATCTTAAGCTTTAGAATTTAGTTTAACTGTAGATTATTAATTTAGAAATCGTATGCCTTAAATCTTCGATCGAGTCGAGTGAGGACGCGCAGGAGGAAAGAGAAGTTTTGGATTCGGTACAGGTGGGGCGATAGTCCCTCACAATAGTGACAGGGTCACTATTGCCGTGTCACGGTCGTCGGGGGTCATGGCCTCTTGGTACATTTCCAGCGAGAGTGCCTCGTGATTGTGACATTGGTCACTCTCGCTTGTCACAATAGCCCGAGCAGTCTAGCTCTCGGTACACTCCCCGTGATAGTGCCTCGTGATTGTGACCATATAACCCTCCCTTGGCACAATCACCCGCAGGGTTTGAGAGTGTATAAACCCGATTTTTTATCCTCTTCATTCATTACACTTATCTACTTCACTTAAAAACCTCCCAATAGGTCACCCTCTCTATTAAAGTCAATCCTAGAGGTATTCAAATCATTTCCTCACCATTTATTACAAGATTCAAGTCTCACCAACCAAGATTTAAAGCTAGGAACAAAGATTATCCATATTCTTTTGCACCTCCTTCAAGAAAGGATTTTAGGGTTTTGGATTTTCATCAAAACCCAATATTGTGAGTTCCTCCGTTGACTTTTAAGAACTATATACACATTAAAATGTCACACTTATGTTCCTTGAAACTTTTGTATCATCTACATCTCATTGGAGTCGATTTGAAATAAATGTGTCAAAACTAGGGTATGTGAGTTTTGGGTTATTTTGATGAAATGATTGTGCAAAACGGGTTTTATACTCATGAATGAAATATATTACTACATGGTGTTCAGTTTTGAAATCCATATGGGTGATATCATGTTTGTGGATCTATATGGATGATATATGGGCATATACACATAACGGTTCTCTTGGACACAAGTATTTATGTATTAAGTGATGGCATGGCATGCTTTGAATTTATGTGCATAATAGACTATAATGTAATGGATCTATAGGCATAAAAGTCGAGTTGTCTCATTTTGATAAGATGAAGTATTTAATTCATGTATTTGGGATTGACATTTGTTTCATGTTAAAATTCCAAAAAGGAATGAATTGTTGAGGATGGTGAGGTCCCAAGGTAAAGACCTGGATAGGGTTGAACTTGGTGATTCTTTGAGTGAAAGACTTGGATATAGTTGAACCCATATTTATACCGAACTAAAGACTTGGATAGAGTTGATGTTCAAGATGGCTAAAGTGTAACACCTGGAATTTTAGGTAAGCTAAATGTCCTCGTATATCTGTAAACCTTTCGCTTTTAGTTGTTATATATAAATTTATTGTTGTCCTAGAGGTTTTAGTTCATGTCATGAAGTAATTGCCCGAGAAAAGTCGAATTTCGGAGTCTAGTGGGTCTGGGCGAGAGTGCCCGACGACAATGACATGGTCACAATCGTCGGGGCATAATCGCGGGACTTAGGATGCTCGCGGTACAGTTCTGGAGAGAGTGACCGCGATAATGACATTGGTGCTATCGCCATGTCACAATGCAGGGAGGGGGCAACCGACGGTACACTTTGGGTGAGTGTGTCATGCGAGAGTGCCCTTGGCACAATCGTATGGCACATTCTCGAACGGGTGCCAGTGTCTTAAATGAACGATTTTCAGACTCTTTCTCATTTACAACTTTCACCTACCTTTCTCTCATTCATCCTTCTCGTTTTTCTCTCATTTATTGCAAACCCTAGGTTCATCTAAGCATTTAATACTTGGATTTCAAGTGTTCCTCCATCTTTTTCATCAAAGATTGTTGACCTGGAGTTCAAGATCAATAGTTGCTTCCATTTTTAGAAGGTTTCTTGGTCTCTAGGGTTTCTCCTAAACCAAGCATTATGAGTTCATCTTACTTATTTAAAAGTTTATACATGTCAAAACCTTATTATTTTAACTACTTGAACTTCTCCTAACCTTGTTTTTGAGTTTGGTGGATTTTGACCCAACTTGAGTAATTTTGGGAAGTTTTAGGGTTTTATCATCCTTTTTTAAAATGAAAGGGATTTTATGATATGTGTTACAAAAGATGATTTTATATGAATATTTGTACTTGGGAACTTGATTCATCCATTTTGGTATATTTCATAATAATTGCTCCATTGGAGGATTTACTTATTAAATGTGAGTTTTGGAAAGCTAAGGATTGAGTGATTGGTTATCAAGAGCTAAGGCTAGATTAAGTTGCTAAACTCTTGAAAACCCACTTGCTTGGAAATATGTGTGTTGATTTTGGGAATGGCTACTTCTAGTCTTCTATATGAAAATAGTAATCTTAAAATGATGTTTATGCAAGAAGCATATATTATGGACATGTTGGTATTGAAGTTATATGTCTGATTATAGTTTGGTCACTATGTGAATGTGATGAGCCTTAGACTATTACAATGGATCCATAGGTATTAGAGTTGGCTTATTTGGTGGGATGATTCCCGTTGAAGCATTGGATCGTTGAGGGCAACTTGGTACGGTTATGTGGAGCCGGTTACTAGCCATTAGCCGTGAAGACACATCTAGTGAATGAGTATGATTAGGATCATCAGGGGCCCATATCCACATCTATAGTGCGTGTCGTCGAGCTCGTGGCCATTGATCATAGTATGAGCTCATTAACTTGGATGGTAGCCTCATTTTATGTTTCGCTACCCTCCTTGGAAATCGGGTCTCCCCCGTCATCGCAAAATGTTTTCTTAAACTTTATGTTCCCTAAATAATTGAAAGATGAATCTTGCTATCTTCCCTCATGAAAACTATTTATACAATTATGTATTAATTCATTTATAAAATGTTTGTCCTCTCTAGGCGTAAAGCCTAACACTTGTTTTCTTAAATGATATGTATAACATGTTCCATTGGTGGCGGGTCTCGTCTGTTTGAGGGATGAGAGTTTAGGCCGATAGTGGCAATTTTTGAAGATAGATTTTTGAAAGTTGGCGTACAGATTGGATAGATACTTTTTGGGAAATGTTGGTGACAGTTGTTTTAATCTAGATGGTAGTAGTCTAGATTAGTGAATTGTCATTGTTAATTTCCATTCTTTGAAATGTAAACGCTTTTACTAAATCCCCTTTTTGGGTGATTCCTTTTTATAGATGTCCTTTAACCATTGATGCCAGGTTAAATTTACCTCTATTTTTAGGGGTGTTTCATAAAGACTTTGATAGAGTTGATGCCAGTAAATATCCATCCTTGATATGTACACCGTGTGCGTTGTGGCTTACTTTTGTGTTCCGTCATAACTTATGGTGAATCGGTCTCCCCCGTCTTATATGATGATAATTGTCTCTTTGGAAGTTGGAATTAATGCTTCTACTTGAATTGAGTTATTTAAAGCTATCTATTATGTTTTGTCCATATGAAATTTTATAAATTCCGGTTATTCTCACTAGGCTCTAAGCCTAACACTTTTTTTCTCAAACTGTTGTGTATATCAGGTTCTCTTAGTGGCAGGGTGACAAGGCCTTGAATGGAGGGTTGAGTCCAATAAATGACACATCTTTTAGGAATAGTTGACTTTTGATCTTTTAGGCGTACATACATTTAACGAATTCGTTTGGAGAATGATGATGACACCGGTATGTAATCTAAGCTAAGATGGTTTAAATTAGTAGGTTGTCAATTATTGTTTTCAATTCTAAGTTGTAAGCGCTTCTACACTTCCCCTTTTTGGGTGAGGATTATTTCATAGTTGTCGATCTTATGTCATTATTCAGGTTTAAATTCCTTCTAAATTTTAGGGTGTTACATCTACCTTTATGCTTTTGGTCACTTGTGACATGGTACTTTTGATACTTTCTTTATTTTGTTTAGTAGTGAGCTCCTCTTGGTATAATTAGGAGGCTCACTTTCGTTGTTAAGAACCACCAGTTAGATAGCTCACATAGCTATTCTAACTTACTACTTTTAAGTATTTTAATATTAAGTCTTTAAGCATCCAGTAAACTACTGTCCAGTGTCATAACATTGTTCGTAGCATATTTACATTTCTTGTCATTTACGACTTGCGACTTTACATTTTTGCTTTACATTTATGTCTTTTACATTTACGCATTCCAATTCCAGTCATTTGCATTTCTTCACAAAATTGTTATTTCTCCAATAATGTCGTACACCATGTGTAAAGCGATGATGGGGTAAGTCCCTAGCTTGGGTGTAAGAGACGATTGTGAGATAAAAGTCTATGTAACAGTGGATAATTGCTTTTGCTACTAGCTATCAACTTCACTATTCACTCCTTGTTTATGAGTTTCATCCAAGTACTTCTTGATGGGGTGACATACATTTTTTACTTGGATTAGTTGGACTTGATTGCAAGACAACGTAAACTTCAGAACACTGAGATGTTATAGAGGGTTGTAACAAACCACCCCAATCTTAATTGATTGTAAACTATACGGGGAGAACAATAATATCTGTGTGACATCAGTTGGGTCTCCTAATTAGGTGTTGCTGGTAACTTATCCTAATGTAAACCTTGTATAAGTGTTGTGCGAATCGATAGTGAGGTTGAGAACTAGTGCTGCAGCACCTACTGTAGCAAGGTTCCCGTTACATTGTTGCTTACAACTCCAGCCGGAGCTTACACCCTTGGTTTATTTTAATATGTCTTAAGCACTTTTAATTACTGTTAATAACACTCAAAGATCATTCCTTTCAAACCTCCATTGAAATTACTTTTTAAGCTTGACTTGGGATTACATCTTGTTTAATTGTCTCTATGGGATCGATATTCGGTACTTAGTACCACTTTATTACTTGTTTAAACGATTAGTGGTTTAACATTTATACTTGCATGGTATTCCATTTGTGATTTTCGGGTTACATAATCTACTAACCACTACCACAACATAGGAAAAAAATATTTTGATATATATTTTTTAATATAAAATCTAATAAATTTAAAAATATTTTTCCAACAAAGCAAATATTTCTAAAAAAATGCCTCAAAATTGCAAAAATCAAGCATTTAGAAAAACTGTTATAACTTATAAAGTTATATCACATCATATAACTAACTATTGAGGACATGAAACAATAAATCATCATGTGTCTTGTCTGAATAATAATTATATATATATATATATATATATATATATATATATAATTCTTGGGGATGAAGAATTAAAATTAATCGAAAAAGAGAATAACATGTATTTCAAAATGATTGTGGGACAATTGGCGGACACAGAAAGAAGGATATGTGAAAAAAAAACTCAGGGATATAGCCCCTCATGTAATTAGTATTTAGTAAATATATTGATAATTTTAACATTAGTAATCTTGATATTTTTTCCATTACATAATTAGCAGATAAAATTAGCAGTCACTTGGGAAATTGTGTTTGAAATCTGAACATCATTAAGTTTATCTACTACAAAAGATTTTTACTTTTCCACGGATCACGGTAGCACAAGCAAAAAAGGCCATGTGATTGAATTCCAACAACGATTCCTCCCAAGAGGTTGAGTCTTAACCGCAATCATCTTTCAACATGTCGATATAATAGGTTTCTTAGGTTTAGGTTTTCCTCAAAGGTGCATTCTTTCTATTTGGATTGGACTAGATCTTAACTAATTTTAATCTTGTTTTGAAGGTATTGTTATTATTAAATTTATCTTTACATATATTTGAAAATGTATGTACCAAGAATCTTCATTTTTCTATCTTGATGTATTAGAAGGTTGTACCTTGACACATTAAAAGGTTGTATCTTGATGCATTAGAAGTTTGTACCTTGAATCACATAGACCGCATGATCTAGGTCGTGGCTAGGGTCACATAACTCTTTGTATTTTTCAGCGTGAGTTCCTGGCGAGTTCCATGTGGGTGAATCTGATGCACATATGGTCATTTTAAGTGTGTGGCTTCCTTAAAACTCAGGAGCATTTACTCCCATACATTTAAAGCGATTTAGAGTGGAGATAGATAGAGAGAGTTCTTAGGCTTACTTATTGTCAAAGAAAGTGATTGACCCTAATAATCGGTAAGAACCATTTGTATCTTTTTTTGGTATTGAATAGAAGAACCACCATCTCTCCTACATAGATGTACAATGTTATACGATAGTGGAATCACATCAAATCTTGGCGTCCTTTACTTTATTGTTTGTATATCTTTATTGCATCGTTCTTGTGGTTGGTTATTGTCTATTGCTTAGCATTTGGTAGACATACCTTGAGAATCTATTTATTCTGTATTGTTGTTGGAATATTGCACTAATTGTTTGTTTGGGACCTTAGGTTTTGTGAAATGACAAGTAATTACCGCCCAACAATTGGTATCAGAACTCATACAACTGTTTGGTAGTGCTTTTGTTTGGTTTCTGTGTAGTGGAATTTTGGTGCACACCAAGTGTTTGATAAAATGATTAAGATAGTTCCACCTCCAGAAACTCCTAACATATCATCTAAGGGATATGTACAAGGTTCATATGTCACTTAAAGTGTCATCTTAGCCATTGAAAATTGGAATAAAGTTGATGATTTTATCAAATGGCAATGGAAGTACAAGCAATATTGAAGAGGAATAGGGTGCATACCGTTGTATATGTGTGATGAACTGAAAACCAACATTTCCAAGGAAGAATTAACATAGATGAAATATTGGGCATTGGTTACACTTTAACTTGCTATAGGTGAATACGTTATTGCATATGCAAGTATGAAAGAGACGACACATAGTTTGTGTAATAAGTTTGGAGAGCTTTACTTAAAGATGTCACGAATCGGTTGATCTTGATGAAGATGTTCTACACTATGAGGATGAAAGAGGGTTCATCGACTCAAACAACATGATCTATAGGAGAGATACCATCACACTGAATGACGTGAAGACGGTTATTCTCAGTAAAGTTCTTAGAAAGCAAATCAAGGTGTTGGATAATAATAATAGTAGTCAATTGATTTTTTGAGAGAAAGGTTCTGGTGATGCGAAGAGGAGAGAAAAGTCTAGAAGGCATTATACCTCTAGAGATCCATATGTGAGAAACAAGTCACATAAGAGGGGAAATTATAAACTATTGCAACCAACTGGGCCATTGGGTCAAACATTGTCTTGAGATCACATGCACACACACACACACACAGAGTGTGTGTGTGTGAGAGAGAGAGAGAGAGAGAGAGCAAGAGAGAAAGAGAACGACGATGGTGTTTCATCGTTTGCAACTATGACAAGGTCTTGTGTGTAATTACAAGTTCACATCATGATGATCAACAATGGGTGTTGGATTCGGGTCCATCATATCATATGACACCATATATAAGCTCATTTTCGACCTCTGCGGCACGTGAAGTGTAACACCTAAAGTTTTTGAGTAATGACTATGGAGTTTTTACATTGTATTTCCATCTTGGATTGGTTTTCATGAATGTTATATGATATATATATATATATTTATATATATATTGGTAAGCTTTTATAGAGGAAAATCCAAGAAAAAGAGGTCATAGAGCAAAAAGCAGCAACGCCTCTACCTGACCCTCGACCTCACGTCATGGTCAGGGTCACGTGAGACTCTGGTTCGAGAAGGGGGAAATAGTTGGCCATGAGACTAAGTGGACTTAGATCGCGGGAGAAGTCACGCGAGCGTTTGTCCGGTTGTTTATGGGTGACGCGTACGACCTCAGGTCACGGGCCACATCACATATCACTTGTCCTCCTTCAATTCTCTCCACTCCACTTTCGTTTATTGCGTTTTGGGAGGAATTTAAGGTTATTTTCAAACATTTCAAGAGGATCTGAAGGCATCAAAGCTATAGATTCAAGCCTGAGGTTGAAGCTTCAAGATCTCCTTCTCATTTCTAGGGTTTTACTTGGTTCTAGGTTTTAGCCAAAACCTAGCATTATGTTATAAATCCATCACTTATTATACTCATCGATTTATACATTGGGTTTGTCGATAAAATGAGAATATTGCCCACTTGATTACTTATACATAAAAGTTTATGTGTTTGATATGGTTTAACATATCTAGAGTTATTGAATATTAAACTTTAATGCAATGGATCTATAGACATAGGAGTTGATTTTTTGGTTTAAATGGGATGAATATTCCCGTATTGTATCTAGAAACAGACATTGAATCTTCATATGTAACACCCTCAAAATTTGGAAAGAACGACTAAATTAAAACTTTCAATAACACCTCAAAGAGGGATAAAATCTCTTACTACAAATCCGTAAATGCAATACATTTCTAGATTGAACCATCAACGAGAAAATAAAGTCTTACATAAAGACTAACTAAAGTCGGGTGTTACTATAACCCAGTACCAATCGCTATCTCCAATATAAGTGCGGAAGACTTCAACAAGCTAATCACCTTTTCGAGCACACCACTAGCACTCATCTCTTCACACTCTCACTAGAACTATTCCCAACCGGAACCTGTTGCACATGCCGACAAATAAAAAGGGTTAGGCTAACGCCTAGTGAGTTCAAGAGTTTTCATCAAGAATATAAAAACCATTAAACGGAAATAATGCAACTCAAATCATGATTCTTTAAAATGAATTACTTTAAATATGAGAACGACTCGTTTTCCAATAATTAAGGAATTTATAAATGAACGCCTCAATGCCAAACATTATTTCATGAAGTAATGCAATCCAACACTTACTCAAAACGTGAATAGTTGTAAATGCTCCATTGATGATGTTTGAATAAAACTTTATAAACCAAACGACCAAAATTAAAGCATAAGGGGAAAGACCCAAACTCAAAGTGTCACCGAAAACAAGGATAAAGTTAAATACCCAAAACAACTCCTTTCGATGACGGGGGAAATCCGAATTTCATGGCTAGTGGCGGAACACAGAGTAAGCCACATTCCAAGTTATTGAGCTCACCATATTAGGAACCCATGGCCACAAGCTCGCCGACTCGTACTAAGATGTGGGGGTGGGCCCTCGAGGATTCCCAATCATGCTCATTCGCTAGGATTACATTTACGGTCCATGGCTAGTAACCGGTCCCACATAACCGTACCAAGTTGCCCCCGAGGACCCAATGTCTCAACTAGCTACATATGGGAAGTGACTATCCCATAAAAACAGGCTCATAAATTAACTCGCGGATGCAGGTCCGGTTATTGGACTCCAAGAGCCCTCACCGACAAGTCCTCAAAATCCCAAGACTAATTCTGACACCAACATATAAATAATAGCCCATTTTATTTTTAAATAATAAAGACCGACTCATATGCCTATGGATCCACTGCATTACAGTCTAAAACATTACATGACTCCAAATGAATGACCAACGCACTCAAAACATGTAACTCTCAAATGACACGTAATAAACGCCATCGTACTAAAAGCTTCCACCCGGGCTAGTCAACCGGTCAATTGAATTAAAAGCTTTCACCCCGGGCTAGTCAACCGGTCAATTGTACTAAAAGCTTCCACCCCGGGCTAGTCAATCGGTCAATTGTATTAAAACTCATTTTAGTCAAAATCGAGCCAAGGCTCATCAGTTTACTTAAATTTCCAAATGAAAGTCAGTGTAAACATTAAAACACGTTTGACCAACGGATATGCAAACACAACGACCAAAAGTAAGATTAGTTCAAAACTCAACATTAGTTGAGGCAACCCACTTTTCAAATGAACTTATACCCTTATATTTTCCAAATGCCTCATAATACAATAATATGCATTTTCCAAACGGTTTATAAAATCGCATGCACAAAAGGACATTTACATCAAAGGAACTCCATTTATATATAAAAAAAATCATCTAGGGAGTGTATTAACATGATTTATTCACCAAAATGCTCAAGAATCCCAAATATGGATGGTTCACAAATTTTATAAAACCAAATAATCCAAATGAGTGAAACTTTTCAAATACCCAACTTTTACTAAACTTCATGTAAACATGTAAATACTTTAAAATGAACATTTTTGGCATGTACAACGTTTTCACAATCCAACTTGAACTCACCTTGCTAGATTTAGGCTAAATCTAGATTTTACTCCCAAAACTTGAATCACCAAAGATGAAGGCCTGAATCTCCAAAGAAACTTCTCTAGATCTTAGATCCAACACATCTACAAGGTTCCTTCAACATACAAGTCACCAAAATCACGCCTAAGTTGAAGGATGAGAGGAAAAAGGGTGAAACCATTTAACCCTAGCTTAACATTGAGAGAGATGAGGAACTTACCACCACAAAATACCCTTGGATATTCCAATAGACTTCAAATATCTTGCTATATACTTTAAGATCTCTCAAAAATGAAACCGAGGAAACTTGAATCACTGAAATCGGAGTTGTGATGAAGAAGATATGAAGAAATGAAGTTTGGTGGCTGAAAATCGAGTTTTAAGCTCGACCAGGTGATTTCGCGGGCTATGCCGCGACCATAAGTCGCGTCATAAGTCGCCCGTTTCCCTAAGTCGCGGCATAAGTCGCGTAGTGCACTGTTCGCCTGGTTTTCTTCTCGTTCACTGTTTTGGCCGTAACTTCTTCGTTATAGCTCCGTTTTTACTCCGGAAAGAACTGTTGGACTCGTAATTTAATCCTTTATCCATCAAGACTATAAAATCTAGGATTCAAGTCCAAAATCATATATCTTATTTTTTCCTTTAAAGCTACTGATTTCTGTATTAACTTGAAGTGATGCTTTTCGAAATTCGGGGTGTTAAATCATATGCAATATGATGTGGGTTGGAGTCGGGTATTATCCATTGACCAACATAATGTAATTTCTAGTGAACGATCTTAACTAGGATATTTAGAGATCTCAAACTATAGACTGTGGTGGTTGAACTTAATGACTCATTAAGCTATAGACAGTAGGTGATTGAACTTAATGACCATTGATCCACAGTGATGCTCATTAACATATATATGTGACTTACTTTTGTGTTTTGTAACAACCCGCAATTCTAATAAACTTAACAAAGGAATTTATGCAAAATATACCAATTCAAAGGTACAGTCTTGATTCCAAATCAAAATGACTATACACGTTTAAATTAAGCTACCACATAACATACTAACATGATTCTTATACAAAAGAAATAGGAAGTAAGATCAAAAGCATACATTCTCTCTCTCAACTAGCTTCTTATAAGAAAACCCAAATAGGCAATTCTCACAGTTTATCCTTCCCTTTTGCTTCTATACGGTGCTGCCCTGAAATGCATATTTGAAAAAAATAGGGTTAGACAAAACGGCCTAGTGGGTTCCCTGAAGCATTAGAAGTTCAACATCCACATTGATATAAGATAATTACATCAATCAAGAACAATGTAGGATCGCAAGACTACATCGTAGAAGGTAACTAGCCATAACAATCGCTTTAACAAAATATACACTCTGACTTGATAACAATCAATATCGGCAGTGGAACCACGTGAAACAAATTCATATGTTATAGTTATATTCCCTACATGGACCATCACAGTCTCACACGCACACATGTTCTTGTCCCATAACACCAACACTACGACTACACATGATATAAATTAAATCGCTCTTATGACCCATATTATAAATGAATAACATGTATCAAAACCATATCAACATTTGATAGAAAGCTGCATTTCAATTAAAAATGTACAAGAAAACTCACCTGCCACAATACGTGATAAAACAAACTCTAAATGGTACAAAAATCAACACTAAATACTTGAATCTGGATAAAATAGAGTAATGATTACAATCTAGGTGGATAGACCCAAACTTTATCTCTAAACAACTCCTAAGGAACTTAAATGATACCCCGAAAGAACCCAAAACGGCACAGAAGAAAAAGCAAAAATTGGACCACATGGACTTACGCGACTAGCTGGGTCGCGACTGAGGTCGCCTAACCATGCTCTGTTTTGACCTCCTTCTTCCCTTATTAGCCAAATTTCATGTCCATAATAAAATCAACCTTTAATCCATTTAAAACATCTCAAATACATCAATTTGAGGTCAAAGTAACCTCTCAATAGATTTAACATTTAAGAACTCCTACTAACTACATTGAAAAGGTTGAATTACCCTAAAAGAATGGAGGAACTATAAATCGCAGAGAAATTTAAAGAATACCAAAAGATTACTTAATCTAATCAATTAAATACTAATAGGAAATTAAAATCGATCAAAGGAGGGTCTATCACCAAAAGCTTAAACAATCTCAAAACCCCACCTCAAATCTCTAGAGGAAACCCTAAATTGAAGTTGTTTACCTATTAGTTACTCGGGAGTTTCGGGGAAGACCTATGTGGGGCACCTTTTGGGTGTGGGATGCTCGTTGTACAAGGAGTTGAATTCTTACCTGGATAGTACTTAAGGGAGAACAAAACCAAAGATGATTTCTTCAAAACTTATTTTCTTCTTCCAATCACTTCTCTTCCAGCAATTCACAGGCACAAACCTACCATAGATGTTTTTACCGTTTTGGAAGGAGAAAGAAGAAAAGAGCCCTTTAAATATGATTCAACTTTTCAGCCTACAGCCTCATCAATAGACTAATTACCTAACAACTCCTGGACTTCAATTTTGATAACCTAATAACCAGGGTTATTACATGTTCAGTCACTATCAACGGAAAATCGGGTCTCCCCCAAAATCGCAAGATGTGTTTCAACTTCACGGTCTTGAAAAATGGCACATTTTATATGATTGACCTTGATAAAGTTATATTTCTGATTTAAATGTTTTATTATTTTATTCTTTAACTATTTGACCTTACTAGGCGTAAGCCTAACACTTTTATTAAATGACACGTATATCAGGATCTCTAGGTGGTGGGGGCCACGAATGTTTGAACAGAATGTTGGGTGCCGGTAGAAGAATTTTTGGGGATATCGACTTTTAGTGATACGTGGCAAAAGTGAATTGATAGAATTCTTTTGGTGATTGAAGTAACACCGACAATGTTACCTGATAAGATAAATAAGGATGACAACTCTTATCGATAAACACTCCCTCAAAAAGCGTTTGATAAACACCCCTCCCTCATATTGAAAATTAGATATTAAGTTATCGAAATTGAGAACCTACAACAAGTGGCTTATTTCCAATCAACCTTTTTCCAAAAGCAAACCAACTTTCTTTATATATACATCAGATGTGTCGAATGACCGAAGTGCCCCTTTCCCATCTACCCCTTATGGACCCAATTTTTTTTTCTTTTGTAGTAAATTATTAGTGATACATTAATAATAGACGACAATTTTTTTATTTTTTTTAATCATTTTAAATGATGTTTTTAAACTATGTAGATTTACTACCAAGTATAATAGTAAAATATAAAGATAATTGTAAATAAATACTTGAATACATAGACTTAAGTTCGCGTGAGATCAAACAGTTTCTGTGAAACCGGTGAGACCAAGCTTTAAAGTATGAAACTTCACACCAAAAAACTGTGAATGTAAAAAAAATCGAACTTTTCATAGGGAAAACACCGTAAATGTTACGTTCACGGTGTTTTTCGCTCTGAAGTTCATTTTTTTTTACCTTCACAGCGTCTTCACTGTGAAGGTTCGGATATACCTTCACAGTCTTTTATCTGTGAAGGTTTGATTTTTTTTAACTTGGTTTAGGTTTTTTTACCTTCATAATGTGATTACATTATGAAGGTTCGAATGTTTTTTACCTTCACAGTGTTTCGGTGTGAAGTTTCATGTTTTAAGACTTGGTCTCACGCGGCCTCACGAAAACAACTTGATGTCACGTGAACCTGACCCTATATATATGATGCATTTAAAAAAAATATTCGTAACAACGTCATTTTAAATATTTTCATATAGTTATGTAAACAGCTATGTTTTTTTTTTTACATTTCCATAAAGTTCGCCATATTCAAAAATAAAAAAAGGCATGTTAATTTTAAATTGTACTGACTTGAATTTTTTAAATAAAAATGATTTGTTTTATTTGATGGGGGATTGAATTTAAAAATAAAAGCATGCATCTATACTTTATATTTTTGCATCTTAGAATTGAGTGTATGTCCTTATATTTTGTCCTTCATGTTGTAGCCCAGTGGTAAGGTAACATCCTGGAGGGGTCAGTGGATGGTATCCCTGACTACCCAGGTTTGAATCCCGTGGTGAGAATCCTGTGACATACATGATCATGGGCCCTGCCACATAGTGGTACCCTTAATTGGGTTGGGTCGTGATCGACGGGGATTAGTCGGGTGGCACCCTTAAGGGGGAGCCTGGATACCCCGAAAACTTATGTGTGTGTTAACTTGTCGTTCAAAAAAAAAACATATATACACTTCAAAATTGATTGTTCTCAATTAATAAATGCAACAATGCGTCCAACTGTAGGTTCTTCTCACGGCTACCTTGCTTTTTTTTGAACGGCAGAAGGAACCTTTATTACCAACCAACAAAGGAACAAGGAGTTTAAAGATACAAAACCAGAGAGACAACAACCAACGCGGCCGCAAGAGCAAACTACAAACAAAACAACGGAAGCCAAGAAACCCCGTTTGCGAGGAACAAACATGAAACAAGATCACTGCAGCAACAAGGGAGCCACTGCCTTGTTGCAAACAAAGAATGGCACGTTTACGACTGAGGTCTGAGGAGATGAAGGGGGCACATCCCTCTAACTCATATTTTTAATGATAACTTTATGGTTATATATGCATAAAGTAGATGATAGAAAAAAGAAGACCAGCACCTTTCCTGAAAGAGAAAACTGTTGTTTACCTTTTTACTTTATTATACATGTCATTAATGGTCAAGAAGCGGTGAATGAAGACACCCGACAATGTCCTAAAGGAAGACCTTTGATAGGGATCAAGGATTGAACATAGCTTAAAAGGGTCTCGTACCTAAAATGGGCTGATTTTTGTAACTAAGCGGTGTTGGTGATTTTAGTGTCATCAAACATTTTGGTGTAATTGTGATTTACTTGAGATCGATTAAGACGATAAGGTAAACATACGTAAGTTAGAAGGTGCCGAGTGCACACTTACAAATGTTACCTTTATTATCTTAAGAGGGATTGAAGTTTTAAAGGACTTATAAATTTATTTAAGTCGTGTTTTAGAAATTATAAAGGTTATCGCTGATAGGTGTTGTTGATGGTTGATTGTTGTCACTTATAGGTGATAGTCGGTTGCTGATAGTTTATTGTTGTCACTGATAGCTTATACAATTCGGTTATAACAACTTTTTAATCTTATCCATTTATGGTTATAACCGCTGTATAACCGCCAATAACCGCCTAACCGCTAATAACTGCCAATAACTGCCTAACCGCCATGTCGATCTCCTATATAAACATGTAATATGAGAATCTGAGGATATACAAAATCTCTTTCACAGCCTTTGAAAAAGAGAGAAATCTTAAGAATTATCCCAATACAAAGTTCGTGAACTCAAGGCTTATAGGGTCGAATTGTTGTATTTGGAAAGTGCTTTCCAACACGATTCTTAAGTATATCCGGTCTCGATACCATCTCTAAGTTACACAATTCCTAACATTCAAATACAACAATTTTCTGATTAATTAACGATGGCGAATCGAGAGGAGTTCGTTCGCGATATGACTTCGAAGTTTGGCAAACTAGAAAAATTTCAAGGAAACGACTTTCGTCGGTGGCAAAAGAAGATGCACTTCCTTCTCACCACTTTGAAGGTCGTGTATGTTCTTAGCACCCCGATGCCCGAGATTCTTGAAGATTCAACTCTAGAGGCGGTCCGACGTAGAAACAAGTGGGAGAACGATGACTACATATGCCGTGGGCATATTCTTAACGGTATGTCTGATGCTTTATTTGATATTTACCAAAATATAGAAACATCCAAGGAATTATGGGATGTTTTGGAATCGAAATACATAGCCGAGGATGCTTCGAGTAAGAAGTTCCTCGTAAGTAATTTTAACAATTACAAGATGATTGATTCCAGGCCCGTTATGGAGCAATACAACGAATTGCTCTCGATCCTTGGTCAATTTACTCAACACCATATGAATATGGATGAATCCATATCGGTTTAGAGTATAATTGACAAGTTGCCACCATCATGGAAAGATTTCAAACATACACTTAAACACAAAAAGGAAGAACTTTCTTTGGCGCAACTTGGCAGCCACTTACGTATTGAGGAATCATTACGTGTACAAGAAAGTGGTAAGACCAAGGATAAGGATGTCCCAAGTTCATCCAATGTCAACATGGTTGAGGAGCGTAAGAACACGACCAAAAGGAAGTTCGACAAAGGTAAAAAGTGGATGTTCGACAACCCCAAACACGGACCCAACAAAAAGTCGAAAATGACTTTGTTGGATTTGTGGTCGAACCGGACATTTCAAACGAGATTGTCGAGTTGGTAAAGGAAACAAGAATGGAGCGAGTACGAGTGGGGTGGGACAAGGGTCGAACGACCAACCCCCAAATAAAGGATGATGACATCGTATGGTGGATAGACTCGGGTGCCACAAGTCACGTGTGCAAGGATAAAAAATGGTTCAAGAAGTTCGAACCGGTGAAAGATGGATCGGTCTTGCATATGGGCAACGAGTCTAGTGCTCCAATCTTGGGTCGTGGTCGTGTGGATATTACTTTTAGCTCTGGGAATTTATTAACTCTTAATAATGTTTTATTTGTACCGAAAATCCGGAAGAATCTAGTCTCCGGTAATATGTTGAACAAGTTGGGTTACAAACAAGTATTCGAAAGCGATAAGTATACCTTATCGCGACGTGGTGTGTTTGTTGGATTTGGATATTTGAATTCTGGTATGTTTATGTTGAATCTAATTAATAAATTTGCTTGTGATAATTCTGTGTGTTTGGTTGAGAATGAAAATTCATTTTTGTGGTATGCCAGACTTGGACATGTGCATTATAAAAGAATGCATGAAATGTCTAAGGATGGCATGATTCCTTCCTTTGATTTAAATATTGAAAAGTGTAAGACTTGCATGCTCACAAAAATCACACGTCAACCTTTTCCTAAAATTAAAAGATCATCTATGGTTTTGGATTTAATCCATAGTGATTTGTGTGATTTGCATGCGACTCCTTCACTTGGAAATAAAAAGTATTTTGCTACATTTATAGATGACGCTTCGAGATTTTGTTACGTTTTTCTACTTCATTCGAAAGATGATGTTTTAGAAAAATTTAAATTTATAAAACCGAAGTGGAATTGCAACAAAATATTTTTATTAAAAAGTTAAGAACCGATAGAGGCGGTGAATATTTCGATCATCTATTTTTCCAGTCTATTGGAATTATTCACGAGACCACGGCACCGTACACACCTCAACAAAACGGTGTTGTGGAACGGAAAAATCGAGTTTTGAAAGAAATAGTTAACTCGATGTTATCCTACTCCGGTGTTAGTGACGAATTTTGGGGTGAATCCATGTTGACGGCTTGTTACGTTTTAAACCGGGTACCAAACAAAAGGAGTAAGATGACTCCTTATGAACTTTGGTTCAAGAAGAAACCAAACTTGAATTATTTACGAGTTTGGGGATGCCGAACCGTGGTAAGATTACCGGATCCCAAAAGGAATACATTGGGGGAAGAGGAATTGATTGTATATTTATCGGATATGCCGACTATTGTAAAGCATATCGGTTCTATGTCATCGAACCCAACGATTCTGTTTCGGTTAATTCCGTAATAGAATCGAGAGATGCCATCTTCGATGAGAATCGATTTACATCGATACCGAGACCAAAAGACATGATTCCATGTACGAGTGGAATCAAAGATAGTGGAAAAGAAAAGGAAACTCCTTTGGAATTTCTCGAGCTTCGAAGAAGTAAACGAGGAAGGATTGAGAAATCTTTTGGTCCCGACTTTCAACTGTACTTAGTTGAAGGTTCACGAGATGAAATTGGATCTCAATATGCTTATTGTTATAGCATAGAGGAAGATCCAAGAACCTATGATGAGGCTATGAAGTCTCAAGATGTTTCCTTTTGGAAGGAGGCAATAAATGATGAGATGGAGTCTATCATGGGTAATAACATGTGGGTGTTGGACGACTTACCACCGGGTTGCAAACCATTGGGTTGCAAATGGATTTTCAAGAAGAAAATGAAAGTTGATGGTTCTATCGATAAGTTTAAAGCTCGGTTGGTAATACAAGGTTTTCGGCAAAAAGAAGGCATCGATTATTTCGATACCTATGCACCGGTTTCTCGAATCTCCATCATTCGATTATTAATAGCATTGGAGGCTATTAATAACTTGGTAATTCACCAAATGGATGTCAAGACGACATTCCTTAACGGTGATTTGAAGGAGGAGGTTTACATGAAACAACCGGAAGGCTTTGTGATGTCGGGGAATGAACATAAAGTGTGTAAATTAATTAAATCACTTTATGGTTTGAAACAAGCCCCAAAACAGTGGCATCAAAAGTTTTATGAAGTTGTTTTGTCTTATGATTTTTGTTTAAATCAATCGGACAAGTGTATGTATAGCAAATTTGACGATTCCAGTAGAGGCGTCATAATTTGTTTATATGTAGACGACATGTTAATCTTTGGCACGGACCAAAGACAAGTCGACTTGACAAAAGAATTTTTGTCATCCCAATTCTCGATGAAGGATTTGGGGGAGGCCGAAGTGATCCTTGGAATAAGGATTAAACGGGAGAACAAAGGTTTGGCCATAACACAATCTCACTATGTAGAGAAAGTGTTAAAGAAGTTTAACATGTTAAATTGTTCCCCCGTAAGTACTCCGTTGGACCCAAGTGAGAAGCTTATGCCCAACGAGGGTGAAGCGGTTTCACAATTAGAATACTCTAAAGCAATTGGGTGCTTGATGTATGCAATGACAAGTACACGCCCGGATATTGCCTACGCCGTTGGTAGGTTGAGTCGGTTTACTAGTAGACCGAGTGCTCATCATTGGCAAGCGGTAAGAAGAGTATTCAAGTATTTGAAGGGAACCATGAATTATGGTATCACTTATATCGGGTTTCCTTCGGTAATCGAAGGCTACACGGATGCGAGTTGGATATCCAATTTAGAGGATCATTCTTCTACTAGTGGATGGGCATTTTTGCTCGGTGGAGGTGCCATTTCTTGGGCCTCAAAGAAACAAACTTGCATCACAAATTCCACCATGGAATCTGAATTTGTGGCATTGGCGGCTGCGGGTAAAGAGGCGGAGTGGCTAAGGAATTTAATATACGAGATTCCTTTGTGGCTGAAACCGATATCACCGATTTGTATTCATTGTGATAGTGTTGCAACCTTGGCTAAGGCATATAGCCAAGTATACAATGGAAAGTCAAGGCACTTGGGAGTAAGACATAGCATGGTTAGAGAATTAATCATGCATGGGGTGATATCCGTAGAATTCGTTAGAACTCATAATAATTTAGCCGACCATTTAACAAAGGGGTTGGCTAGGGACTTAGTGCACAAGTCCATGATCGGGATGGGTTTAAAGTCCATATAAATATTTATTAATAAGATACTCAATTCCCCTTTAATACAACGTTAAAGGTTGAATTCAATGTGGAAGGCTTATTAATAAAATTGAAGCACATGATAATATCATCCCAAGGTATGTGCTTAAACCTGCAAGTGTTGTAAGGTTGAAAAATTATTTCTTAATGATTCTTTTGAAAAATTGCATATGCAGGTGCAAGACATAAAAGAATCACCTAAGTGGACGTGAAGTGTGGCCGCTTCAAGAAAGTTTTCGACTTGGCTTTCTATACGTTCATGAATGGATAAGGACGCAAGACCTCTACAAATGTGTCAAGTGTGTTATCTAGATTTGTACGAACATATGAAAATTCAATCTTCGTGACATTTTCATTTATGCATTTGTTTGAATTTTACATGTTTATGATTGAATAGTGAATCAAAGGATTACACTAAAATGGGGGAAGAATGTTGGTGATTTTAGTGTCATCAAACATTTTGGTGTAATTGTGATTTACTTGAGATCGATTAAGACGATAAGGTAAACATACGTAAGTTAGAAGGTGTGGAGTGCACACTTACAAATGTTACCTTTATTATCTTAAGAGGGGTTGAAGTTTTAAAGGACTTATAAATTTATTTAAGTCGTGTTTTAGAAATTATAAAGGCTATCGCTGATAGGTGTTGTTGATGGTTGATTGTTGTCACTAATAGGTGATAGTCGGTTGCTGATAGTTTATTGTTGTCGCTGATAGCTTATACAATTCGGTTATAACAACTTTTTAATCTTATCCATTTATGGTTATAACCGCTGTATAACCGCCAATAACCGCCTAACCGCTAATAACCGCCAATAACCGCCTAACCGCTAATAACCACCTAACCGCCATGTCGATCTCCTATATAAACATGTAATATGAGAATCTGAGGATATACAAAATCTCTTTCACAACCTTTGAAAAAGAGAAAAATCTTAAGAATTATCCCAATACAAAGTTCGTGAACTCAAGGCTTATAGGGTCGAATTGTTGTATTTGGAAAGTGCTTTCCAACATGATTCTTAAGTTTATGCGGTCTCGATACCATCTCTAAGTTACACAATTCCTAACAAGCGGTTTAATATTTATCACCATAAGAACTAAACAAATTAGGAATTCACACAACAAGATCTTCATTTTGCGTTTGCTATTGATTCAAACTACACTAAACAAAAAAAGTACAATTATATATGTTTACACTGAAAACTAAGGGCCTATCTAGGACTAGTGATTGGTTATAGAAAGCCAAAAAGGGTTATAACTGGTCATTACATGTGGATTATTCTGGATAAGAACTAGGTGTGTAAAATGATTAGTCATCTAAGAATAGATATAGTCTTTAAAGTCTCTCGCTCTAAATATACAATCCATATAAAAATCAAAATCATTTATTGGAAAAATTGTTTTGACCTTAAACATGGGTGGTAAATTATGATGGGGATAGTAACATTAAACAAGTGTTACCCATCATTGCCACCACCATTTATGGAGTATTGGTGTTGGTATTGAAATTGGAATCCAATTTAATTAATAAAAGTAGCACCACATGTAATTACATGCTTTCAAAATTAATTTACTTTGTTTATTATATTGATTATAGGACCACTTAGAATTTTTATAAATTAACTTTGATGGCAAAAAACAATAACTGACCAACTATATACATGTTTTCAGTTATTAATAGTGTTATAAAATAATTCACTTATATATAACTATTTAAAACATATTTAGATACAATAAATACAATTAATAATGGAATTCATGTAATTAAATAATTATTAATCTCATTATTCAAATTCAAGATGTTAGCAAAAGAAGTTAGGCATAAAAAACTCCATATATGCATCTTGTCTTATCAAAGCCTGCCTGATCACACATGAGCTTGCCATATTATGATCGTCCACATCATGCTTCTGTTGTTTCAATGGCTTAGTCAAACACAGTTTAGTTAATATTTTAATAGTGTTATAATTATATGGTTCTTTTTCTTTCTAATCATTTTAATGTCCCATCAACTATTAAGTAGCAACCACAAGGGTTGTGGTGTGGTGGTAAAGGTTTGGGAAGTTCATAGCGTTCAACCCGGGTTCGAGTCCCACTCGCAGCATTTGTGGCCACTAAGGATAAACTCAGGGTTGCACGCTTTAGCAGCTTGGCCAAATGCCCTAATTGTCAGGGATTAGTCTGGGCCATAGGCCCAGGATACCCTTTCCTCAAAAAAAAACTATTAAATAGCAACCGCATTTTTGTGGTTTTTACCTACTGACCGACTATATCTTCGTAACTAGATGTACTTTAAATCTGGCATCATTTTTAATTAATAACCAAAATCACAAATTATTATCTACATTCATCGATTCTATATGGTTTTGATCTTTCTTAGCTATCAAGATTATAAGTTTTCTTTCTTCATTTACTCAATTTATATGGTATTAGTATGTTGATATATTTTACCATATATACTTGAAATACAAACTATTGCATATTTCAAGTTCAGATCCTCACATTGGCTCAATAAACAATCACAAAAAAAAAATGTTTCGATGAAGCAATAGTAAATGGAATGTTTTACAAAGAATGTAATTAGGTGATTCTTGTCGTAACAAGTAGTTGTCGTTAGAAATATTACACTTACATCACATTTGACATTTTTGCACCGGAAATACATGCTCCTTTTAAAGCCATTGGTCAATCAAAGCACAAACAGAATATGTTGACATATACAAACCTACAAGGACTAGGAGATTGCATAATATAACATGAACTTTGATTCAACATCTTTGATGATAATACCCTGATGAATGATATACATGGAGCCTTATGAACAACGTATAAAGAGTACTCGTTGACTTATTACCATGTGTTATGCACTTAAGCTGTATAAATCAAACCAAACAAACTTAGTATATCACTTAGAAGTAAGGTATACACAAACTAACTTTTCCACTACCTCAAGAGGTTTATGTGCTATTTCTGAAATGTTGTTTTGAATATATCCTGTGGACTAGCTACTGAAACTCCGGTGTTTAGTTGTATCATTCGTCACATAATTGATCATACTACCGGGAATGTCCAAAAGATTAATTTGAATTGCCTATCAATGGGATTTTAATCTATGCTAGATGACATTTTCTATACTAGATATGTATGGTAGGTTATAAATATAATTATTTAACTTAGCTTTTGAAAACCCTAAATTCATAATTGATGAGTACAACAAGAATATTAGGGGGCGTTTGATTCACATAATGAAATTTGATGAAATTGGAATTTATTGAAGGAAGTTGACTTTGAAGGATTTGGAATGAAATTTGATCGAATTTGACCACCGCTTGGTTGGTAAGAATTTAATTCCTCCATTTAAGTCAAAGAATGATGAATTCCTTAAATTGTGGAATTCAATGGAATTGGAAGGATTCCATAACTTTCATTTCGTGAACCAAACATAGACTTGGGATTTGGTTAATGGAATTGACAATTCCAATTCCTTCAAATTCCTTTCAATTCCATGAACCAAACAGGCCCTTAGGGGTGTTTGTGTAACATCCAGGCCAACCGTACCAGATATTGTCCGCTTTGGCCACACACCTGGACTCACGGTTTTAAAACGCATCTGGTAGAGGAGGTATTTGGTCCCTTATAAGGCAACTTTTGTTCCCCTCCCCAACCAATGTGGGATCTTACAATCCACCCCCCCTTGGGAGACCAGCGTCCTCGCTGGCACACTAGTCCGGCTCCCGGCTCTTATACCATCTGTAACATCCCAGGCCAACCGTACCAGATATTGTCCGCTTTGTCCACACACCTGAACTCACGGTTTTAAAACGCGTCTGGTAGAGAAGGTATCCGGTCCCTTATAAGGCAAATTTTGTTCCCCTCCCCAACCAATGTGGGATCTTACAATATTTGTAATAACTTATCCCATATTGGTAGAAAATTGGATTTGGGAGCTCCTTATGTTGGGTCTGAATGTGCTAAGAATGAATACTGCTGCTACTTGAAAGGTATTACTACTGCAAGATGAAATATTACTACTGCTAGTAGAATTAATACTGCTTGAAGAGTTAGTGCTGATACTTTAATAGTTAGTACTGCTTGGAGAGTTAGTACTGCTAGTAGTTAGTACTGCTTGAAGGAACCTACTACTGCTAGACAAGTTAATACTGTTAGCATGATATGGTTAATGTTGCTGGGAGAATTAATACTGCTTATGAAGATTAAAGTTGCTGAGAAGATAATGATGGAATGATTTGATTAATGCGAAAGTCAAGGAGATTTGAAGATAATTATGGACTGGATCATGAAGATTAATTTTTCTTTTATAATTATCTTGTAATCTGTCTTGTATATATACTGTATAGAAGGCATAGTTTAGAATATACATTGATAGACTTTTTGATAGAATTTCAATATACGTTTTAGTGAGAATTAACCTCAAGATTCATTGTAATCCTTTCTTTAGAGAAGTTTAGAACGTCTGTTGAGCCTATTCAACAGATTGAGGTTGAGTTTGTAATCATTAAGTTAATCAATATAACTTGTGATTTGCATTGAAGTACTGTTTCATTGATTGAGTGTTAAAGTGTTTTTCCGCAACTTCTTTAACATTGTTTCTGAGTGTGTTAATTAAAGTTTCATTAGAATTTTTCGATCTTGACAAGTGGTATCAGAACATAAGGAACTCAGAAATCAATAATCATCATAAACAGAATCCAGAGGCAAGCATTGATGGCTGAGGTTACAGAGTCTTCAAGTACTGCAATCCCCACTGAGGTAAAATCTAACATTTGCTCTAAAGCATGTCTTGAAACTGTTAAAAGGTACAGGGATCACAATCAGAGTATGAGTGATAGCCTTAAAAGGTGGGAAAAAGATAGAAGAGAGTATGTTGTGATCGTTGAGAAGTTTGAAGAACAAATTAAGGCATACCAGGCCAATGAACTTCAACATTCATATGATACCAACTACTGGAAGTGGGAGAAGAATCAGTTAGAGATTCAACTAGAGAAGGCCAAAGAGGAATGTGAGAAAATTAAGAGTGAATTTGAGAAGGCAAAATTAGATATTGAAAAATATTCCAATGCTTCTAAAGCAATGGACTCTTTACTCAAAACTCAAATTCATGACAAACTGAGAAGAGGTATAGGCTACAACACCACCCCTCCACCATATAACAATAACTACAATAACTTCATATTTCTATGACTTAAAGCTTAGCTTCATGAGATGGGAGATCATACGTAAAGGTATAATTCTATATCTTCATCTCACATATGGTTGAAAGAAGGACAACTTTCAATCATCGAAAACATTGTTTTTAATGTTCAAACCACTTCCCGATTTTTCATCACATTTTATATTTTGGGAGTGTATTTTAAATGTTTTCATGATCTAAATTGTGCTTTAACTGAAATAGTTAAACCAATCTGAGCATCACATGCATCATAGGAAAACAACGAATCATTGTGCTAGGAATTAACACAACTTCAATGGAATCACCTTAACCAGTGATTTCTACCCAAGAAGTTAATCCTTAGTGATTAAGTGTGCAAATATAAAAGGAATGAGTGTGATTAGAGAAAGCAAAAAGGTTTAAAAGAAAGAGCGTGTGAGAACAGAGTTAAAAGAATATCACAACTCTGCACCAACTTTTTCTGAGCCGGGTAGCCACAATTCTAGTGATTCACAATTCTTTGGTGATCATTATTGAAACAGGCAACTAACCCATGCCAACTCTTGATCAAACCTCACCATCTACTCATTTTCTTCTCAAAAAGAAAATGTTTCATTGTCAAAGGGGATGCAACACATATGCTATCTGATTTTCATTCGGAAAATCTAGATATTGAAAAGAAGGAAGTCTGCCCCACCTTCGCACTTCAATCATGCACATTGAGTCTGTGTTTAACTTACTGTTGTCTCAGTGGTTTACACAATTTTGAGCCAATAAGCAATCATCCGTGCTTAATTCTTTCAAACACAAGCCCGAACACACAAGAATTTAGTTTCTTTGTCATAACGTTTATAGAAATTACCTTTGTGGTGTTTCGATGATTAAATGGAAGCCCTGGGGGAGTCAACATCAAACAGCTCCTTTCCAAAGTGTATTCGTTACACACAGTGACTTAGTGTTACTGACAGACATTCTAACTGATTTATTAGTTGATTCAGGTGTTACACATCTAATTTGTCTGGATTTGCAAAGATCTGGATGAATCTCTTATGAATTGACGAATCAGGGGCTCTAACCGTCAGATTGACATTTCTTACCACAATTTTTGATGAAGTCGTTGCACTTAACATCAAAAAGGGGGAGAATGACTACAGAAGTAATGGCAAAGATCACATGTTTCAAGAATCACGTCTACTCTTCAAAAGGAGAGATTATTCTATTGAAGACATGTTGATTTCAGAGAAAGAGATTGCATCTTCTGAGCTGAACAAGAAGACTGAATTGGATAAATCTTTTTATTAAATGATCTTGATCCAAAGGGGGAGATTGTTAGACCACGGTCTCATTGGATTCCAGATCATCCAAACTGAAGATCGCAATCTGAAGCTAAAGCCGGAACGTCGACTCTCGATATAAAAGTCTATGTCTATTTGTAATAAATGTCAATGTAATTGTTTTAGTTTACTTAGATTTAATATCTAAGTTATAATATTGTAATAGTTAGATAAAGTTATTAGTTAGCTTTATTAATTATTAGTTAGTTTCTAGTTTATATTAGATTTAATATCTAGATCAAATATCTAGATATTAACTTAGATTGTGTGTTCAACACACTTGGTAGATTAAGTGTATCTCTAGTCTCTCAAGATCAGATCACTTATCACACACACAAACACACACAAAAAGGTGTATTTGAGAGAAAACATAGAGAACACATCAAAAGCTTAATCGATCAACCTTGTAATCGTTTCTATATTCAATACAGGTTGGTAATCGTTAATGTGTTGTTGTTTCTTAGAACTTGTTAAGTAGTATTGTTGGACCGACAACAACATAAAAGATGTCAATACAAATTTATTATGAGATAATATAAATTATGATATGCACCCATAAATAAATACATATAACTTAGTGATGTTTTCATGACATATTGGATCTAAACATCACAAACAATAAAAGTTGAACCAAATTGAGAATACAATTTTATTTAAGAGCTGAAAATGAAGAAATTCATAGTTAAAAGGACTAAAACAAAGATTAAACAAATAGTTCAGGGATCATTTTTGTATTTATTTCAAAAGTATAAATTAATTTCCAGTAGGCTCCCTGATGTCACTCATGATGAGATTAAATTAAAAGGAAAAGAGTAGCGGTTAAACAACAACACAACAGGGACAAAATCGTCATAATTTGAATTCTTTCTCAAAAAGCCCTTTTCGAAATCTGACAGCTCGGCTCCGTCCCCATTGTTTGGCCTCTGCTTCCCCCCTGATATAGTGAGAGTTTCAGTCGTTTAGAGAGAGAAAAAAGAGAGAAACATACAGATTATCTTCTCTCTTCCTCTCAGTTTGATTTCAGTTTCTAATCAAACAGATAAGATTATTAAACAATCATGGCCGCTAATTACTTCGGTGTTTTGGTATCAGATCCATGGCTACAGAATCAGTTTACACAAGTCGAGCTTCGGAGCTTGAAATCTCATGTAAGTAACTCAGATTCATATGTTGTTAATCGGTTCATTGATCTTCAGTAAGATGTTGAGATCTTGTCATATATAACAAAAATTCGTGTGTAATTTAATCGCATCTGACGATTTGCTGGTTGAGAATTTATTATTTTTGGTCTGATGATGAGCTGTTTTTCTGGTTTTTACTTCTTGATCAGTTTGTGACTATGAGGAGGGAAAGTGGAAGTCTCACGCTTGGTGATTTGCCATCGAAAATGTCAAAACTGAAAAACGTCGGCGAAAATCTTACAGAGGAAGAACGAGTTGCGTTTCTTCACGATTCTTATCAGAATTTGGGCGATGAAGTTGATTTCGAACTCTTTCTTCGGGTGAATAAATATTCAAACCTTACATACATTCATAAATATATGGGTGATTTTGTTCAAATCATATGCTCATAGATTTTGAATCTTATTTGATCTACTTACATGATTTTCCAAGCATTAGTAACCATGAATTTGAGTCTGATTAACAATCGAGATGGTTTAGTGCACATCAGAGCATGTGTGGGTGTGTATCAGTAGATAGAATTGATAGATCTACATAATTCATATATATTTTTTTGAAAGTCAAAATTTCTATTAATATCAAGAATTTGAATCTGTGTCGTACTATTACTATTTGTGTGGATTAAATGAACATAAAGTAGAAATACATAGCTTTACACAGTTTCACTCTCTCACCTAATAATTATTTATTTGAAGTAAAGCATTAAACAACTGTTATGTCTCATCACGTGAAGTAATGAACTTTACAGTCAAATTAAAGTAGTAGTTATATATCTGCTTTCTTCATTTACGCCCCATTCTAAAGGTGAAACATTAACTCTACCTTCCCGTTTGTTCCAAATTTAATCAAGTTTAAATTTGATGCATTGTGATTAAAAGAAATTAAATTCGTAGTTATTTTGACAGCTATAATACTGGGACCTGTTTGTTGTTTACAATAATTAAGTAGGTACTTTATATGATGACAGGTTTACTTGAATCTCCAAGCCCATGCAACCTCAAGGATGGGAAAGGGGGCTAAAAACTCATCAGCATTCCTCAAATCTCCCACATCTACACTGCTTCATACAATTAGTGAATCCGAGAAAGCTTCCTATGTTGGACACATTAATAATTACCTTGGAGAAGATGAGTTTCTGAAGAAGTTTCTTCCTATTGATCCTTCAACTAATGATCTGTTTGAGATTGCAAAAGATGGAGTTCTTATCTGGTGATCTTCAGAGCTAAGCTGTTTGTATATGTTGCTATTAATTGATAGGCTTATGCTTCTGATTTTGCTAACTAGAAAATGTTACTTTAATTGATGCAGTAAGCTTATTAATGTGGCAGTCCCAGGGACAATTGATGAAAGAGCCATTAATACTAAGACAGTCCTTAATCCATGGGAGAGAAATGAGAATCACACCCTAGGCCTCAACTCTGCCAAGGCAATAGGATGCACTGTGGTCAACATAGGAACACAGGACTTCATCGAAGGAAGGGTGAGTATGCTCATTTGCTGTTTTGGTTCATAATGACATCCAAGAAATTTCTTGTAAGAAAACAATTGTTTTGCTGCATCCAAGAAGTAAATTTTCCTGTTCAAAGTTACATGCAATCTTCTATGTTACTTCTATGATGATGTCATTTGTGGGCAAAGTCTCGAAACCATACTATATGTGTATGAGACTAATAACAACTATGGAGGTTATGAAACTACTAACCTATGTACAAATTACTGATCTCCATTACTAAGAAGTTCATTTAATTTGATGCTCCAAGCCCTGTAATATACAATCGTCTTAAAAGATTCCTTGAAATACTGTTCTATATATCATATGGAATGCAACTCCTTGCTTCTTAGTAATACATGTTTGATTAAATCATTTGTGCTCATTCACTCTTTCGATTATGCAGAACATCTTTTCATGATATTTCATAGTGTGTGGGCTCAAGTTTATTAGCTGCATAACTATTTTATAGAACTTAATAGAACGGGTTGCTATGTGATCAATCAATAGCTATTGCTTTCTATATTTCTCCAAATTATGCCTTTGTTTAAAAGCCGATGCTCCTACAATCTTTATGTTAACTTGACCAAACTAGCCATTACATTTCTTTTGGTATATTAAGATCAACATTTTCTTTGTTTCAGAGGCATCTTGTGCTTGGAGTGATATCTCAAATAATAAAGGTAAGTTCATTTCATGACTACTTGTCCAAGAACTTTGACCTTTTGGAATTATAAATTTAAATCAGACAGATATATATTACAAGTCTACAAATCAAAGCATTGTAGAACCATGGATTTGATCAATTTTTGATTGCTGGAGGCTGAATATTGTAATGCATTCTCCTTCAGATACAATTATTGGCAGACCTCGATTTGAAGAAAACGCCTCAGTTGGTAGAATTGGTTGGTGATAATCAGGTGATGAAATTTCTTTCAATTTCATTTTGGAACAGAGGTCATGTAATTATATGATGGATAGAAGATTTGTCTAATACCTTGTTATTCTATATTTTAATACCATTAGGATGTGGAGGAGCTAATGAGTCTACCACCAGAGAAGATTTTGCTTCGATGGATGAATTTTCATCTAAAGAAAACAGAATACAAGAAAACAGTGACAAACTTCTCTTCCGATGTAAAGGTAAACTATAATATCCTCAATGGGGTTTAGTGACCTTTGCTTCTTGATATGCTACTTAGCACACCATATATTGGGTCAGGTGCAAACCCACAAATACATTGAACGTCTTATAAACATGAAAATGGTTGGAGGTGTGGGACCTGAGAGCATGAATTAAACACAATAGTTTGAACTTTGAAGTATTTAATTGATAGTCATACCCTACACTTTACCAGTGATGTTGCATACTTGCATAACCAGGCATACCCTATATTATATCCTTCCACTTAAATACCACATCTTCACTATTCTTGCTTTTAGTAGATCAATAATATTGGATAACATGTAATTCAAGATTTCCTTATTCAAGATAGGGGAGACTACTGTTGGAATTGTTATTGTTGTAATGGTCAATGAATGAATTCTTAGTGAACCTTTGTTTTAATCTCTTAAATCTATGCAAATCTTAGGAACTTACATTGTATGGATGAAGAAAAGGCTGGTAGTGAGTCTATACTTCTTTTGTGCAGGATGGAGAGGCTTATGCCTACCTCTTAAATGTTCTTGCTCCCGAGCATAGTAATGCGTCAACCTTGGTTGTTAGAGATCCTTTAAAGAGAGCAACGTTGGTTCTTGAACATGCTGATAGGATGGGTTGTAAGAGATACTTGACAGCAAAAGACATTGTAGAAGGTTCTCCCAATCTTAACCTTGCTTTCGTGGCTCATATTTTCCAGCACAGGTGAGTTCTTCCTGAACTGTTGTTCTTTTCTACAAAATAACCATAATGTGTTGATTACACAGAATATCAAGTCTACCACCTTTTGGAATTATAATGCAGTTTTTGAAACTTCGGGTTAATTTAAAGCATCTTTTGTGTGGAAGTGGACTCATTAACCTTTGTGTGAACATTAGGTTAGTAAAAGAGGATCATTTAGGTTAGTAAAAGAGGATCATTTAGCTTTCATAGTGGTATAAAATTTTCACTTTTATAATGCTTACATAGTATGTATATTGTTTTCATATGTGTGGACCAAAAGAAAATGACACTGCCAATGCCAGGTCCTTTCCCATGAACACAGCCACATGACCCATAGCGTACAAGAATGTTTATTTCTGACCTTCCAGTTCCATAGAATTCTTCTGGTTTCTCCCGCAAGTAAAGTTTGTAATTGATTCCATTGCAATAATTATACACATTTTTTTCCTGCAGGAATGGACTATCAACCCCAGAAAAACCAGTATCCTTTCTTGAAATTTCACCAGATGAAGCCCAAATCACCAGAGAAGAAAGTGCTTTTCGTTTCTGGATAAATAGTCTTGGAGTTGCAACATACATAAACAATGTCTTTGAAGACGTCAGAAATGGGTAAGCATAATCTTAATTGCAAACATGTAATCAACTTGAAGCTATAACTATATTCTATTACCTTATCTTAGAAGCTTGGTATTTTGTCATGGAGAGAGACTTGATATTTTAGCAGTGGATAAGTGGAGAGAAGGGAGGTTCCGACCTATATTGAAAAGAAGTGGTCCCTTGAGGAGAGAATGGGGTCCATATGAGAAAATGGAACGCCATTACATTACTCTCCAAAAGATCCCTTGAGGAGAGAATGGGGTTCCAACATATATTGAGGCGAAATGATCCTAAGTCTAGCCGATGTGGGACTCTTAACATATAATTTATTGCTCATCTTAGAAGCTTGGTGTTTTGTCTTGGAGAGGGAAACTTGAGATTTTAGTGGTGGACAGGTGAAAGGTTTTCCAAAGCAAAACGTTATACTCCCTAAGGTAAACATGATATTGTTTATGTGTTATCTTTGCTAACATTAATCTAAAATTTCTTCTCCCCAGGTGGGTACTGTTGGAGGCACTTGACAAGGTATCACCAGGAATTGTTAATTGGAAAATTGCAAATAAGCCTCCGATTAAGATGCCGTTTAGAAAAGTAGAAAACTGCAACCAGGTTGTTAAAATCGGGAAACAGTTGAAGTTTTCTTTGGTCAATATTGCTGGAAATGATATTGTTCAGGGGAATAAAAAGTTAATATTGGGTAAGTTCTCTGATTTCCTTGAACTCTAAAGTTACTATCATGCATTTAGATCTTTTTGATTAGTGTACATTTAATGTGTGCAATTCTTTTCAAAACGATTGAAAACCCTGTTAGTAACTTGGGTGCAGTTCGATTAGTTACCTATAATATCTGATGAAAATGTAATCTACGTCCTCTCCAGCTTATTTATGGCAGTTGATGCGATTCAACATGCTACAGCTTCTAAAGTACTTGAGATCACATTCACTCGGGAAGGAGTTCACTGATGCCGACATTTTAGACTGGGCTAACACCAAAGTCAGGAGCACGGGAAGCCAGAGTTGTATGAAAAGTTTCAAGGTATCACATAAATTTATTTGTTCTCATACTAGATCATACCTTTTAAATGGTTTCAGGCATTTTCATTCTGTACTTTTCAGGATTTATTAGTTTTAGATGAGTTCATCATCTTGGTACTGTCAGCTCTAAAGAAATGGTTTGGTTTTGCAGGACAAGAGTTTATCAGATGGCATATTTTTCCTTGAACTACTTAGTGCTGTGCAGCCTCGGGTTGTTAACTGGCGCCTCGTTACCAAAGGGCAATCTGGTATGCATGCTTTTTGTCAACTTTTCTTTGTTTAGCTAACTTCGTCCCCACCACCCATGGTTTTCTATAGTAGATCAAAAACAAGTTTGAAATACATGTTCTGTCATTTATTATGATTTCTTCTAATTAATTAGTTAATTATACAGAAATTAGTGCAACTTTATCAACAATATAACTTATTGGTTCTAACTATCCAACTGTTTTTGCTTAATTACATCAAATTGTAGAGGAGGAGAAACAAATGAATGCAACATACATTATCAGTATCGCCAGGAAAATCGGGTGTTCAATCTTTTTGCTACCTGAAGATATAATTGAGGTACAGTATTAGAGTCTATTCGTTTCGTGATCTTTACTTATAATAATTAAAAAATCATCATAAATGAATAAATCTAAACAACTGCAAATTAACCTCGAACATTATGTAATATTTGATCAGGTAAACCAGAAGATGATCTTGACGCTAACAGCAAGTATAATGTACTGGTTCTTCAAACAACCAATGGAAGATCAAAGACCCTGTGGATCATCAGATAGTGATAGCGGAAATCAACTCGAGACAAGCTCAAACTCCACGACGTATGACACCGAGTCCGAATCATCAACAGACTGAAAGAGATAAGTTTTCAGTTTGAAGGGTTTCCATCTAGTGTACTTAAAAAAAAAAAAAAAAAATCTTTTCTGTATTATTCTTTTTGCTGCACTAATACTAAATTTTTGTATCACGATCGACTTGGTCGATGATTATCGCTCCAAGTGCTGATTTCCTAAAAGCAACTGTTGGTGTATATAGTTATTGAATTGTATTTGTATTGATGGAAATGGCATCTTGTTTTCCTTTCTTAAATTGCGTACCAAATGCCTGTTTGTTTTAGTTTCTTTCAAAAATGTACAAGTAATTTTCAAAGGATTCATAAACTTTAAGATTCGATTGTAACTGTTGTATTTAGTTTTCTGTTGCAAATTAACCATCAATTTTATGAAAATGTCAAATAAAACTTCTTGCAAATGTGGAATAAACGATAAAGGCACTTGACATTTTTCAAAGAGTAGAATAACACACTTATAAACACTTCTCATGTTAAATGGTGTGTCAATCATTAAAAAAAGAAAAAGAGAAGGGGTGGACGCTACCTTCTTATGCGTCCCCACTACATCGGTCCCATGGTCATGTAGGGTGTAAGTGAGACGAGATAACTCGCGAGCTACTCAAGATCGACTCGGAAAACACTCGACTCGATATATACTAACGAGTCGAGTCGAGCGACCTGATACTCGACTCGATAAGCTCGTGAGATACTCGATAAGCAAAATAATAATAATAATAAACTCAAGTTTTTTTGATTTTTTTATTTGGAAAATGATGGTGTAAAAGACATGGGTAAACTCTTGATGGTGTGTCAAATTCATCCCACATTGGCGGGATATAGAACTCAATGCTTTGAACTCCACTATATATGGACCTTTCTCCTCCTTTGTTTTACATCTTTTGCCTTTCTTAAATGGTTTGAGCCTCAGGGCTTGAGCCTATGTAGGGGTCTAAATGAGACGAGACAACTCGCGAGTTACTCGAGATCGACTTACTTGAGACCAACTCGGTCAACACTCGACTCGAATAGGCTCGACTCGATATACTAACGAGTCGAGTCGAGTATAATGATATTCGAGCTCGACTAGCATCATTTACACCCCTATGTATCATAATGTTAAAGAAGTAGGACTCACTCATATGAGTTACACTTACACATGGTCGGTCCTATAGTTTTCGATGCCCTGTGCGGAGAATCAAAAATATGCCCAAATCCAAGAAAATCAACAAAAAAAAAAAAACGGAGCAAAACAAATCACACCAAAAAAAATGATCACTTTAATGTAAAATCACTTGTTTATAATACGAATATCTGTTCTAGTCTATTTCTAGAGGAACAAAAATGATGCCAACTTGAAAGATCTTATTTATAGTTGGAAGAAAGTGCTCGGAAGCTGAAAGATCTTAATTAAGCAATCTGACTTATATGCTCCTCTCCCCTTGCTTTATTACACCGATAATTGCAGATGAAGCGAAGGGCATCGATTATCTATTTAGACGAACGAAGCATAAGATAAAGGCAGCTAATTCACCCGCATCTGTTGGAGGAAGGAATGGACATAGGTTAATCCATAGTAGAAGGAAGAAGTTGTGAGACATTAAAATATTCTTTACCAAAGGGTCTTTGGCCTAGCGGTATTGGAGCCTCTGACTCGTCGGAGGTCAGGGGTTCAAACCTCATCAAAGGTGAGGATGGTGTGTGAGTTTATTTGTTGCATTTGTCATATATAAATATTAGAGTAAATTACAAATTTAGTCCCTGTGGTTATCTGAAATTTTGGAATGAGTCCCCCAAACGAATTAATTACATATATAGTCATCATGGTTTCATTTATGTTGCGGATTGGGTCCTAACTCCACTAACCTTCTTCACTCCCATAAATTAAGGGTAATATGGTGATTTTATTTTTTTCTTTAATAACATTAATTTTTATGTTGGGTGTTTACGTAAATTTGTAAACAACGGAAGCATACCTCAATGAAAGATTCGTGTGAAGTGAGGTAGAAGGCTAGAAGCCTGCAACCAATCTGAGGTCGATTGTCCAAGCACTGATAAGCTAGAAGGCAGAAGCTTGGGTGTTTACAAATGATCTGAAGTCTAACGAACAGGAAACCATTGCAGGATATCCAAGCAGCCCGCATCGTCAGGATCATTTGGCTTCAAAAAGGTTTTTGCCAAAAGAGTGAAAAACACCCTGTCATCGTCCGCCAGCAATAGAGCGTAAAACCATACGACACCGTTTCATAACGGCGTCGGATAGTGTCTTGACACCGTTCTATTGATCGAGTCATCGTGAAATCGAAGCCAGATTCATCAATAAATCGAAATCGGGTTCATCGACTCATCGGGAAATCGAAACCAGATTCATCGATAAATCGAAACCGGGTCCATCGAGTCATTGAGAAATCGAAACCAGATTCATCAATAGATCAAAATCGGGTTCATCGTGAAAGGTTTTCAGCAAACCTACTACCACATGATATAGGCAACGAAAGCATATTTAAAATTATCATCTATGGTAATACAAACTAACAACTTTTCAGGATACATATGTTCTAGATGATTAACTACAAAAGAATGAACCAAGATTACTTACTTGTTTATTGTGATTGTCGAAAACCACAATGATAAATCAAACCTTTGATTTCGCTTCTTAGATGTTAAGGACCAATAGTATGAATCCCTCTAGTGACTCACACTTAAGAACACCAAATACCAACAATCTAGAAGAGGTTTAAACCTTAAACCCTTATTAGGGTTTACGATTTTGGAAGAGAGGGAGAGGGGATCGACGACCACAAGAGAGAGAGAGAGAGAGAGAGAGGAAAAAAACTTATTAGGGTTTGATCCCTAGCAGTTTATTTATAACCACTTTCCTGCTTCTCTATTTTACACTTAGCCCCCTTGAACCGATAAGCTCGTTAAAACTATTTTAACCAATTATCATTTATCCCCTGTATTTTATATATAATTAATCTAATTAATTATATTTTAACTTATAATTAATTTATCATCAAATGACAAATTAATAAACTAATTGTTTCCCTTTATCCTTCTGATTGTTTATATGAGTCTTAAGGGCAACCCAAAAGGACCCTGCTATTATTAGAAATATGACCAATAGTTAATGACTCTAGACACTATATCCAACAGTCTCCCACTTGGACAAGTTATTAACTCTATTTGGTTCAATACTTTCAAATAATCATCAGAGAGCAAGCCATCCAATGCAGCTGCCGAACTCTAATAAAGATTCTGTCCTAAATAAGTGATTTAATGTTCCTTTATTCTACAAGATATCATATGAACCTGAGACATGGATAAATGTCTATCTCATGGATCAAGATTATGTTTCCCGATTTCCGATATGTGTTGAATTCTTCAGACTACTCAATCGAACACATCAATTCTAGTTAGGGTTTGGCCAAACACTTAATGTCAACACCAAATCATCGAGGGCCCATGGATATCACTTCTCCTGTTTAGGCAGAAGGAACAAATAAACTTTGACTAGACAGTTCATTTCTACTCATCATATTATACATGGACATACCCAGTATAGCTGCCAGTTACGGTCAACGTTGGAGCATACCAAAGCATAACAGAATCCTAGAGCATAACTCTATGTATCTCCGTTTGAAGAACATAAAATATTATTATCTCAAAATTACTCTGACTTAATCCATGAAGTAAACTTTTGAGTGCGGGTTGTTCCAACACTCAAATCACTATTAAGTACTCATGAGTGTTAGTTGCATTCTCTATGTTTCTAACACTCCATGACAGTCTTGAATCACTACTTACTTCCAGGAGTATGACTGACTGTGGAGGTTTAACTAAATTAATACTCAGGAAGTTGGTTTCAAACATGCAAAACGAAACACGATAATAAATTAAATGTAAATGGACGCAATCAAACATATATTATAATCTCCATATAATAATCTCCAAATCAAATACAATTTATTGTGTTTTAATATATCAAACTAACAACTAAAACATTCAAGGTGTATTGATAATTCTAACACCTATGGCTTCAGTATGATACTCATGTTTGGGTCGAGTTAATGCTTTCATGAAAGGATCCGCCGGATTCTCTTCAGTCGGCACTCTACTCACCACGATCTGATTTTCCGCAACCTTGTGTCGCACAAAGTGATACTTCCTCTCTATGTGCTTTGACTTCCCATGGTCTTTAGGTTCTTTAGTGAATGCGACTGCACCTTCGTTATCACAGAAGATTTCAATGGGTTCATTGATGCTTGGTACAACGCCCAGATCACCTATGAAATTCTTCAACCATGCAGCCTCTTTCGCTGCTTCACTAGCTGCAATATATTCTGATTCACACGTGGAGTCAGCCACCATGTCCTGCTTGGAACTTTTCCAAGTCACGGCCCCACCATTCAACAAGAACACCCATCCTGACTGCGAGCGGGAATCATCCCGATCTGTCTGGAAACTTGCATCAGTATAACCTGTAACTCGTAATTCATCTTTTCCACCGTAAACCAAGAACACATCTTTAGTCCTCCGAAGATACTTAAGAATGTTCTTTACAGCCGTCCAATGACCTTCGCCTGGGTTCCCTTGATATCTACTCACCATGCTTAAGGCAAATGAGACATCAGGTCTAGTACATGTCATGACATACATGATTGATCCTATAGCAGATGCGTATGGAATTCGACTCATCCTGTCCAGTTCTTCACTAGTGCTAGGACATTGATCTTTACTCAATCTTATGCCATGTTGCATAGGCAAATACCCTTTCTTGGATTCACTCATATTGAATTTCTTCAATATCTTATCCGAATATGTACTTTGGCTAAGTCCAATTAAACGCTTGGTTCTATCTCGATAAATTCTTATTCCAAGTATGTATGTTGCATTTCCCAAATCTTTCATGGCGAAACATTTCCCGAGCCAGACCTTTACATCTTGCAACATCGGAATATCGTTTCCTATGAGTAGTATGTCATCAACATACAAGACTAGAAATACAACATTACTCCCACTAGCCTTAACATATACGCATGACTCATCTTCGCTTCGAGAAAATCCAAACTCCTTGACCTTTTCATGAAAACAAATATTCCAGCTACGAGACGCTTGTTTAAGTCCATAAATGGATCTTTCAAGCTTACACACCTTATTTGGATGCTCGGTATATACAAAACCTTCAGGTTGTGCCATATACACATCCTCATCAAGTTTCCCATTAAGGAAAGCGGTTTTTACATCCATTTGCCATACTTCATAGTCATGAAACACAACTATGGCAAGTAGTATCCTGATAGACTTAATCTTTGCCACTGGTGAGAAGGTTTCATCATAATCAATCCCTTGAGTTTGAGTGTAACCTTTCGCAACCAGTCTAGCCTTGAATGTGTGCACATTCCCATCCATGTCAGTCTTCTTTTTGAAGATCCACTTACACCCAACTGTCTTGCGACCTGGTGTATGATCAACCAATTTCCAAACTTGGTTATCATACATAGATTGAATCTCGCTCTCCATGGCCTCTTTCCATTTGGCAGCCTCAGGGCCTGCCATCGTTTCCTTGTAGTTAGATGGCTCATCTGCACTATCAAATGTTTTATCATTGACTAGTGTATCTCCTTCCTTTGTAATATGAAAACCATAATAAAACTCAGGAGGTCGATTAACTCTACTAACTCTACTAGTTCTGCGAAGAGGCGGTGGAGGTATGTTAGTTTCCTCAACAGGTGGTTCATCCTCATGTTGAGGGATAGTGTCAACTATAGGTTCATCATTGGTTGTTTCTTGAATTTCTTCAATATCAATACTGCTCCCACTATCCTCTTTGGAAATGAGCTCCCTTTCCTGGAAGACTCCCCTTCTAGCTACAAATACTTTGTTCTCAGAAGGTTTGTAAAATATATATCCAAAGGATTTGTAGGGATAACCAATGAACCGACACTTCTCTGCTCTAGGTTCTAGCTTGTCGTTTGTTTCGCGCCGAACGAAGACTTCATAACCCCATACCTTTATATGTGTTAACGAGGGACGAGTCCCAGTCCACATTTCAGAGGGTGTCTTTGAAACCTTCTTAGTTGGAACGAGGTTTAAGATATGAGTTGCAGTTTCTAAGGCATAGCCCCAGAATGATATTGGAAGTGTAGCACGATTCATCATGGATCGAACCATATCAAGTAGCGTTCGATTTCTTCTCTCAGCAACACCATTGAGTTGTGGTGTTCTGGGAGGAGATAATTGCGAAACTATTCCACAATCCATTAGATAGTCGTAGAATTCATGACTTAAGTATTCTCCACCCCTGTCGGACCGGAGCATCTTGATCTTCTTGCCCAGTTGGTTTTCTACTTCGTTTTTGAATCCTTTGAACACTTCAAAGGTGTTTGATTTGCTTTTCATCAAATAGATAAATCCATATCTACTGAAATCGTCAGTAAAGGTAACAAAGTATCTCTCACCGTTTCTCGTGGCAGATCTGAACGGTCCACATACATCTATGTGGATTAAGTCCAACAGATCCTTACCCCTTTCCATTTTTCCTTTGAAAGGTGCTTTTGTCATCTTGCCAAGTAAGCAAGACTCGCATTCTTCATCCGACTTTAAGTCAAATGATTCCAAGATCCTGTCCAATTGGAGCTTGGCGATGCGTTTCTTGTTTATGTGGCCAAGACAATGATTCCATAACGACAACTTATCCAATT
This sequence comes from Arctium minus, assembly GCA_954870635.1. Classification (NCBI taxonomy): domain Eukaryota; kingdom Viridiplantae; phylum Streptophyta; class Magnoliopsida; order Asterales; family Asteraceae; genus Arctium; species Arctium minus. The sequence continues at coordinate 131,898,259 of OX941080.1, read as the reverse complement.
CACTATTGGAGGAACCAACATTTAGAGTTAAGTTATTATTATTTCTACCAGCACAAATCACGCTTTCATACACACCATTACAAAGAGAGGCTTTAAAATAAAAACAACCATGTTTATAAACCAAAATGCAACCATTATCAAATTGAAATTCAAAACCATCCTTGTACAATGCATGAAAAGAAATAATATTTCGAGCCATTTCCAGCGAGTAGCAACAATCTAATAACTTTATTGAAAAACCACTACTAAGCACGAGCTCAAAATCTCCAATCTTGGTAATAGCGGCAGTCATCCTGTTTCCGATGATCAGATTTAGCTCCCCATGTTTCAACGTCCTATTTCCCTTTAGTCCCTGAAAATTAGAGCAAATGTGAGTACCATATCCCGTATCAACGACCCAAGAGTTAGAAATCAAAGTACTATGGAGTTCAATCATAAAAATACCTGAGGTGCCACACCCTTTGACCTTGTTCTTTTTCAAGTCCTCCAGATATTTTTGGGCATCTTCTCTTCCAATGGCCCTTTTCTTGACAGTAAAAGCATGTGGCCTCTTTAGGGTCACTTATGGGTGGTATGTCAGAAGAATCAGCTTTTCTCTTAAGGCCTTGGTTGTGAGGAACAACTTTAGCCTTTCCCTTCCCTTTGGGATGAGAAACTTTCTTCTTCTTACAGCCTCCTTCCCTAATGGCTAGGACGGGAGCAGTTGAGTAAGCACTTTGAGTCTTACCCATACTTGCTTCAACAGATCTCAACATGCCATGGAGCTCCATCAAGGTTTTGTCCATATTGAAGTTCACTATGAACTGTTTATATGCCCCACTAAGAGAGTTTAGCACCATGTCAATGGCAAGCTCTCTTGGGAAATCGACACCTAGATTGCCCAACCTGTCAATGTATGCCTTCATCTTTTGCACATACGCACATACAGGGGCACCGTCCTGTTGCTTACATTCCACAAGTGATTTTATGACTTGGAACCTTTCTTGCCTCGCTTGCTCCTGAAACATTTCATGAAGCTGCTCATTCAGTTCAAACGCCCCCATGTTCTCGAAACTCTTTTGAAGTTCTGGGGACATGGACGCCAACATAAGACACGCGACTTTTGTGGATTCCACAAATTGCTTATTATATTCAGTTACCGCTTCAGGGCTTGCATCATCATTAAGTATAGGAAGATCCTCGTCGAGCAAATACTCTTTGTCTTCGTACCTCAAGGCCATTCTCAAGGCACAAATCCAATCCAAGTAGTTTGGCCCAGTCAGCTTATCTTTACTTAGGATAGAGAGTAACGTAAGGTTGGATGTTGAGTGAGTAGGAGGAGGAGGAGGAGGAAGATTTTCAGCCATATGTAGATATAGTTTAGTTAGTTTGATATTTATTTACCCGAAAATATTTAACAAGGTTAGGATCCATATTTTACTCTATGATACGAAAAGGGATGTCGTAATCACATCACAAAGTTATTTAGGTAAACAAATGCTATTTGTTAATTTCATTCACTATGAAACTCCTAGGTCTTTTGAGATTCATTGATTTATGTCAATGGCATGTTAATCTCGATTATGCTTATCTTCTATTTGTGACTGGGATGCCAAGGATCACAAACTAGATAGTGAATCGACCATGCAAAAACACATGGACCCCTCAGCTCAAGTACTCTTGAGAATCACGAGCGCCACATCATTTTCGACTATAGTTTCACATTAACGTGCCGGCAAACCGCACACGCTCCGTTAAGAAACTATAAGAATATGTGTGTTCTTTTCATGGGTAGCATAAGACTTTCACATTTCTTAGTATATCTAAAACGGGATTTTAGTTTTATACTTCATAGTTAATACTTTTAACTTGTCACATTGACCTATCAAACCTTTTCGGTAATTCCACTAGTCCACACAAGAGGCGGTGAGTATGGTAACACATGGCGTTTTAAAAACCATTGACTCATTCAGCAACCATATTATAGGCAACCTCCTTAAACCCCCTTAGAGTGCTTATAGTGAGTAAGCCTAGTCTCGGTTTGACTATCAATGTATTGTTTAATTTTATATATATAATTAAGGTCTATTATATATATATATATATATATATATATATATATATATAAAAATTGAATGGAATTTTAAACCAATTTAAAATTATGATTATCTAATTAATTCTAATTAACCATGTGAGGACACATTTAATAATTAATATAATCGTTTCCATAATTAATTCCAATTAAACATGTAAGGATACATGTTAATAATTCATGTAGATATTTAAAATTATGATTATAATTAATTCTAATTAACCATGTAATGACACATTTAATAATTAATATAATCGTTTCCATAATTAATTCCAATTAAACATGTAAGGATACATGTTAATAATTAATGTAAATATTTGACATATAATTTATATTCACTATATAAATAATGTTAATATTTATCTTACAATATTATTCAAACTTAAATATATATGTAAGATTATCTATTCAATATTTGCCAAAACTCAAATTTGTGTATTAAAGGCAAGTTAGGAAACTAGCCAAAAACAATTAGGGTTTAACATTGCATAAAAAAAACTAGGGGTGTTCGCGGTCCGGTTTGGGCGGTTTAACCCCTCATACCACAAACCAAACCGCAAGTGGTGGTTTATTGATTTTTCAAACCGAGCGGTTTGACATCAAGTACCCAGACCGGTCAAGTCGGACCGCGGTTTAGGCGGTTTGGTCGACCGGTTTAGGCGATTTGGTCGACCGGTTTAGGCGGTTTAGGCCTTTTAGTGGACTTTTAAGTTTAAACATAAAAACATATAAAACTTTGAATTTTAAAGGCTCGTTGGCTTGAGTCCGTTTGAAATAAAGAACAAAGTCCGAACTAAATATCCAAAGACAAAACACTAAAAAAAAGTAATATGCAAAGTGCAAATAAAATCAACGGCTTCACTTATTCATTTTTCCGTTCTTTGTATTCCACAATCCATAAAGATTTCAGTCTTTTAAAATACATTGGGCCATTTTGTATATACTTGGACATTTGGGCTTTATATCATCTATTCTTTATAATAAAAGTATATATAAAAAAAATAAAAAATATATATTTATATATTGGGAAAAGTTCAAAAAAACCCAATAAACTATCATATTTTGAATGGTTAAATCCCTGAACTATTTTTTTGAATGAAAAAACCATTAAACATTCTCATTTTGATTGATTAAGTTCCTCAACTATTTTTTTGAACGAAAAAACCATTAAACTTTCTAATTTTGAATGATTTAAGTCCCTCAACATTTTTTTTGAATAAATAAATCATCGAACTTCTAAAAATTGGTTACCTTTTTTTAAAGATACCTGGAACTGACGATGAAGGTTTTAAAGTAAAAACAAATCAAAATCAGTTTTACCGTTCTCAAATTATACGCCATTAAAACCCCTCATAGACAATCGTATCGCTCTGCCTCGCCTCTCCCCATTGCCCTTACATTGTTCGTTCTCCATATCACCTAACACGTTGTTGTTTCTGGCATCGATCTCCCTCTTTTTGATCTATTTTTTATTTATCAAAAGAGGAAGAATCAAAAGATAATCGGTTCCATGTAGTTTTTTTGGGTTAAAATGATGTAAGTAACCAATTTTTAAAAGTTCGATGATTTAATTTATTGAAAACAATATGCAGGGACTTAATCATTCAAAATTGGAAAATTTAATGTTTTTTTTTTCATTCAAAATGAAAAAGTTTAATGGTTTTTTCATTCAAAAAAATAGTTCAGGGACTTACTCATTCAAAATGAGAAAGTTTAATGTTTTTTTCATTCAAAAAATTAGTTTAGGGACTTAACCATTCAAAATGGAATAGTTTGTTGGGTTTTTATGAACTTTTCCCTTATATATTTGGCGGTCGGTTTGGTCCAAACCATCCAAAAAAACCTCCATACCGGACCGGACCGCCCTGTTTGGCAATTTTACAGACTAGACCGGACCGTCAGACTGCTCAAACCGCCAAAAACGGTCCGGTTTGACTTGGTTCGACCGGTTTGAGCGGTCCAACGGTTTTTTTGAACACCCCTAAAAAAACGGCTACCCTATACCCTTTAGGGATTTTGATAAAACTTACAGGATTTAAACAAAACATAATCGCTAATAATACAAATCTTATATGCAAGTTAAAAACCTTAGCTTCTAAAAATTAGGTTTTGAAGTCATGACCATGAAACCCTAACTTAGGGATTAAGCAATCCAATGGCCAATTTTTTTTTTTTGAAATCAAAATTGTAACCTCAAACCCTATTTTTCGAAAACTTTAAACCAACACAAATAGTTTTGCAAATCAAATTGAAACTACTTTTGAGCTAATATCTAAGAACTATGGCTCTGATACCACTGAAAGGTTTTCAACAAACCTACTACCACATGATATAGGCAACGAAATCATATTTAAAATTATCATCTATGGCAATACAAACTAACAACTTTTCAGAATACATATGTTCTAGATGATTAACTACAAAAGAATGAACCAAAATTACTTACTAGTTTATTGTGATTGTCGAAACCACAATGATAAATCAAACCTTTGATCTTGCTTCTTGGATGTTAAGGACCAATAGTATGAATCCCTCTAGTGGCTCACACTTAAGAACACCAAATACCAACAATCTAGAAGAGGTTTAAACCTTAAACCCTTATTAGGGTTTACGATTTTGGAAGAGAGGGAGAGGGGATCGACGGCCACAAGAGAGAGAGAGAGAGAGAGAGAGAGAGAGGAAAAAAAACTTATTAGGGTTTGATCCCTAGCAGTTTATTTATAACCACTTTCCTGCTTCTCTATTTTACACTTAGCCCCCTTGAACCGGTAAGCTCGTTAAAACTATTTTAACCAATTATCATTTATCCCCTGTATTTTATATATAATTAATCTAATTAATTATATTTTAGCTTATAATTAATTTATCATCAAATGACAAATTAATAAACTAACTTTTTCCCTTTATCCTTCTGATTGTTTATTTGGGTCTTAAGGGCAACCCAAAAGGACCCTGATATTATTATAAATATGACCAATAGTTAATGACTCTGGACACTATATCCAACACATCGAGTCATCGGGAAATCGAAACCAGATTCATCGATAAATCGAAACCGGGTCCATCGAGTCATTGAAAAATCGAAACTAGATTCATCAATAGATCAAAACCGGGTTCATCGAACCACAGTGACGACACATGTAATTAATTCATTTGAGGGACCCAATCCAAAATTTCAAACAACCACAGGTCCACAGGGACGAAATCTGTAATTTACTCTAAATATTATATACTTCAAAAAAAAGTGCTCAAAAGTGTTTCCAGTAGGGGTGCTCACGGGTTGGGTTGATCGGGTTGAAGGCATTTCAACAACCCAACCCAATGTTGGCAGTTTAAGAATTTTCAACCCAACCCAACACAAACAAAAGTGCAACCCAACCCAACCCGTTCGGGTTGGACGGTTTGGTCGGGTTGTGTTTGAACAAAGTAAAAACAATATTGAAAACATAAAAATAAGGAAAATTTTCTTTGAAATACGATACATCATTCAAAAATACAAGTTCATCAAATTTTTACGTATTACATATAACTTTCCAATAATATCCTCTTATGAGTTCCATCGCTTGTTATTGACGAGTTGTTTTTGATAACTTATACATATTAAAGAGAAATATAAATAATTTTAGAGAAGTCGCTAAAACGTTTATCGGGTTATCGGGTTGGTTGGGTTACTTTGAGCCTAACCCAATATCAACCCAATAGATTCGGGTTGTCCTAATGTTGTATCGATTATATATCGGGTTACCTCAGGTAGATTTTTTTTCGGGTTGGGTTGATCGGGTTAGTCGGTTTTTTGAGCACCCCTAGTTTCCAGTTAGGCAAATGTGGGAAGGGGCACAAACCATCACCTATAATCCCCCAATTGGATCTGATGAGATGAATGTTGCGGGTGTCAATGCCGAGAGCAAGAGCATCACAGATTGTGACTTGTGAGATCGAGAGACCGAGGTTGAGGGGCAGAGCGAGAGGCCAAGAGCAGATGCTGGAATTGAGAGCGAAGAGAGAGAGCGTCCCAAATCAGATTGAGACCGAGAGCAGATTTGGGTAAAAAAAAAACGCAGCCTAGTAAGTAGTAACACATATAAAAGGATTGGGCTCTGATGCCCTTAGGCCTCTGATGCCCTGAGAGATTGCCCATCTCGCCCAGCATAAGGGCCACCCCTACACTCACACCCTCTACCGTTGAGACAGATTAACAAAGAAATAAAAACGTCTTGTTGATGACAAAAAAAATGGTTTCTATATTTGTCGAAGACCAATATGGCATTAATCGTTAGTGAAACCTAAATGCAAGAAACCGAAAATGAAAGATAGACTTTTCATGTGTTAAGAGTAAAATAACGCGATGAACATGTCTCATTCTAAATTGTCCAAAAAGAAGGAAGTGGTTGCAAGAAACGAAATCGGAATTCACGTGAAACCGGACAAAGTTTTGGTCCACATGTGCTTCGTTTCCAAATGCTTTTTAATGGGTTACTCGTTTTTTTTTAACTGCAACCAAACTTTATTCCAGAGGTAAACAACCACATACAACCACAAACACCAAAAGAGGATCCACACAAAACCGAACAAAAGGATCCAAAACTAAAAACAGAAGCAAAACACAGAGGATAAAAAAAAGAAGCACTTTGCGAGAAACAAACTACAGAAAACACAGACTCGACCGACACTATCCATCCTATCCTGCGACCCTTTTGAGCAGACCAATTACCGGTTGGGATTCACAAGAAGACGCTCTTATGCCGAACGAAACAAGCCTCTTCCAGCGAACCACCTTTGGCCAGACCGAATGCGTTTACCCGTACGGATCTGAGAGCCAAACGGTCCAATCCAACCAATCATTTAAATAATTAAAAATGATACGTTCATTGAACACTAAAAATCAACTCCAACTATTTATATTATATTATAAAGCATTTGAGAAAAACTCTTAAAAACAATTTTTTATGCATATAGTACTCTTATTGATGCATATTACTTCAAATTCAAGATTACAAGTAAATGATGCATGGGTATAACTTTTTAAAGCCATATTTTTAAATTCATAACTAACTGATAAACATAATCATATATAGAGTAAACATCTCATTTTAAACATAAATAATCTAAAATATAATTAGAATAATCATTGAATTCTAACAAAATATTTAATTATTATTTTTGTGTTGTTTCATAGTGTGAATCAGTATTTTACTATTTCACGTCAACAACCCTGTTTTATTTCATAGTGTGAAACGACACTACATCATTTCATATTGTGTTGTTTCATAATGTGAATCAATATTTTATTATTTCACGTCAACGACCTCGTTTTATTTCATAGTGTGAAACAAACACTTAAGTGTTAACCAATATGTTGTTTTAACAATAATATTGTGTTGTTTCTAAGTGTGAAACAACAATAATATTGTATTGTTTCACAATGTAAAACAATAAATATTATAAATTGTATGATTAATAAAAATATAAACAAATTTTATATAACTAATAGATGGTAGAAATATTTTGACATATAAAATAAAACAAAAGAAAATTTTATTAAAAGTATTTAAACTGCAAATATTATTCTTTCAAAAAAAACCTACAAATATTAAAACCAAGTTTTAAAATTATTTCTAAAAACAAATATTGAAAAGTTAAACTTCAAACCCGGAAGAAATAAAAACAAGTAGGCAAGTGGTGGTACTTGAGGACGCTTCACTACACAATGATTTAAAATTACTATTATATCCTTAATGAATTAAAATTACATGATTTTACAATATCATTGGATCAAAAGCCTTAAATGATTGACATTAGTTATTGTGGTTTTCAACATTTTTATGGTTCTTATTTAATTACAGTCCTGTATCTATATAGGGTTGAGTTCATTTTTTTTTAACAACAAATGCATACTATTTATTACCAACCCAAAAGATTAGAGTACAAAAAAACACATAAACATAGCAGCCTTACATCAAAGCACCACCTGCATCCACCCAACAACCGAACCAAGAAAACACAGAATAAAAAACAGAAAAAAGGGACTGTTTGCGAGCAGCAACCAGAGGGATCCAGCCGCAAAAAACCCGAATCAGACTTTAGCTTTAGCTTTCCCCACGGTTTGCCGCCACTCTTCTTGCACGAACCCTTATCTTACCCCACCTGCGTCGTCTGTCCAGTATCTTCCAGCCCTCTTTTGTCTCGTCGGTCATCTTAAAAAATGAGGAAAAAACTGAAAACGAAATGCGTTTGCGAGCTGCAAACTCAATCATCCCAGCAGCAAGCACCAGACCACACCGAACAACAACGAAATCCTTATCGAGCCGCCTACTCTTTCCAAACCACAGCCACGATCCACAGCCTCCTGCAGCCACCTTGAATACACGATGTCGATCATAGTGATCCCTCGCCAGTCCACTTGACAGTAACTCATGATTTCCTGATAAACGAAACGAGACGCGCCATCTCCGAAAGCCACCATACCCCTGCCCAGTGCCGAATCTGCCGCCCCGTACCTCTTCACAGCCACTGCCACGCTACTGCCCCTGGTGGACAACAACCTCGTCTCTATCCAGCGTATGTGTCTCTGTCCAGCTCCAATCCCTTGTACAACACCTCGATGTTACCCCTCCGCTGCCCCCTTTTGTTACCCGCCGACTTCTTTGAGGACCTTCCAACAACATCTACTCATTTCTGTCATATCTCTTCCAACTTTCTTCCTTCCCCAATCCAAAGTTCAAGAAGTGCATGGGGCCGACAACCATGATACCCAATCCACAGCCAACTCTCTGTCCCTCCTAGAAACCCACTCAAACAATTTTAATTAGAACTCAAAGAACAACTCCTCTACCTCTCTACGATCATTTACAAAAATGACTTTATTTCTATTTGCCCAAATAAGGTACGTCACACTCCATAGAACCGTTATCTACCTCCTTGATCCTTTTGTATTATCTCCCAATTGCTCATTCAAGGTATTTACCGGCTCCAAATTTAAATTCCACCATCTCCTCATAAGTTTCCATATTATCTTTACCTCTTCACAATTGACTAGTGCGTTATCCACCATTTCGACCTCCTTTCCGCATCTTGGACAAAGAGTAGAGTCTAATTCAATACCCATCTTGTCCAAGACCGATCTGGTATGAATTCTCCCAAGCTTTGCTCTCCACAAAAAAAAATACAAACTTTCTTCGGATGTGATTTCACCCAATTAGTTATTTCAACATTTCCTCCTCCCTCTACTCGATTTTCCTCTATCATCCCTCATAGTTTTTTTTAACGAAAATCCCCCTTGGGTATCCAATCGCGATAGAGTCCTATCCTCACTACCTTCCTTAGGCGTATAATCTCTAATCACAATAATTAGAACCTCAAATTCCCCAATTTCCCTTCCCCTCGGTTCTCTTCTCCACCCCCATTTCCACTCCCAACTTTCTCCTTGATGTATCCCTCTTTCCCTTACCAACACTTCTTTATTTGTTTCAAGATGGTATAATCTATTAAACCTCTCCTTAAGAATCTCACTTGTCGCCCATTTATCCTCCCAAAACTGTATATCCGAACCGTCTCCCATTTTTTTCCCAAAGGACCCCGAAAAAAGTAACCCTTCCTTGTCAATCTCCTTCCCAACCTTAATAATATTTGCCCAATTCGAGTTCCTCTCCGATCCCCTTATCTTTCCCTCGATAAAACCCCCATCCCACCCATAGATACTCTTAATAATCTTTACCCAAAGATCCCCTTTTTCATTCTGAATTCTCCACCACCATTTTCCAAGCCACCCCCAATTTGCCTCCTTTAACCCCACCTATTCCCAACCCCCCCCCCCTTCAAAGGATCCCAAATCCTTTTCCCACTTTACCCATGCCCGACCTTCCCCATACTGTCACCCTCACCATAACTCCCCCCCCCCCCCCCTCTAAAAAATGACATCTCACCCTCTGAAGTAAATTCAACACACCTACCGAGGTACAAAACAACAAAAAGAAATATAGGGATACACTACCAAGAACCGATTTCACCAACGTCGATCTTCCTCCAAACGAGATCCTTTTTGTTTTCCAAGACGCAAGTTTATTCTTCATTTTTTCAATCACCGGAGTCCAATGCAATAACCTTCTCATAGACGAACCCACTGGTAGCCTAAGATATGTAAATGGCCAGGTGCCACTTCCACACCCCTAACCACTCGACCATGACTGGACTTCTTCAATCGGTACCCCCCACACCATAGATTTTACTTTTAGAAAGATTCAACTTTAACCCCGAGACCGCATGAAAGCATTTCAAAACTTTCATAAGATTTATGAAATTGGATAGATCCCACTCTCCAAAGAATATAGTGTCATCCGTATATTGAAGATGAGAAATCACTACCTCTTCCTTTCCCACTCTTATGCCTTTAAACAAACCTTTATCCACCGCCTCTCCCATCATGATATGTAGTCTTTGGGAAATGATCAAAAAGAGGAAGGTGCTAAAGGATCCCCTTGCCTTAGCCCCCTCTCCATAGGGAATTCTTTTGAAGGAGCCTCGTTTACCAACACCGAAATCTTTGCCGATTTTAGACATGCTTCAATCCAATTTCTCCATTTTAAACCAAATCCCATCTCTTTCAATCCGTCTAAAAAAACGACCATTCCACCGGATCATATGATTTTTCAAAGTCTTACTTTAAAAATTAGACCCTTCCTCTTATTTCTTCTCAAGAATCCCACCGTCTCGTTTGCAATAAGGACCCCATCCAAGATAGAGCTACCACATAAGAATGCGCTTTGCTCCTTACTGATTAGCCTCCCCATTACCTTCTTCATTCTATCCGCCAAGATTTTTAAGATGATTTGTAGAGGACTCCTATAAGACTTATTGGTCTAAAATCATTTAGACCAATCAGATTTGGATTTTTTGGTATAAGGGTCAAAAATAGAAGCATTGCATCCTTCGCTAATTTCCTCCTTTTCCCAAAACTAATCGATTACCACCATTAGATCCCCCTTTAAAATATCCCAAAATTTCCTGATGAAACCCATTGTAAAACCGTCCGGCCCTGGAGATTTATTGCTACCACACTCTTTAATCGCATCCCATACCTCCTCTTCCGATATCCTTCTTTCTAATAAGGTAGCTTCCTCCTCCGTAAGTTTCTTCCTACGATGGCCTTCAATTTTGGATGGTGGTTCCTTTTTCTGGCATATTTGTCTTTAAAGAAATCGAATGTGAAATCCTTTATCTTTCCCGGGTTCTCCGTCCATACCGCATCAATATTTAATCCATGAATCTTATTCTTCCTTTCTCTACTTCTTATTACCGAATGGAAGAATTTGGAGTTCTCATCCCTTTCCTTAGCCCATTTGATCTTAGCCTTTTGACTAGCCATCGCCACACTTTTTTCCTCCAACTCTAACCATTTCTTCCGCGCATCTAGCCACCGCCTTCTCTCATCATCCCCCAATGCTCTTTTACCGGCTTCTTCCTCCCATTTTTTCACCTCTTCCTTCTTGACTGCCAACTCTCTATCTACCTCTCCCCCTTTACCTTTTCACCATTCCCTCAAAGCATTTTTTACGTTTTTTAGTTTGTCTCAGAACCTACAATCCGGTTTCCAAGAAGTTATCTCTTTAGCCCATGCCTCTTTAACCACACTTTCTATGCTATCTTCTTGTAACCAAGCGTCATAGAATTTAAACAGAATCTGTCCAAAGTCACCCCACTCATTGCTAAGCATGATCGGGGCGTGGTCCGACCATTTTCTTACCAATGCTTTCGATCCCAAGTTTTTCCATGCCTCTCCAAATTCACTTGTTATTAGAAACTGATCCAATTTACTAAACTTTTTCCCATCATACTCACTCTTGTAAACTTTTGTCCCCCCAAGCGAACTTCAATAAGGTTGTTTCTTCGAATAAATTCATTAAATTCCTCCGTACCTTTGACGTTTGTTTCTGAGTTCAGCCTTTTGTGCACCCCCGAACTTCATTAAAATCTCCAAATAACACCCATCTAACTTCTTCCTTTGCACAAAGACGGTCCAATTAGTTCCAAACTTCCACCCTTTCTTTTTGCACCCGCGGTCCATACATATTTATACAACCGACCAATCCCTCTATTTTTTCCCATTTCCCTATCACGGCCACAAAATTTTCTTCTTATACCACATACTCACACTGGAAAATATTTTTGTTCCACATTAATAGCAACCCCCCCTGATCTTCCCGATGCTACCACTTGCGCAAAATTCATATTATTTCTACCCCACATATTTACAGCTTGAGGAGCTGATAGTGTCTGGGTTTTTGTTTCCTGTAAACCAATCATACTAGGGTTGTTTTATTTTTTTACAGATTTCTTTTACCCATTCTCACTTATTGCTCGATCCAAGTCCTCTTACATTTAACGAAATAATCTTCATAAAAAAAACAATTAATAAACGAAGCTTACTCGACGTCTCCCAATTACTGATTTCTGGCTTCTTCCTCCCCTTCGTCTCCATCAGTCGATCCCTTATCCCAATCCACTCTAATTTTCCTCCCAAATTCATTTAGCTCCTCCGATTCCTCCCTACTTTTTAATTCGTTTGAGATTATAACTTGTATTTATTTCGATGCTCCATCACCACATGATTTGTTGTGCTCTGCCTTAGTCGACCCCCCAATTTTTGACGCCCTCTTCTGATTTATTTTACCCTGGTTGTTATTCCTGACCATCTTCTTGATGAAGTGGAAACTTACCCTTCCTCTCCCAAATACACATCCATCCGATTTTCTATATTTTGACTTTTCTCCCCAAGTGTTATGACCAATTTGCCAACCATCACCATCTGACTTTGACTTTTTTTCTTTCTGAGTATGGGAATCAATCTCCTCTCCGGCGCCTAAACTCTTCTTTTTCACTTTTCCTTCCATTCCACTTTGGGCCTTTTTTTTATCTTATCTAACTTATCACTTTTGGGAAAAGAAAAGGGCCCAACTTTATAATTACCTTCTTTATCTTCTTGATGATTGCTAGGCCCACTGACACCAAAACCATCTATCTTATCATTTAATCGATGAGATACTGGCCCAATTTTAATATTTTTGTCCCTCGCATCAGATGCATTCAAATCGATAGGCCCATCTCCATTTAATTCTTCATGCCCTACATGTAAGCCCTTCCCCTATTTCTTCCTCTTTTTTCTTTCACCTGCCTTAGACCAGTTTGAATTTGCATATGCCTCTTTATCCATTTGTGTCTCGGGAATGGTTGATTTTTTATTGGAAGCCGAGAGAATGATTTTGTCTCCCTCCCCCTGTACCTCTTCGACTCCCTTGCCGGTGCCAGGTAATTCCGTTCTATTTCCAGTCACCAGACTGTCTTTTTCCAATTGAGTTTATTCCAATTTTTCTTTCTCCTTTTCACCATCGATCATCACCTCTCCGTTGGCCCTTTTCTCTATCTTCTGATCGATTTCTAATTCCGTTTGATCCCTCATATTAACCGCACTTTCCTCAACCATCCACCCTTTGTCGCTATCATCTCTCCTTCCGACCATTCAGACGGAATGGTCGACTCCTCTCCGTCTTCCTCACTATCCCCCAAATACCTTGTGTCCACCTCTTCTATTTGGCCGTTAAGAAAACTGTTATCTTCTTCTTTTATTTTGATTACAAAATTTAAGTTATCTACTTTGATGCTTGTAATGTTACTGATTTTTTAGACCTGCCCGGTACAGGTTAGAGCCTTTCCCCACATTAGGTTAGAACTTTCCTCCACCTTGCAATTTCTAAGTTTCAGAACTTCTCCCCACTTACTAGAAATTTTCTTGAACGTCTCCTCCTTCCAAATATTTAGCGGCACTCCTTCAATTCTTAACCATACCAGTCTATTGGACGGTCTGAAACCATATTTTCTCAAGTCTCTTACCAAATGGTGAATCCCATGCACCTTATTTTGGATTATATTTTCCATCGACTCTCTTGAATTGAAACAGATCAAAATGTTCCTTCCCCTGAGCACTTTCATCTCACATCCTTCTAAACTCTCCGATTTGAACAGATTCTTAATTGCTTCGATGTTGTCCATTATGTCACAGATCCCACAGCACACTTTTGTATATACTCCATGATTTTTCTGTCTGCATTCCAACACCCTATACCCTGCGAATAACGTTCCATTTTTTTCTCCATCGTCTTCCAGTCCTCGTCTGACCACCTCTGCGAATGTTGCATCTATCGGCTTTCTAGTTCCAATATTCCTAGTTGTGTCATTCACTTGCCTGCCTGTCCTGGCCTGATTTCGTCCTTCCTCTCTTCTTCCTTTTTTGTTGGCTAGAAAAACTCTTAATCTGTATGTTCCTATCCAAATATCGTTCAGCCTTTTCTCAAGAACAAATTCATTATTAACTAATTTGAATCGAACAAATCCAAACTTTTCACCATTCTTTAATCTTTTTCCTGCCATATGTACGTCCGACACTAACCCATATCTCTTAAACGTTCTCCACAAATGTGAAACTTCCCAAGTCACCGGAAAGTTGTAAAACATAAAGGATACCTCGGTTTGATTCTTGTTGATGTAATTCCATCGGTTCAGCGGTGAATCACTATACCTATTCGTGTTTCGGAACCCCGATTCTACCCTCATGATTACCCTCCCTCCTTGCTCTCTCACCAGACCTCTCACCGACGATCACTCTATCTCTCTAACTCTCAAATATCGCGTCTTTGACTGTTCAAAAGTTGCGGCTATTCCAAAAATAGAAGGACAGTCTCATAAATTTTACAAAATACGCGGGACGAGTTCATATATGAATCTGTATGATTCACATATGAACTATATGTTCATATGTGAACCCGTGTAATTCACATATGAACTCTTTTTAAATGATTCGCATATGAACCTTTGTGATTTATATATGAACTAATTAACTGATTCACATATAAACTAATTAATTTGGAAAAAGCAACTAATTTAAAAATTTATAAATATGCCTCAAGGAATGGATAAAACTTCATGCGACAAGTCCATACTTAAAATACGATTCTAAAATTTTCCATCAACATAACAAATGAAATCTTACATAGAGACTAACTCAAGGTCGGGTGTTACTAAACCCAAATACAAGTTGTTCTTCTCAACACTAATGCGGAAGACTTCACCAAGCCACTCACTCTTGCACATACATTTAGCACTCATCACTTCGCAGAAATGCTAGAACCATTTCCCCCACCGGAACCTGATGCACATGCCGACAAATAAAAAGGTTAGGCTAACGCCTAAGTGAGCTCAAGAGTTTTCAACATGAAACCAATATATTGTTAAAGGTAAGAATGCAGTTTAAATCATTATCTTTCAAAATGATTTACTATAAATATTAAACGACTCATTTTCCTATATCACACACCATTAAAAACAAGCAATCCAACATGAACATTCTTTCGTAAAACAACTTCAACCCCAAATTCACCCAAAATATGAATAGTAATTAAACTCCCCATTTTATAAAATTGCGGATAAGACTTTATTTCTCGAAATACCCAAACACGGGAGGGCATAATACTCGGCCCATAAATCACGAATAAAAACCGAATATACAAAACGTCACCGAAAACATGGATAATAAAATAATACCCTTTAATACCCAAATAACACCTTCCGGTGATGGGGGAGACTCGATTCTGTGGTATGTGGCGGAACACAAAGTTAAGCCACTTAGCCACGTTGTCGAACTACACCTCTGAACGTAACTGTATTGCCTGCTCTGCCGAGCTATACCTCCAGTCGGACTTTATTTCAAGTCCCAAAACACCGTATCCCCCATTGCCTGCTCCGCCGAGCAACACCTCAAGGATACACGATCTTATTGCCTATTCGGTCTCTAGTGGAGTTTCATCCTCAGGGTACTCATTCGACCCCTAGTGCCTACTCCCTAGCATTCAAGATAAGAGCCTCGGCTCCTCACTTGATAACTCATGACGTCTAACCCTCGCGCAAAAGAATTAGACATCAAATCCCAAGACCCATGGTCCCGAAGTACAACCCATAAAGGTTCCTCTTCGCTAAACAACTGGGACAACAACGATGCCAACACGACATAATTCCCAAGGTGAGAATATCAAGACTCCTCATCCTTAAATATGACTGACTCATATGCCTATGGATCCAAATACATTACAGTCTAAAATACATGACTCCAAACGAATGACACACGGACTCAAAACATGTATTCTCCAAATAAAGTGCAATAAATGCAACCCTCACCCAAAGCTCCACTTTAAGTTAATAAAGTTGGATAAATGTCCTCAAGAACTGACACCAACGACAACCGAGCTTTAAGCCTAAAATCAAAAGATCATATGTTGAAGCCCACAAAATGCAATAAAATGCAATGACCAACATTTATGCAAACACACGCTCCAACTACATGAATAAACTCCAACATACTTTAGATTGAGATAATTCATTTTCCCAAACAAGTTTATAATCTCATTTACTCTTTCCAAAACGTTCCATGACACACATTTAAATGGCAATTACTCAAGAGGTTTACACTCGTACGATAAATCATTTAAATACCAATATCACCGGTTTACTCAATAAAATATTTGAGTTCATCTTTTCCCAAAACCAAAAGGTTTACAACTTCAAAAACGTTTCAAGATTGGGAATGACCAAGCACCCATGACTCACACGTTGGTATTTTTAAAACATTTCACTATACAAAAATACACGTGATACCAACAATCATAAAAATTCATTTTTACCAAATATTCCCTATTAAGGTAAATAAGTCATCGAAGCATTTTCATTTTGATGCATTTATCAAAATACCCAAAAATCCCAAAGATGGGTGTTTTATAAGTTTATAAAGTTAAACACTTCCAAATAACCAAAACTTATCAGGTGATCATCAGTTAACAATTTCATGTAAATCACAAAACACTTTAAAATGAACATTTTGGCATGTACATCGTTTTCACAAATCAACTTGAACTCATCTTGCTATATTTAGGCTAAATCTAGATTTTGCCCCGCTTTGAGCTTCCTTGAAGAGACTTGAATCCTCAAGCCAAAACTTCCCAAAAACCTAGATTCACAAGTTTCCACCCATTAATAAACATATTCAACCATTTAGAATCGATCCCCAAACACTTTACATCAAAACCTCCATTTGGCCAAAACCCTAATTTTTGACCCAAATTTCTCCAAAATCTTCCAAACCGAAATTAGAGTAATAAAACACTAGGATATCACCAATGAAGCATTTATATCTTAAAATACGGTTTAGAAATGGAGAGGATAAACTTACCACTTATGTTTTGGTGAAAACCTAGAAAACCCTAAAATGAAGCTTGAGGTTGAAGATGAATATTGAGATGGAGAGTTCTTGGTCAAGGCCTTCATTCTACCACATGATGATGGTTTACCCCCCACAATACCAAAGGATTTGAGCCAAAGATGATCCCAAATCACCATAGATGAAGATAGGTGTTCTTGAGAGAGTTTAGAGAGGGTTGGGAGTGAAAAGGAGAAGTGAGAAATGAAGAATGAGCCAAAAACCCGTATTTGACAGCCTGCTGCATCTCTGGTGCGACATTGCTATGCGACATTGCCCATGGCAATGTCGCTGGTTATTGTCGCTAGCTCCAGCCTCCACTCTGTTTCATGCTGCGACTTTTCCTGGTGCGATTATGACATTTTCATAATCGCCGGGCATTGTAGCCGAGCCCGTACCAAGCTCTGAAACCCAACTTTTTTAACACGGAGACCCTCGACACTCTTAGGGACTTCAAATAATGTTTTCCCAACGTAAATCCCACCGTTAACAAGATACAGAAAAAGTCCGGGTAACCTTTACTTACCGAAAAATACGGGTGTTACAATCCTCCCAACCTTAGAAGAGATTTCGTCCTCGAAATCCAGATTTCCATGAAACATTGCCCGCAGGATAGATTGTCTCTACACCGCTTGATAGAACTACCACCATAACCTTATGTTGGTCCTCACGATAAATGTCCCTTTGGGCACATCACACTTGTATCCGAATGAATAATTATCTTACTAACGTGACCTTTAACCATGAGACTGTGGTTGTCTCTCAACCTTGGGTGACATGTACTACCTCGAGGGTAGTTTGTGATCTCAACTTCTCACCGTCCAATTCCCCACAGATCCACATGATTCTGAACCCAAAACCAACGATCGACATCAAACCCTAAAGAATTCTCAATATTCTTAATGGTCCATTCTTGATTTTGATAAGGTCGTCCTTTCAAGGGCGTACCAATACGCCCTCCGGGTAGCAGGTTAATGTAGATCCGGCTAACACTCAACTCCGATCTACTCTCAACCTCAAAACATTCCCTCAATAAGATCTTTACCACATCAGGAAAACCTATGCACGTCAACACTTAATTACCAACCTCTAATCTCCCTTTAAATTCCACCACCGAGAGGTCAACATTTTCATGATCTAACAGGGATACTTCCAAACATTCCAAGATTCATTGACTTCAAAAGAACCAGTCGATGCCTAAAACCCAAAAATGGTAATATCGAACACAGATAGACATCCCGCCTAGGATTTCGTTCCAGGCGCACTGTCGTGTTAAAGTTGACACCTAACAGGGTACTAAGATTCCCAATCTTACATTTCTAACAAACGGACCACAATATTTCCTTTGCTCACGAAAATTCATTAAGACGATACACCGCCAATGTAGAACATGACGTCAAACGGACTATCAACCCGTCAAATCAAATCCAACCATACGCAATAGTCACACGAGACCTTATTCCGCAGATTTACCGAAATAGGAGGATCACCCCTTTATTAGATGGTAAAGGCATACATCTAATACCTCAACTATTCATGCGAGAAACGATTCATAAACTAAAACCCAAAATTCCAAAGCTAACCACAAGTCGGATCATCCGACGCTGCAATTCCCAATGACTCCTCTAGTCCCTAATTACAACTCTTTTCACGATAGGGGTTTAAATCTATAGCCACAATGAGTTCAAGGTTTTCCAAGCTAATATGCCAATTTGAAATTTACAAAACTTTCAAACGCAACAGTTTTATAACAATCGATCATACATATAAAATCTACTACCGTTTACCTGGTAGGTGTGCATAGTGAACACCAACACCACGTATATAAAACTATTTCAAAATTCATTTGATCATTAACACACGTTTATAATGACAATAACAGAAGTTGGGCAACAAACTTTTCAAATGGACCACTATGGTCCGTACATGCATTAATTTATGCCGTGTTCGTAAAATAATTTTATGCATTAAAACAATGTGCAAAAGATGTTTGTACCAATTCCAAAAGATGAACTTCGCAAATTCAAGCCCCCAAAATTTTCTGCTTTAACCATAAAATGTCATGGAATATCATTTCCAATAAGACTCTCATGTAACAATTTATTTTTCAAACTTAGCAGAATGATAGAAGCATGCGATTTGGTCAAACGTATAATAATTTAGTTCGATTTCAAACTTTAGGTCGTACGAATAAAATGTTATTTGACCCAAAAATAACAGTTACAAGGACATATATACCGATAACTCATTTAAGGCACTGCGGAAAATTTATGACAGCAAAATCAACAACTGGAGCATGTTTAGATCAAAAGTTCAATACGAAACAACATAAATCTTTCATATGCTTACTCACGCCAACAACATAAATTAATTCAAATACTAAATAGCATACAACTAATTAACAATTGTATAAAACCCAAAAGAGAAATCATACGACATTGACACTCCAAAAATAACATATGGGGTAATATATACTAACAACACTCTTAAGACGCCTCTTACGGTTGCGAAAATATCGGTGCAAGACTCGCACGAGCCAAAAATATCAAACAAAGACTCATAAGTTAACGCACACAATAATGCAAGTATACACCTCTCAAAGTTCTACTGCACGATGCAAAACGGTCGTAAAATAAAAGGCCATAAAACTCAAGTGAATTTTCATAAAACTCATTAACGCTAAAATCAAACGGTGCCAACATTTTCACTTACCAACATAAAAGCATAATACGACAATATGTCTAAAATGTTAAACTTCTAAGAGTTTCCCCTTTTTACCGCAATGAAATGTAAAGTAACACTTTTCAACAAAGCTTGCATGGGACACGACACTTAATAAATTGCAAATTTACACGCAACAAAATTTAAAACTCACGCATTTCAAAGTTTACTCAGGCGTCGAAAAAACGTCGTAAAACAATACTCCATGAAATTCAACACAACTCGTACCGACTGAAATTCCCAAGAAAACTCCGACTCAAGAACATGGGAATAACTTCTCCTTTAAAACCTTAACATACGTGGAGGAGATCCAATGTCAAGGTTAAAATTTCATAGTTACTTGCTCAATACCCAAATAACATTAAAACACGGATATTACAATATCTGAAAATAGCGTTAGACACGAAACGAGGATGAAGAGATTTTCAATAGAAATATTTGCAACCACGTGCAACAAAACAATTTCATGCATGCTTAAACTCACGGTTTAAGACTTGATGAGATCCAAATGTTTTACCAAGACTTCATATATAACTCACTTTATACTTTGAAAACATGAGAAACAATTGATGCAAACTTATTTTAGAAATAAATTTCGTGCATGGATTTGGTCGGCACTCAACATCCCGAAATCACGTCCCTCAATTTGCCGTCATAATAATGTCATCCGGATGTTCAAACATCTTAAGGCAATCATTGACGATTTCATTGGTACACCTTACAATTTCTCCTCGAAATAGAGTCAATTAACAAGTCTATTGTTCTAATTCGACCAATGACTCCGACCCAAAATGGTCAACTTAATGTATTCATCGCGCTTAACCATCACTCCAAAGTGACAATGCTATGAGAATCAACTCCTCAATCGACTACTCGCTTAGAAACTTTCTCACTACCCCAATGGTAATCATGTCAAGGCAATTCAAGTATACACATGTAGCATGTAGGTTCACCATAACACTGGCCAGGTGCCATTATGAACGTACCGTACATGATCATCCTTGCTATCCTCGACAAGTTTCCCGTTTTTAGAGAATCAATCAACCTCAAATATCATATCTTATGGTACCTAATGGTGCAATTTCACTTTCAATCACTTAAAAGAACGCTAGTTTGAGTCTAGGCATCCAAAAATCAATACCTAATTCTCTCAAACTTAAGGTGTGATACCAACTTGTAACACCCTCAATTTGGAAAGAGCAACTAATTTAAAATTTTATAAATATGCCTCAAGGAATGGATAAAACTTCATGCGACAAGTCCATACTTAAAATACGATTCTAAAATTTTCCATCAACATAACAAATGAAATCTTACATAGAGACTAACTCAAGGTCGGGTGTTACTAAACCCAAATACAAGTTATTCTTCTCAAAACTAATGCGGAAGACTTCACCAAGCCACTCACTCTTGCACATACATCTAGCACTCATCACTTCGCAGAAACTCTAGAACCATTTCCCCCACCGGAACCTGATGCACATGCCGACAAATAAAAAGGTTAGGCTAACGCCTAAGTGAGCTCAAGAGTTTTCAACATGAAACCAATATATTGTTAAAGGTAAGAATGCAGTTTAAATCATTATCTTTCAAAATGATTTACTATAAATATTAAACGACTCATTTTCCTATATCACACACCATTAAAAACAACAATCCAACATGAACATTCTTTCATAAAACAACTTCAACCCCAAATTCATCCAAAATGTGAATAGTAATTAAACTCCCCATTTTATAAAATTGCGGATAAGACTTTATTTCTCGAAATACCCAAACACGGGAGGGCATAATACTCGGCCCATAAATCACGAATAAAAACCGAATATACAAAACGTCACCGAAAACATGGATAATAAAATAATACCATTTAATACCCAAATAACACCTTCCGGTGACGGGGGAGACCCGATTTCGTGGTATGTGGCGGACCACAAAGTTAAGCCACCTAGCCACGTTGTCGAACTACACCTCAGATCATAACTGTATTGTCTGCTCTGCCGAGCTACACCTCTAGTCGGACTTTATTTCAAGTCCCAAAACACCGTATCCCCCATTGCCTGCTCTGTCGAGCGACACCTCAAGGATACACGATCTTATTGCCTATTCGGTCTCTAGTGGAGTTTCATCCTCAGGGTACTCATTCGACCCCTAGTGCCTACTCCCTAGCATTCAAGATAAGATTCTCAGCTCCTCACTTGATAACTCATGACATCTAACCCTTGTGCACAAGAATTAGACATCAAATCCCAAGACCCATGGTCCCGAAGTACAACCCATAAAGGTTCCTCTTCGCCAAACAACTGGGACAACAACGATTCCAACACGACATAATTCCCAAGGTGAGAATATCAAGACTCCTCATCCTTAAATATGACTGACTCACATGCCTATGGTTCCAAATGCATTACAGTCTAAAATACGTGACTCCAAACGAATGACACACGCACTCAAAACATGTATTCTCCAAATAAAGTGCAATAAATGCAACCCTCACCCAAAGCTCCACTTTAAGTTATTAAAGTCGGATAAATGTCCTCGAAACCTGACACCAAAGACAACCGAGCTTTAAGCCTAAAATCAAAAGATCATATGTTGAAGCCCACAAAATGCAATAAAATGCAACGACCAACATTTATGCAAACACACGCTCCAACTACATGAATAAACTCCAACATACTTTAGATTGAGATATGTCATTTTCCCGAACAAGTTTATAATCTAATTTACTCTTTCCAAAACGTTCCATGACACATATTTAAATGGCAATTACTTAAGAGGTTTACACTCGTACGATAAATCATTTAAATACCAATATCACCGGTTTACTCAATAAAATATTTGAGTTACATCTTTTCCCAAAACCAAAAGGTTTACAACTTCAAAAACGTTTGCAAGATTGGGAATAACCAAGCGCCCATGACTCACACGTTGTATTTTTAAAACATTTCACGATACAAAAATACGCATGATACCAACATTCATAAAAATGTATTTTTACCAAATATTCCCTATTAAGGTAAATAAGTCATCGAAGCATTTTCATTTTGATGCATTTATCAAAATACCTAAAAATCCCAAAGATGGGTGTTTTATAAGTTTATAAAGTTAAACACTTCCAAATAACTAAAACTTATCAGGTGATCAGCAGTTAACAATTTCATGTAAATCACAAAACACTTTAAAATGAACATTTTGGCATGTACATCGTTTTCACAAATCAGCTTGAACTCATCTTGCTAGATTTAGGCTAAATCTAGATTTTGCCCCGCTTTGAGCTTCCTTGAAGAGACTTGAATCCTAAAGCCAAAACTTCCCAAAAACCTAGATTCACAAGTTTCCACCCATTAATAAACATATTCAACCATTTAGAATCGATCCCCAAACACTTTACATCAAAACCTCCATTTGGCCAAAACCCTAATTTTTGACCCAAATTTCTCCAAAATCTTCCAAACCGAAATTAGAGTAATAAAACACTAGGATATCACCAATGAAGTATTTATATCTTAAAATACGATTTAGAAATGGAGAGGATAAACTTACCACTTAGGTTTTCGTGAAAACCTAGAAAACCCTAAAATGAAGCTTGAGGTTGAAGATGAATATGGAGATGGGGAGTTCTTGGTCAAGGCTTTCAATCTACCACATGATGATGGTTTACCCCCACAATACCAAAGGATTTGAGCCAAAGATGATCCAAAATCACCATTGATGAAGGTAGGTGTTCTTGAGAGAGTTTAGAGAGGGTTGGGAGTGAAAAGGAGAAGTGAGAAATGAAGAATGAGCCAAAAACCCGTATTTGACAGCCTGCTGCACCTCTAGTGCGACATTGCCATGCGACATTGCCATGGGCAATGTCGCTGGTCATTGTCGCCAACTCCAGCCTCCACTCTGTTTCATGCTGCGACTTTGCCTGGTGCGACTATGACACTGTCATAGTCGTCGGATATTGTAGTCGAGCCCGTACCAAGCTCCGAAACCCGACTTTTTCAACACTGAGACCCTCGACACTATTAGGGACTTCAAATAATGTTTTCCCAACGTAAATCCCACCGTTAACAAGATACAAAAAAAGTTCGGGTGACCTTTACTTACCGAAAAATACGGGTGTTACAGATTCACATATGAACCTTTGTGATTCACATATGAAATAATTAACTGACTCTCAGATTCACATATGAACGTATAGTTCATATGTGAATCACACAGGTTCAAATATGAACTCGTCCAACGTATTTTATGAAACTACCCCTCTATCTTCTACAAAGCATGCAAAGAATTATCCGGTGTTTCACAGTCAAAGCCGCAAAATATTGACCAGATGAAGGGTTATGATCATTTCTCTATTTCTCTCACACTTAACATTTCTGATTTGAACGTCTCCCTATATATATATATATATATACAGGGTTGGTTTCTTTTACAATCCTAGTATTTTGTACAATCTAATCAAGACCATCCAATTTATTCATCAACAGCTTTGATTAATTCAATAGTGAAATAAGCAACTATGAATTTTTTTTAATTTTTAATTTTCATTTTTTAGGCGTTGGAGGGTAATATTGGAAAACAAAATCATGTTTCATCGACTCAAAATTGAAACTGATACTCCAGGATTCACATTTTCTGAAAATACCTCCGATGAACACGAAGCGATTTATTCATAACCAAATCATCAAGAATATAGAGATCCTTTCGATATTCTCATACCATTTAGCGAAGATTTCATCTTGTAACACTCGTGATTTTGGAAACCCTTAACCCATACGATCGTAACCGTTTGACCACCATTATGGAGATTTAGGAAGGTTTTATTTCCTTATTGTAGTGGAGCCATTGAGGATGAAATCGGGCACGAGAAACGGAAGGAAAACAAAGAAATGGAGCCACGCGGTCTGGTGTGCGACCTTGGGTCGTGGCACAAACCGCGCAAGTTGTTGTGGTCGACAAGGGAGACACGCGCGGACTTCCTCGTGACCTCAAGCAGCGGGCCAAGCTACGGGAAGGGTCTGGACGTTTAAGAATTGGGATTTTTGGGGTTTACTTCATTTGGTGTTGTCTCCTTCACCCTTGGTCCGATTTTGGTGATTCTTGGACCTAGGGTTTTGTTTTTTGAAGCTTTTCAAGTTGAGGTAGAAGAGGATTGATGATCTTAGGTTGATCCAAGGGTTTATGGTCAAGGTAATCTCCTCATCCTTTCTTTTAGAGGTTAGGGTTTAATGTTTTTCTTCCTCTTCCTCGCATCATTCAACCTTGGTGTAATTTTGGTAACTTTATGGTCAAGGAAACCTTGTGGAGGTGTTTGATCTAAGATCTAGGGAGATTGTAACACCCATAATTTTCGGTAAGTAAAGCTCACCCAGACGTTTTTATAACTTGGAAATTGTGGGATTTATGTTGGGAAATCATTATTTAAAGTCCCTAAGAGTATTGGGAGTGTTGGCGTTGAAAAATTCGGGTTTCGAGGCTTAGAAAGGGTCCGACTACAATGTCATAGTCGCACGGTCATAGTCACACAAGTTGGAACGCCCACGGTACGCTTGGTGCGACTATGACACGCAACAATGACCGTGTCATAGTCGCGTGTCATTGTCGCGCCAGGGGGAGTGAAGGCTGTTAAAATCGGAATTTCAGCCATTTTCTCATTTCTCACATCTAAACTTCTCCCCTTCTCTCCCAAATCGTTTCTCCTCCTTCCCTCACAAACCCTAACTCATTTTGGAGCCATTTCTTGAGTTCTTAAGGTGTTCCATCATCAAGTTAAGGATTGGAAGCTAGGGTCAAGAGGCTTCATTTTCATCTTCAACCTCAAGCTTCATTTTGAGTTTTCTAGGTTTTTACCAAAACCTAGGTGATAAGTTGATCCTCCTAGTTTGAAATCTTTATTATAAGTTATAAATGCTCTATTGATGATTTCCTAGTGTTTGGTTTCTCAAATTTCGGTTTTGATGATTTTGGAGAAATTAGGTCAAATTAGGGTTTTGGCCAAATTTGGGGACTTAGATATAAAATGTTTGGGGAATGATTATAAGTGTTTGGATGCGTGTATTTATGGTTGGAAATTTATGAATCTAGGTTTTTGGGAGTTTTGGCTTGAAGATTCGAATTTCTTCAAAGGAGCTCAAGTTGGGAAAAAATTAGATTTAGCTTAAATCTAGCAAAGTGAATTCAAGTTGATTTGTGAAAACGTTGTACATGCCAAAATGTCCATTTTAAAGTATTTATGTATTTTACATGAAATTATCACTTGTTGAGTTATTTGGTGGGTTTTGATTATTTGAGGTGCTTGTCTTTATAAACCTTGTAAAACACCCATATTTGGGATTTTTGGGCATTTTGATAAATAAGTCATAAATGAAAGTGTTTTAATGATTTATTGCATAAATGGAGATTATTTGGTCAAATTGCACTTTTAGTGTTTGTTGGAAATATGCATCGTTTATGTAATGAAACGTTTTGAAATACGAACGTGTGAGTCATTTGATTTTATCCATTCCCAACCTTGGAAACATTCTAGAAATTGTAAAACTTTTTGTTTTGGGCCGAAGGCCTATTGTGATTTGAGAGACAAAGATTTTGGGAAAAGATGTATTTTGGATTATATGACCATATTGGCTCGCGTATTTTAGCCAAATGTTTATTATGCCTTTTGGGACTTGATTTTACTAAGATGAGTCTTGGAACATTTGTTCAGTTTTGGTAGCTCGATAAGGAGCCTTTGACGTATGGTGTACTTAGTTGCATCTTATTTGAGAGTTACATGTTTTGAATGTGTTAGTTCATTCGTTGGAGTCATGTAACGTTTTAGACTGTAATGCATTGGATCCATAGGCATATAAGTCAGTCAGTTGGTTTAGTTGGGAACTTTATCCCTGTTATGGGACTGGAAATTATTTATGGCTAACGGGAGCTCGAGGTATAGATCGTGGATGGTTGAACTCGATAAACGTGTAACCTTTAGTGAAGGGCTTGAGGTATAGATCGTGGGTGGTTGAATTCGATGCCCGTGTAATGCAGTTTAGTTATTCATCGTGGAATTTAGTGTCCACGTTTGAAGTCTAGTGAGTGGTCCCCAAGTCATGTTTTTATGTAAGCTTGCGGTGGTGCCCTGCAGAGCCGTATACGGAGCTAAGTCTTGTGGTGGTGCCCATGGTGAGCCGGATACGGGGACTTGTGGCTTTTATGGTGACACTCATCTAGAGGTCGAGTAGACACTAGGGTCATATGGGTATCTTGCGGTGGTTGCTCGGTAGGGAGCCGTATACGGGGATCCATGGCTCTATGTGAAGCTCGAGAACATTGATAAGTGGTTTAACTTTGTGTGCCCGCCACATTCGATGAAATTCAGGTCTCCCCCGTCAACGAAAGGTGTTGTTTTGGGTATTGAGTTTTATTAACCATGTTTTCGATGACGTTTTTTATATATGGATTTTTATCCATGGTTTATGGGTTGAGTATTATGCCCCACTCGTATTTTGGGTGTTTCGGGATATAAAGTTTTATTCGCGTTTCATAAATTGGGAGTTCGATTTCTATTCTCATTTTGAGTGAGTTTTGGGTTGAACTTAATTTACGAAAGAACGTTTTATATTGGAATCTTAGGCCTTAAAAATAAAATAGTGTGGATTGGAAAACGTTATATTGGTGTTTCCTTCGCCTAAAATGCATATTATTGGAAAACGAGTCATTTTAATTTTTGAAGCATATCATTTTGAAAGATTATGATTTAAATTGCATTCTTTCTTTTTCAACGATATATTTATTCATGTTGAAAACTCTTGAACTCACTAGGCGTTAGTTACATTTTTATTTGTCGGCATGTGCAACAGTTCCAGTTGGGATTAGTCCTAGTGACATTGTGAAGAGATGAGTGCTAGTTGTGTGCTCGAGAAGTAAATAGTTTGGTAAAGTCTTCCGCATTTATTATGGGATTAGCAACTTGTATTTGGGTTAAGTAACACCCGTCGTTGGTTTAGTCCTTGTATAAGACTGGAGATTATAATTGATGAGGTTAAATGTACAATTTTATTTTGGAGATTTAGCAAGTTTAGATTTATAGGAAGAAGATTTATCTTTTACTTGATATAATATTGAGATTTTTAATTAGTTGCTCTTTCCAAATTTGAAGGTGTTACACATCTCCAGAAAAATAGCAATGCATATACATCCGAATCCAAGTTTTTTTTTTTTAGATTTCACTCCCGTATACATTCATCTGTTTAACCCATTTACTAAAGGTTTTTTTGTTGATTCTGCAGTTCGAAAACCCAGCCAGAGGATACTGATGAATACCGCCTTCTACACGAATACCGTTGAAAACCCTGTGATGCTCGATGAAGAAGACAGTGATGATTTCCCGGTTATAAACCGGACTACTGAAGAATAGCCATTGCGACGAGTAAGAAATAAGAGTAAGGACGAGCCTGATTCAAGCCCATCAACAGAAGGTATGGATTCAATTTTAATTTTTTAATGATTATTAAAGCCTTTGGTCGAAGATGTTGCCTAAACCCTAAAAAATATTTTTAAAATGCGTAATATTTAGGGTTCAGATTTGCCCTAATTTGATTAGGGTTCCACTAATTCGCAAAAAATTGACAGCTTCACGTATAAAGGCATTCCCGAATCATGAAGAAAGCAATCGTGTAGATTTTATGTTGTTGATTTTGTGTCCATGATTTGATACAATAAAGTACTCATGTATACAATCATACATATGTATATTTTGTGTAGATGATGACTACACAGTTTTATTTAGAAATCAGATTCGGGATGCTTGTATTCATGAATACAGGCAGTGGTGTAGATTTTGAGTTCATGAATAAGTGTTCATGAATAAGGGGGTGTTTACTTGGGGCTTAATGAGCTTAATGAAAAAACCGGCTTATTCGCACAGACGTTTGGAGTGTTTACTTGGGGCTTAATGACAAAACCGGCTTATTCGCGCAGACATTTCCGGCTTAATCACTAAGTATGGGAAAGATGTGTTGTCCCCATTAAGACACATCTTTGACATTTATACCCTTTAAAAATAAAGACATGCCTACCTTCCTACTCAATAATCACACAATAAAAACCTAGGTGCTCGATTTCACCTTCACTACTTGTTCGATTTCGATTTCACCTTCATCGCTCGTTCGATTTTACTGCTTCGAGTTCATTGCTGGTTCGATTACACTATTTCAATTCACTGCTGGTTCGATTTCAAGCCTAGACAATAATTTCCTTTGGTCGATTTCTCCAAAGGTAATATTTTACTGATTGTTCGATACTTGTTTCTTCTCCATACTCGATTGTTGTTCCATACTTGATTCTTCAGTCGATTGTTGTTTCATACTTATTTCTTAAGTCGATTGTTGTTTCATACTTGTTTTCTTCAGTCGATTGTTGTTCCTTACTTTTTTTCAGTCGATTTTTGTTCCATACTTGTTTCTTCTCCATAATTGCTCGACATTTCTGCAATGTAGATTTTTGTAACCATGATTTCTACAATGTCGATTTCATACTTGTTTCATACTTGCTACTTTTTGTTTGAATTTGGCTACATTGTGTTTGAACTTGGAAGTTTAAGTACTTAATGAACTTTTGTTTGATTTTTGGATTATATCAATGAATTTATGAATATATGGCTTAAAAAATAAGCAGAAATTTATAAAACAACTTAAAATTCATATTCAGGGGTAAATTGGTCATTTCTGTTATTCAAAAAAGTAAACAACAGCATCAATTTATCCAGACAGACAAATTTATCCATACAGGACTTAATGAAAAATTTGGTAAACAAGCCGTAAGAGTTCATGAAAGCACTCATCTATTAAGCATTCATGTGGATTTTGTGTTGGTGATTTTGAGATCATGATTTAGTGGGCATTAAAGAACTCATGTAGACAATAGTACATATGTGTATTTTGTGTACATGATGACTGCACAGTTGTGTACAATAATACTAGCATTAATGTTTTAATTTTGTGTTCATGATTAATTTTCATGAAATTAGGTCGATGACACATGAATATTGAACACTACATGCCAGAACTCCATATGTAGATTTATTTGTTTAACAGTTTTGTGTTCATGATTTTTAGGGCATTACAACTGTCATGTACATTTTGTGTTCATAACAATTAGGAGTTTATGTGACTGAACAGTTTTCTGATCATATGATTTTGTGTTGGCTTCATGGAAAATAGGTGCATCATGAATGCCTCATGCATGAAGTTGGAAAGAGTTTTTGTTGGTGACCCATGAATAATAATGTAAACATCATTCCATAACTCCATATCTAGATTTTTGTGTTTGTGATTTTGTGTTCATGATTTCTTGGTAATTTAAGCATTCATGCACATTTTGAGTTTGCTGGACAATTAGACGTTCATGTGAATGAGCAGTTGGGTGTTCATGATTTTGTGTTGGGTTCATGAAAAAACATGCATCATGAATGCCTCCATTCATGAAGTTATAGGGCTTTTGTGTTGGTTATTTTGAATCTTGTACACTACATGCCAGAACTACACAATATTATGCAGATCTTTGATAAACCCTTTTTTTGAAGTATACAATAATTATATACGGCAAATGCAACAAATAAACTCACACCCTCCTTACCTTTGGTGAGATTTGAATCCTGACCTCCTAGGAGGCCAAAGGCTCTGATACCACTAGGCCTAAGGCCCTTTGGTTTTCCAAAATGGCCTTTTTTGCCTCTCTTTTGAGCCATTAACCATCCAATAGATTCAAAGGATGGTACATAACTCCCTTATTTTGGTATAAAAAGCACATTTATTTGGGGAAATTGTCTATTTTAAAAAAACATTATGGTTTTACGGTTTCGATAATTATATTGTTTAGGTTTTAGTTTAAAACATTGGATTAGATGGATTGTAAAAGCTTAAAACATCGTCAAAGAAACTTCTAATTTAAAAAAATTAACAAAAATAAACACTTCTTCGTTTGTTCTAATTGAAATTAAAACAAGTTTAATACAAGAGTACAATCAAAACCCCAATCTTGATCCCACTCTCGTCTCAATCAGATAGCCTTGAAAGGGTATAATAGTAATTTGCAAAGTCTATCATTGGAGTTATGATGCATCGACAACTAATCCGATAATTACATGTTCAAACCGAACCTTTAACGAATCCTATGCTAAAATAATTGTTTTCCCAAAACAAAAACAAGAATCATATTTAAGAAAAATATATAAATTTTTGAATTTGGTCAATTTGTTATGAAATAGAAGTTGTTGATAGCAACCCTTAGCAATTTGGTAGTGGTCCAAACAATGCTTATATATTCCCTAGACAAAGAGTATATTTTTGGACCCAAAAGTAGGTCATAATTGATACAACAAGTACACTTCAAGCATCTACATCTACTTAATGATGTGGATACCTTATAAACATTGCAACAAAACTTAAATCATCTCCTCCTACCACCCAACTAATATTCTTTCTTAATAACCTTAAACTCCTCATCACTTGGAATATCTTTAAATGGGTTTTCAGTTAATATCATAAGGTTCGAATAATCTGTCTTCAGCGTTAAACACTCCCAAGCTATAAAATCTTAAAAGGGTATCGAAAGTTAATTTGTAAAAATAACTTTCAAATATGCCCTTTTTTGTGATTTGCATATGTTACCATCTACATAAAGGGGTATGAAACTTAAAACCTGTATAAATTATTTTGAAGAAGTTTAAAAGAGTTTTGAGAAGGGTAGATATACCTACCAACCAACCAACTATTGGTATTGTATTTTTTGAAAATTTCCAACTTGATTTACCAACATAAGTAGGTGACTAAATCTACTAACTACCCACTTCCCAAATTCTACCCCTACATCATCTACAAGCAACATACCATCTTCATCAATGTACTACACACTTGTATATATGATACACAAAGATGAGCCATCCACACATTCAACAATTGCATATCTATACATAATGTAGAAGCAGTTCTTATTTGATCTAATCTAACCTAATGTGTGTGTGTTAATAATATAGAATTTTTTTTGGTAACCATACTATTCTCATGGGCTCTGAAGATATCAGTAAAAGAACTATCCGCAGTGGCTCTAAAAAGACTGGGTAGTCGAACTATACAATCACATGGCACGATATAACATTTAGCATATTGTTTAAGGGAATCGAAATAACAAGTGAAAGATTGATAAAATAAAGGGGATAAGAATGCAATTTATTTCTTATTTTTGCTATCAGAGAACCTTATATGACTACAAAAAGAGAATTGATTTGCCAACATATAGTTCATATTCATAATGAATTAAATTCAACACTCTATACTAAACACTGTGTCATCACCTGATTGTAACCTTTGATCCGTTGCCCCCTCCGTCTGTATATAAGAACTTGCATTCCTTGTTGTTTTTTTAAGCAACACAGAACTGAATCTCAGTGAACCATGGCAGCAGGTCACTTTTGTCACTTGCTTTAATGGCATTTTATATATCGTGTTTTTTCTTCGAGTTCAATCCATTGTGAAAAATGTTGCGTAGACACGAGCTGGCATTCGAGACTAGTTTGCAGACTCTACACTATACAAAGAAAACCGAAAAGGAAGCACACCAGATTTTTCGACTTTCTGAAGAAAAGTGCAGATGCAAGAGATGGAAATACCCATAACTTGATTGAGAAAATCGTGCCACTTTCAATCATCTTTGACTTTGAATTCATAAAGACGTCATCAAATGTTGTTGACGAAAGTTTTTTCGGATTCTGAGCTTTCTTGATAGACTCTGCATATCATACAAGAACAGTAAAGATTAAAACTTTGTTCCCAATGTTAGTTCATGAATGCCAATTCAAATCAATCATCAAGAAATCACCAAATATTCTTCCAATTCATCATCCAATTTCACTATATTAATCCAAATAAACTTGTTTTTTTTCTAAAAACTAAATTCATAACCCAAAAACCATGAACAAGAAACTTCAATCTAATAAAATCAAAACCATATCCACACATTACCATCTAAAATTTAATCTAAAAGTGAAGCCAGGACCCAAACTCGCATTCAAAATTGACAAAATCCACAATTTATTTCAGATTGATAGTTAAATCTAGTAACATAAAGTAACAAGAAACAATATGATTGGATTGGATTGGATTGGAATACCTTAGGTTGAGCGATGAGGTGATTTGGAGAAGCCAAGCAGTCCCTGGGTGTTTCAAAGGAAGATAGAGAAAACTGCTTAGAAACAACACCCACATCAAAGTAAATCAATCCAGAACTTGGTACATCCACTCGGATTTCCTTGACGGGAAACCACAAAAACAAATCCTGGGCGGAAATACCCGACAACCCAGCGATCTGACCGTAGGTCAACGTCCCTACAACATTCCGGTCGTAGTGCAATTCGTCTTCGAACTTGGCATTACAAGCTTCATCCAAATGCACCTGGAATTGGCCAGAAGCATCAAATGTGAAATTGGTGACACCTTTGGGTAACAAACCCATGGGTAACCCATTTGATTTAAGAACTTGGTAGATGGTGGGTTCTGCAATGGTGGTGGAAATTGTGATTGTGAGGAGGACCCAGAGAAGAAAAACAATTGGGGATTCAAGATTAAACATGTTTATCTCTCTCTCTCTCTCTCTCTCTCTCTCTCTCTCTCTAGGGTATAGAAAGAAGAGCAAGGGGGTATTTGATGTTTTTGTGTATGTAGGGTTTAATAAGGGGATTGGAAGGAAGGAGGGAGGATATAGAAGAGATTGAAAGAGGAGGAGATTGTTGTTGTTGTTGTTGTTGCCAGCAAGATAACAGAGGGGATTAGGAGAATGATCAATTATTGATGCTTGTATTCTAGGGCTTTGTTTGGGGTCATTCATAACCAATCTCCTGGATCCATCTGGACATTTCTACCCCCAATTAAATAAATATAATAATATCTATACTATGATGCATCAAATCTCTATTACAACATTTTACCATTAGTTATTTTATTAGTAATTATTACTACAAGATATTTATAAGATATACGGTTGTTTATAAGTTTCGTTTGATCGAGATGTGAATAGATGATCGTTTTCATCTTGTTATCTATCTTTTTGTTTGTATAAAACGTAGTTAGCAAGGAGAGGATGTATTAGTAACGAGTTTATTGGATTAACTGTGAGAGATCAAGGTCTTGCTATGATATGATCCGATGGTGAATTAAGACGGAAGCCTCTTGCTTCTTAAGCTAGTAACTTGAAGGAGTTTGGTAAACCAGAGAGAGTTAGAGACCCTTATTTAATCATATGTTGCCACGAGGAGTCATAACATGGTCTATTTGGCTCGAGTCCAAATGGATTTCAAAGAGTCATTGGTCTAGTGGTATCCAAGCTATAACGGTAGACCCAATATTCCAGAAAGTCAAGAGTTCAAACCTTACTAAATGTAAGGTTTGTGCATAATATTTGTTGTATATAAATATTATATACTTGAAAGGAAAGGACGATGTGGTGCTTGGAACACTATCGCCTCTCCACTCTATGTAAGAATTGTTCTTTTTATCATATTATTTTAATTACGTGTTGAAAAGAATATATTTTCCAATTAGGTAATCATGCTTTAATAATCATACCAATTTCTCTAAGGTGGCGTTTGGTTTGCATAATATTTTTGGATGAAATGAAATTTGTCAAAGCAATTTGACTTTGAAGGAATTGGAATGGAATTTGTCAGGTTTGACCATTTGTTTGGTTGACATAATTGGAATTGAATCTATTAAAAGAATTTGAATCTGTCTGTTTGATTCACAGAATGTAGCTTAAGAATTTGAATGAAATATTGATAAATGACCAAAATACCCTTTTTGATAATTTTTAATTTTTATATACAAAACATTCTATAATAAAATAGCCATTAAAAATTATTTATTTGTAACGGTAGTTCATAATGGTGGTGGTCAGTGGGGGTTTAGAACGATGGTTCAGATCGGATGTGGTCGACGGTGGTTAAGATCGGTGGTGGTGGTTGGTGGTTCAGATCGGCGGTGTTCAGCGGTGGTTCAGATCGGTGTTGGGCAGTGGTCCAGATTAGCGGTGGTCGGTAGTGGTTTAGATTGGCGGTGATTTAAAACGGCGATGGTTCAGATCGGCGGTGATCGGTGGTCGGTGGTGGTTGGCGGTGGTTCAGAACGGCGGTGGTCAGTGGTGGTTCAAAACGGCGGTGGTCGGTAGTCGGCAGTGGTTCAGATTGGCGATGGTCTAGAACGGCGGTGGCCGGTGGTCAGCGGTGGTTTAGATCGGCGATGGTCCAGAGCGGTGGTGGTCGGTGGTCGACGGTGGTTCAGATCGGCGGTGGTCGACGACGATTAGGTTATATTGTATTGAGGGCATATGTGGTATTATGAAAAATAAGAATTCCATTCCATCAAAATATCTTGTAGTTGCTAAGGAATGCTAAATTCTCTCATTTGTGGAATTTGATGGAATTAAAATATTCCCTTCGTGAAAAAAATGAATCAAACAAAGAAATGAAATTTGGTAAATAGAATTCAACATTCCAATTCCATGCGAAACAAACACCACATAAGTTTTATCTCATTATTTATATGTAAACCATTAATAATGACTAAGATGGCTAATATTTTTATCGGAGATGTTATTTCCCATTTTATCTCTTTTATGCCAAGTTGATCATTATATTAATTAATTTAATTATAATTAAACACAAATAATATGACTAATATAATTATAGAAATATAAGTATAATGATTAATTATATTTCGGATTATGTATATACGATAATTACTTTATCGAATTTGCTTAAAAACAAACAAGAGAAAGTCGACTTATTTCATTCATAATTAAACAACAAATTAATATGGAGACATTTTTCACGACCCTGTAATTATTTACACTACAATAGAGTAAAATGGCTTAGTTGTGCTTTAAAATGTTATATGAAATCGGGAATATTCTATCAATGGTTCCCTTTATTTCTAATAAAAAATAGTATAAGTAATATGTTTAGAGCTAACAAAAAAACAATGTACAAGCTTGTTGCAAAAAGTATGTTAAATTAGATTAAATATATAGGATGATTAAATTAAAGTGTTAGAATAGATTAAATGTTTGACTTAAAGAAAATAAAAGGTCAATTACTAAAAAACAAAGGGTAAAAAACAAATAATACCTTAAAGAACAAGTCGTCATAGCGCAATTCAATTCCATGTTTATTCCTAACATTTTATAGGTTCTAGGTGAGATGTAAAAAAACACTCGATATATACAAAAAAAGAAGCTTCAATATGT
The DNA here is from genome assembly GCA_954870635.1 of Arctium minus. Lineage (NCBI taxonomy): Eukaryota > Viridiplantae > Streptophyta > Magnoliopsida > Asterales > Asteraceae > Arctium > Arctium minus. The sequence continues at coordinate 131,861,906 of OX941080.1, read as the reverse complement.
TGTATTTATTATCAGAAATGGTATTGAATTTAAAAAAAAATACTAACAATTCATATAAAACTGTTTTTTCGAGTATTTTTTGACGCAAAATCAATCAATGATTATATCTAAATTAAAATTATTTGCCATATCATTTTTACATAATATCGTCAATCCGTTCCACTATAAAAAACATCCTATGATATACCTTTAGTATATAGATTGATATCATTTGGGGTTACAATGTTGACTATTCGGATTAACACTCTATGTAAATCAATATAAATCAGTTGATTTCTGTGTCAACTCATGTTGCTGTTTTTATCACCGTTTTGAACTTCTAGGGTTAAACAAACATTTTTGGAACCATCAATCTTAGAATCAAAAATTCATGTTAGTTATATTTTGACATTTTATTCTCATTTAAAGATAGGAGAGTACTTAAGATTCATGTACTCAATATTATACAATAAGCAATCAATATATGAAGAAAAAATGGTAGTTTTGAAATTCTAAATATAGATGTAATTTGGATCATCTCATTATCTCGTATGGGTGGTAATTTTTTTTTCAAAATATATGAATTTTCTTAGTTAATAACAAAAAATCTAATATATTCTAATGCAAAAATAGAACTTATGCAAATGGTAAAATCAAAAGAAATCATTGGGAGATGAATAATAGAGAATATATCAATGTTTTTTAGGCAAGTAGTTTTAGACTTTGATATTAGATAAAAAAAACTTAAAGAAACAATAAATGATACTATTAAAATGAACAACCAATTAACTTTTTACATATTCTCTTATCCAATGTAATTAATTAATACATGTATGAAGATTTGATATAATACTAAATTCTTTTCTAATCTTAAAAAAAAGGGTGTTGCTATATGCACCCTAGTTTAGGGTGCATATGGTGTAACTGGATCGGAAAACTGTGCACTCATTATCCCTTTCCTCCTCACAACCTCCCTAGACTAGGGTGTAAATGACACCTAGACTAGGGTGTAGTTAGAATCACCCTAAAAAAATCTTATCTCTTTTATTTTTTATTTTTATTAAACTACTATTTTATACTAAAAAAACATTTGAATGTAGGCTCTAGATGTGTAGCCGACCCAGCCTCCTAGGGACAGGGCTTCTCACTCAATTCACACCCATATGAGTCAAAATGCTTGAGCTAATATGCTTGATTTCATACCAATATAGATTTGGGATAAGCTCATTGTTATAAAATGATTAAAAAAAAACTGAATAAACAAAACACAAAATATATTCAAACATATAGTTTATAAAGTGTCATTACAAATTAAAATTATGTCAAAGTTATTAGGTTTGTTTTGAGAGAGAATTTAAATGTTTAAAGATTGTCAAATATATAAAAATAAAATAAAATACATGTAAATAGAACGAAATTTTTATGATTTATAGCTAGAAAAAATTTATTTAAAGAAGTATTCTGTTAAATATTCTTTTTTCATATTTTTAGAAATTGTGTTAGGCCGTTTACATACCTATCATGAACATTAGGTAATAGATTTTTAAATTCATTTTTGAGTAAACTACGATTTTAGTCCCTGTGGTTTTATGCTTATAACGGTTTTCGTCCCTGGTCTTTCAAAACTGTTTTTTTAGTCCTTATGGTTTTTATTTTCTTCTATTTTCATCCCTCCCTTCAATTTTATTAATATTAAATGTTAATTCATTTAAAAATTAAATAAACAAATTACATATTTGGTTCTTGTAGTATATAAACTTTTACATTTTTATCCTAATTTATATTTTTTTACTTTTTCTTTATTTATCGTATTTCATCAAGACATTTACTTTTCTATTAATTATATTGTATATTTTCATAATTATTATAACTTTAATTATAAAAATAATCAAATAATTTCATTAAAAATATTGATAAATACATGATATTTTTTTCAAAGTTTTAGGTTTAAATCTCCTAAAATTAATAGTTTTTTATCTATTGATTTATCAAAGCTATTTCTTATTTTAAATTATCATTGAAAAAAGTTTAATAAAATTCGAGAATAAAATAGTATTATTTTATAACAACCGGTTGTTTTTTGTTAAATGCAATTTACTATTTACTCCACTATTCTAAATTCTCATTTAATATTTATTTTTTATTAATTAATCAAATTTGTTTATTATTTAAATAAGACATACACACATAAACACACACACACACACCATTTTAAATTAGGTTATATATTAAAAACAAAAAATAAGAAAATAAAAGGATAAGAAGATTTCAATATGTTGTTATAAAAATCATGGAATGGGTCATGACATGCCTCAAAATTAACGTGACGTCAAACACAAACATTATTTAAAATCTTGATATATATATATATATATATAGAGAGAGAGAGAGAGGAGGATCAAGCGAGAACGATACATATTTAAAATGGACACGGCAACGGCAAATCACATACAAAATATAAGTGATTTTACATGTGATTTTCGCGACCTTAAGTCGCGGCAAAAGTCGCCCGCATACTGTGATTTTGTACGACTTCCCCGCTAATGTAAAATCACTTATGATTTTGTATGTGATTTGTCGTTCTCGTGTTCTTTTAAATAGATATCATTCTCGTTTGAACCCGATTCTCTCTCTCTCTATATATGTGTGTGTGTGTGTGTGTATGTGTATGTATGTTTGTTTATTTTAAATATTAACAAATTTGATTAATTAATAAAAATAAAGTTTAAATGAAAATATAAAATAATGGGAGTAAAGTGAATTTACCAATAAACAACCGGTTGTTATAAAATAAGATTTTTTTCTCGAAATTTATTAAACTTTTTTTCAATGGTAATTTAAAATAAATAAAAAACTTTAATAAATTAACAGAAAAAAATATTAATTTTAAGAGATCTAAATCTAAAGTTTTGAAAAAAATTTCATGTATTTATTAGTATTTTTAATGAAATTATTTGATTATTTTTATAATTAAAGTTATAATAATTATGAAAGTATACAATATAATTAATAGAAAAACAAATGTCTTGATGAAATACAATAAATAAAGAAAAAGTAAAAAAATATAAATTAGGATAAAAATGTAAAAGTTTATATACTACAAGGACTAAATATGTAATTTGTTTATTTAATTTTTAAATGAATTAACATTTAATATTAATAAAATTGGACGGAGGGATGAAAATAGAAGCAAATAAAAACCATAAGGACTAAAAAGCAGTTTTGAAAGAGCAGAGACGAAAATCGTTATAAACATCAAACCATAGGGACTAAAATCGTAGTTTATTCTTCATTTTTTAAAGAATATATTCTTTAAAATAATAACAAGAATAAAGTGCATTTTATTTTTATAAATTTCGTATCTAAAATGATTTTTGAATAACAGAATTAAGAATAATTTGATATTATTTTTGAAGATTTATAACACCTCGTAAAAATATTATTACATAAAAACTAAATCTGGATTAAAAACTAAAATTAATTCCAAATATATGACTAATAATTAAAAATTTATTAAATTATTTGAAAAAGATATATTTTTATTTTAGAGTAAATTACAAATTTGGTCCCTATGGTTTTATATGGATTTATTGATTGGGTCCCCAAACAAAATAATTTGAATGTATAGTCACTATGTTTCAAAAACAATTTGGATTGAATTCCTTAACCTAACTCTGTTAACTTAAGCTTCGTTAGACAACCTATGTGCCCCTCATGTAATGGATTTTTTTTTGTTGTTGTCCATTTTATTTAATAATTATTTTTACTGTATAACTTGGAATGTAATTTGTACAAGTCTCACGAAGCTTAAATAAAGAAAAATAGACATGTCAGTTGTCACCAACAAAATGACATAAGAGTTTCGACCTCCCTTTTCTCCAACATTTCTCCGATGCCCTCCCTTTCTCTCGCGCGCTTCCTCCTACCTTAACTCCAGCTACCACAACATCCCTTCACCGTTCATTTTATGTCCTCCCTACACCATCGATCCCCATAAACTTGACAACCAGGGTCACCACTCACCACTGTGAGACTCCGACTTCATCTCCACCGAATCTAGTTCTGAAAACCCCAAATCTTTATCTCCATCGAAGTCGGCCACCACTATTGAGACACCATATCCATCGAACCCATAACTGAAAACCCCATACCTCCATCCCATATATCAAAACCCCATATTTGAAATTGAAGTTTATGGCATTTTGCATCAAGTTTCGCCAATGTTGAAGGAAGCATTCTAGTGTTTGCATCGTTTATTTATGGTAAAATCCTTGGCTAGAAATCGAAGGTTTTGGTTATGTTTTTTTTTATATGGAATGAATTTTAGGTCTTTTGATTTACATTTAGGATTCTTTTCTTGAAGGTGAATTTATTGTTCTTTTTGATGGAGTTGATATTTTTTGTATTCTTGGTTTATTTATGGCTCTTTCTTTGGTTGTGAAAGATGGAAAAAACTGACGATGAAAAACCCATATCTACACAAATTGAAGGAAAAGATAGGTTTTGTTGTTGATTTCTTCTTAAGAAAAACGGGTTTGGGTTGTTGCTTTAATTTGTTTTCAAAAATGAGTTTTTTCCCTTTGATTTTATCCTTCATAAATGGGTTTGGGTTGTTGATTTTTTGTTGTGTGTTTGAGAGATCTATGTGTTCTTGGTAGCCAGAGAAGATGATAAGAGAGTGGCCGGAGAAGATGACAACTGTTGTGAGTCATCACCGGAGAAAGGAGGTCTGTTGGAGAACAAATAGGGGTATCGATGAGGGATGATTATAGTTTACATTCATTTATTTTTCTCTTTAGCTTCACAAACTTGTATACACTCCATTGAAACATGTACATTAGAAAAATATTACATGTAGGACTGAAATGACAAAAATGCCCCTCACATGAGGGACACATGAGAGGTCTAATAGCAATATATCTAATAGAATTAGGTCAAGGGACCTAATCAAAAATAAAATTGAAACCACAATGATTATACATGTAATTATTTTGTTTGAAGGGACCAAATTTGTAATTTAGTCTTCCATTTTATTTTAATGAATTGAAATAAATGAGCAAAAGTGTTTTGGTATCTATCCACCGGTTGTCATGGCTATCCATGTGGACTGAATGTAGAAGGTGATAAAAACAAATATTGACCCAATCATTTTGTTCCAAAAATAATAATAATAATAATAATAATTTTAAAAATATGGCCGAATAAGTCAAAAACTGCATGTGCCAGTACAGCTGGCAATAGCATTATGAATTTATGGTTATTTTGTCTTGCCATGCTGGACCACACGTCACTCCTTCATCTGATGCCACGTCTACTTTTATTATGCCACCTCATACAACTTTACATGATAAGCACCAGAAACAAATAGCATCCAAATTGCCAATAACCCCTTCATTCCTTTCCTACGCTTGCTTGGATTTAGAAAACATTTGAACTTTATCCAAAAAAAACTGTAGTATTTTAAATTATTATTATTAAAAAAAAAACTGAAAAACATATTCAAATTCTATAAAGATATAGTTTTAAAACATCGAATTTGGTTTTGGCTAATATTTGTATGGATGTATATATAAAAGTATATATTATTTTACACAAATGAGTTACTTCTCAGATAGTATTAACGGTTTTTACTAATTTTCTATATATAATATGGCTCAAATTATTTATTTTATCATATAAAGTACAAGGCGAAAGATCGTGTGGGAGGTTGAGTTAACGGTGAGAAGTTGATCTAAACCGTTGATCTCTTTTAATCTCAAGTCTTCCCATGAATTGCGGCTTAGAAGTGAATTGATCTGGTGCATCTTATCTCGGTGCATCTCATCATAACGTGCTCCCATTTCTCATCCAACGGTCGATAACCACTTCTCACCGTTAACTCAACTTCTCACCGGAACCCAACCTAAAGTACAATATATAAATAGTTAAATTTGCAAATGAATGTCTTCATTATATAAAAAATCTATGGCATTTTTTATATAACTGAAAATAGAGATGTTGTATTGCTTGAGACGGAATGAGTATGAATATGTCTGATCACTGTAATAATGACAATTAGCAACGAAAAACCAAATTAGATTGTTTATAACGCTTAGATCTGATTCTACCAAAACTTTTCTGGTTCACCCCAACATTCTCCACTTGTCCGACTAAACTATAAAATCTCAACTGAAACTAAAGTGGTACTAATGTATAATTTGACATCTTCATACAGTATGACATTCATGTAGAACACCCATTTTACATGGACCAGAGAATTTCTTTTTAAATAATGAGGTAGACGGTTTCACAAGTACCCTCGTGTAGGGATTAAAAATAAGTATTTTACCCAAAATATGTTAGTTCGTGTTATATATGGTTTTGTATTTTAAAGAGGGTCTAAAAATAAGGTTAGTTGAAAAAATGAGTTATTTTTTGTCTACTTTTTTAATTTTATAAATAATTAAGAAAAAGTTTCAAAAAACCCATCAAACTTTTACTGAATTTGTAAGTAACATGAATTATGCTTTCTCTTATTTAATTTGATACACATACATATATAACTTATCCAAATTATCATTAAACGAGTTCATGAGAAATTACATAAACTTTCACCTCTGTTTTCACTCATTCTCAAATGATAGTTTTTTAAATCTTAAACACACATGAAATAAATACTTTTTGGTAAAATAAACGGCGGATCAAATGCTTCAACAAGCCATGAATCCCAATTAAATGTTATGACTTTAATGAAATATGAACATGAGTTGTCGAAATATACATGAAAAATACCAAACTAGTAGTTATCAAGATTGGTTCAACGATTATCGTTGTAACATTTATTGTTTTATAAAATTCGATATATCAAAATCGATCTTGTTAAGTGCTATTAAATTCTGTCATTTGTTACACTATATAAAATAACATATGAAAAAAATTCAGAATAATAAGAATCAATCATATTTATGATAAAATTAAACTTTTATTTTAAAAAATAAAAAATCCGAATACTGTCATTAAAAATTAATGAAATTCAATAATTTGTTGTTGAAAATGAGGCCTTGATCACATGAGAGGTTGTATTTTTCAAAAGGTTGGTATGAATATGTATGATAGAGATTCCATTCAAACTATTTTTCATACAAATATAACTAATTAATTACTTTGATTATTTGATGTACAATTTATTAAATTACTAGTAACTTTTTTTAGGAACGGCAAAACAAATTGTTTATGAGATAGCCAGGTACGTGAAATGAACTAAATGTCATCGAATACTAAGGTTTAAACAAAATATTAAACATCATTTGAAATTGAATACGAGATAAATTAAAAAAAAGTAACATGAAGGAATATAAACTTTGTATTTCTTTCATCCTTACAAAACACGAGCAAAGTAGAATACTCTTACCGAGAATCAGGGATTGACCCACAAATTATTTCATACGGTGGCACCATGCAATATAGATAAAAAAAATAATTACGAAAAAACATTTTTTTAAAGGGTGTCCTAGGCTCTGCCTAGACTAATCCCTTGGCAAATTATGACTGTAAGACATCAACCCTGATTAAACCTCAGTGGCCACAATTGTTGTGTACGTCTAGATTCGAACCCTGGGCAGATGGGATATTTCACCACATCCCCCAGGGCCTTAACCAGTAGGCCACAACCCTTGTGGTTAAGAACAGTTTTTATCGACGTGCATTCATCTTTTTACCGGCGTTCAATATTTCCTGATGTGTTTTTAGCGTAATTCCACCATTTTGAGGGATTTTTAAAGTTTTTTGCTTGATTTCGAAGGATTTTTAAGTTTTTTTATCGATTTCAAGGGGTTTTTTTGGTTGATTTCAAGAGTTTTTTTTTCTTTGGTTTTTTGGTTGATTATGAGGTATGGTTGCACCTTCTTGAAGTTTCCAAAATAATACGGTAACACCCTCTAAAACGATACAATTACACATTTCACGAACCTAATTTTTTTTACCCCTCATCGGAGAAATAATACGGTGGCACATGCCACCTTGGCCACCATACCAGGTCCATCCATGGCTAAACTACCAGACAAACAAAAATAAAAGACAAAGGGAATAAATATTGTGCATGTTCATCTTGGAAACCAGAAACTGAAACTTAGCACATGATAAAGGCTTTGTAAATGTATCTGCCAATCGATAAGCCGATTGAACAGGCATGAGACGAACAAACTTATCAACTAATCCTTCACGAATAAAATGGTAGTCGATGTCTATATGTTTCGTCGGTTCATGAAATAATTTGCATTGCAGACTTGATATCACATAACATCAATACTAATTGTGGATAAGAAATTCCAATAACTTTGAGCAGGTGCTTGACCTAAACCAATTCACAAACTCTTAAGGCTATAACTCTATGTTCAGCCTTTGTTGAAGAACTAGATACCATTGGTTGTTTCTTGGAACGCCAACATATTAACGGGTCTCCCACAAAAATGCAAAAGCTAGTCACCGATCTTCGTAAATCTGTACATTTCCCCCCAATCAGAATCATAATAGGCTTGCAATTTCCACGAAGATTTAGATGAATAGAATACCCCAGCTCCAAGTTGTTACAAGTATCGTAATAGGTAACGAGCAACGTTCATGTGAGAAACTTGGGGTTTAGACATGAACTCGATGAGTTTATGAACAACAAATGTTATATCTGGCTGGGTTATAATCAAATACATCAAACGTCCAACTAGTCTTCGATATTGAGCTAGGTCATCAATCAAATTTCCATCCAACTCATTTAACACAACATTAGAATCCACAGGAACAAACACAGTTTTAGCAGCCAATAACCCCACATCCTCCAATAACTATAAAATATACCTCCTTTGAGAAACTAAAATACCATTCATGGAACATGCAATCTCCAGACAAAGAAAGTACTATAAATCACCAATATCCTTTAGTTTAAATGCTTGACTTAGTTATTCTTTCAATTGTTTAATAGCCGAATGTGATGCTCCGGTGATGATAATATCATCAAACACTAACAAGGCTACAAAAGTGTCACTATGTCCTTTATGAAAAAGAGAATAATCTGCCTTTGATTGTTCAAAACCAATAGATTCCTTGAACTGTGTGAACTTCTTATTCCACTGTTGTGACGCCTGCTTTAAGCCATTTATCGACTTATGTAATTTGCAAACCAAATGAGAGACGGAAGGAAATTCCCCCTTAATCGTGAATCCTTAAGGAACATCCATATAAACCTCCACATTTAGTTATTCATTTAGAAAAGCGTTGTTGACGTCTAATAGTACTAATTTCCAGGAATTAATCGCTGCTATGGCGAGGAGTGTTTTGATAGTAACCATCTTGGATACGAGTGAGAAAGTGTCAACAAAATCCACTCCATGCTGAAGGAACCCCTTTGCCACCAACCATGATTTGTACCATTCAACAACACCAGTTGGCCTATGTTTGAGTTTTTAAGCCCATTTACATCCCACTAAGTGTTTTTTGTAACACCCCAAAAATCGGGATGAACAAAAACTTCCAAAAATGGAAATGTGGTATATAAAATGCCATAGCATAAGCCTCCTAAAAAGGGGATTTAGTAAACACCTATTTAATTACAGTTTGTAATATAACGGAAACAAAACGACAACCATCTAATCTAATTCCTAAATGGAAATAAGATTACAAAAGGGGTGTCGTCTCTATATCAAGAGTGGTCTTCCAAAGAAGGTGTCTCAAAACATATTTCCCCCAAGCTCACCCTAAACACGGCTAAACCTTCTTAAGCACGACGCTGTTAGAACCTGCATATAAGTCGACACCAAACAAGTGTTAGGCCAAAAAGCCTAGTGAGTTTGAACAAATAGCAACATGCAATAATGACAATAATATCAAATTGTGCAATAAAAAATGGAATCAATGGGGGAGACCCATAGCACCAACCAAGTTCCACCCAAAGAGTCGAGATACCTTAGTGTCAACTTCTATGAGTGACACCAAAATGGCCCGGCACATCCGAGGGGTACAACTAAGGCATTGCCCTGAATGGCGGAAGTCTAGGTGCATACCCATACGGTGGAATTAAAGACTATGTCCTCCAAATGTTAATTGACTTGGTTCATCCAATATAACTGTAACACCCTAAAATTTAGAGTGAATTTTTAAATTTTTCGCAATATGACGCTATAAATTGAGGGACCAAAACCTGTAGATAGACTTAACCCCCTTTTAAGGAAGGAAAATTCTAACTCAATTTCATAAATGACAAAGTTAAGATAGACCGAGATCACCCAAACATGGGGAAAATAGTTAAGACGTTTACAACAATTATATTTGGAAATCACAAATGACAACTAGTTAATCTAAACCAGAATCAATCTAGATTAGACCATTGTCACCAAATCTCCCAAAAACTCTCAAATCCATTCTGTATGCCAATCCCATATTTACTTCCAAAAGTCCTCGCTATTCACTCAACCCATGAAGCTCAATCTTTACGAGCCCCACCGCTAACGGAACATGTACACAGGTGACATTCAAGAAAACAAGTGTTAGGATTACACCTAGTGAGATTAAACATATATAATTTACATGAGAAAACAATTGATATTAACACTTGACTATATAAAAGTTACATTTATGGAATTTGCCTCATTCTCCGTTGGGAAAGGGTGAGGTTCCACAATTTAACGGGGGAGACCCGGGGTTACCATTGAGGTGACGGAAAACAAAAGTAGGTCACACTTCAACGTTATGGAGCTTCTATTATAGCACCAAAGGTTATCGAGTTCAACCACCAACGGTCCTTAGTTCGAGCTCCCAATGGTTAAGAAGGACTCACTCGCTAGATTATAAATATGACGAGGTACAAGGCTATCGTATTCAACCACCCACGGTCTATGGTACGAGCTCCCAAGTGAAACCCCTATATCTAGCTAATCAAGAGATAACAAGAATTTCACATAAACGACTCGTGCCTATGGATCCATTACACTGTTGGCGCCTTTGTTAACCCGAATGGCATCACAAGGAACTCGTAATGACCATATCGTGTTCTAAATGCGGTCTTCACCACATCACAAGGAACTCGTAGGTCGATCTTCAAGAAACACCCCATCCCTTGAAGTTGATCGAACAGGTCGTCGATTCTTGGGAGTGGGTATTTGTTTTTCACGGTTACCTTGTTCAGTTCTCTATAATCTATACACACCCGCATCGTGCCATCTTTCTTTTTCACGAAAAGGACCGGAGCTCCCCAAGACGACGAGCTCGGTCTCACAAAACCCTTCTCTAGAAGTTCTTGCAACTGGGACATCATTTCCTGCATCTTTGAGGGCGCTAAGCGGTAAGGCGCTCTAGCGATCGGTGCAACTCCCAGAACTAAGTCTATTCGGAACTCGACTTGCCGATCGAGTGGCAATCCGGGAAATTCGTCAGGAAACACATGGGGAAATTCACAAACAACTTTGACGACCCCAAGTTTCTTCTTTTCTAACTTGGCATCAACAACATATGCCAAGTAGGACGTACACCCCTTCACCAAACACTTACGTGCCTTGGCCATAGAGATGACTACTACTTCTCCTTTCCTCTTCTCCCCGTACACTAGCACCGCTTCACCACCCTCCAACGGAATACAAATCAACTTTTTAGAGCAAAGGATCTCCGCTTGGTTCTCTCCCAACCAATCTATTCCGACAATCAAGTCAAATCCACCAATAGACATGGGAAAGAGTTTTATCGGAAATTTCTTCCCTTCGATTTCCAATACGCAATTGTCATAGACTTGACCAACCATGACCCGACTACCATTGGCTATTTCCACTACTAAAGAGTTCTCTAAAGTATTAGCAGTCATAGGCAATCTTGATAGGAAGGACATAGATAAGAAGGAATAACTTGCACCAAAATCAAAAATAATATGCGCAGGTATGGAGTTAACAAGAAACGTACCCGACACCACATCATTCGATGCCTTAGGCTCCTCAGCTGACATCTAGAAGGCCCTTTCTGGCACTCTTGGTGCACTCTCTTTCTTCCCAGTATTTCCTCCCGTCTTGAGTTTCGGGCACTCATTGCGTAAATGGCCCGGTTCTCGACATTCAAAGCAAATCGGTCCTCTGACCGGGCAATCTTTTTGAGCATGGCCAAGCTTGCTACACTTGTAACAAGAGTCGGGCTTCGAGTGGCAAGGTTCCAAATGCTTGCTCTTGCACTTTGAGCACCACCTAGCCTTCCTCTTTGAATCATTACTTTATTTGTTGTTGATGAACGGTCTTGGTCGCTTAAAGGACCCATAATTGCTTTCCCACTTTCCCTTTTCCACCGGCACACCCTCTTCTTCTTTCTTACGGGCATACACATCTTCCATGAGCTTAGCCTCTTCGATGGCTTCACAAAGAGTGGAAGCCTTAGAGTTCCGAACCATGGCCATCATATCGGACGGTAGGCCTTTAAGATAGGCCTTGATCTTTTTTTTTCACTTGGAGCCACGTGCCCCACAAGGTCAAGTTTCTCGATAAAAAGGTGAGTGTACTCTTTCACCGTTTTGTTACCTTTCTTGAGGGCTCGAAATTCCTCTTCAATCAAGTCAATAGCCCACTCATTACAATATTCCTCCATTATTTTCTTTTTGAACACAACCCATGACATTTGAGCTAGGATGGTGGCATCAATAGTGGACTTGGTGATGTTACACCACTTGAGAGTAGGGCCCTGAAGCATCAGAGAAGCAAACTTAATCATCTGACCATCTCCGTACTAACTGGAGTAGAAAGCTTGCTCAGTCTCCTGAATCCAGTTCATACACACAACTGGGTCCTCGGATCCAGAAAACTCGGGCGGTCTGCTGTAAAGAAAGGATTTGTAGGTGCAGGTCTTACCACCTTTCCTGGAGTCAGTGACCACATGCTCTTCAGTCCTCACACCATGACTAGTTCCACCAGATCCCGCCACCACATTTTCAGCAACTATGTCATGCCTCCGCAGGTTGGCATCACGGTCGTCCAACATCTTCAGAAAAGCCTCTTGCTGTTTCTCCATAGCCGACGTTACCAACTACATGACACTAGCCATCATGTCGGCTTGAGGGTTCGCCTCTTGAACAACCATGTTCGAAGACGCTAAATCCACTCTGGGTATGTGCTCTACCTCTCCGGTAAATATAAGTGGCATATTGGGAGGGACAACATTCACCGCCCTAACCACTGGATTTGGGTTGGATGTGCTATCCTCATGAATTTCTCCTTCGACCGACGGTCGACTTCGAGTATTCACCATGGTTGAACAAAGGCTGCCACACAAGCACGAAAGAGAATAAGAGATTCGATCAAGACGCAAGGAAAACGTACTAATACATTCATCATTCGTCATGACATTAGTAAATCAAGCATGCTTACGTAACAATATATTCATAATGACATTAGCTACGTGCAATTATGAACACACTATACACAAGAATTCTCATTACCATCATCACAATTCTTAATTCATGTAATTTCGTCGATTACTAAGAACATCCTATCCCAGAATTTCTAACCAATCCTCACCAATCATAGCCTAAAAACTCCAGCTTAAGTCTAGACATCTTGCATTCATGCCTTGTTCACTTAAAATAATTCTATGATACCAACTTGTAACACCCTAAAATTTAGAGTGAATTTTTAAAAAAATTCGCAATATGACGTCTATAAATCGAGGGACCAAAACCTGTAGATAGACTTAACCCCCTTTTAAGGGAAATTCTAACTCAATCTTCATAAATGACAAAGTTAAGATAGGCGGAGATCACCCAAAAATGGGAAAAATAGTTAAGACGTTTACAACAATTATATTTGGAAATCACAAATGACAACTAGTTAATCTAAACCAGATTCATCTAGATTAGACCATTGTAACCAAATCTCCCAAAAGCTCTCAAATCCATTCTGTACGCCAATCCCTCAAAATATTTACTTCCAAAAGTCCCTGCTATTCACTCACCCCATAAAGCTCAATCTTTACGAGCCCTACCGCTAACGGAACCTGTACACACGTGACATTCAAGAAAACAAGTGTTAGGCTTACACCTAGTGAGATTAAACATATATAATTTACATGAGAAAACAATTGATATTAACACTTGATTATATAAAAGTTACATTTATGGAATTTGCCTCATTCTCCCTTAGGAAAGGGTGAGGTTCCACAATTTAACGGGGGAGACCCGGGGTTACCATTGAGGTGACGGAACACAAAAGTAGGTCACACTTCAACGTTATGAAGCTTCTATTATAGCACCAAAGGTTATCGAGTTCAACCACCAACGATCTTTAGTTCGATCTCCCAATGGTCTAAGAAGGACTCACTCGCTAGATTATAAATATGACGAGGTACAAGGTTATTGTATTCAACCACCCATGGTCTATAGCATGAGCTCCTAAGTGAAACCCCTATATCTAGCTAATCATGAAATAACAAGTATTTCATATAAACGACTCGTGCCTATGGATCCATTACACTTTAGTCACTCAAATGGTCACTATGCCATGACCACCATAATATACTTCAACATAGAGTAGATATATGCATAAACACTTATCTCAAAGATGACACTTGTAAAACATATGATAAAGACATAAGGTTTCAACCCTTATCATATTTGCCCATCCAAATATCTTCCAAAATATGAATGTATCATTATTTGCACTATAAAATAGATCATTAGGTTCCAACAAGTATTTTATCCAAAAAATGTCAAAACCCTAGTTTTGACCTAATTTTCCAAATATCCAAAAAATGATGAGAAAAATGAATATAATCTTTAAAATGTGTAATCATATGACATTTATAGCAAGTATATAGAAAGAAAGTTGTAATCACCAAAATAGATGTGTAATCACCAAAATAGATGTAGGAGGAGGATACACTAGCTTGACTCAAGTTCTAGCTCTTTATCTTGAGAAGGTAGAGAACCCTAGATGAGATCTTGGGGATGAATCTTGACAACCCTAGCTTGAAATCAATGAGGAAGGAGGTTGGGTTGGTGAGGAAGTCGACCAACATCAGAGAGAAAACGAGTCAAGCCTTTAATTTGTGATAAATGACTTAAGAAAATCGGACCAAGCATTAAATTCTTGGATTTTACCCGACCGCGACAGTGCCACGCGATAGTGACATTGTCACAATTACGGGCATAATCGCCCGATTTGTACCGAAACTCTCAGGTCTCTCGCGACTATGCCACAACGAGAGTGACATTGTCACAATTGTCGGGCAAGGTCGCCCCATCTGTACCGTAGGGTGCTTCGAGCCCGCAACAGTGCCACGGCTAGAGTGACACTATCACAATCGTTGGACATTGTCGCCCCCCACGTACTCGCGTCTGATTTTTAGTCCGATTCGCATACGAAGGTGATTCTATAAACGAGATTCGTAAATAAGACTTAATGCTCACTTACGGAGATTATCACTAAGAATTAAAAGCCACGAGATAAGGTAACCATATACCAAAAATTGCGGGTGTTACAATAACCAATTTGGCCACGAGTCCTTTAATCCATGTAAATATGTGTACAATACCATCATAGGCAATTTGTGGTTTAATTACCAACCACATTACGATGAAATTTCTTATATTCCTCCAACATGCTCCATTTAGAAATGTACATAACCACATGAATACACTCTCCAAGTCATAAGGCTATAATTCATGTTTATAGGGGTTCATCTCCGAGATATAAATGCATAATGACTAATTTTTCATATAAGGAAGTAAATCTCCAAGTTAGGTCAAAACCTCAAATTTGGGTGGTATGCATGAAAGGGTCATACAATAACATTTAATGCCTACCAAACGTATATAATCATCAAATAGTCAAAACCATAGTTCACATCCAAATATCCTAAAGGTTCATAGAAATGGGGAAAGTGGATATTTACCTTCAAGGCTATATTTCACCAAAAATGCAAAGAAATGATGGAAGAACACATTTTGACAAGTATCTATTATTTACAAAAGGTTTAGGAAACTCACAATCTAGGTTTTTCACCAAAAACCTAGAAAAGTAGAAAACCCTACGAAAGTTGGATGGTATGGGGTTGATGCTTGAATCTTGGTGTAGCCTTCTAAATAAGTGATCTCCAAGGTAGATTTGATAAACAATAAATGGTCCCTAATAACCCTTGATTACTCGTAGCTTTTCCTTGATATCTTACTTTAAGCTTAGTAAGGTATTAAGGGAAAGTGAGTGAATGATTTTGTCAACCTAATAGCCTCACTTTATCCTCTTTTTATAGGTAAACACAATGCATTAAGTACTTGTTCTTCTTGCTTTCAAGGTTGCACTCTTATGAGGACTCGACACCTCGTGCTTATAGGATAAGAGAATCTCGACACCTCGTGCTTATAGGATAAGAGAATCTCGACACCTCGTGCTTATAGGATAAGATCGACACCTCGTGCTTATGGGATAAGATCGCCACCCCGTGCTTATATAATAAGATCGATTTCCTAAGATCGACACCTCATGCTTATAGGATAGGACCGACACCTCGTGCTTATAGGATAGGACCGACACCTCGTGCTTATAGGATAGGACCGACACCTCGTGCTTGTAGCTATGCTTTGTCGTACTTCCTCTTATAATTCCCTCATTTTAGAACTTTGGCCCCTAAAATAATTATCACTTACAGAAAAACCCTTGAAATTATACTATTGACAAAATTGGGTTATTACAAACTCTCCCCTTAACAGAATTTCGTCTCAGAATTCGTTCAAGCAACAACGAAGGGCAATTAATCACCAAAATCAATTTCAAATTCTTATAACACATCATTGCTTTTAGGGAACCCCCAAATGACCTTTACATAACCAACCTCACATATTAAACCATCTTTCAAACTATAACATGAATACCAACAAAATACCACGCTTTTGTTGCGTAACTCTGCTTAAACTCATGGAACACATGATAAATATCATACCGATTAATTCTTTCAAAGATTAACGTTGGATAACGTACTACTACAATTATCAATCATCATAACAATAAATTCAAGCATGCTCACGTATTAATATATTCATCATCACATGGGCCCTATGAAAATTTGAATATATCATACACAAGAATCCTCTTCATTGTTACCATAATTCTCAACAAATGTATTATTGTGGGTCCAAACACTCTCACCACCTACGGATCTACCCAAGATAAGAGGCTACACATTGGGTGTTCATAACTTAAGTCTAGGCATACTAAGGTCGACACCTAGTTCACTTAAATTAAAGCTCTGATACCAACTTATAACACCCCAAAAATTGGGATAGACAAAAACTTACAAAAATGGAAATGTGGAATATAAAATGTCATAGCATGAGCCTCCTAAAAAAGGGAATTAGTAAACACCTGTTTAATTACAGTTTGTAATACTATGGAAACAAAACGACAACCATCTAATCTAATTCCTAAACGGAAATAAGATTACAAAAGGGGTGTCGTCTCTATATCAAGAGTGGTCTTCCAAAGATGGTGTCTCAAAACATATTTTCCCTAAGCTCACCCTAGACAAGGCTAAACCTTCTTAATCCCATTGTCGTTAGAACCTGAGATACAAGTCGACACTAAACAAGTGTTAGGCCAAAAATCCTAGTGAGTTTGAATAAATAGCAACATGCAATATTAATGCAATAATGACAATAATATCAATTTGTGCAACAATAAATGGAATCAATGGGGGAGACCTATAGCACCAACCAAGTTCCACCCAAAGAGTCGAGATACCTTAGTGTCAACTTTTATGAGGGACACCAAAAAGGCTCGGCACATACGAGGGGTACAACTAAGGCATTGCCCCAAATGGCGGAGGTCTAGGTGCATACCCATACGGTGGCACCCAAGACTATGTCCTCCTAGTGTCTACTTGACTTGGTTCATCCAATATAATCAATTTGGCCACGAGTCCTTTAACCCATGTAAATATGTGTACAATGCCATCATAGGCAATTTATTGTTTAATTACCACCCACATTACGATGAGATTTCTTATATTCCTCCAACATGCTCCATTTAGAAATGTATATAACCACATGAATACACTCTCCAAGTCATAAGTCTATAATTCATGTTTTTAGGGGTTCATCGCCGAAATATAAATGCATAATGACTAATTTTGCATATAAGGAAGTAAATCCCCAAGTTAGGTCAAAACCCCAAATTTAGGTGCATGAAAGGGTCATACAATAACATTTAATGCCCACCAAACGTATATAATTATCAAATAGTCAAAACCATAGTTCACATCCAAATATCCCAAAGGTTCATAGAAATGGGGAAGTGGATATTTACCTTCAAGGCTATATTTCACCAAAAATGCAAAGATATGATGGAAGAACACATTTTGACAAGTATCTAGTTTTTACAAAAGGTTTAGGAAACTCACAATCTAGGTTTTTCACCAAAAACCTAGAAAAGTAGAAAATCCTAGGAAATTTGGATGGTGTGGGGTTGATGCTTGAATCTTGGTGTAGCCTTCCAAATAAGTGATCTCCAAGGTTGATTTGATGAACAATAAATGGTACCTAACAACGGTTGATTACTCCTAGATTTTCCTTGATCTCTTATGTAACTCCCCCAAATTTGGTAAGAGCAACTAATAAAATTTTCGATATTTCATCAAATAAAGACAACACATCTTCCTACAAATCAAAACTCAATATGCCTCAAATATAAATTTCGATAAATAACCTCAACAATTACAAACTCCAATAGTTTACAAGGACTAGACTGAAGTCGGGTGTTACTTAGCCCAAATACAAGTTGCTCTCCCTAACCTAATGCGGAAGACTTCATCAAGCTATTAATTCCTCGAGCACACAACTAGTACTTCTCTTTTCACTGTGTTACTATAACTATTCCCAACCAGAACCTGTTGCACATGCCGACAAATAAAAAGGTTAGGCTAACGCCTAGTGAGCTCATGAGTTTTACCTGAATAAATATTTCTTTAAACGGAATGAACTTCACTTAAAATCATATTCTTTCAAATGATTTACTTTATACTTGGGGACGACTCTTTTCCAATATCATGCATTTCAAAGATGAACATCTCATTACAAAACATTCTTTATAAAATGATGTAACCCAAAACTTACTCAAAACAAGAGTACAATCGACTTCCAATTTATGAAAACATGAATAACATTTCATATCCCGAAACACCCCAAAACACGGGTGGGGCACAATACTCCACTCATAAAATTATGGACAATAATCCACACATAAAAGACATCACCAAAGACATAAGCCCTAGACCGAAAACAACACCTTTCAGTGATGGGGGAGACCCGATTCCATATAATGTGACGGACACAAAGTAAGCCACACATTATGTTATTAACACTATTTACATGGTAATATCGATATTAGGTATCGAGCTCGGCATATTTCAACGTACACTCATAGATACTTGCACGGAGGACTTACACCATACCACTAATGCCTAACCGTGTCGCAATGGGGAAAACTAGCGTTCCACCATCGGACAAAATAATTAAAGTATCAAGCTCGACATCTTTCAGCGTACACCCATAGATACTTGCATTAAGGACTTACACCACATACGATGTCTAACGTGTTGCAATGTGGAAAACGAGTCGTTCCATCATCGGACAAAGTAATTAAAGTGCTCATGGATCCATAGCAGACAGGGCCGAAACATTACATGACCCCAATTGAATGACACACACACTCAAAATATGTAAATCACAGGATCAAACAACCAAAGGACTCATTGTCAAAAGCAATAAAATGCAATAAAACGCACTCGACCAATGTTTATGCAAACACGTGCTCTAAAGTACACGACCAAACTCTAACACAACTTAGAATAAGAAAGATCATTTTCCAATCAAGGTTATACCATAGACACGTGCTCCAATGCTCGAAATTTACTCATTAAAATACTTAAAATATATCTTTCCCCAAAACAAAAGATTTGAAATTTCCGAAATGTTCACAAGATCAGGAATGACCAAAACCCAAGGACTCACTCGTTGATGCTTTCAAACCTCTCATAACACATACTATGCATATTTCTAACAAACACTAAAATGCATTTTTACCAAGTAGTCTCCATTTATGCAATAAATTATTAGAACACTTCCATGTATGACTTATTTACCAAAATGTCCAAAAGTCCCAAGTGTGGAGGTTTTACAAGGTTTATAAAGTCAAACACTTCAAACAATTTAGCCCACCAAATAACTCAATGAATGATAATTTCATGTAAACACATAGACACTTTAAAATAGACATTTTGGAATGTACAACGTTTTCACAAATCAACTAGAACTCACCTTGCTAGATTTAGGCTAAATCTAGATTTTTACCCCACTTAGAGTTTCCTTGAAGAAACTTGAATCTTCAAAGCCAAAACTTCCAAAACCTAGATCCACAAGTTTCAACCATAAACATTCATATTCAACCATATAGAATTGTTCCCCAAACATTTTACATGAATATCTCATCTTAACCCAAAACCCTAATTTCCATAGATGAAGAAAATAGAATATTACCTTTGCCATAGTTGAATCCATCAACAATACTTCTCCTAGATCCCCAAAATAAACCACAACTCCCAAATCTTCAAAATGATGAAAAGGGTTGGATGAAACCCTAGAAAGCTTGGTGAAGAAGACAAAGATGAAAGGGTTATAGTGCTAGCTTCCAAAGCTTTCTAGATGATGAAGAATCCTTTGATTTTAGGAGAAAAAACCCCCAAAATAAGTTAGGGTTCGGTTGAGAGGGTGAGGGGTCATTTTGGGAGAGAAAATGGGAAGGGATTTGAGGGTTTTGGTGAAAATGGGGAGGGAGGCCAGTTTTATTCTTATAAATACGAGCACTGGCGCAAATCGACTCGCGCGGAGAGTCTCGCGGGCCTCTGGAGTCGCGAGAAAACAGAGCCTCGCGCGATTCCCAGTGCGGTTCAACTCACGCGGAGGGTCGCGCGGGGGCACTGTTGGCGTTTTTTGCCTTCTCTTCGGCCATCAATTTTGTTGGTCCTGAAGGTGCTTAACAAGTTTATAGAGGGGGGGGGGTTGAATACAAACCCTGAATTTCAAAGTTTAATAAATTGTTTATTGATAAATCAAACACAATTTTACATGTCTGTTGCAGAATAAGATTAAGTAGAACCTAATCTAAACAAACTTAAGAAACACTAAGATGGTTACACAAGAAATAGAGAATGAGGATTGGGAGAATATAGAAAACAAGGGTTTCTATGTTGTTAGAAAGATGAAGGCACATATTCAGATGGAGTGTTGATCTTTCTATTTATACCCTATGCATTAAATGCATGGCAGAGTACTTTACACGTGTCCTTCATTGATTGGTTGCATGGGTCTAACTTTAGGAGACATGCTTTCGGCCGTATGATGAATAGTGTAGTTGACAGAGTTGTACGAATGTTGGAAGAGGTATGTTCGTTCTGACACATCGTACTGGGTGTGCATGGGAAAGACAAAAGAGACTTGAGGCATAAGCTAAGTGATCATCGATCGCTGAATATCTCTTCCTTCATAGATACAAACAAGTTCAGCTATCACTGAAGCTTTTCCTCAGGTTTCTTCATGTGTATAGATTCGTCTTTGCTTCACTGATATCCGCATCAGGTCATGAGTAGACTTGTCTTTGTTCAGCAACTTCGTCTTCGATCCAGCTATGAACATCTGTTGTCGCGAAAATTGTCTTCAGGGATTACGTCTAGCTGTTTACATTAGAAAACATCAGCGATACTGAACATACTCAGTATTTGATCGCTGATAGTAAAACACTTTTACATATGAATGTTTACAAGAGAGATCATCAGTGATAGCTGAACAGACTTAGTATGATCGCTGATGATGAAACACTAATACATAATATTAAACGTAATTTTCACTAAGTATAGAAAAGGGTCTTTATCAAATCACTGAGAGAGTATGGATCAACAATCTCCCTCTCTTTGATAATGACAAAGTAACTAAGAAGAAAATTACTTTTGATTCAAAATGAGGAATAATCAGGACTCATAACATACACGTCCCAATTACTATTTTGAGGGATCTTTTATAGTACTGATAGGGTTAAGTACTTCACTGAATTTTCATTAATTCAAAGAAAGAATTACAAGAGTGATGAAAATATAAAGTACAAGTAAAGAAATAACTACTGTAAGTCTAACTAATATATTACAAGAATTAAGAGATTAATCTATCAGCTATCTAGATAAGACTTTAGAACCTTGATCATATAGTCAGCTACTTCTTCTCTTCTTTGATTTCGATCTGTTGATTCTTGGTGAATGATTGTCTTGATCGGTTTAACTGATGGAGAAAAGTCGCACCATAGACACAAAAGATCTTTGAGATGATTCAGAGGATAGATGGGAATCTCAGAGACTCCTTGAAATATGAGTACCCCTTCATCATCTCTGAAGAAGATTCCATGAGGATCATTAAGTACTTGCCCAGGAATATATGGTCCACCAGGAGGCAGGGATAGATCTAGAACTGAGAGATCAGGAGGAGGTCCGAACAATGCTTCCTTTAAAAATTTGATGGAGGTGTCGTTTTTTATTGCGATGACATTTTTAGAGGAGGAAGAAACATGCTTTCTTTTGATTTGCCTTGGCTTAGAAGGAAGAGCAGATGACACTTTTAAGACTGCAGTGACTCTGTTGATGAGGGCGTCTAGGATGCCTTCGACATAGCCTCTGTAGGTTGACTTTGATTTCTTCAACGAATCCTTGAACTCTAGCCATTCCATGTAGCCAAAACTCTCAAGCTTTGAGACGAACATAGCCTTTGATCTTGCATCCTCTCTGGTTATCTCTATGGTTACATAAGTTCGATCCTTCTTCTTTCTTCTAGAGATGACAACGGCTGTTATTTTCAGTGGGTCGGAGCGATAGTCGACTTTTTGCTTACACCATTCGACTGAGTTATCGCTGACCTCTTGTTTTCTTGAGCGCGCCTCTTCAATTTCCTTTAGTAGTGCAGCTTGAACTTCCACTGGATTTTTTTTAATCTTTTATCTTTGACCTGAGAAGATTGAACCTTAAGAGCAAGAGTTGCATCTTGTTGACATTCTGCAATCAACTTCTCAACTCTGATGGATTCTTCTATCTCAGCTTCAGTTAGGAAGTCAATTTCTTTGGACGTAGATTGAAGAGGGGTTTTCAGCCATTGACTCTCCAGATGAGAGATCATATTTGTTCTTTTATTCAGTTCTTCCTCTGACCAATGAGTTGGTCTAGAGGGCCTTCCTGGGTGGATCAGGGCTTCTTCTTCTTCTTCTTCTTCTTCTTCTTCATCAATCTCACTGAATGAGATTGGGATTATTTGGTCTTCAGCTGTAGGAGCTGGGATTATTTGTAGTTCGGATCCCTTAAGCAGGGGAGAGAACTGTCTGGACAAGACGTGAAAAAGGAGTTAGTGTATATTTTAGGAAAAGAAAGATAAAGGCTTAGAAAGAGGCAAGGGTGTGGTAGGTATAGAAAGAGATAGGTACGATGGAAAGGCATACCTAAGAAGGATTCCCCCCCTCAGATTTTGAGAAAATGTTCAGGTTTCCCGTGGCAGCTATACCCTTCTGCTTGCCTTGGGAAGGAGTACCTGAAGTTGTTTGACTTCTCTCCCCTGCTTCTTTTGTGACAACTTCCTTCGAAGTTGTCGCTGAAGTGACGTTAACAACTGAGAACTAGAGAGATTGGTCCTCCTCATCGTCGTCATCGTCATCATTAGCTGGTTGATCCTTCTCTTGATGATGAAGATCAAGATCTTCATCATCTCTTTCGTCCTCCTTCTCTTCTTCTTCTTCATTTAAGATTTGAGCAAGAGCAAGTGAAGAAGAGGGAGGTTCTTGATCAACAACCTTCTCCCCCTCAACATGATAGGGAGGTTCTTCTGCCTGGACCTCAGCAACAACTTCCTCAACATTTTCTTCTTCAAGGACTTTCTCCCCCTCTTTATCATTATCATCATGGGGGAGTTCAATAGTCTAAGGATCAGCTTTAGCGTTGGACAGAGACCGGACTTAGCCTCCAAGCGTTCCAAGCGTCCTTTGATAACAGGGATATCAGAAGTAGCCTGAAGAATGAATTCAACGGCTATATTCAAGGAAGTGCGATCGTTCTCTGTAAAATAAGGTGTAGGCGCTAGAGCTGGTTCATTCAGCTTGGCGAGGACCTTTTGTAGAACGGAGGTGCATGAGTCAATCTTTCTTGACAGGTCTTGAACATTATTGCTGAGGTGCTGAAACGTCCCTGAATGAGTTGGACTTGTTGATAAGTTCCAACAAGGTCTTCCTTAATCTTGACAACGTCTTCCTGAACAACTGTGATAGAAGAATCAACTTTTGAGGAAGAGGCAGCAGTCAAATTTTTCATCTCTTCACCAGCTTGATTCACAACGCTGGTGGATTCGTTTACAGAGGTGGTGAGAGATTCCACCTTGTCAGCAAGGTTGTTGACGTGAGCGTCAACAGTTGCCAAATTAGGACCTGCAAGAAAAGTTAGTGGTTGAGCACAACGTTGCTCAGGCTTATATGGAGAGATGGGAGATGTGTATAGGTTTTTAGGAGTACCTGATAAGTCAAACATGTTGAAGAAGTGCATATCTCCTTCAAAATTTTGAGTATCAGGTCCTATGGGTGCAGTATGAGGTTGCTGCGAGATAGAAGGAGGGTTAGAGACAAAATAAATAAGAGGAGTAATGGGGATAGAAGAAGTTGGAATTGTGGAAATTACCTTAGGTTGTTGTTGTTGTTGAGGAACTGAGGAGATGGGGGTCATCACTTGTGTAGTGTCAGCGATTGTCATTACTGGCACGGTTGTTGTAGTAGCTGCAGAGGATGTGGAGGAGATACCCACGAATGCATCTAAAGTAGTTTGTTGGGAAACTACTTCAGGAATAAAACCCGATGGGGTGGTCTCCTTGGTCTTTCTGTCCTTCTTAGAAGGACCAGAGAGACCATTCAATGGTAGCTTTGAAGAGGTAGTAGCGGTAGGGATAGCAGGAGAAGGAACCTCCTGCGTGGCCGCTGAAGACGAAGAATGTAGAGAGAGGCAAGAGCGAAAGGTTGAAAGACTTACCTCGTTGGCGATCGGCTTGATGTCGAGCGTTCGCTGACCCACCTTTGAAAAAGTACCATCAGAAGAAGCTGGGTACTTTTCAGCGTAGAGGAAGTATAGGTAGGCGCAGATGAAACGCACATACGGGATCTTGGGATCCCTCTCCGTCTTTTCAATCTTTGACTTTAGATCATCAAAGATGGCACCAGTGTAGTCAAAGTGCTTACCAGCGATGACCGAGTATCCCATCTGGAGCTGAACCTTGCTCGTTTGATCCATGGTGCCAATCTTCCCACTCATACTCTGAATTATGTGGGAGAAGATGTAGTTGAGTTGGGAAGGCATGTTCGCCTTTTGAATCTTTGTCAACCGTTTGTTGGGAATCGTGGAACGAGACTTGTTGTCCCAACAATATTCCATGTCATCCAAGAATTGGATGAGCTCAGCGTCAGTGGGGAGTGCGTGAAAACCAACTTTGGTCTTTTTAGGGAAACGCAATGCTTTGCGAAGACCAAAAGCAGTTAGGAGGCTTGAACCCAATCAGTGGTGAAAGAGATGGCAGGGACCACTTCACCCTTTTTGTTGGTGATGGTGGTCTCTTCAGCGGTGAACCAAAACTGTTGCAGAAGTATTTTGGATGGTTTTGGGTCCACAGTGAGAGCGTAAGCAAGGCAAGACTGCTTCAGAAAGGCAGCTGCATCCACCAAATGTGGGTATTTCACAACATCGAAGTCCAACCTGGCAAGATGGTTGCTCTTGGGGACCTCTGATTCAGTGATGGTGAATTTGAGGTTCTTTGAAGCAATGAGTGTTGCTTGGGCCATTTCTGTTAATCTTTGAAGATATGAAGATTGGGATGGTTTTTGTCCGCTTGAATGCCTTGAGAGCTTTTTACTTGCTTGAGAAGTTTTTCAGAAAGCGTAAAAAGATAAGAATGAAAAAGGCATTCTTTTTATATGAGGAGAGAGAGAGAATGAGTGAGGCGGGAAAATAAATGCTCATCATGACATGGACACGTCCTACGAAGTTGATTGGATAGAAGGGAAATGGACGAACGTGTCAGAGAAAAAGGAATATCGTGGATTGTCGGTTCAAATGACGTTATAGGAGAGAGAAAGAAAACGTTTCATTTGTCCTTTTTGAAATTATCTCTGAAAATAATTCAGAGATAGGTTTATTTTGAAAGAATCGCTGATAAAAATTCAGAGATCTGTTTTCT
The DNA here is from genome assembly GCA_954870635.1 of Arctium minus. Taxonomy (NCBI): domain Eukaryota; kingdom Viridiplantae; phylum Streptophyta; class Magnoliopsida; order Asterales; family Asteraceae; genus Arctium; species Arctium minus. The sequence goes on along the minus strand of OX941080.1, from coordinate 131,835,655 downwards.
TTGAAAAGGATCACTGATTAGAAATACCAGTGATAGATTTTGGTTTATCAAAAAGCTTTTAATCATTTGAAGAGAATCAGTGATTAAAGATTTGATTTTGAAAAACGTCTTACTGAATGAGTATTCAGTGATTGAGAGTGTGAGAACATACCTGAGAGTCATAGATATTTGTCCAGAGAGTAAGTGATGAAGGGGAACTCAGTATTACTGACATAATGCATGAAAGATGAAGAGTCACTCTTCAAGATTCAACATTCCAAGCTCACTGATGAGAAAGTTGAATCTTGTCTCATCAAGAGGTTTGGTGAATAAATCAGCGAGCTGATAGTCAGTGGAGATAAAGTGGAGTTCAATATCATCATTCATCACATGATCTCTGATAAAATGATATCTGATCTCTATGTGTTTTGTTTTTGAATGTAGCACTGGATTATTGGCTATAGCGATAGCACTAGTGCTGTCGCAATAGATTGGAATTTTTGATACCTGAAGGTCATAGTCTAATAGTTGATTTCTCATCCATAAGACTTGAGCGCAACAACTTCCAGCGACTACATATTCAGCTTCAGCTGTGGAAGTGGACACTGAATTTTGCTTTTTACTCGTCCAACTTACCAGCTTTCCTCCCAAAAGTTGACATCCACCAGTGGTGCTCTTTCTATCAAGTTTACAACCTGCAAAATCACTATCTGAATATCCAATTAGATCGAACCCTGAGTCTTTGGGATACCAAAGACCGAGGTTAGGAGTTCCTTTCAGAATTCTGAAGATTCGCTTGACAACGATCAGATGGGATTCCTTGAATTCAGACTGATAGCGTGTACATAGACATGTAGAGTACATGATGTTAGGTCGGCTCGTTGTAATATACAGTAGGGAGCCTATCATTCCTCTATAGGTAGTGACATTAACAGGTTTTCAGCTAGATCCTTGTTTAATGTCAGAGGAGTTGCCATAGGAGTTTTCATCGCTGAAGTTTGAGTTAGATCTAACTTCTTCAACATATCTTTAACATACTTACCTTGGTTGATAAAAGTACATTTTTCAGTTTTGCTTAATCTGAAGACCAAGAAAGTAAGTTAGCTCACCCATCATACTCATTTTGTATTTTTTCTTCATTCGTTCAGTGAAACGAGTACACAGATATGGGTTAGTAGAACCAAATATTATGTCATCGACATATATTTGCACAAGAATAATATGACCTTTTATCTTTCTGAAAAACAAGGTATTATCAATTTTACCGCGTTCAAAATTTTCAGAGATAAGAAAAGATGAGAGAGTGTCATACCAAGCACGAGGGGCTTGTTTTAGACCATAGAGAGCCTTATCCAATTTATAAACATAATTTAGATGCTTAGGGTCAGAGAAACCTGGGGGTTGTTCTACATAGACTTTTTCATTCAGCTTTCCATTTAGAAACACTGATTTTACATCCATTTGATATACAATGAAGTCTTTGTAAACTGCATAAGCTAAGAAGAATCAAATTGCTTCGAGCCTAGCCACAGGAGCAAAGGTTTCATTATAGTCTATGCCTTCCTCTTGTCTGTATCCCTGAGCAACAAGTCTAGCCTTGTTGCGGGTTACAGTTCCATGTTCATCTAACTTGTTTCTAAACACCCATTTGGTGCCTATAACAGTTTTATCAAATGGTCTAGGAACGAGATTCCAAACATTGTTTCGAGTAAACTCAGTCAGCTCTTCTTGCATAGCCCTGACCCAGTTTGGATCTCTGAGGGCATCATCAGTCTTCTTTGGCTCTATTAAAGAAATAAAGTTGACAAAGAGACATATATTACTTGAACTTCGTCGAGTCTGAATACCTGCGTCAGGATCACCAAGAATTTAATCTATGGGGTGATCTTTTATCCATCGCTGAGCAGGAGCATGATCGCTCACTTCAGGAGTTGGATCAACAATAGGAATGTTCACTGATGAAGAAGCTTGAGGTTCATCAACAATTAACTGTTGAAAGTCAGACAGTCCATTGTTTTCTATGAGGTTTTCAGACGAGGGAAGATCTGATGGAGGGAGTGTATTTAGGGGCTCAGATGAAACCCCTGAGGTGGATTCAGCGTAAGGTGGGATAATGGTTGGATCATTATCAGCAATTGGATGATTTGTGTGTTGATGGGTTGAGAAGAAAGGTTCTGTTTCTCTGTAATGAGAAAACATCCAGCATTTAGTTCTTCATTTTCAGCGATGGGTTTAGATTTCGCTGAATGGGTTTCGTCAAAGATGACATGAATTGTTTCTTCTACAGTTTGTCTTCTCTTATTGAAAGCTCTGTAGGCTTTGGAGATTGAAGAATATCCAAGAAATATTCCATCATCAGCTTTTGGATCGAACTTTCCAAGTGAATATTTGTTGTTTAGAATGAAGCACTGATACCACTTTTTGGTCCCGAAGGTGCTTAACAAGTTTGTAGAAGGGGGGGGGGGGTTGAATACAAACACTGAATTTTAAAGTTTAACAAATTGTTTATTGATAAATCAAGCACACTTTACAAGTCTGTTGCAGAATAAGATTAAGTAGAACCTAATCTAAACAAACTTAAGAAACACTAAGATGGTTGCACAAGAAATAGAGAATGAGGATTGGGAGAATATAGAAAACAAGGGTTTCTATGTTGTTAGAAAGATGAAGGCACACATTCAGATGGAGTGTTGATCTTTCTATTTATACCCTATGCATTAAATGCATGACAGAGTACTTTACACGTGTCCTTCATTGATTGGTTGCATGGGTCTGACTTTAGGAGACATGCTTTCGGCCGTATGATGAACAGTGTAGTTGACAGAGTTGTTGTACGAATGTTGGCAGAGGTATGTTCGTTCTGACACATCGTACTGGGTGTGCATGGGACAGACAAAAGAGACTTGAGGCATAAGCTAAGTGATCATCGATCGCTGAATATCTCTTCCTTCAGAGATACACAAGTTCACCTATCGCTGAAGCTTTTCCTCAGGTTTCTTCGCGTGTATAGATTCGTCTTTGCTTCACTGATATCCACATCAGGTCATGAGTAGACTTGTCTTTGTTCAACAGCTTTGTCTTCGATTCAGCTATGAACATCTGTTGTCGCGAAACTTGTCTTCAGAGATTACGTCTAACTGTTTACATTAGAAAACATCAGCGATAGTGAACATACTCAATATTTGATCGCTGATAGTAAAACACTTTTATATATGAATGTTTACAAGAGATATCATCAGTGATAGCTGAACAGACTTAGTATGATCGCTGATGATGAAACACTAATACATAATATTAAACGTAATTTTCACTAAGTATAGAAAAGGGTCTTTATCAAATCACTGAGAGAGTATGGATCAACAGATTTCGGGGTGTTACATATTACTTTAAGCTTAGTAATGTATTAAGGGAGAGTGAGTGAATGATTTTGGTATCAACTTAATAGCTTCACTTCATCCTCTATTTATAGGTAAACACAATGCATTAAGTACTTGTTCTTCTTGCTTTCAAGGTTGCACTCTTATGAGAACTCGACGCCTCATGCTTATAGGATAAGAGAATCTCGACACCTCGTGCTTATAGGATAGGATCGACACCTCGTGCTTATAGCTATGCTTTGTCGCGCTTCCTCTTATAGTTCCCTCATTTTACAACTTTGTCCCCTAAAATAATTATCAGTTATTTAACAACCCTTGAACTTATACTATTGACAAAATTAAGTTATTACATTTCCTTATGGTAAAGTCACAACTACCCAAGTCTTGTTAGCTTCCTTGTTTGAGGTTTTACATTCATAGAAACTGGCAATACAAAGTTTCTATATTCCTCCAACAACCGATCATATTCTAGATAATCTTGTAACGCGTAACGAACTTTCTGTTATGAGTAACCATGTTACAGTGATAATCTTGTAAATAAGATGGAGTTTTATGAACTCGAGACGACCTCCAAATGTGATCATGAGTCTGGACATTTAATTATCAACAAGTGTAGGTATTGAATTTTCAACAGTTGCACCATTATAATGTCCATTTGATGAAGGTTCAACTACCACATCATGGGATTACATATCTGGTATGGGGATTTCACTTCGGACATCATGAGAGACAATAAGAATGACAACTTCAGGAAAAGGATCATAAGTATAGTGTGGTGTGACACCCCAAAATGGGGCAAACAAATAAAAATAAAAAGAAAGGAAAAGAAAAGGGGGAAGGAAAAATAAAATAAAATAAAATGGGTTTTACTTTATTGGATCAAAAATGTGAAGAAAAACATGAAAAAGGGCAAATCATGCCACTTAACGAAAGTGAGAAGTGAAGAAATGAGTTTATGATCAATCGGACTAAAAGTGAAAGAAAAAGTCAAGAACAGGTGAAAAGTGTAAATTTGGCCAAACCTCTGAAGCCAGAGGCCGAATGTAGTTTTCTAAAAGATCAGGGGCGATGTCAGACGTCAACAGGTCCAAACCAGAGGGACCTTTTTGTAAATATATCATATTTGAAAATTTTCAGATTTGAAAACGAGGGGACGATTTCTATCTTCCTATTGGCTCAAATTTTCAACTAGTAAGACAAAAAAATGCATATAAACGAGGTAACCAGTTATTAAGCATTTTGGGTTCAAGAAAATCGAGATTTGGTCGAGTTTAGAAGGAAAAATCAGAGGTTGAAGTTCAGTGTCTAAAATCTTGGTTTATCGACGATTGGAGGTAAAATACTCAACCAAATTTCGTATTCTTTATATGCTTAGCTTCATTATTAAGTCCTTTATCGAATCTCAAATTTTGGTTTAGATGGTCCGATTTTGCATTTTTTTTACTGATTTTCTAGTGAGTTTAAAGCCAAAATTTAAATGAGCAAATGGGACTCAATACTTGATGGTTTTCGTTGATTCTTTTCCTATGGTTCAGGAAAATCATTTATAGAGTTTTAGAAAAAGAAATCAACAAAAACGAACCAAAAATGAGGCCAAACGAACTGAAGAAGTCGTTGTCGACGACAACTCTTGCATTGGGTCAACAACGTGGATCCAAGTTGGACCGGTCATGGGTTGGGTCTGGGGCTTTAGGTCCAGATCTGATGGTGGGATTATTTTGTTGGCCCTATTCTTTATGTTGGTCCTGAAAGTGCTTTACAAGTTTGTAGAAGGGGGGGGGGGGGGGTTGAATACAAGCACAAAAAAAATGGTTTAATAAATTGTTTATTGATAAATCAAATCACAATTTACAACTTGTTGCGGAATAAGATTAAGTAAGACCTAATATAAACAAACTTAAGAAACTCACAGATTTTTGCACAAGAACTAGAGAATAAAGGTTGAAGAAATATAGAAAACAAGGGTTTCTATATTATGGTTCAAGAAGATAAGGATGGATGGATTTTTCAGAGAGAGTCTCAACCTTTCTATTTATACCCTATGCATTAAATGCATGACAGGGTACTTTACACATGTCACCCTTTGGTTGGTTGCATGCCTCTGACTTTTGTTGACATGCTTTTGGCCGAATGGTGAACATTGTAGTCTTCAGAGTTGTTGTACGATTTGTCGCAGAGGTATGTCTCTTCTGACATTTGTACTATGTGTGCAAAGGTAAGACAAAATAAACTTGGAGCATAAGCTATGTGATCTTTAGTCGCTGAATATCTCTTCCTTCATTGAGATAAAAGGAAGTTCAGTGATCGCTGAAGATTTTCTTCCGGTTTCTTCGCGTGTTGCTGACTTGTCTTGGTTTCACTGATATCCACATCAGATCATGAGTAGACATGTCGTTTGTTCAGTAGCTTTATCTTAGATTCAGCAGTGAACATCTTTGTCGTGAAACTTGTCTTCAGGGATTATGTCTCTCTGATAGCAGAGAGATCATTAGCAATACTGAACATACTCAGTATTTATTCGATGATGGTGAAACACTAATACATACATATGTTAAACGTAATTTTCACTAAGTATTTCAAAGTGTCGTCATCAAATCATTGAGAGAGTTTGGATCAACAATCTCCCCCTATTTGATGATGACAAAGCAATTATGAAGAATATTACTTTGATTCAAAATATAAGGATATTCAGAACTCGTAACATACATGTCCCAATTACTATTTTTGAGGGATCTTTTACAGTACTGATGGTTTTAAGTACTTCACTGAAATTTTCATTGATTTGTAAGAAGATATTACAAGGAAGAATATGAAAATTACAAGTACAAGTGAAGTCCTATACTACTGTAAGTTTAACTAATAGATTACAAGATACAAAAGGGAATCTATCAGTTATGTTTGCAAGATTTCAATGCTGTGATCATATGATCAGGTACCTCTTCTCCTCTCTGTCTTCAAACATCGGCTTCTTGTCGAATGAGAGTCTTGATGGGGTCCCCTAAGGAAGAGTAGTCACACCATAAGTATAGAAGATCATGTAGATGAATGAGAGGTCAGAGACAAATCTCTGAGACTCTCTGAAATCAAAGATTTTCCTCATCATCTCGAAAGAAAAGTCCATGAGGATTCTTTATCACTTGCCCTGGTAAGATAGGTCCACCTGGGGGTAGTGATAGATTTAGAGCTGAGAGATCTGGAGAAGGCCCAAATAGTGCATCCTTGGAGAATTTGATGGAGGTTTCATTTCTGATAACAACATCATTTTCAGAAGAGGAGGCATGTTTCCATCTGACTGTTCTTGGCTATTGTGGAGGAGATGAGGGCATATTCATTTTAGTAGCGACCCTGTTGATGAGAGCTTCAAGAAGATTTTCAACATGGCCTCTTGATACGAAATGTTTGCACACATCTAAGACATGATAAATTAAATCTCAAAGCAAGTATACAATGGGATCTAATATCGTCTCTCAAGTAATAAAGTGGTAAAATACCGAATATCGTCCCACAGAGATTGTTGTAAAAGAATAATAAAAGTGTAACAAAAGAGATGACTTCAGATGGCGATTTTGAAGACTTTGATTTGGTTGGTTTGGTTAACAGTTGATTAAGATACAGAATAATAAAGGTAGCAAGGGTGTAAGACTTCTAGGTGAGACTCAAACACAAATTCCAGCAGACTATGCTGCAGGTATGCTGCAGCATTAGTCAAGCATAACTAGATCCACCATCTATTTTGAGGGTATTCCTCTCGGACTTCAATCCTCCCACTACTGTTTAGATTCGACTGAACATATCTCTATGCAGTTTCCAACTATTGATAATGTAGAGTAGAGTCCTCAAAATATATGGATTTACAAATCTCTTTGCATAAAGATTACTCTCTCGAGTTAATTCCCATATCATCCAAGTTGGAGTGTTCGAAGGGGTTCATCTCTGAATCCTCTACACTTTAACACTTTAACAAGCGACCAACTCGTCAAGAATAAATCAAGATGAAAAATAGAGGTGATAATTCTCTTTATCAGTCACTCTCTCAAGTCGGCTTCTCATATCATTCAAATTGACGTGCATATTATGGCTTATCTCTAGACCATAGCACTTTCACACTTTTAAAGCGATCAACTTGTCAAGAAGTGTCGTTGGATTTTATAAATTTTGAATGAAATGGTGGAACATTGTTATTGCGAAACAACGTCCACCTTTCTTTGGTTTGAAATCTCACCCATCCATCTCACACCCAAGCTAATGGATTTAGCTACTCATACTAAAATGTAAAGACATAAAGCGATAAATTGCATACATTAAAGACATTAATGTAAATGACGGAAATATAAACTACAAGAAATAAAAGACGGAAATGTAAATTGCAATAATATAAATGACTTGAATGTAAATTGCAAGTGATGTAAAGAACTTAACTAATGAAGATGATTAATAACAAAGCATAAAATTAAAGAACACAAAATGAGAAAACTAAAAGTTACTTGGAATTATAAAATGGAATTGAAAGTCATAAGGTTTAAAGTTCAACCCTTTGATTTCCAACTAGATCAACCTACTCAAAACAACAACCCATGCCTTCCTTAAATACTAATGAAGGAATGGCAAAAGAGTAAATAACAAAGCAAAAGTACCACAATATAATAATGTTTATAGAAGCATGGCTTAATTATAAAATATAAAGAAGATGGAGACTCCCATCCCTAGCAACACAAAAGTCTTCTCCAGCCATAAACAATCCAGCCCATGGTTTTCTTCCCTTTCCTTCTTCACACGCTTTCCCAAAAAATATTGACAGCTGCAGATGCTGTAGGAATGCTGCAGCATTAGATCTGTTTTCATTAAAATCTGCCAAAACACACTAAATTAGCCCTTCAAAGCAATAAAACAGGTCATTCACTAACTCTAGCTCCAAGACACAAGAAAAGTGAAAATAATGAAATAAAATGACTCAAAGAGTGGGATTTGAAGGTAAAATCTAACTTAAAATGAAGAGAACAAGAACATAATGGTACTAAATAATTAGTGCCATCACCTCTGTACATTGATCTTGACTTCTTCAGTGCTTCTCTAAACTCTAATCATTCAGAATAGCCGAAGTGTTCCAGTTTTGATAGAAACATGGCTTTTGAACTTCCATCCTCCCTGAATATCTCCATGGTGACAGAGGATCGGTCCTTCTTTTTCCTCCAGAGATTGTTACAGTAGATATTTTCAGTGGATCAGATCGATGGTCAAGCTTATTTTTGCACCAAGCTAGACTAGCATCGCTGATCTCTTTCTCTTTTCTGTTTTTGTCTTCTATCTTCTTCCGAAGAGCAACTTGTACTTTCACCGGGTTCTTTTTCATCTTATCATTTTTGAACAGGGATGAATGTATCTCAAGAGCTAGTTTAGCATCCCTTTGGCATTCAACTATTAATTTCTCGGCCCTGACAGAATCTTCGATTTCTGCCGATGAAAGAAAGTCAAAATCTTCAGTGGAGGTTTGAGGAGGGATCTTCAATCATAGACTCTCCAGGTTGGAGATCATCTCTGAGCGTCTATGAGCTTCATCCTATGACCTTTGAAGAGGTCGAGTGGGTCTATTTGGATGGTTTATAGATTCATCCTCTTCTTCTTCAACATCATCAGTCTCTCATATAGAGATTGGGATTATTTGATCTTCAGCTAGAGTAGCTGGGATTATTTGCAGATACATTCCCTTAAGTAGGGGAGAGAATTGCCTGAGCAATAAAAGGAGTTAGTGTATGTTTTGGAGGAAGAGAAAGTTAAAGGCTAGAATGACAGGGGTGAATGGTAAGAAAAGAAAGAAAAAGGAACTATAGAGAGACATACCTGAGAAGGTAGCTCCCCCTCAGATGGTGACAAAAGTTTCAGATTTCCTTTAGTAGCAATGCCCTTTTGCTTGCCTTGGGTTGAGGTATATGGAGCTTTGTCATGTTGTCTCCCCCCTGCTTCATTTATTGAAATCCCTTTCATCACTAGGGCTGAAGTAATGTTTGATGTAGAGAACCATAAGGATGGGTCTTCATCTTCATCATCATCATCAGCGTTGACGTCTTCAGAATCTTGATCTTCAAGATCAAGTTATTCTTCGTCTCCATCCTCCTCTACTTCTTCTTCATCGAGCGTTGGAGAAGAGGAAGGAAGTGCTTGCTTTTCAGCAACAACAAACTCTTTAGTTGTCTTCTCCCCCTCAACCTGAGAGAGAGGTTCTTCCACGTTCACTAGTGCGATTTCTGCATTTTCTTCATTAGTATTAATCCCTAATTTCAAGTTCTAAATGTAATTCAATCACAAACAAGATGATAACAAATCAATTACTCAACCTGTTTCAATTGATTCTATCAGATTTCGTATACAAGCTCTCTGTGATACTTTCTCTATCTAGAATCTCAGTTCTGCGTACAATGACTAACTTGCAACTCACTTCTAAACTACACTATTCATATATCTATTAAAAACACATGGACAAAACACTTTAAAAAGAAAAAAAAATTGACTTTGACTTTGACTATTTATTACAAAGAGACTTTGAATTTCTTTGAGCGTTGACTTGAGCTTTGACTTTCATGACTTTCAGTCTTCAGACTTCATGATCTTGTATCCAACAGATATATGTTCTAACAATCTCCCCCTTTGGATTCAAGATCATCTCTAAAAGATTTTGCAATACAATCTCCTCCTTTGATTGATCTCTTTCAACAAGAATTATCTTCAGAAAAATAAACATTTGAGCAATCTCCCCCTTTGTCAGAATATCATCAGATTAAATCTCCCCTTTTACTTAGCAATCTCCCCTTTCTTTGATAAATCTGTCTTCAAAAACCTTTTGTACTCTCCCCAAAGTCTGTCTTCAAAAATATTAACAATCTCTCCAAGGTTGTAAAAACCTCTTTTAGATATCGGAAAGAAATTATCTTCAAATTCAGCTCAGTTTGCTTCAACAAATTGTCTTCAAAGAAAATTCAGCTTGCTTTCGAGAATCTCTGAACATTCACTTTCAAACTTGTACAATCTTCATACAAAATTGCATTCTTTGACTAAATCTTGAATCTCTCCCCATAACTTTTAGAAACTCTTCTTTATCAAACATTTCTTGAATACATCTTCTCTCATATTCATTTCTGACTCAAACATTTCTTGATCACTTCTCCCATCTATAACATTTCTTGAACATCTCCCCCTTTTTGATGATTGGAGCATTGAAACCATCAAAACTTTCACAAGAAATGTCTTTTACAATTCTTATCTGACCACTGATCTTTCACAAAAGCCTCTGACCATTCATCAATCCAAAAGATATTCATCTGAATCTTTGTAAATTCAGACAAATTATGAGTGTAACACCTGGATCAACAAATGAATCAGTTAGAAGTGGTTGTTAGTAACACGAAGTCACTGTGTGTAACGAATACACATTGGAAAGGAGATTTTTGATGTTCACTCCCCCAGGTCTTCCATTCAATCATCGAATAACACAAGTTTATTCTATGAACGTTTCGATAGAAAAACGAATTTCCTGTGTGTACGTGCTTGTGTTTGAAAGAATTAAGCACAAATGATTGCTTTTTCTAGGCTCAAAATTGTGTAAACCATTGAAACAACAACAGTATAACACATACTCTATTGTGCATGATCGAAGTGCGAAGGTGGGGCAGACTTCCTTCTTTTTCAATATCCATATTTTCCAAATGAAAACCAGATAGATTATGTGTTGCATCTCTGAATCCTCTACACTTTAACACTTTAACAAGCGACCAACTCGTCAAGAATAAATCAAGATGAAAAATAGAGGTGATAAATCTCTTTATCAGTCATTCTCTCAAGTCGGCTTCTCATATCATTCAAATTGACGTGCATATTATGGCTTATCTCTAGAACATAGCACTTTCACACTTTTAAAGCGATCAACTCGTCAAGAAGTGTCGTTGGATTTTATAAAATTTGAATGAAATGGTGGAACATTGTTATTGCGAAACAACGTCCACCTTTCTTTGGTTTGAAATCGCACCCATCCATCTCACACCCAAGCTAATGGATTTAGCTACTCATACTAAAATGTAAAGACATAAAGCGATAAATTGCATAAATTAAAGACATTAATGTAAATGACGGAAATATAAACTACAAGAAATAAAAGACGGAAATGTAAATTGCAATAATATAAATGACTTGAATGTAAATTGCAAGTGATGTAAAGAACTTAACTAATGAAGATGATTAATAACAAAGCATAAAATTAAAGAACACAAAATGAGAAAACTAAAAGTTACTTGGAATTATAAAATGGAATTGAAAGTCATAAGGTTTAAAGTTCAACCCTTTGATTTCCAACTAGATCAACCTACTCAAAACAACAACCCACGCCTTCCTTAAATACTAATGAGGGAATGGCAAAAGAGTAAATAACAAAGCAAAAGTACCACAATATAATAATGTTTATAGAAGCATGGCTTAATTATAAAATATAAAGAAGATGGAGACTCCCATCCCTAGCAACACAAAAGTCTTCTCCAGCCATAAACAATCCAGCCCATGGTTTTCTTCCCTTTCCTTCTTCACACGCCTTCCCGAAAAATATTGACAGCTGCAGATGCTATAGGAATGCTGCAGCATTGGATCTGTTTTCATTAAAATCTGCCAAAACACACTAAATTAGCCCTTCAAAGCAATAACACAGGTCATTCACTAACTCCAGCTCCAAGACACAAGAAAAGTGAAAATAATGAAATAAAATGACTCAAAGAGTGGGATTTGAAGGTAAAATCTAACTTAAAATGAAGAGAAAAAGAACATAATGGTACTAAATAATTAGTGTCATCACAACCCCAAACTTGAAATATTGCTTGTCCCCAAGCAATTAAGACATAAAAATATAGTAAAAGAAAAGAAAAAAAAATGACTTAAGCGAAAAACTTTGCAAGATGGAAGCATTAAGTGCATATACGTAGGTGATCAATCCAAGAATACATGGCATAGCCCTTCATAAATCCAAAGTGTCCATGATTTCTATCTACCATGAGTATGAATCATATGCTAGAAAGATTTTCTTTTTGTTATGGTACCCACATCTCACAATTAAGATCAAAAGGACTTTCAAAGAAATGGATCACTCTTTATGGCTTTTTCTTCCTCACTTTGCCTCTTATTTTCACCCTTTGCATCATTTTAAAATTTTCAGATTTGGCACTTTTAGTGCTCTTTTCCTTGATGAATGCAATGCACTTAGCCCCTATGGGACTTTTGTAGTGCCTAAGTCCAAACATGGCATATTTGGAGAGCTATGCTCTTTTTTTCTATGTTTATGCTTTTGCCATGGTGGACTTTCCTAACCCCAAACTTTGAAGTTTACAATGTCCTCATTGTAATGAAATGAAAGTGTATGGTGAATATGGAGTGGGTGCAAGTGGCTAGTGTTTGAGTTATCAAAAGATGGCCTAAATCATATCTTATGTGAGATGTGTACCAAATTGCGTCCCTAGTAAAACAATCCTAGTTCTAGCAAGAACTACAAAGAGAGATATAGACCATAACTGCATGAATTTATTACGGATATGTATGCATGCTCAAATTGATCACCAATGCCCAATTGCAATAAAATAAATCCTAAAGGCAATAAAGACACATCCCAGACTAAAATTAAAAAAGGAACAAAGAAAATGGAGCTAAAGGGTAAGTGAAATCAACCTGTCCTACTCTTTAAGAGTAGGTTGTGCATCTTGCAGTGGAGATGCTGCAGCATCCATCTGGTCTTGGAAAGCCTGCAGCTTAGCTTCTGCCTCCTCCCTCTCCTTTTCCAACCTTGCATTTTTCTTCTTGGCAGACTTGAGTTTTCTGCGCAGCTTTCCCAACTTCTCTACATACTTTTCCTCCATCTCATGTTTCATTTGGTCCATTTCTTCTCTGCTCTTTTCACCCTCAGTGCTCATTCTGTCAGCCAAATCAGTCCTAAGACTGTCTATCCTGCTTATGAACTCATCCCTCTGATTCTGCGTTTGTTCCAATAATTGGCTGTTTTGAGCCATCAAGTCCTGCAGCATGGTTGGAGCATAAGCCTGAGCACCCCCTTGTCTCCTCTCTCTAAGTCTGGACACATCTTTCAGATCAATTTTCCACTTGCCACCAGCTTCCTTCATGATTTCATCATTGTTGTATTGAGGCACCCCTTTCTGGACCAGCATCTGTGTGAGTAAACCAGGGAAGAACATTCCCCCTCTTCTTGCTATAGCACATGATCTAATACTCCTCAAGATCACCTCCCCAAAATTAATGGGAAAACCCTGCAGAAGACAGTGAAGAAGGAACATTTTATCCACAGATACATAGGTCTGGTGGGAAGTGGGTGAAATGGAATGCCTTAAAAAGTTTACCCACACATTTGCATCAGGCTTGAGCTGGTTTGCTCTGAACTGCCTTTGCATGAAATTCTGGTAGTTACTCCATTGTGTGCCAGGCAACCCCAATTCATCAGAAACCTCAATTAAAAATTCAGGAGTGGTGGAATCAAGCATAAGCTCAAACTCAGTGATGGTGGGAGGTGTGAGACCAAGAAATTGGTTTATGGCTCTAGCAGTTAGAAGGAATCTCTTCCCTCTAATGTGTACCAACTGAGCATTAGACGCAACAATCTCGACATAAAACTCTCTTAAGAGAGTGAGATTGTAACAAGCTGGCACCTCACAGAGCTTCTGGATGTGGTGGACCTCTATCACTGATTTAATAAAAGGGAACTCATTTTGACTTTGAATAGGAAAACCCTTATCAACCAAACCCATTTTTTTCTTGAGCTTTCCATACCAATCAAATGCAGACTGACTGCTTAAACCCCCAAATACCTCATCTTCTGGCCTATCAATGAAGTCAAGCACAGGTTGTGCCTTCTTGTTAGCCTTTCTAACCTTCTTAGATTTTCTGCCATGCTGCAGGAATGCTGCAGTAGGCAGTTTCATACCCCCCATGGACATCCTTCTTCTCTTCCTAGAGGACCCTTCCCCACTATTTTTCTTCTTCTTACCAACACTCCTAGCCCTTTTCTTGGGTCTCTCAATCACAGGTGAGTCATCCTCATTAGCTTGTTCAAAAACAACATTGAGGTCAGGGATATCATCCCTCTGGGCTGTGCGAATATCACATGGTTCATCATCTGGATGAACCATTTCCTCATCAAACTCAAAGGGGTCAGATTGTACAGGGGACCCCATGGTGTTTACGACTGAACCAGAGTCTAGAAACTCAGAATGAGTGTCCTCAAGGTGAACATTAGGGCTCAAAGGTACCAAAGCCCATTGATCGATTTGCACACGTTCGGGGGTCAGATAAAGAGGAATACCCCCAATATTTGTGAGTACATCATTATCATTATCACTAGCAGAAGAAAAATACCCTTCTTGAAGTGGGTCAGTAGTAACCGAAATTACCTCATGCTTGGTTGATGCTTCTTCATCTGAGTGATGTTCCTCGTCCTTTTCTTGATCCAATGTTGTTTTTTTGGCGGTCGATTGAGCAGGAATCAGAATGTGAAGCAGAGGGCGATTTGGTGGTGGGTTTTTTATAGGGGTTTTGGTGGTGGTGTCCATCGTATCTACGACATAGGGGGTTGGGTTAGATGATTCGACAGTGATGGAAGGTTAACCCTCAAGAATCGAGGGTTTAGAAGGAGAAATAGGGTTCTCGGATGGTGGTTGCTCGATGGTTTGTAGACGGTTACTTCGGCGAAGGGATGAAGGAAAATCAGCGGGGTCTCGATTAACAGGGATTTTCTTTTGTGCCATGGAATCCTCGGCGTTCACAAAGTCAGTCGTCAGTGAGTGCAATCGGCGGTGGAGTGGATGAGAGGGTTTGTGGGAAGATGTGGCTGCCCGACTCAGAAAAAGTTGGTGCGGAGTTTGATATTCTTTTACTCTGATCTCTCACCCTCTTTCTTTTTAATCATTGAGCTCACTTCTAACCAAACTCTCTTTTTCATTTTACCTCATCACACCCACACTCATCTATAGACTCCTCACTCTTCGATCACTCAAGGATTAACTTCTTGGGTAGGAAACACTGGTTAACGCGAATCCATAGAAGTTCAGTTAAGCTCACACAATGAACCCATGTAGTCCTAAAAGAACATGTTGCTTAAAAATGGTTTAACTTTGCAGTTAAAGCATATATATATATATACAAGTCAGATGTCTGTATGCTCATAAAAATAATCATGAAGATTTGAGCATTTTAAACATTGAAGATATTTCAAACAAGTATATTGAATGAATGAAATGAATACAAGAAACTTGTTTTAAAATTTGACATTGTATGAACAAGATCAAAATCAGAATGATTTATCATGAAAAACTTAGATCAATAAAAATTGGATATTGTCTATACGAATCAAAATATAGACACTCTTGAAAGAACCGTTTTGAAATGAAATCAACGCTCAAACTTTGAATATCAAGAGGGGTGTATCACCATCGAAAAATTTGTTCAATTTGAGACATGGTGATCACATATTCAACAAAAAAGTTAAACCGGTGTGTGTGAATACTTGAAAAAATATAGAAAAGATAAAACACAAGTATTTATCTTTGGAAACACATGGTTTATTAAACATTAAACACATGAAGAATGAAAACATTTAAAAACACACTTCTATATTCATGAAATCTTTTAAGAATCAGAAGTGTTTTGAACACTTAAGAATATGTTTTCATATCTGAAAGTTGTCCTTCTTTCAGACACGTATGAGATTAAGATTAGAAATAAACCTTTTTCTCAGTCTTAAATCTCATTAATTCAGCTCTAAGTCTTATATGATATGATCATGTAAGCTCTCTCTCAATTCTACAAAAATCATAAAGTCTGTCAAAGTACAAATCTTTATTCACAAAAATTTATTGAAAATAAAATGACATAAAGCAATAAAACTTTGAAAGTACGAGTTCTGATAAGATGTAATCAAAAGTCATATTCAGTACTCCTTATCTCTTACTCCCCCTGAAATTATGGATCAGAAAATTTATCAGTGATAAACATATGCAAAACTTATAAACTCCCCCTCAAATATATGTAGATCATCGTTTCTTGTATCATCTCACACTCCCTCTGAGATCATGAACAAACTTAAGTGCAGATATCTTTCAGATTAAAGATAAAGAAATAAAGAAAATAACAATAACAAAACTTTAGTAGGTAATCACATATTAAGTCTTAAGATTTAACATACCAAGTTTTGAAACAAGAAAATTAAATATCTTTTCATCAAGAGGCTTGGTAAATAAATCAGCAAGTTGGTAATCTGTGTTTACAAAATAAAGTTCGATTGTACCTTTTTCCACATTGTCTTTGATAAAATGATATCTTACATCAATGTGTTTGGTCTTAGTATGTTGAACAGGATTCACAGATATGGCAATCACGCTCTTTGAATCATAGTAGATCGGGATCTTGTTGTATTTGAAGCCATAATCTCGGAGTTGTACTCTCATCCACAACACTTGAGAGCAGCAGCTCGCCGCAGCGATGTACTCTGCCTCAGCTGTTGATGTGGATACACAGAGTTGTTTCTTTGAAGCCCAACTCACGAGTTTATCGCCCATAAATTGTATGTGACCCGACGTACTTTTCCTGTCAAGCATACAACTTGGATGGTCTGCATCTGAATATGATGTCAATTCAAAACCTGTATCCTTAGGATACCACAGACCAAGATCTGTAGTGCCCTTCAGATATCTAAAAATACGTTTAACTGCAGACAAATGGGATTCTTTTGGAAAAGCCTGATATTGAGCACATAGACATGTAGATAACATTATATATGGCCTACTATATGTTAAATACATTAAAGAACCAATCATCCCTCGGTAGGTTCTAACATCGACAGCTTTTCCCGAAGGATCAACGCCAATCTTAGTTCCTGGTGCCATCGGGGTTCCAATAGGTGTACAGTTTTCCATTTTAAATTTTCTAAGAATATAGAAAATGTACTTAGCTTGATTGATAAAGATCCTCGTGGAAAATTGTTTGACTTGTAATCCGAGAAAGAAATTCATCTCTCCCATCATACTCATCTGAAATCTTGACACCATGAAGTTAGAAAAATTCTTACAGTATTTTGCATTAGTTGAGCCAAATATGATATCATCCACATATATCTGAATTAAAATGATATCGACCTTTTCCTTTTTGATAAAAAGAGTAGTATCGATTTTACCTTTAGAGAAGCCCGACTTGACTAAAAGTTTGGATAACACTTCATACCAGGCTCGAGGGGCTTGCTTCAGACCATAAAGAGCTTTGTCCAGAATATATACATGATTCGGTTTCTCTGGATTGACAAAGCCTTCAGGCTGAAAGACGTATACTTCATCCTTTAAGATGCCATTGAGAAAGGCAGTCTTCACGTCCATTTAGTAGACGAATAAGTTCTTGTGGGCGGCATATGCAAGAAACATCCGAATAGCTTCGATGCGCGCCACTGGAGCATAAGTCTTGTCATAGTCAATACCTTCCTCTTTCCTATATCCTTTAGCCACTAGTCTTTCTTTGTACCAATAATAGTTTTACCTTCAGGCTTAGGCACTAATCTCTAGACTTTTAACGCTTCAAACTGATTCACCTCTTCTTGCATTGCAGTTACCCAGTCTGAGTTGGCTAGAGCTTCAGATACGCGTGTTGGCTCTACCTTACTCAGGAATGAGTCATGCATACACATATTTAATGTAGAAGACCTAGTTTGCACCGGTTTAGATGGATAGCCTATGATCTGATGTATTGGGTGCTCTTTGGTCCACTTATGTTCATGAGGGAGTGGATTTGATGTAGATTGATCATGATTTTCATCTAAGTATCCACTTTCTTTTTCTTGTTCAGGGAGGGGTTCAGTTAAAATATTTTGTGCAGAAGCATCAGTTGGTACATCATTACCTGGCTGTTGATTAGTCGTTACATTACAACCAACTGAGTCAGCAACTTCTGTCTCGGCAGTTTCATGTACATCTTTAACAGAAGGAGTAGAAGTTTGAATCGGAGTTTCTTGCTGAACCGGGGGAACGAATTCAGTAGACACGTCTGAAGTGATTGGATGATGACTGCTTGACTCTTCAGATCTGTCAATCACAACAGGTTTAGGCAATTTTGACCCAAGAAACTTATCGTAAAAGAATTCAAACAATAAATCTAATTCTGAGAAAAGAACTCATCGTAACAGAATTAGTCGCATTAACCACAGGTTCTGGACTGATTTGTCCAAAAGTGTACTCCAGTAAGTACGGGTTTTGAACTGTTTTGTTCAGAAGCCAACTCTTCATCGAGTGTAACGTTTACGCTTTCAACCATGATCTTTGACTTCTTCAGATATACTCTGTAGGCAACAAACGTTTGAGAGTAGCCGATAAAGATGCCTTCGTCAGCCTTTGAACTGAACTTGTTTAAGTTCTCTTTGTCGTTCAGTATGAAGCACCTGCATCCAAAAATATGGAAATGTTTAATTCTAGGTGTACGATTATTGATTAAAGCGTATGGCGTTTTACCAAACCGACGGTGGATTATGGATTGATTCTGCGTGTAGCAAGCAGTCGATACAGCTTCGGCCCATAGAAAAAGAGGTAGATCCGATTGGCTCAGCATAGTTCGAGCGGCCTCGATTAGCGTTCTGTTATATCTCTCTACGACTCCGTTCTGTTCAAGCGTTCTGGCAGCAGAAAACTGATGTGTTATCCCGACCGATTCGAGATAACCTTCTACAGTTCTGTTCTTGAAATCTGTGTCGTTGTCTGTTCGTAGAAGTTTCACTGTCTTTTGTAGATTCACTTGAGTATTCTTTAGAAATGTGATGATGACTTCGGACATCTCATCCTTTGTTCTAAAAAATTTGACCCAAGTGTACCACGAGTAATCGTCCACAATCACTAGTACATACTTATTGTCGTTTATGCTTTGAGTACGCATAGGACCGCAAAGATCCATATGCAACAATTCAAGTGGAGAACTTGTACTAGGCTCAAGCTTTGGATTATGAGCAACTCTCTTCATCTTGCCCTTCTCACACGCTGCACACAAATGTTCTTTCACATACTTAAGCTCTGGAAGTCCTTTGACTAGTTTTCCCGTGACCAGTTTGTTGATGTAACGAAAAATCAAGTGAGAAAGCCTTCGATGCCATAACCAGCTTTGTTGCAGCGAGGATTTTGACAGTAGACACACCTCATTGTCAGTCGTGACTTTTGACAGATTAATCGTGTAGAGGTTTGACTTTCTCGTGCCGACCAATAATTCTTTACCGTCTTCAGTACGCACATAACACCTCTTGGCCTTGAAATTTACCTCTAGGTCTTTGCACAGAATTGTCCAATCCTAAAGAGATTATGTCCTAAACCTTCAACGTAGCTCACCTTCGTAATCGTTACGTTGTCTTGAATAACGTCACCATAGCCCAAAATTGGTGAAAACTGGCCGTTCTCGAAACGCACGTTCCCACAGTATTTCTCTGTATAATTAGATAAGATATCTTTCTGCCCAGTCATATGCTTGGAGCAACTAGAATACAAGTACCACATATGACGGGTCTGCACAGGAGAAATCAGGGAACAAAAACTTTAGGTACCCATTTGTATCTGGGTCCTTTCAGATTAGCGCAAGATTTTGGCACCAATATAAATTTGGGTCCTCTTTTGTTTTGAAAAACATGAGAAGCTTTAGAATGATAAACATGATAAGAACCAAACCAATCATCAGAATATTGGCGAGAAACAAAATCATTCCGTCTATATTTAGAGGACTTAGTAGCAGACCGAGATAATTGGAGTAATTTCTTTATTGAATATTTCTTGTAAGGAATTACAAGTTTTTGTTTATTCGAAGCAACAGTACCAACTACATCAGAAATACTACCAGTCTTTCTATTACATCTAATCTTAGGACATGATTCTGCTTTCTCATCAATCTTCTGTTTTGGTCGCCACTCAGTTCGCTCTTCAGACCTTTTCTTTTTCAACTCTGAAACAAAAGATTTAGATTTGTTAGGAAAAACAGATTTCTGAGTTTGTCTTTTCTTGAGCTTACCTGTGTTGATCTGTTTCTGTGAGCGTCGTTTCTTTTGCTTTTTACCTTTTTCATAATAGTCAGTACTCACAGAAACTGATTCACCAACCTTGGTTGATGATTCACCTACTTCATACACACTAGGTAAAGCTTCAGATTTAATGATAAAAGCAGAATGATCTGGAAGTGTACCATTGAAGTCAAACATATCAATTTCAATAACACACCCATCATCAGAATTTAAAAAATCATTTGCAGATGGAAATAAGTCATCAAAATCATCTTCCGAAGTTTGAGGTGCCTTAGAAGATTTTGAACACTCTTTGGATGTAGAGTTAAAAACAGTGTTCGTCATAACAGGAGAAAATACAACTTTTTCAATATCAACCAAAATTCTTTCATCAGATAAAGCATTTTCAAGATCTATAATTTTTCTTTCTAAAACAAGTGGAGGAACATAATTTTTTGCTTTAATAGGTTTTGCCTCCAACTCTTGTGTAGAATAACTTGCAAAATAATCATTTGAAAGAAATTTTGGTTGTTTAGAATTATAACTATTATTCAACTTTTGATAGCAGAATGGTAGTTGCATTTTCTTTATATTCTTTCTATTCTCATCTTCTTTGGCCTCAACCTCATCAAGTGATTTGGTAACAAATTTGGGTTTCAAATGAGGATGTTTGGTAGCCGCTTGTAGAAAATCAAAGTTATACAAGGCTGGCTGTTTTCTGATTGCTTTTTTTAGATAATGTGGGTTATCATAACCGATTGCCCACTTCTCTTTAACATTAGATTCCTCATTTGGTGTGTTTAAGAAAATGGTTTGATCTGTTTGTCCTCTAGCATATAATTTGGCTTCCAAACCTTTTACCTTTTTCTCTAAATTCTTGTTTTCAACCTGCAATTTATGAGCTTTTAGAATACATTCTTGTTTTTCAATATCAGACTTTGAAAGTTTAGAAACAAATTCAGAAATCTTATTTTCAAAACAATAGGATCTTTCAAATCTTATTATGAGATTCATGATCTTGTATCCAACAGATATATGTTCTAACAATTAGGATCTTTCTCCCCCTCTTTGTCATCATCAGGGGATAGAAGGGATGTAGCAGCAGTATCAGCAGCAGTGGATTTACGGGCATCATCCTCCAACGCATCCAGATGCGCTTCGATCTCCAGAATGATAGATGTAGCTAATTGAATAAAATCCACAGCTAAGGTCAGGGACATCCGATCATTATCAGTGAAGGAAGGAGTTTTTACCTCTAAGAGTTTTTAGCGAGAGCAGCTGATTGGTGTTGTCAACCTTACCACTAAGAGTTTTTACCTCTCCAGTGACGGTCTTGACATAGTTGGTGAGAGCATCAACGTGACCATTTAAGAATTGTAGCTGAGTAGAATTGGTGGTCACGTCTTCTTTCAGGGAATTTACTTCAGAGTGAAGAGCACTGAGCTGAGATGCTTCAACCTTGGTAGAGATAGTGGTAGAGAGATTTTTCAACTCTTCACCAGAATTGTTGACGGCTGTAGTGTTGGTGTTAATGGAAGTAACAAGAGAGTCCACCTTCTCTACAACTTTATTCGGTGAGGCGTCAACAGTTCTGTAACACCCACAATTTTGTATAAACTTTCTCCTTCCGATTTTATTATGAGTAATTGACTTATCGCATTTTGATGCCTCGTGATTTGGTTTGGGTTGCAAAACTTGGCTAACCTCCCCTCGTCTAAAACGGATCAGTCTGGGCCGAAGGTGTGCCCAAAGGGGCTGGGGCGACATTGCCCCAGCGACTATGCCATAGGGCATAGTCGCGTGTCATTGTCGCAGGGAGAGGGAGAGCTTCTGGACAAATTCAACGTGCTAGGGTTGGCCTGCAACTTTACCCAACGACTATGACCTGGGCATTGTCGCCGGTCATAGTCGTCGTCGGGGGCTGTGAGTATAAAAACTCCACTTGACGGGATTTAATCACTTGGAACTGATTTGGGAGCTGATTTAGAGTCTTCTCTCTGCATTTTGGTAAGCATTTCAACCCTAGTTCATCTCTCTCTCTTCATTGATTACCCCTTGGTGATTGCATTAAAATCTCATAGGTGCTTGATTTAGGGTTGTTGATCATCATTTAAGAAGTATTGAGATTTAAAGACTTCAAGGGTTTCCTCATCTTCCTTTTCTAACACCCTAAACACCTAGGGTTTGTGTACAAACTCTATAAGGTGAGTTTTCTATCTATGCTTTTATATATTTACCAAGTTGATGTGCTATAACTCTCATTTTTGACTCCAAGTTATATATTGGGTTTTGTGGTATTTGATTTAATCATGAGATTTGGGACTACTAGGATTGTTAAAAACATAAAAAGGAAATGAGTTCTAAACTAAGATAATGTTTTCTAATAATTCTATTCGATTGGTGGTCAATCCTCATTCCATGGGGTGTTGATGAATAAAAGGTGTAAATTAGGGTTTGGAGAAAAGTGAATATTTTGTTAGTTGATTTCAACCATGACTTTGGGAAGGCAATATGTGTTGATCCATACTCTCTCAGTGATTTGATAAAGACCCTTTTCTATACTTAGTGAAAATTATGTTTAATATTATGTATTAGTGTTTCATCATCAGCGATCATACTGAGTCTGTTCAGTTATCACTGATGATCTCTCTTGTAAACATTCATATGTATAAGTGTTTCACTATCAGTGGTTAAACATTGAGTATGTTCAGTATCGCTGATAATTTCTAATGTAAACAGTTAGACGTAATCCCTAAAGACAAGTTTCGCGTCAAAAAATGTTCATAGCTGAATCGAAGACGAAGCTGCTGAACAAAGACAAGTCTACTCATGACCTGATGCGGATATCAGTGAAGCAAAGACAAATCTACACACGCGAAGAAACCTGAGGAAAAGCTTCAGCGGTAGCTGAACTTCTTTGTATCTCTGAAAGAAGAGATATTCAGCGATCAATGATCACTTAGCTTATGCCACAAGTCTCTTTTGCCTTTCCCTTGCACACCCAGTACGATGTGTTAGAATGGACATACCTCTGCTACAATTCGTACTACAACTCTGTCAACTACACTGTTCATCATACGGCCGAAAACATGTTTCCTAAAGTCAGACCCATGCAGCCAATCAATGAAGGACACGTGTAAAGTACTATGCCATGCATTTAATGCATAGGGTATAAATAGAAAGATCAACTCTCCATCTGAAGTGAAACCTTCATCTTTCTAAATATACAGAAACCCTTGTTTTCTATATTCTCCCAATCCCCATTCTCTATCTTCTAGTGCAACCATCTTAGTGTTTCTTAAGTTTGTTTAGATTAGGTTTTACTTAATCTTATTCCGCAGCAGACTTGTAAATTGTGTTTGATTTATCAATAAACAATTTATTAAACTTTAAAATTCTGTGTTTGTATTCAACCCCCCCCCCTTTTACAAACTTGTAAAGCACCTTCGGGACCAACAAGTGGTATCAGAGTAGAATGTATAATCTAATAAACAAGATCTTGCTTTATTCTCTTCCTTGCTATTCTAAATATGGCACTTAATGCAAACACAAACTACTATGATAATGGTTCACTCTCTAAACCTCCTCGATTTAGCAGAGATAACTTTGCTCTCAGGAAAAATCGAATGTTGTTATTTCTAGAAGGTGTAGATCCTTCTATACCTGAATACGTAGCAAATGGCCCATATGAACCTTTCACAATCATAGCTGATATTCCAGCTACTACCACCACTCCTGCTGTTCCTGAACGTTATGCTATTAAGGAAATAAGACAGTGGAGTGATGAAGACAAAAAGAAGGTCGGTCTAGATGCAAAGGCAAAAACCATTATCTCTATGGCTCTGCCTGATGAAGCTTTTCATTCCATCATGCATCTTAAAACCGCCAAGGAAATGTGGGACACTATATGTGTTCAATATGAAGGCACCACTGAAGTCCAAGAAACTCGAAAGATTAACTTGGTACGACAGTATGAAAGTTTTATCTCTGGTAAGAACGAATCTCTCTCTGATGTTCACCAGAGGTTTAACTGCTTAATCATTGATCTAAGAACTGCTGGTAGGACCTATTCTAATTCTGAGGTCTTAACTAAATTCTTAGAATGTCTTCCTGAAAGTTGGGACAATTATTCAATGCGTCTCAAGCTAACAAAAGACTTAAATTCTCTCTCCCATAGCACCTTGTATGGAATATTGCTCAACTATGAGCAATCAAATCTCTTGAAGAAGAATCTTGTAAAAGTTTCTAAAGACTCCAAAAGCACTGCTGTTGCTTTAGTCTCCTCAGAGATCATTCCATCTCAGCGATATACTCTCACTATCACTGAGTTAGATTCTAACACTGAGGAATTATCATACACTGATCTTTCAGAGCTTGATTAGTCCTTAGCACTCTTGACAAACTCTTTTAAGAGATTTGCAAGAAAGAGCAATTTCAGAAGAAATAAGCCTCTCTCTCTTACTGACAAGCCAAAATCAACCCCTGTTGATAAGGCTACCGCTACTTGCTATAACTGGGAAAAGATTAGACACTTTGCAAGTGAGTGCAGGTCAAAGAAAGTCTTCAAACCTTCTACCTCCAGAAGATCCAGCGATAGCAAATACCTTAAGCTGAAAGAAAAATATCAAAAGTTGAAAAACTTTAAAAGAAAAGGTAAAGGTCTTATCGCTGAAGAGCATGACTGGGCTGAATCAGAAGAATCAAGTTATGATGAAGAAGAAGTCGCTAATCTCTGCTTTATGGTCGAGATTAAAGAAGAAATGGAAGAATCTCCAGAAACTTCCATGAGCTATATCTCCTCTCAGGTATCAATCTCTACCAATCCCTCTCTATCTGAAGCTGAGAAAAGTCATGTTGTTGATGTTATGACAATCGATCTATACAATGCACTAAATGGCAAAAATCTAGCTGAAAACAATAATATTGATTTAACTGAACAACTAGAAAAATGTCATGAAAAGATCAGAGAACTGACTCTTTTAGAGGAAAGTTTGAAAGATCAAGTCATTGTCAACGAAATCATCAGCATTGAACGCAAACAAGCCATCGCTGCTTTAAAAGCAGAAAAGGCAATTGTTGAAGGATGGTGCAAATCCTCAACAAAGATCACTGAGATTATAAGTGCTCAAATCCCTACCAGTGATAGAACTGGTCTTGGTTTTTGGAAACAACATGGTGAACCTAAATAAGACAGTTCCATGCTTAAGTTTGGAATGTTTGTCTCTTCTATCCCTGACACCTCTTATGCTCAATGCTCTTCTTCTTCTTCTAATCCCATCCCTGAGGAATTATCAAAAGGCTCTAAGCCTGCAGATAAAGGAAAATCCATTTTCCATCCTCAGAAGGCTACCAAGAAAGCAAAACTGAAGGTTCCTTCTAAACCTTTAGTAAATCGATCTTCTAGCTCTGTGACAGAAATCTTTGATATTTGTCCTCGAAAGCTGAAGATTGATCTTAAGCCTAAGAAATCTGAAGAACTGAAAGTTCCTCCCAGATCTTATGCTAAAGGCATTCTTGGAGCTGGCCCTGCTCACCTCAAATTTTCTAAACCTACTACTCATGGTCCTAAAACCACCTTCAAATATAGAAAATGCTATCATTGTGGATTTACTGACCATATTTCTAGTAAATGTCCAACTGCCACAAAAGCTGATAAAACAGCTAAAGTGAAGATGAATGCCTCCGAGGCTGAGAAGGTCACTAAAGTTGAGAAATCGACCAAGGTGAAAAATACCACTAAGGTTAAGAAATTAACCAAAGTGAAGGTTACCACTGAAGCTGAATCTTCATCTGCTGTGAAGATTGTTGAACCTTCCATATCCACTAACCCTACTGGACCCATTGAAAAGTGGGTACCAAACAAAACTTAATCTTCCTTATGTTTGCAGGGATCAAAGGGCATCCGGTATCTTGATAGTGGATGCTCTCATCACATGACAAGACAAAAAGACATGCTCACTGAATACAGAGAAGAGAAAGGTTCCTCAGTGACCTTTGGTGGAAATGGAAAAGGATATACCCGAGGGTTTGGTGTCCTCAGCAATGGGACAACTACCTTCAGAAGAGTCACTTACGTAGATGGACTGAAGTACAATCTTCTAAGCATCAGTCAGCTATGTGACAAAGACTATGAAGTTCGCTTTACTAAGAAAGCATGTTCAGTGGTAAATGAGAATGGAAAACTTGCTCTCAGTGGTTATCGTATAGAAAATGTCTATGTAATAGATATGGACTCTATTACTGTAACAACCTAAAAATTGGGGTCAATTTAAAATTGAAATTTCGGCTATATAACGTCTGTAAATGGTATAAACCAATCTACCCAAAACGGGGAATCCAATAACCTGTAATAAAGAAGACGACCAAACGGACTAAAGTATGTCAACCCAACATGGGGACTATAATACGGTAATTACAACCCATGGCAAAATAAAGAATAAACTCGACAACCTAATAATCTAACTTGGGTGAGCAAGATTAAGATCGGGTGTCGCTATTCTTCCAAAAGCAATAATCTACACTTCAAAAATTTCAGTCACAAGATCATCAAAAAGACCGCTCTCGAACCCAAAGTCGCCCACTCAATCTCGACGTATCCCACCGCTAGAATGACCTGCCACGCATGACAACCAATAACAAGTGTTAAGCTAAATCCTAGTGAGAATAAATAAGCGGAAATTAATTTGAACAATAA
Source organism: Arctium minus (assembly GCA_954870635.1). Lineage (NCBI taxonomy): Eukaryota > Viridiplantae > Streptophyta > Magnoliopsida > Asterales > Asteraceae > Arctium > Arctium minus. Next base: position 131,808,567 of record OX941080.1, on the reverse strand, counting down.
ACCCGTTTGAAGTCATGTAGCCGATCTAGCCGTGAGCTAAATCAAAATAAAGCCAATAAACCATTAGTATCCAATTTATACTGCCAACAGTTCAAAACCACATAGCGAGCTCAACTACTCCAAGTCTTTTGCTCGAAAACATCAAGTCAACCACTCCAGGTCTATTCTTGAGAGTTCCCAAAACCGGGCAACTCGGGCACAATAGGATTACACCTTACTGTCCATGGGACGTTGCCCGACCGTATAGGCCCACACCCTACTTACCATGGAGCCCGATGCCTATCCCGTGCCAAGGGTAACCAAATGTCCGGATAAGACATTATAATACCGTGCCTATGGATCCATTGCACTAAACCAATTACCAAACATGCTATTACAACCATGTATAGTCACACATATAATTCACGGGACCAAATCCCAAAACATAGAAGCTATTAACATGGCTCATCTCACAATGGTTAAGAAAACCTCATAAACACACTCCCATCATTGATAATACAAGAACCTTGTTTCAAAAGTCATTGTGTCTAAAAATTAGTCTAATACACAAAACATTCCCAAAACCCTAGATTTCTCTTTATATGATACCAATACCCCAAATAACCCATTTTAGTTAACAAATGATTGGGTAAACATGAACATCATTACTTTCTTTAACATACCATCCCATAAAACTTCGTTTAGTCAAATAATCGAGATATCTTCAAAACTTCTAGTTAGGTCAAAACCCAACAAGAATTCAATGTGATTAGGATACAAAGGAAAGTTTATAACTACAACAAATCTAACATTTATGAGGGAAAAGTGATTAAGAAAACTCACCTTGTAAGGATTATTCACCACCCTAGGTAATGGATGAACTTAGAGAAAGAGGAGAATCACAAGAAGCTTTAAAACCTTAATCCCTTGAGGTCAAAGTTACCAAAACCTAAATGAAACCATAAATAACCATTTAATGCTCAAGACTAGAAGCAATTAATGAAGAGGGAAGAGAAACCCTACTTTTCACCAAGAAAATCTCCCCAAGCCAGCTCCCAAATCAGATAATGAATTTTAGGTCGTGAAGATGAGTTTTAAAAGGACTGTACCCCGACCGCGACCTTGCCTCGCGATTGTCACACTTGTCACAATCGCTTGTCACAATCGCGCGCTACCCCCAACTTTCGGTACAATTCTCGCGAGAGTGCCTCGCGAGAGTGACTTTTGTCACAATCGCGGGCACTGTCGCCACCCACATCCGAGTCTCGGTACAATCCTCGCGAGAGTGACTCTTGTCACAATCGCAGGCACAATCGCCCCCCAGTACCGAGGCTCAAAATTTTCCAGACTTCGACCCGAAAATCCCACTATCCGAACACTAAGTCTAACGATAACAATAAAACATGCCTAGATCAATACTTAAAGGTAAATTGAAGCTTTAGATGAGATCGTACCAAAATACGAGTGTTACAACTACCACTGAAAACGTATGTTTTCTTTCTAAAGCCTCTAAATTTCAAAACCATGAATTCTCTCTCTTCTAAGGAAATGGTCTCTGGTCTTCCTCATCACTTATATGCTAAGGAATCTCTATGTTCAACATGTGAAAAAGGAAAACAGACAAAGGCTAGTTTCAAATCGAAACAAGTTTCCTTAGTGACAAGTCCTCTTCAACTCTTGCATATGGATTTGTTTGGCCCTGTCAATATCCAATCCATTGCTGGAAAGAAATATACACTAGTCATTGTAGATGAATACTCTCGCTAGACCTGGGTTATTTTTCTTCGCTGCAAAAGTGATACTCCAGAAGAACTGATATCTTTTGTTAGAAAGATAGAAGTGCTGAATAATCTTACTGTTCGCTCAATAAGAAGTGATCATGGAACTGAATTAAAAAATAGTTCCCTGAACAATTTCTTTGAGAACAAGGGAATTTCTCACAACTTTTCGTCAGTAAGAACGCCTCAGCAAAATGGAGTCGTTGAAAGAAGAAACAGAACAATCATTGAAGCTGCTAGATCAATGCTCGGCGATTCTCATCTTCCTATTCAATTTTGGGCTGAAGCTGTGAACACTGCATGCTTTACTCAAAACAGATCGCTGATAGTAAAGCGATTTGGAAAGACAGGTTATGAATCATTTCATGGAAGAAAACCCTCTATCAGTTTTCTTCATAACTTTGGTTGGTAGTACTTCATTCTAAACAACAAAGATTCACTTGGAAAGTTCGATCCAAAAGCTGATGATGGAATATTTCTTGGATATTCTTCCATCTCCAAAGCCTACAGAGTTTTCAACAAGAGAAGACAAACTGTAGAAGAAACAATTCATGTCACCTTTGACGAAACCCGTTCAGCAAACTCTAAACCTATCACTGAAAATGAAGAACTAAATGCTTGGATGTTTTCTCATTACAGAGAAACAGAACCTTTCTTCTCAAATCATCCAGCTGCTGATGATGATCCAAACATCATTCCACCTAACGCTGAATCCACCTCATGGGTTTCAGTTGAGCCTCTAAACGCACTCCCTCCATCAAATCCGTCTTCATCTGAAAATATCTCAGAAAACAAAGGTCGGTCTGACACTCAACAGTTAATTGCTGATGAACCTCAAGATTCTTCATCAGTGAACATTCCTATTGTTGATCCAACTCCTGAAGTGAGCAATCATGCTCCTGCTCAGCGATGGACCAAAGATCACCTCATAGATCAAATTCTTGGTGATCCTGATGCAGGTATTCAAGACTCGACGAAGTTCAGGTAATATCTGTCTCTTTGTCAACTTTATTTCTTTAACAGAACCAAAGAAGACTGATGATGCCCTCAGAGATCCAAACTGGGTCAGCGCTATGCAAGAAGAGCTGACTGAGTTTTCTCAAAACAAAGTTTGGAATCTCGTTCCTAGACCATATGATAAAACTGTTATAGGCACCAAATGGGTGTTTAGAAACAAGTTAGATGAACATGGAACTGTAACCCGTAACAAGGCTAGACTTGTTGCTCAGTAATACAGACAAGAGGAAGGCATGGACTATGATGAAACATTTGCCCCTGTGGCTAGGCTCGAAGCAATTCGACTCTTCTTAGCTTATGCAGTTTACAAAGACTTCATTGTATATCAAATGGATGTAAAACCAGCGTTCCTAAATGGAAAGTTGAATGAATAAGTCTATGTAGAACAACCCCTAGGGTTCTATGACCCTAAGCATCCAAATTATGTTTATAAATTGGATAAGGCTCTCTATGGTCTAAAACAAGCCCCTTGTGCTTGGTATGACACTCTCTCCTCTTTTGTTATCTCTGAAAATTTTGAACGTGGTAAAATTGATAAAACCTTGTTTTTTCAGAAAGATAAAAGGTTACATTATCCTTGTGCAAATATATGTCGATGACATAATATTTGGTTCTACTAACCCATCTTTGTGTACTCGTTTCGCTGAAAGAATGAAGAAAGAATACAAAATGAGTATGATGGGTGAGCTAACTTACTTTCTTGGTCTTCAGATTAAACAAACTGAAAAAGGTACTTTTATCAACCAAGGTAAGTATGTTAAAGATATGCTGAAGAAGTTTGATCTAACTCAAACTTCAACGATGAAAACTCCTATGACACCTCCTCTGACGTTAAACAAGGATCAAACTGGAAAACCTATTAATGTCACTGCCTATAGAGGAATAATAGGCTCCCCGCTGTATCTTACAGCGAGCCAACCTGACATCATGTTCGTTCTTTGGTATCCCAAGGACTCAGGGTTTGATCTAATTGGATATTCAGATAGTGATTTTGCAGGTTGTAAACTCGATAGAAAGAGCACCACTGGTGGATGTCAACTTCTAGGAGGAAAGTTGGTAAGTTGGACAAGTAAAAATCAAAATTCAGTGTCCACTTCAACAACTGAAGCTGAATATGTAGCCGCTGGAAGTTTTTGTGGTCAAGTCTTATGGCTGAGAAATCAACTATTAGACTATGACCTTCAGCTATCAAAAATTCCAATCTATTGCGACAACACTAGTGCTATCGCTATAGCAAACAATCCAATACTACATTCAAAGACAAAACACATAGAGATCAGATATCATTGTATCAGAGATCATGTGATGAATGGTGATATTGAACTCCACTTTATCCCCACTGACTATCATCTCGCTGATCTTTTCACCAAACCTCTTGATGAGAAAAGATTAAACTTTCTCATCAGTGAGCATGGAATGCTGAATCTTAAAGAGTGACTCTTCATCTTTCATGCATTATGTCAGTAATACAGAGTTCCCCTTCATCACTCACTCTCTGAACAAATATCTCTGACTCTTAGGTATGTTCTATCACTCTCAATCACTAAATATTCATTCAGTAAGACGATTTTGAAAATCAAAACTTTAATCATTTTTTTCTTCAAATGATTAAAAGCTTTTTGATAAACAAAATCTATCACTGAATTTTATAATCAATGATCCTTTGAAAAGAAAACCGGTCTCTGAATTTTTATTAGCGATTCTTTCAGAAAGAAAACCTATCTCTGACTTTTCTTCAGAGATAATTTCAAAAAAGACAAATGAAACGTTTTTTTTCTCTCTCCTATGACGTCATTTGAACCGAAAATCCCCGACATGCCTTTTTCTCTGATACGTTCGTCCGTTACCCTTCTATCCAATCAACTTCGTAAGACGTGTCCATGTCATGATGAACATTTGTTTTCCGGCCTCATTTATTCTCTCTCTCTCTCTCTCCTCATATAAAAAGAATGCCTTTTTTCATTCTTATATTTTTACGCTTACTGAAACTTCCCAAGCAAGTAAAAAGCTTCCAAGGCATTCAAACGAACAAGAACTTCAAAATCTTCATCTTCTTCATATCTTCAAGAAACGAACAGGTTTTTGTGCTTCCCACCTTTAATCTATTCTTAAAATCCTCAACATTCTATTGTTATGGACTTTAAAATATTCCTTAAAACTCTAAAATCATTTCAACTCTAAAAACACTTGGTTTTTCGAACATGTTATTTCTTCTTCACAAAGAACACTGTTTTATTCTAAAAACAACTTTGTTTTTCTATGTTTCTTTCTAAATACAGAAACTGGTAAAATTTTCATTGTTTTTAGACTCTAAGCCTTTCCCTCCAATTTACTTCTTTCTATATTCAGAAATGGCCCAAGCAACTCTCATTGCTTCAAAGAACATCAAATTAAACATTACTGACTCAGAGGTCCCAAAGAACAACCATCTTGCCAGGTTGGACTTCGATGCTGAGAAATACCCACATTTGGTGGATGCAGCTGCCTTTCTGAAGCAGTCTTGCCTTGCTTACGCTCTCACTGTGGACCCAAAACCATCCAAAACACTTTTGCAACAATTTTGGTTCACAGCTGATGAGACCACCATCACCAACAAAAAGGGTGAAGTGGTCCCTGCCATTTCCTTCACCACTGAATTGGGTTCAGGCCTCCTAACTGCTTTTTATTCTTCGCAAAGCTTTGCATTTCCCTGACAAGACCAAAGTTGGTTTCGAATCACTCCCTACTGACGCTGAGCTCATCCAATTCTTGGATGACATGGAATATTATTGGGACAACAAACCTCGCTCCACGATCCCCAACAAACGGCTAACCAAAAATTCAGAAGGCAAACATGCCTTCCCAACTCAACTACATCTTCTCCCACATAGTTCAGAGTATGAGTGGGAAGATAGGCTCCCTGGATCAAGCAATCAAGATACAACTCTAGATGAGCTACTCGGTCATAGCTGATAAACACTTTGACCACGCTGGTGCCATCTTTGACGATCTAAAGTCAAAGATTGAGAAGACGGAGAGGGATCCCAAGATCCCATACGTGTGTTTCATCTGCGCGTACCTACACTTCCTCTACGCTGAAAAGTACCCAACTTCTCATGATGGTACTTTTTCAAAGGTGGGTCAGCGAACGCTCGAGATCAAGTAGATCGCCAACGAGGTAAGTCTTTCAACCCTCCACTCTCGTCTATCTCTACATTTTTCGTCTTCAGCGGCCAAGCAGGTGGTTCCTTCTCCTACTATCCCTGCCGCTACTACCGCTTCAAAGCGACCATCGACTGCTCTCTCTGGCCCCTCTAAGAAGGCCAGAAAGACCAAGGAGACCATCCCTTCGGGTTCTGTTCTTGAAGTAGTTTCTCAACAAACTACTTTAGATGCTTTCGTGGGTATCTCCTCTACAACATCTGCAGCTCCTACATCAACCGTGCCAGTTATGACAATCGCTGACACTACACCAGTGACGACCCCCATATCCTCAGTTCCTCTACAACCACAAACTGAGGTAATTTCCACAATTCCAACTTCTTCTATCCCTATTACTCATCCTACTATTTCTTTGGTCTCTAATCCTCCCTCTATCTCGCAGCAACCTCATGCTGTACCCATAGGACCTGATACTCAAAATTTTGAAGGAGATATGCACTTCTTCAACATGTTTGACTTATCAGGTACTCCTAAAAACCTATACACATCTCTCATCTCTCCATATAAGCCTGAGCAACGTTGTGCTCATCCGCTAACTTTACTTACAGGTCCTAATTTGGCAACTGTTGACACTCATGTCAAAAACTTGCGGACAAAGTGGACACTCTCTCCACTTATCTGAACAAAACCACCAGTGATGTTAATCAAGATGGTGAAGAGCTGAAGAGGTTGACCACTGCCTCAACCTCAAAAGTTGAAGCCTCCCAACTAACGACTCTTCAAGCAGAGCTCGTCAAGGTCCAGGAGGACTTGGTGGTAAATCACCAACAAACCCAACTCCTCAGCAATGATGTTCGAGACCTGTCAAGCAAGATTGACTCCTGCACCTCCATCCTACAACAGGTCTTCACCAAGCTGAATGATCCAGCTCTAGCGCCCACACCTTCTTTCACAGAGAATGACCGCACCTCCCTGCAAATAGTTGTTGAATTCATTCATCAGGCTACTTCAGATATTCCTATCATCGAAGGCCGCTTGGAACACTTAGAGGCTGAAGTCCGGTCTCTGGCCACTGCTAAAGCTGCTCCTCAGACTCCTGAACTCCCCTCTGATGATAATGACAAAGAGGGGGAGAAAGTCCTTGAAGAAGAAAACGTTGAGGAAGCTGCAGCTGAGGTCCAGGCGGAAGAACCTCCCTCTCATGTTGAGGGGGAGAAGGTTAATGATCAATCCCCTCCCTCTTCTTCACTTGCTCAGATTCTAAATGAAGAAGAATAATAGGACGAGTACAAGGAAGATCATGAAGATCTTGATCTTCATGATCAAGAGAAGGATCGACCTGCTGATGATGACGATGACGATGATGAGGAGGACCAATCTCTTTGGTTCTCAGCGGTAAACGTCACTTCAGCGATAACTTCGAAGGAAGTTGTCACAAAAGAACCAGGAGGGAGAAGTGAAATAACTTCAGGTACAACTTCCCAAGGCAAGCAGAAGGGTATAGCTGCCAAGGGAAACCTGAACATTGTCTCACAATCTGAGGGGGAGAATCCTTCTCAGGTATGCCTTTCCATCATACCTATCTCTTTCTATACCCATCACACCCTTATCTCTTTCTAAGACTTTATCTTTCGAGACCTGTCAAGCAAGATTGACTCCTGCACTTCCATCCTACAACAGGTCTTCACCAAGCTGAATGATCCAGCTCTAGCGCCCACACCTTCTTTCACAGAGAATGACCGCACCTCCCTGCAAATAGTTGTTGAATTCATTCATCAGGCTACTTCAGATATTCCTATCATTGAAGGCCGCTTGGAACACTTAGAGGCTGAAGTCCGGTCTCTGGACACTGCTAAAGCTGCTCCTCAGACTCCTGAACTCCCCTCTGATGATAATGACAAAGAGGGGGAGAAAGTCCTTGAAGAAGAAAACGTTGAGGAAGCTGCAGCTGAGGTCCAGGCGGAAGAACCTCCCTCTCATGTTGAGGGGGAGAAGGTTAATGATCAAGCCCTTCCCTTTTCTTCACTTGCTAAGATTCTAAATGAAGAAGAATAATAGGACGAGTACAAGGAAGATCATGAAGATCTTGATCTTCATGATCAAGAGAAGGATCGACCTGCTGATGATGACGATGACGATGATGAGGAGGACCAATCTCTTTGGTTCTCAGCGGTAAACGTCACTTCAGCGATAACTTCGAAGGAAGTTGTCACAAAAGAACTAGGAGGGAGAAGTGAAATAACTTCAGGTACTACTTCCCAAGGCAAGCAGAAGGGTATAGCTGCCAAGGGAAACCTGAACATTGTCTCACAATCTGAGGGGGAGAATCCTTCTCAGGTATGCCTTTCCATCATACCTATCTCTTTCTATACCCATCACACCCTTATCTCTTTCTAAGACTTTATCTTTCTTTTTCCTAAAATATACACTAACTTCTTTTTCACTTCTTGTCCAGACAGTTCTCTCTGCTGCTTAAGGGAACCGAACTATAAATAATCCTAGCTTCTACAGCTGAAGAACAAATAATCCCAATCTCATTCAGTGAGGTTGATGAACAAGAAGAAGAAAATGAAGAAGAAGCCCTGCTCCACCCAGGAAGGCCCTTTAGACCAACTAATTGGTCAGAGGAAGAACGAAATAAAAGAACAGAGATGATCTCTCATCTGGAGAGTCAACGGCTGAAAATCCCTCTTCAATCTACGTCCAAAGAAATTGACTTCCTAACTGAAGCTGAGATAGAAGAATCCATCAGAGTTGAGAAGCTGATTGCAGAATGTCAACAAGATGCAACTCTTGCTCTTAAGATTCAATCTTCTCTGGTCAAAGATAAAAGATTAAAGAAAAATCCAGTGGAAGTTCAAGTTGCACTACTAAAGGAAATTGAAGAGGAGCGCTCAAGAGAACAAGAGGTCAGCGATAACTCAGTCGAATGGTGTAAGCAAAAAATCGACTATCACTCCGACCCATTGAAAATAACAACCGTTGTCATTTCTGGAAGAAAGAAGAAGGATCGAACTTCTGTAACCATGGAGATAACCAGAGAGGATGCTAGATCAAAGGCAATGTTCGTCTCAAAGCTCGAGAGTTTTGGCTACATGGAATGGCTAAAGTTCAATGATGTGCTGAAGAAATCAAAGTCAACCTACAGAGGCTATGTCGAAGGCATCCTAGACACCCTCATCAACAGAGTCACTATAGTCTTAAAAGTGCCATCTACTCTTCCTCCTAAGCCAAGGCAAATCAAAAGAAAGCCTGCTTCTTCCTCCTCTGAAAATGTCGCTGCAATCAGAAACGACACCTCCATCAAATTTTCAAAGGAAGCGTTGTTCGGACCTCCTCCTGATCTCTCAGTTCTAGATTTATCCCTGCCTCCTAGTGGACCATTCATTCCAGGAGAAGTGATGGATAATCCTTTTGGAATCTTCTTCAGAGATGATGAAGGGGTACTCAGATTTCAAAGAGTCTCTGAGATTCCCATCTGTCCTCTGAATCATCTCAAAGATCTTTTGTGCCTATGGTGTGACTTCTCTACATCAGCTGAACCGATCAAGACAATCATTTGTCAAGAATCATTAGATCGAAGGCAAAGAGGAGAATAAGTACCTGATTATATGATCGAGGTTCTAAAGTTTTATCTAGATAGCTGATAGATTAGTCTCTTAATTCTTGTAATCTATTAGTTAGACTTACAGTAGTTAGTTCTTCACTTGTACTTTATATTTTCATCTCTCTTGTAATTCTTTCGTTGAATTAATGAAAATTCAGTGAAGTACTTAACCTTATCAGTACTGTAAAAGATCCCTCAAAATAGTAATTGGGACAAATATGTTATGAGTCCTGATTATTCCTCATTTTGACTTAAAAGTAGTTTTCTTCAGTTACTTTGTCATTATCAAATAGGGGGAGATTGTTGATCCATACTCTCTCAGTGATTAGATAAAGACCATTTTCTATACTTAGTGAAAATTACGTTTAATATTATGTATTAGTGTTTCATCATCAACGATCATACTGAGTCTGTTCAGTTATCACTGATGATCTCTCTTGTAAACATTCATATGTATAAGTGTTTCACTATCAGCGGTTAAATACTTAGTATGTTCAGTATCACTGATAATTTCTAATGTAAATAGTTAGACGTAATCCCTAAACACAAGTTTCGCGTCAAAAGATGTTCATAGTTGAATTGAAGACGAAGCTGCTGAACAAAGACAAGTCTACTCATGACCTGATGCGGATATCAGTGAAGCAAAGACAAATCTACACACGCGAAGAAACCTGAGGAAAAGCTTCAGCGATAGCTGAACTTCTTTGCATCTCTGAAGGAAGAGATATTCAGCGATCGATGATCACTTAGCTTATGCCTCAAGTCTCTTTTGTCTTTCCCTTGCATACCAAGTACGATGTGTCAGAACGGACATACCTCTGATGCAATTCGTACAACAACTCTGTCAACTACACTGTTCATCATACGACCGAAAGCATGTTTCCTAAAGTTAGACCCATGCAGCCAATCAATGAAGGACACATGTAAAGTATTATGCCATGCATTTAATGCATAGGGTATAAATAGAAAGATCAACACTCCATCTGAAGTGAAGCCTTTATCTTTCTAAATATATAGAAACCCTTGTTTTCTATATTCTCCCAATCCTCATTCTCTATCTTCTAGTGCAACCATCTTAGTGTTTCTTAAGTTTGTTTAGATTAGGTTATACTTAATCTTATTCTGCAACAGACTTGTAAATTGTGTTTGTTTTATCAATAAACAATTTATTGAACTTTAAAATTATGTGGTTGTATTCAACCCCCCCCCCCCCCCCTTCTACAAACTTGTTAAGCACCTTCAGGACCAACAATATGTAGTGTTATTGTTGGGGACTATATTAATAAAGTTCCCCGATGTTGGAAGCTAAGATTTCACTTTGGTAACCTTGTGTGTATATATATATATATATATATACCTTACTTGCATTTATGATAACTGTTTTGGTATTTGGTCTTAGTGCAATGGATCCATAGGCACGATGTTCCTATGTCACGCTTTAGGACATTTGGTTTACCACTTTAGCACGGAATAGGCATTGGGTTCCATGGTAAGTAAGGTGTGGACCTATACGGTCGGGCAGCGTCCCATGGGCAGTAAGGTGTAATTCCATTGTGCTTGAGTTCCCCTCTTTTGGAGCTCTCAAGAATAGACCTGGAGTGGTTGACTTGATGTTTTCGAGCAATAGACTTGGAGTGGTTGAGCTCGCTATGTGATTAGAGTTATTTGTAACATTATAATGATCACTAACGGTTTATTTGGATTTGTTTTGATTTAGCTCACGACTAGTTCGGCTGTATGACTTCAAATGGGTTTATCATTTAATTATTACTTCCGCTTAATTGTTCTCACTAGGCTTTAGCCTAACGCTTGTTCTTTGATGGTCATGTATGTCAGGTCATTCTAGCGGTGGGGCTCGTCGGGACTGATAGGACGATCTTGCGGTCGAGAGCGGTCTTTTTGAAGATATATGGATCAATACATTGAAGTATAGAGATTACACTTTTGGAAGAATAGCGAGACCCGACCTTAATCTTACTTGTCCAAGTTAGATTAATAGGTTGTCGAATTTTATTCTTTAATTGTTTTGGGTTTTGTAATTTTCATACTTGTTCCCCGTGTTGGGTTGACATACACATGTATTAGTTTTTCATATTCTTCTAATACAGGTTATTTGGTCTCTCTTTAGGGTGGACTGGTTTCTTCCACTTTCAGACGTTCTATAGCCTAATTTTCAAATTTTAAATTTCACCCCAAATTTTAGGATGTTACAAGTTCCCAAACTAGGACTTGAAAAATAAGTTAGTGGTTGAGCAAGGCGATGCTCAGGCTTATTTAGAGGGGTGGGAGAAGTGTGTAGGGTTGAAGAAATACCTAATGTGTCAAACATGTTATAAAATTCCATGTCCCTTTCAAAAGAAGAGGGTGGTAGGGATGTTTAAGGAAAACCTCCAAGCGGGAGGCCACCAGGTCCTAGATTTGCAGCTTGAAGGACAGGATGCTGTAAATGTGGGATGTTAGAGACCAAGGAGATAGAAGAAGAAGAAATAGATGGGATAGAAAGAGGAGCACTGGTGATTATGTGAATTACCTCAGTAGCGGGTGGAGAAACTGAAGTAAATGGGGTGGACACCAGTAGTGAGTCAGTGGTAGAAGCCACTGAAACGGTTGTTACGGGAGCAGGAGTGGAGGAGCGGCCCACGAAATCATCTAAGATGGTCTGTTGAGAGACAACCCCAGTTGGAGATAGCTGAGAGGTTTGCTCCACAGTCGTTCTGGCCTTTTTAGAAATTCCAGAAGGAGATGATGATTTGCGTTTTAAAGAGGTGGTAGTGGTGGGGGTACGTAGTTGATGAAGGAACCATCGACGTAGCCACTGAAGAAGAAGAATTTGGAGAGAGAAGAGAGCATAGGGTGCAAAGACTTACCTCGTTTTCAGCAGTGGGGACGTCGAGAATTCTGGAACCAACTTTGGCAAATTTGTAGTCACTATCCGTAGGGTAGTGGTCCTTTAAGAAGAATTGAAGGATCGCTGAGATGAACCGGACATAGGGAATTTTGATTTCCCTGTCAGGTTTCTCAATCTTGGACAACAAGTCATCAAAGATTATACCAGCATAGTCGACATGTCGGCCAGTAATCACTGAGTAACCCATTTGTAGTTGAATCTTGCTTGCTTGATCGAGCGAACCCTGTTTACCACTCATGCATTGAATTATGTGAGAGAAGACATAGTTTAACTCAAAGGGCATCTTCGCCTTGAGAATCTTTGTAAGTTTATTATCAGGTATAGTGGTGCGAGGTTTGTAGTCCCATTGATATCCCATGTGGTCAAGGAATTGAATGAGTTCCTCATCAGTGGGCAAGGAGTCGAAGCCAGCTTTGGTGTGGGAAGGAAAGCGAAGAGTTGTACGGATGACAAGAGGAGTGATAGCACCAGTTCCATGCTGAGTCTGAAAGTTGATAACAACGATTGGCTTTCCTTGCTTGTTCAGGACTTCACTCTTTTCAGCAGTAAACCAGAACTCTTGAAGAAGAGTCTTGGATGGTATAGGACCTACTTTCAGAGCGTAGCTGAGAGAAGATGCCTTGAGGAAGTCAACAGCATATTGAAGATATGGAGATGGTTTCTTTTTGGGAAGATCCAAAAGTCCCAAATGATTGTTATTAGCAAGTTGTGAAGCTGAAAGTTCAAACTTCACATTTTTGGATTTGATGAGAGTAGCTTGGGAGGCCATTTCTGAAGAATGGTAAGAGAATAATGTAACGAAGATGGTTAGAATTAAAAAATGAGAAGAATTTTACCAGTTTCTTATTGAAGAAATAAACTTGTAAAAGAAGTTTGGTTAAGAAAATCCAGTTTCCTTGTTAAGAAGGGGACATGAACAGTCATTAAAACCATAAGTTTGTTTTAAGAAAATCATTAAAAAATGATTTGATACCAAAAATAGTTTTAATCCAAGATAAAGAGAAGATTTAGGATTAAACAAGGGTTTTTGATAGCAAATAAGTAAAGAATAAAAACCTAGACTACTTGAAGAGTTTGAAGATTCAAGTGTTCTTGAGTTCTTATCTTGAATGCCTAGAGTAATTCTTGCCTTTTGAGTTTTAGAGAGCGTAGAAGGTAAAATTATGAATGAAATTCCTTTTATATGAGGAGAGAAAAAGAATTAAGAGCGGGGAAAAGTGGTCATCATGACACGGGCACGTCCCACGAAGTTGATTGGACAAGAAGTGCAACGGACGAACGTGTCAGAAAAAGGCATGTCATGGATTATCGGTTCGAATGACGTCACAAGAGAGAGAAATTCGTTTCGATTTTTGGAAAGTATCTCTGATAAAAAGTCAGGGATATGGTTTAGTTTTGAAGGATCACTGATGAGAAATGTCAGTGATAAGTGTTGTTTTTCAAAAAAGTTTTTAATCACTTGAAGAAAGTTAGTGATTTAAGTTTTGGTTTTTGAGGAACATCTTATTGAATAGGATTCAGTGAGGAAAGATGTGAAAACATACATGAGGGTCAGAGATATTTAGTCAGAGATGATGAAATGAAATAGAACTTTATGACTGACATAATGCATGAAAGCTGAAGAGTTATTCTTCAAGGTTCAGCATTCCAAGCTCACTAATGAGAAAGTTAAATCTTGTCTCATCAAAAGGTTTGGTGAAAAGATCAACGAGCTGATAGTCAGTAGGAATAAAGTGGAGTTTTATATCACCGTTCATCACATGATCTCTGATAAATTGATATATGATCTTAATGTACTTTGTCCTTGAGTGTAGTACTCGATTGTTTGCTATAGCGATGGCACTAGTGCTGTCACAATAGATTGGAATCTTGGATAGCTGAAGGTCATAGTCTAATAGTTGATTTCTCAACCACAAGACTTGGGCATAACAACATATATTTGTACAAGAATAATATGACCTTTTACCTTTCTGAAGAATAACGTGTTGTCAATTTTGCCACACTCAAATTTTTCAGAGATAAGGAAAGAAGAGAGAGTATCATACCAAGCGCGAGGAGTTTGTTTTAACCCATAGAGAGCCTTATCCAACTTATATACAGAAAGTGGATGCTTAGGGTCAGAGAACCCTGGGGGTTGTTCAACATAGACTTCTTCATTCAGCTTTCCATTAAAAAATGCTGACTTGACGTCCATTTGATAGACTTTGAAGTCTTTGTGAACTGCATATGCTAAGAATAATCGAATTGATTCGAGTCTAGCCACATGGTCAAAGGTTTCATCATAGTCTATGCCTTCCTCTTATCTGTATCCCTGAGCAACTAGCCTAGCTTTGTTGCGGGTTACGGTTCCATTTTCATCTAATTTGTTTCTAAACACCTATTTAGTGCCTATAACAGATTTATCAGATAGTCTGGTAACGAGATTCCAAACTTTGTTTCTTGCAAACTCAGTCAGCTCTCTTCTTGCATAGTGCTGACCTAGTTTGGATCTCTGAGGGCATCATCAGTCTTCTTAGGCTCAATAAGAGAGAGAAAATTAATAAAGAGACAGATATTACCTGAACTTCGTCGAGTCTGAATACCTGCATCAGGATCACTAAGAATTTGATCTATGGGGTGATCTCTGGTCCATCGTTGAGTTGGAGCATAATTACTTAACTCAGGAGTTGGATCATTAGTAGGAATGTTCACTGATGAAGAAGCTTGAGGTTCTTCAACTATCAATTGTTGTGATTCAGATAGAACATTATTCACTGTGAGGTTTTCAGAAGTGGGAGCATCTGATGGAGGGAATGTGTTTAGAGGAACAGCTGAAACCCATGAGGTGGATTCAACATTAGGAGGTATGATGTTTGGATCATCATCAACATTTGGAGAATCTACATGCTGATGTGAGTTGAAGAGAGGTTCAGTTCCCTGTAATGTGAAAACATACAAGCATTCAGTTTATCATTATCAGCGATAGGTTTAGTGTTCGATGATCTGGATTCGTCAAAGGTGACGTGAATTGTTTCTTCTACAGTTTTTCTTCTCTTGTTGAAGATTCTGTAGGCTTTAGAAACTTAGGAATATCCAAGAAAGATTCCATCATCAGTTTTTGGGTCAAACTTTCCAAGTGTATCTTTGTTTGTTTAAGATGAAACACTGACAGCCAAAGATGTGAAAAAAACTGATAAAAGGTTTTCTTCCATGGAAGAGTTCATAAACGGTCATGTTGAATCGTTTTACTATCAGTGACTTATTTTGAGTAAAACAAGTCGTGTTGACAGCTTCTGCCCAAAACTGAGTTGGAAGATGAGAATCATTGAGCATTGATCTAGCAGCTTCAATGATCGTTCTATTTCTTCTTTCAGCGACTCTGTTTTGCTAAGGGGTTCTTACGGAAGAGAAATTGTGTTAAATTCCCTTACTCTCAAAAAAATTGTTCAGGGAACTATTTTTGAATTCAGTTCCATAATCACTTCTTATTGAGTGAACAATTAAGTTGTTCAACACTTCCATCTTTCTAACAAAAGATATAAGTTCTTCTGGAGTATCACTCTTAGAGAGAAGGAAGATTACCCAGGTGTAGCAAGAATATTCATCTACTATGACAAGAGTATATTTCTTTCCAGCTATGGATTGAATATTGACAGGGACAAACAAATACATATGCAAGAGTTGAAGAGGACTTGTCGCTCAAGAAACTTGTTTAGATTTGAAACTAGCTTTAGTCTGCTTTCCCTTTTCACATGTTGAACAAAGGGATTCCTTGGCATATGAATGCTGAGGAAGACCGGAGACTAGTTCTTTTGAGGAGAGAGTATTCAGTGTTTAGAAGTTGAGATGAGAGAGCCTTTTGTGCCACAGCCAGTTGACACCAGAAGAGGCTTTGGATAGAAAACAAATGTTTTCAGTGGATGTAGAGTCCATGTCTATTACATAAACATTTTCCATACGATAACCACTGAGAGAAATCTTTCCTTTTTCGTCCACCAATGAACATGCTTTCTTACAAAAGCGTACCTCATAGTCTTTGTCACATAGCTGACTGATGCTGAGAAGATTGTGCTTCAGTGCATCTACATAAGCGACTCTTCGGAAGGTAGTTTTCCCATTACTGAGTACACCAAACCCTCTAGTATAACCTTTTCCATTTCCACCAAAAGTCACTGAGGGATCTTTCTCTTCTTTGTATTGTGTGAGCAGGTCTTTTCTGCCAGTCATGTGTCGAGAGCATCCACTATCTAGATACCAGATACCCTTCAATCCCTGCAAACATAAGGAATATTAAGTTTTGATTGGTACCCACTTTTCAATGGGTCCAGTAGGGTTAGTGGAGATGGAAGGTTCAACAATCTTCACGGCATCTGAAGATTCAGCGTTAGTGGTAACTTTCACTTTCGTTAATTGTTTAACCTTAGTGGCATTTTTCACCTTGGCAGATTTCCCAGCTTTGGTGACCTTCTTAGCCTTGGAGGCATTTAATCTTCACTTTAGCTGTCTTTTCAGCTCTTGTGGCATTAGGACATTTACTAGCAATATGGTCAGTAAGTCCACAGTGATAGCACTTTCTATAGATGACAGTAGCTTTAAGACCAGAAGCAGTTGTATTAGAAAACTTAAGGTGAGCAGGGCCAACTCCAAGAATGCCCTTAGCATTGGATCTCGGAGGAACTTTCAGTTCTTCTGATTTCTTAGGCTTGATATCAATTTTCAGCTTTGGAGTGGATCTCTGAGTGAAGTCAGTGATTTTTGATCTAGAGTTGGAGGATTGATTTACTGAAGGTTTGGATAAGACCTTCAGCTTTGCTATCTTTTTAGCCTTCTGAGAATGATGGGAAATTGATTTCCCTTTATCAGTGAGCTTGGAGCTCTTAGATAAGTCCTCAGGGATAGGATTAGGGTACGAGGAGCACTGAGTGGAAGAAGTATCAGGGATAGAAGAGACGAACATTACAAATTTAAGCATGGAGTAATCTCTGCTAAGTTCATCCTTTTCACATCGATAACCGAGACTGGTTTTGTCATGTGCAAGAATTTGAGCACTTAAGATTTCAGTGATCTTGGTTGAAGATTTACACCATCCCTCAACAGTTGCCTTTTCAGCTTTTAGAGCAGCGATGGCTTGTTCGCGTTCAATGCTGATAATTTCATTGACCATGACTTGATCTTTTAAACTTTCCTCTAAAAGAGTTAGTTCTTTGATCCTTGAATGGCATTTTTCTAGTTGTTCAGTTAACTCAATATTTTTGTTTTCATCTAAAGTTTTGCCATTCAGTGTATTGTACAAGTCTATTGTTAGCACATCAATCGCACGACTTCTCTCAGCCTCAGAAAGAGAATGATTGGTAGAGATTGATACATGAGAGGAGATGTAACTCATAGAAGTTCAAGTTGGTTCTTCTACTTCTTCTTTAATCTCAGCCATAAGACAGAGATTTATTTGCGACTTCTTCTTCATTAGAACTTGATTCTTCTAATTCAGCCCAATCATGCTCTTCAGCAATAAGACCTTTACCTTTTCGCTTAAAGCCTTTCAGCTTTTGATATTTTTCTTTCAACTTGAGGTATTTGTTATTGCCGGTTTTCCTGGATGTGGAAGGTTTGAAGATTTTCTTTGACCTGCATTCGCTGGCAAAATGTCCAACTTTCTCACAGTTATAGCAAGTAGCAGTAGCCTTATCAACAGGAGTTGATTTTGGCTTGTCAAATAGGTAGAGATGCTTATTTCTTCTAAAATTGCTCTTTCTTTCAAATCTTTTGAAAGAGTTTGTCAATAGTGCTAAGGATTCATCAAACTCTGAAAGGTCAGTGTCTGATAATTCCTCAAAGTCAGAATCTAACTCATTGATGGTGAGAGTAGATCGCTGAGATGGAATGATCTCTGAAGATACTAAAGCAACATGAGTGTTTTTGGAGTCTTTAGAATCTTTTACAATATTTTTCTTCATGAGATTTGATTGCTCATAGTTGAGCAATATTCCATACAAAGTGCTAAGAGAAAGATGATTTAAGTCTTTGGTCAGCTTGAGACACATTGAATAGTTGTCCCAGCTTTCAGGAAGACTTTCCAAGAATTTAGTTAGGACCTCAGAAGTAGAATAGGTCCTACCAACAGTCCTTAGATCAATGATTAGACAGTTAAATCTTTGGTGAACATCAGATAGAGACTCATTCTTACCACAAATAAAACTTTCATATTGTCTTACCAAATTGATCTTTCTGGTTTATTGGATTTCAGTGGTACCTTCATACTGAACACATATAGTGTCCCACATTTCTTTAGCAGTTTTCAGATGCATGATGGAATGGAAGGCTTCATCAGGCAAGGCCATAGAAATAATGGTTTTTTCCTTAGCATCTAATCCTACTTTCTTTTTGTCTTCATCACTCCATTGTCTAATTTCCTTAGGAGCATATCTTTCAGGAATGGCAAGGGTGGTTGCGGTAGCAGGAACTGCGGCTATGATCATAATAGACCATTTTCCACATATTCAGGTATAGTAGGATCTACACCTTCTAGAAATGGCATCATTCAATTTTTCCAGAGAGCAAAGTTCTCTCTGCTAAATCGAGGAGGTTTTGAGAGTGAGCCATTATCATAATAGTAAGAGTTTGTGTTGAGTGCCATTTTGAGAATAGCAAGAAAGAGAATAAAACAAGATCTTGTTTATGAGATTAAACAATCTGCTCTGATACCACTTGTTGGTCCCGAAGGTGCTTAACAAGTTTGTAGAAGGAGGGGGGTTGAATACAAACACAAAAAAATGGTTTAATAAATTGTTTATTGATAAATCAAATCACAATTTATAGTTTGTTGTGGAATAAGTTTAAGTAAGACCTAATCTAAACAAACTTAAGAAACACACAGATTTTTGCACAAGAACAAGAAAATAAAGGTTAAAGAAATATAGAAAACAAGGGTTTCTATATTATGGTTCAAGAAGAGAAGGATAGATGGCTTTTTCAAAGAGAGTCTCAACATTTCTATTTATACCCTATGCATTAAATGCTTGGCAGGGTACTTTACACATGTCACCCTTTGGTTGGTTGCATGCCTCTGACTTTTGTTGACTTGCTTTTGGCCGAATGGTGAACATTGTAGTCTTCAGAGTTGTTGTACGATTTGTCGCAGAGGTATGTCTCTTCTGACATTTATACTATGTGTGCAAAGGTAAGACAAAAGAAACTTGGAGCATAAGTTATGTGATCTTCAGTCGCAGAATATCTCTTCCTTCATTGAGATAAAAGGAAGTTCAGTGATCGCTGAAGCTTTTCATCAGGTTTCTTCGCGTGTTGCTGACTTCTCTTGGTTTCACTGATATCCGCATCAGATCATGAGTAGACATGTCATTTGTTCAGCAGCTTTGTCTTCGATTCAGCAGTGAACATCTTTGTCGCGAAACTTGTCTTCAGGGATTATGTCTCACTCATAGCAGAGAAATCATCAATGATACTGAACATACTCAGTATTTATTCGCTGATGGTGAAACACTAATACATACAGATGTTAAACGTAATTTTCACTAAGTATTTCAAAGGGTCGCCATCAAATGGGATGCATACCTATGTACAAATTTATTTTGAGCATTATATGATTTATATGATGATGTGTACGTATGCATGATGTTTCAGTTTTCATACATGATACAATATATTTTTCATGTATGTTATTTATGATCAGTTGCATGCTATGTGTTTATTTTGTTTTCAAATAACTCTAACATGCTATTTCAGTCGTAAGTTTTATGATCTGTTTTTAACGGGTGGTCATTTGACTAGTAAGTCACGCGACAAGTGGCTTAATCCCGTAATGGGTGTCCAGACAGGTGCAGGTTGGACAACCTAGGGAATGCCAGTGACAAAATGACCCATACCAAATGAGACATTTTATGAGATCTCTTTTCTTTCAGCGTTGCATGTTTTCAGAAATTGCATACTATTTGATACAGAGTTTACAAATTGATATGTATAATGTGAAATTATTTTTATTCACGCAAACCATGAACTCACTGAGCTTTATAAACTGACTATAGTATGCATCTCAGGGACAAAAGGTTTCAGGTTGGACAAAGGAAAATGGCACACATAGAGACTTGCCTAACCCATTTAAGTTCAATATTTATGTTCATGCATCTATCATAGATAAATTTGTAATGCAATCCGCTATGGGACGGATTAGCATTAAGTTAGATATTTATTGTTTTAAAGTCTTCCGTTTTAAATAGTGTAAACGGTTTTAGTTTAGCCGTAATTTTGGAGTATTTTTGGATGAATCGTTTCAGATTACGTAACATTTCTCATGGCAAAATATGGATGTTACAAGTTGGTATCAGAGCAGTAGTTCAAGAGAAATAGGTTATGATCTTTAGCCTAACCTTGAACTGTTATGTGTTAGATTGAGGCCTTGGCTTTAGACACAAATTAATACCATTATCTTATATAGATCAATAAGAGCATAACACATGTTAGATGCAACATAACACAATGTAAGTATAGTATGATAGGACAACAATATGGGCTTAGGTCCATAAGTTAGACATGTTAGTGTTCAGAACTATAAGCGTCAAGGCAAATATGCTTTTAATAGCACCAGGAGTGTTAGTTATAACTTGAGTTGTGTCATATATATATATATATATATATATATCAGTTTGCAGTTGACAATTTCATTTTCAGATAACTTCAGTTATGCGTGTTAAGTTGGGTATGTGTGTTAAGGTGTCATGTATCGGGACATTTGTAATTCAGGCAACGCACTATAAGATGCATAAATGGTACATGTACTGTGAGGGGGCCTCTGTGCACATGTCTATTCAGTTCAACAAAATAACCTGCACATATTGTGGTTAGTGTACATGGATGGTTCAGATAAATAGATGACCCCCACACTACGCTAAGAGATTCAAGATCTCAAAAGTTTCTAGCCTTGTTATTATGTTTAAAAGAAAATTGTCTAGAACTTTTAGACATCAGATTTATTATGTCAGATCAATTTAAATGTTACCACTTTGAAGTGACAGTTAACCATATAATTTTTAGTTTCAAATCATGGGCTTTCAGTAGTGCCATATGGGTTGAGAAACACGACGATAGTGTCATGAACTTAGTGAGTGTAATATGTGGACCATACTTAAAAAAGTTGTTATAATCGTCATTTGTAGTATGCTCAATTATTTGAGAAATAAGGCTAAGCTGCCTAAGCACGTATAACATCAAAAGTTGGTCCCACGACCGTTAAAGAAGATAAGTTGTAAGAAATAGAAAATTTTCTTATGAGCTGTAGATGCAAAGTTTCAGTTTTCTTGGTAATGTGGTTGACAAGAAAGACATCTAAGTAAAAAGGCAACAAACTAAGAGGTTGTGACAGATTTAAAGCAGCCAAGATTAGTAACCAATATATAAGTTTATTTTGGTTACTAGATTATTGTCAGAGATTCATTATGAGTTCTCAAAATTGTAGTTTGTAATGTTAAAATTGGCCCAGAAACACAGTAAGTTGGATTGAGGTTAGAAAGAACAAGTCTTTCAATTATTGAAAGCAGGGATAAAGCTATGTGTAAATTGGATGGTTGCTATAAATACTAGAAAACTTGGTGGTTTTTAGGTATATCTCGAAGTTCAAATTAGACTTAATAATGATGTATCGAGGCAACTTTTTCGCCTATACATCAAGGCCAATTGTAAGAATAGGAAAAAGACTAATCTAGCACATGTTAGAGAGTTAAAAATAGGGTAATTGCACTCATGTTTCATAGAAATTACCAGCATGGGTCAAAGTGAATTATGTACACGCATCATGATAGTTAAAATTCCATGTTTGATTGTAAAAGATAAAGTTTGAGTTAGAGACATTGATTATCATTGAAGAAGTATGATGATGAAATTCATTATCATCCACATAGGCAATGAATGATTAGAGTTGATCAGATTGTGAGTGCAAGGTTATCGGATTGAGTTCGAACGATTAGACTCAAGCAATTCAGTAAGAAACTCTTCGGTAAGATAATGTTAAGAAAAAAAATAATGAGTAGCCACCTGGAGTTTCTATTAATAGACTCAAATGAAATTTGGTGATTTTTGGAACAAAATATGGCTCCATCGTGGAAGATTTAAAAAAGACAATGTTAGAAGAATTATGTAAATCCTTGTGCACACCTGGATAGTGATAAATGTACAAGAATTTGACAAGATGTTTTAGAATGTGTAAAAAAAACGCCAAGACGTCAAATCAATGATAGTGGGGAGAGCTCTAAGTTTCAGTAAGGACTAGTATATGCCTGAGGGCCTATGTACAAAGTCAAATTATTAAGGCAAGTATTGATCCGAGAGCCTTCAAGCGAAACTAGGTAAGTGGTACCACATGTGTTCCCTACCACATAAAGAGATGGTAAAACAAGATAGAGCGTGTATTATAAGTTATGCCACGATACCTCAACAATTTTTAGTATGAATGTTAAGTAAGCATTAATGTCCTACTCAGTTATCGGTATATGCATTGAGTATGCATAAGAGTATCAACAAGAACATTAACATCGTGCATCACTTTCGATAAAGTATTCCTAGTGATGCTTATCTATCTCAAATTTGATGAGTGTTCCCAACAATGTTCATGTTGACGCACGTTATGCTTAAGCAATGCGTTTAGCCATGAGAGGTGTGTTTGCATGGCTCATGTAGTAATACGTAATGTACAAGAAGTTGTCCATCATATGCATTAAAGTGTAGTAGTTAGATATGTCATCATTATGAGTTAAATATCGACGTTTGTAAAAAATAAATACTTAGTACATGGAGAGTTATGCTAATGAGCAACATAAACCTCAAGATTTTAGGGAGAGGATAGAATGATGTTAAAGACATCGCTTTGAAATAACATAGTCATATATGACAATTAAGGTAAATGAAGTCGAAAGTACTTTGGACTGAGAGTTAGTGGCAAGAGGTGATAAAGTAATCTACCAACAGAGTTGGCCAGCAGAGCTACAAAGCAAATTGTTGACATTTTTTCACATGTCGAAATCGGTGAAATGGTTCAATTGTCATAAATTTGGAAGGCATCAAGCTTTAACGACACACTCACTTATATGGAGGAGATTATGGAAGTGTTGGTCAGGAAGACGAAAAGATAAAGGAACTAAAGTACATTTTGGCACTTGTGATGGTGTTAATGAAATTAGAATACTAAGGTTCCGAAATGACATCGTAGCCAAAGATTATAAGGACTAAGAATCATCAACAGCCTAACCAGTATAATTCTGAGGACGGAATTACTTAAAGGAGGAGAGATTTATGACACCAAAAAATGGGGCAAATAAATAAAAATGAAAAGAAAGGAAAAAGAAAAGAAAAGGGGGGAAATGGAAAATAAAATAAAATGGGTTTTATTTTGTTGGATCAAAAATGTGAAGAAAAACGTGAAAAAGGGCTAATCATGCCACTTAACGAAAGTGAGAAGTAAAGAAATGAGTTGATGATCAATCGGACTAAAACTGAAAAAGAAAGTCAAGAAAGGGTGAAAAGTGTAATTTTGGCCAAACTTCTGAAGCCAGGGGGCCGAATGTAGTTTTCTGAAAGATCAGGGGCGATGTTAGACGTCAACAGGTCACTAGAGGGACTTGTTTTGTAAATATATCATATCTGAAAATTTTCAAATTCGAAAACGACGGGACGATTTCTATCTTCCTATTGGCTCAAATTTTCAACTAGTATGACAAAAAAAATGCATATAAACGAGGTAACCAGTTAGAAAGCATTTTTTTGGGAAGGGTGTCCTAGGCTATGCCTAGACTAATCCCTTGGCAAACTATGGTTGTAAGACATCGGCTCTGATTAAACCTCAGTGGCCAGAATTATTGTGTACGCCTGGATTCAAACTCTAGACAGATGGATATTCCACCACATCCCCTAGGACCTTAACCAGTACGCCACAACCATTGTGGTTGGTTAGATAATATGATTAAATTATTAAATTATTTTGTTGGTTTAAAAATATGATTAAAGCGTCGTAAATTAAGTTAAGTATTTATTAGGACGCTTTAATTTGGAGAGATGGATTTATAAGATTATAAAATGGTTATTTTGACGTTTTAGAACGTCATCGAGTTTTAGACTTGGCATTTGACTAAAGTTAGTCAAGGTTGACCGCGTTGACCAATGGTTGACTTTTACCTCGTTTGACCCACAAGTATTTTGATGATGAGATCAATTGGAGATATTTGAGTTATTAAGAGACCCGGTTATGGAGTTTGACTTTAGGTCGAGTCGGGGTGACCATAGTTGACTTTTGTTGACTTTTGGAGAAAATAAGCCATTAATTGGATATGATGGTATGAAATGTGTAGGTTTTCACTCAAAATCTATCAGTATTCGATCTACACACAATCAGGTAAGTCTTCATGAGACTTACAATGGTATGCATACCTATGTACAAATCTATTTTGAGCATTATATTATTTATATGGTGATGAGTACGTATGCATGATGTTTTAGTTTTCATACATGATACAATATAATTTTCATGTATGTTATTTATAATCAGTTGCATACTATGTGTTTATTTTGTTTTCAAATAAATCTAGCATGCTATTTCAGTCGCAAGTTTTATGATCTGTTTTATACG
This sequence comes from Arctium minus, assembly GCA_954870635.1. Taxonomy (NCBI): domain Eukaryota; kingdom Viridiplantae; phylum Streptophyta; class Magnoliopsida; order Asterales; family Asteraceae; genus Arctium; species Arctium minus. The sequence goes on along the minus strand of OX941080.1, from coordinate 131,783,533 downwards.
GGTGAACATTTGACAAATAAGTCACACGACAAGTGGCACGACCCCGTAATGGGTGTCCAGACAGGTGCAGGTCGGACAACCTAGGGAATGCCAGTGACAAAATGACCCATACCAGATGAGACATTTTATGAGATCACTTTTCTTTCAGCGTTGCATGTTTTCAGAAATTCCATACTATTTGGTATAGAGTTTACAAATTGATATGTATAATGTGAAATAATTTTTATTCACACAAACCATAAACTCACTGAGATTTATAAGTTGACTATAATATGCATCTCAGGGAGAAGAGGTTTTAGGTTGGACAAAGGAAAATGGCACACACCTAACCCATTTAAGTTCAATATTTATGTTCAGGCATCTATCATAGATAAATTTGTAACGCAATCCGATATGGAATGGATTAGCATTAAGTTAGATATTTATTGTTTTAAAGACTTTCGTTGTAAATAGTGTAAACGGTTTTAGTTTTGCCGTAATTTTGGAGTATGTTTGGATAAATCGTTTCAGATTATGTAACATTTCTCATGGAAAAATATGGACGTTATAGCATGCATCACCATTATGATATGGGAAGATGTCTTCATGAAACACAATATCTTGAAAACAAAAGAACCTCTTAGATTCTATATCATAAAGTTTGTATGCTTCATACCTGTTGGATAACCAACAAAAATCAAGGTTCTAAATGACGTGAGGCGTGAAGGCGGCGAGGTCAAGTCTCAAGCCTTAGAGGTTACGGTAAGGCCACAACGTTTTTCAAGGCATGCCCTAATGCGGCACATACATCTACACACATACATGTATTTGTCTGTGTTAGGGTTAGTTTTATGTTGAATAGAAGTAGAGGAGTGCAAATTGTAATTTTCTATTTTGGGTATAAATAGTTTAGTTTAACCTAATTTAAGGTTAATGGTCATTCATAAGGTATACACGCATATAAAAAAATCTCTCTATAAACCTTAAACCCTTTATCGATCAATCTAATCATATGACCAGGTTTTGTGATTCAATCCTTATTCTTTACTGTTAATCTCTAATTATTACTGTTTATTGCACTGTTCTGGGATCTACAATTGGTATCAGAGCGAAGAGACAAGATTTTTGATCCAAAAGTCATTTTCTCTTAAGATTGCCTTTTCGGATCAAACAAATTGTCTCACGATCACAAAAGTGCATAAAAGATGAATTCTAGAGACGCTCTAGCCATTGGTTCAGATAATAAACCTCCGGCGCTTTACCGGGGAGAATACCCGCAATGGCACGATTGATTCAAGAACTTCATCGAATCAAAAGACGACTATGTTAAGATACTCAAGTCCCTACAAGATGGACCACAACCCTGGCCGATGAATGATGTGCTTGTAAATGAAAAAGAAGGTCTACCAGCCCGTCTACTCCCAAAAATAGTCGCACAATTTTCTACTGAAGAAAAGAAACGGTATGACGGGGAAAGGCATTTGAAATCCTACATTCTCCAAAGCTTGCCTAATGACATATACACAAGCATCGACAACTACAAGGGTACTGCGAAAGGGATGTGGGACCAGATTGAAAAACTGATGATGGGCAGCCGAATAGGCAATCAGTTGAAGATCACAAGTTGCATTACCCGATATGACAACTTCAAGGCGAGACTCTCACTGAAACGTACGAACGGTTCAACCAACTTCTGAACGAGCTTCATAAAAACAACATCAGGAAGTCTAACACCGAGAACAACATCAAGTTCATGAACAACCTCCAGCCGGAATGGAAGACGTTTGCCTTACATATTCATCACAATCATATCCTGGGAATGTTCCCATTCATGAACTGTTTGAAATGCTTCTACAAGATGAAGATGAAGTTCTTGAACAGATGGGAAGTCAAAAGACAAATGACAAGCCTGTGGCTGATCCCTTAGCACTCGTCTCAGACAAAAGAGATCGATCTTTACCTCTGAAAAGGAACCAGTGAAGAGTGATTCTGAACTAGAAGACACTGACACTGATTCGGATCCATAATATACTCAGATCAAGGAAGTCATGATGTTCCTATCTAAAGCCTTTTAGAAAAATAAGTTCTTCAAGAAGCCATCATCAAACAATCAGAGGTACTCCACTACTCCTCACAAGCGACATGATCACAAGGAGAAGCATGAAGGCAAGAGACTATTTGATGAAGGAAAGATGGTCGAAAAGAAGCATGATGAGAAATCCAAGGACGAGTCGATCAAATGTTACAATTGTGGTCGTTTGGAACACTTTGCCAAAGAATGTCGCAAGCCAGTCGTTCGGAACTCCGAGTACTACAAGGCAAAGATGTTGATTGCCAAACAAAATGAAGCTGGTAAAGCTTTTAAAAAAATGAAGCTGGTAAAGCTCTCTTGGCTGAAGATGACCACTGGCTCAACCTGACTGATGAAGATGAAGATGATGCATAAGCCCACATGTACTTTATGGGTAATCACTCGACACAGTCCGATTCAGACGACGATGATCGCGATTCCACTTGTTAGGTATGTGCTCCTATCCATAAAACCTTGATTAATCAAAAGTAAATCACTGTGAACAAGTTAGATTCTTACAAGCAAGCCATAAAAGAAAAATCTCGTCTTATTTCCACTTTAGAAACATGAGTGTCATCACAGCTTGACACAATTGATAAGCAACGCATAGAAAATGCTGGAAACTTGTGCATAATTTCAAATCTAAAAGAAGAGAGTGAGATGTTTTCAAAAGAATCTAAGGAGTTAAAAACCAAAGTAGATGAACTGACTGACAAGCTTCGCATGTCAGAAAATAAGAGGACTGAGATTGTCAATAAAAGCATCTTTTTCAAAAATGAGAAAAAAAAGTTGACTGATAAGTTAAAGGATCTTGAACTAATGCTTTACAAACGTGGTCAAACTGAACATACAATTCATCTTAACACACTTAAAGAGTTCAATCAAGATATGGGACTCGGATATGATAACCCGCATTACTTGAAAAAAGCCTTGTCCTGGGCGCCCACCTTATATGCTTTTGAACTTTTTGGATTGGACAAGACTTACCTAGAGTACAAAATCAGATGGACCAAACCACTTGATAATGAGGATCCGGAACTGGAAACTTTAAGAAGGAAAAATACAGTTAAGATGCAACTTCCTTTTGTGTATGACTCCCTAAATGCATCATACAACAATGCTAAACCCACTTTTCTGTCAAATGACTACTTTCGAAGCTTTACTCAGGCTGAACTAGATTTAAAATCCGTTGAATGTGAGGAGGAATTGATGGATCACAAGATCTATGTTCCACCTATGATTTTAGAAAAGAAAATTGTTCAGCTAGAAGAGTCATTTGAACAAGAAAGAATTAATTTTCAAAAGGAAAAAACAGGAGTTGTTATCCAAACTTGAGTGCGTCAATTACAATCAAAAGGAATCTGGATCTAGGGAGGAAAAAGAACACTTTCTAACAAAGGTAAACAAGCTCACTTCTCAATTGTCTGCCTTGGCAGCAGATTTGCTGAAAGAGCAACACCACAAAACTGACCTCCAAGCTAAGTTTGACATACTCCAAGGGGAGAAAATTAATCTGTCAGAACATTCTTTTCCACCCTCAGATACCTCTTCCTGTAAAGCTTTTCTGGGTGATTTTTCACCAAATTCTTCTGATAAAGGAAAAGAGCTCAGTTGAAGTGTTTCAAAAAGGATCTCCATTCTGATTTTCAAAATGTTTCCGCAAATGATCTTTTGAAAAGAAAAAATCCATCCAGTTCCCCGTATCCCACAAGTGATAATGTTACATCTAATGAGGTAATGGAATTTTCAACTTTTTTGAATTCCGAGGTGTGTCCCGATAGTCAGTTAAACCAGTTTGATTTTAATCCTATACTTCCAAGTCATGTTGATTTTCTGAATTCCACTTGTGAGCCTTCGGTAAATTTTTACAAGGACGAGTCTTCCACTTCAGCCCCTCAAAACACTTATGTGAACAAAAGTTCTAACTCTAAATCAAAAGGTCATTCACAGAAGAAGAAAAAGACCAAACGCTTAAATAATAGACAATTGTCAAACATCAAATCTTCTGACTGTGAGTTTAACGGTATTTCAGATACTATTGGTCGAAGGAAAGAAGTCAAATACGTGTAGGTAGCTAAGAAGTCTAAGGAGAGCACAATGAAGACAGAATCAGTTAATCCAGTTTTGAATTCTAGGAAAAACAATAACAGTCATAAAGTTTTAAATTCTAATACTTTGGTTGAACGAAATGGATTGTTTCCCTTGAAAGTTTATTCAATTCAGCAATTACTTCAACTGTCTCATATTGTGTTTGTTGTTCCAACTGTGGCTTGAATGATTTTGTTGATCGTAGATATGCATCTAATTGGTTTGGTTCTTATCATGTATCTAATTATCGTTCTCAGTTTGATGCACCATGTCATAGAAATAAACCCAAGTCCAAGTGGGTCTCTAAGACGGGAATTTCACCTAACCCCAAAGGACCCATTTACGAATGGGTACCTAAAAAGACTTAACTTGTTTTGCAGAACGATCATGTGTGGTATTTAGATTCAGGCTGCTCCAAACACATGACCGGAAGAAAGGAGCTTCTCACGAACTTCACCGAGAAATTTTGTGGGAATGTGCACTTTGGGAATGATCACTACTCTCCAATCATGGGATATGGAGACATTTTTCAGGACAACCTTACCATCAAGAAGGTGTCCTTCGTCGAAGGTCTTGGTAACAACTTATTCAACATCGATCAATTATGCAACAAGAATCTGGAGGTCAACTTCAAAGACAAACGGTGCAGCATCTGAACTAAAGATGGAAGAGAATTATTGGCTGGAACGGGTCGCACCAATCTCTACACGATTGACCTCTCATCTCTGAAAGCAGAAAAGGAAGTTTGTTTGATGTCCAAAGCTTCAACCGAACAAAGTTGGTTATGACATCGTAGACTCTCGCACCTGAACTTCAAGAATATCAACAAGTTGGTGCTCGTTGGACATGTGAAAGGCATGCCAGATCTCAAGTTCGAAAATGATCACCTTTGTGCAACATGCGAAATGGGAAAGATGAAGAAGTCTTCACACAAGACTAAGGCTGCTCCTAGTACTTCTCGGTCCCTCGAACTCGTCTACATGGATTTGTGTGGACCAATGCGCGTTTAAAGTATCAATCACAAGAAGTACGTTCTAGTCATGGTTGACGATTTCTCATGATATACGTGGGTCAAATTCCTCCAATCCAAGGATGAGACCCCCGAACTGATAATCTCACTTCTGAAGAGTGTTCAAGTAAATCTCAACCAATCAGTTTAGACCATCAGGACGGATAACGGCACAGAGTTCAAGAATCAGCTGCTTGGCGGCTATCTTGATTGGGTGAGCATCACCCACAACTTCTCAGTTGCTCATACTCCTCAACAAAACGAGGTAGTAGAATGATGCAACCAAAATCTCGTTGAAGCCACACGTACCATGCTATCATAGTCCAAACTCCCACTTTTCTTATGGGCAAAGGAAGTTACAACCGCATGCTACACTCAAAACCGTTCTATCAATAACAAGCGGTTCAACACAACTATGTACCGAACATCAAGTATTTCCATGCATTCGGGTGCACGTGCTTTGTATTAAATGACAAGGATGATCTCGGAAAATTCAGCCCAAAATCGGATGAAAGAGTTTTCATCGGCTATTCATCTCAAGCCCAATGCTACAGAGTCTTCAATAAACGGACGAAGACCGTTGTTGAGAGTGTGAATAGGACTTTTGACGAGACCGCTGATATGGCTTCTGAACATCTCAGTTCAGAACCCACATTAACTGGTGTTCTAGCTTCTGGGAAATTTCGTCCGGGATCAAACTCCAGTGAATCTAAATCTAGCGTCTATGTCAAACATCCATCTTTCAGATTTGGATTTACTTTTTGAGCATTTTTACGATGAATTCTTTACTAACTCTAATTCTAATGATCGCTCATGTAATAGGGTTACAGCTGGTTCTTCGACATCGACTGAAGCAACTTCGTCTGACGCTGCAAATCCACCAGTCACCGAATCAGGGTCACCAAGCTCGAGTGATCCCTCACCTACTTCTGAAGCTACTCCTGAAGCAACGATGACTGAAGCTACTCCTGAAGCTACGCCTTCTAAAGTTACATCTCCAGCAATCCCGGAAACCGTTTCAGAAACTATCACTGCTGAGTCATTATCCACTATTCACGCTTCACAACACGTCCTCTCTAGCGAATCCACTCCTCAAATCCCAAACTCAGCACCAGAGCTTCCACTTCACAGGCCGTCGTCACTCGAAGCAGTTCAAGACCTACCCCCAGGTGGTTATGTGAACCACAACACTTCTCAACAGACATATCAACCTCTCCCACATACCACCAAGTGGACATGAGCTCACCCCCTACATCAAAACATCGGTGACCCCAACACACCTGTTCCGACAAGATCCGCTACCGCAAATGACTGCCTCTTCTCCTCATTCCTTAGCTGCATTGAACCCTCAACCGTCTCCAAAGCGCTAAATGATCCAAACTGGGTGATAGCCATGCAAGAGGAGCTCAATCAATTCGAGATCCTCAAAGTGTGGCGACTTGTTCCCAGGACAAAGAACAAGACCGTGAATGGGACGAAGTGTGTCTTTAAGAATAAGTAGGACGAAGATGGCATTGTGGTACGAAACAAGGCACGTTTAGTAGCCAAAGGATATTGCGAGCATGAAGGAATTGACTATGATGAGACGTTCGCACTGGTTGCCCGCATAGAAGACATCCGAATGTTCCTTGCCTACGCCGCACACAAGAACTTCATAGTGCTTCAAATGGATGTGAAGACTGTGTTTCTCAACGACGTTCTCAAGGAAGAAGTGTATGTGTCACAACCCGAAGGCTTAGTGAGTTCTGACAAACCACATCACGTCTATATTTTTGACAAGGCCTTGTATGGTCTTAAGCAAGCACCACGAGCCTGGTATGATGCAATATCCTCATTTTTAATTAAAGTTGGATTTTCCAAAGGTAAGATCGATACTACTCTGTTTATTAAAAAGGAAAAACACGATATCATTCTTGTACAAATTTATGTTGGTGATATAATCTTTGGCTTAACAAACCCCAAGTGTCATAACTTTTCAGTCCTAATGGATAAGCATTTTCAAATGAGTATGATGGGTCAGATGAATTTTTTTCTAGGTCTTCAAGTTAAACAAATATCTACAGGAATTTTCATCAATCAATCTAAGTACATCTGGGATATTCTTCGGAAATACTAGATGGAAAACTCTGCACCCAACCACAAGGGTTGTGGCGTACTGGTTAAGGCCCTGGGGGTGTGGTGGAATATCCCATTTGCCTAGGATTCGAATCCAGGCGTACACAACAATTGTGGCCACTGAGGTTTAATAAGTGCTGATATCTTATAGTCATAATTTGCCAAGGGATTAGTCTAGGCATAACCTAGGACACCCTTCCCAAAAAAAAAACTTTGCACCCATGAAAACGCCCATGTCTACAGGAACTAAGCTACACTCCGATCCCAACGGAAATGGTGTGGATGCTAAGACCTATAGAGAAAAGATAGGTTCCCTGATGTACTTGACGGCAAGTAGGTCTGACATTATGTTTTTGACATATTTATGTGCAAGATTTCAGTCAAAACCAAAAGAGTCTCATTTAATTGTTGTCAAACGTATATTTCGATATTTAAAAGGTACTGCTGATCTTGGCTTGTGGTACCCAAAAAAGACAGGTTTTGAACTGACGACTTACTAAGACGCAGACCATGCCGAAAACATGCTGGATCAGAAGAGCACGTCGGGACATGTCCAGTTCTTAGGAGATCGACTAGTCAGTTGGGCGTCAAAGAAGCAGAACTCTACTTTGTTAATACAGAACATCAGATAGCAGACCTTTTTACCAAATCCTTGGACAAAAAATGCTTTCAATATCTAGTATCCAAGCTAGGTATGCTTAATCTAAAAGTTTGACATGGTTTACAGACCTATACGAGTTCTATGCAGTAACGAATGACTGTCACTAAATGTCCCAGCGAGTTCTCTCTGGATGTTTAAGTTTACACTCAAGGGCTTTTGCATTTTACTTATTTAGTTCTAGTTAAGTTGCAAACTTCTCTATTAATAAGTTAGATTTCGTTCGTTTTCTTTCGTTTGTTTCTTTTGTTTCATTTCGTTGTGTCATGTTACCGTTCGGTTAGTTAGTGTTCAGTTACTTAACTTTTGTCATTCCTGGTATGGTTCACCACTTGCTCATGTGTTCAGGGGGAGTCTAATTAGAAGGTTTGTTAAATTGAGGGGGATTGAGTGTTTTCCATGTGTGCCAACATTGCATACAAAATTTTCTTTTGTTTATCGCACACATCAGGGGGAGAAACGTTCAAAATGTCCATTATTCGTTCGAGGGGGAGCATACCTTTATCTCAGTAAGAAGATTTGTTAAATTGATAAGTCTCGAGCAGGTAAGTCAATTTTTCTTGTGTTTAAAATGGGAGAAATCTCATGGTAGGAACACGTTTTTATTTCGAGGGGAAGGGTCAATTTTTCTCATGGCAAAAGCTTATTTAAGTTTTTTTTGAGTTTATGTCCTAATTTTATTTATTTGTTAACTCGTTTTTTTTTGAAGTAATTTCCTTTCCTTTTTATTTATTTAATTGAAAATAATAATAATAATTAAGTTTGAATTAATAACCAGGACACCCGGAAACCCGGAAACAGGGACACCCGGGAAACCAGGATGCCCGACTCCTCATCCACCGCTTAGGCGGGTTCCTCATAAATAGAGCCGACCTGGGGTTTTGCTTCAAGCGACCCCGGTTTCCTCCATCACTCAATCGATCGCTCTCTCAAATCTCTCTACCTCAAATCACTCCATCTCTCTCTTTCTCCATCTCTCAATCTCGATCAATCGGGTACGTTTTCTAATCACTTTACAGCTATCTTGCACACACCCACCACCTACGAACTGAAATCGGTCGTTCTAGGGTTTCAGCGCCGCCGACAAGCTTCGCCACCGCCCCAAACTCATCGTCGACCGCCGCCGTCACCGTGACCAGCGGCAGGCTTTGTTTTTCTATCGACCGACATCTAATCGGGTTCTAGGTTCTATGTTCTATGTTATCTGTGGATTCGATTTCCCCAACTCGATTAAGGGTTTAAAGTATTTAGGTTCGTTCGCTATTGTTATTTTTCCGGATTAGAGATTGATTATTTGTGAATCACGATTAGGTTTGTTCATTATTTTCAAAAAATCGATTTAGGGTTAAGTGTTAGATTTCGATCGATTTGTAGTGCTTTCCCGAATTAGGAGTTTGTGTGGATCGACTGGTATACATTTTTCGATAAAGGGGTTTTTGAGAATCGATGAGTTTCGATTTTGGATTAGAATGTTATCGATCTCCCGAGATATACGGTTCCCGGACTACGTCCACCCCAACTCTCGGGCCCCTCCCTCTCCTAGGGCTTTGACAGGCTCCTGGTCCTTCCCGCACCGTCTCCGGTTTCCCGGTACACCACCTACCTGGGACATGTTGACTACCGTCCCTAGCGCCCTGCCCTTGAACTCCCGGAACTTGGTCTTTCCCGGTACGCCAAACCCGACTCCCGGGTATCAGTTTCCTAGGCCGCCCCCGGATCCCGGCGCCTCTCCCGGTCCTTTTCCCGAAACCTGGGTTTGTGAACTCCGGGAATGGTTCCTGAGTTCAGATGTTTAACGGGACTACCCGTTTCCCGGGACCGCCTCTCGGGATCCAAACCGACTCCCGCTTCCATTTCCCGGGGTTGCCACATTCCCGGTTCGTACCACCTGAATTCCGGTTTGCTCGACCTCCACTCCCGGGACTTAACATGTTTTTTGGTTGTTTTTATCTGCCTATATGGTTAATTGCATATTATTACTTGGGGATTTGTCGATGATAAGTTTTTAATTGCTCACTTATTTAATTCATTGATGATAAGGTGTTTTTAACTACTTAAATTTTTCGGGATTTGTGACTGCCAAGTTTTCACGTGCTACTTTATTGGGATATTCTTGTGAAAAGATTCTGTTTAAAGTGCATTTCAAGTTGATTATTAGCGTGACTTTAACCCGGAACTTTGGTTCCCGGGTTCCCATTCCTGTTCGGTTTCCGTTTGTTGGTCAAGTTTCTTATAATTTCAGAATAATCAGGAAAGGCATCATGCTCTCAATTGTACATAAGCTAACTTTCGTTTCTTTTCAGGTACAATGGCACAAAATCCGAATCAACAAATTGATCAAGTAGCCAACAACGCCCTGATCAATCCCGATCAGTTCCTCCATCCCACACCAAACAAATTCCACCTGGTCGTTGAGACACTCATACGCCAACACCAGGTGGTTGTCGAGATTCTCAGAGGTCACTCTCTCGCTTACGCTCTCACCACAACGACATACGTCCCATAACTATATCTCTAGCATTATGGAGATCGCTTACTCACGTTATCGAGGAAGATGGAAGCCGACTTAAGTCCCGTATCGATGAGACAACGATCATTATCACAAAGGACATCTTCTGGCAGGTTCTTCGACTTCCTACCGCCACTTCCGTCCCGGGAAAAGATAGATTCGACGAGCATGTATCAGATGCCACTCTATGTGCAGAGACTCACTCCTTGGGCTACGCGGTGGATCTACTTCACCCATCTCACTTCAATCACCGGCACCTGACACCAATATGGTACAATTTCTTCTCCATTATCAATAGGTGCATGTCCGCCACCACTAAGGGCATCGATCAATGCAACGCAAATTTCTTGTGCATATTTCACGGTGTGACACTACACCGACACATCAACTACGTCGGTCTATTGTGGTACGAGCTTATACAGAAGGTGTGGGATAACGAATCCAACAGACGACATAACTTCATTCCTATCATGCGCTTCCTACAGCTCATCATCCGTCACTACATGGAGCTTCACCCCACCATTTCTCGCCGAGCATCACACCCGGTATGTCCCCATAACCGAATGACATGTTTACAGAACAAAGCCAAATTCGCTAATGTGATACCTAGACTAATCCCTGTCGGCTTGCTAGCTTTTGCGCATCAAACGGCATCAAGTGTGATAGCATATAGGCACACACACCACATAACTGCTCCTATGGTCCATCCAGCACCAGAAGGACCTCCCCAGGGAGCAAGACCTGAGCGGCGTGAGGGTCCAGGCACGAGAGGCGGTAGAGTCCATAAAGTTGGGGCTCCCGGACCGAGTGTGTTGAGAGAAAATGAAGTGAGGGGAAATGAAAAGGGTGGTGTCGTTGACGATCTCCTCATTGCAAGCGAGACACCACAAACCGATCCTTCATCTGCTACCACTTCTACACTCCATGACGTGTCGGTCATTAATGACCCATCTTTATCCGGTATTGAGAGTGGCCAACCATCGTAGGGACATACCGCGTCGGCCTCTTAATCATCTGAATCTACCAAGTCGGACGACGATCATGATCAATTTTGACATATGCCTATTCGCGGTCGTCATCCCTCTCCTATCCCTACTCCACCCTCCCCCTAACCCAGCTCACCCGAATATTCCTCTCCCCATCCTAATTCACCCATACCACCTTCACCACATCCTACTTCACCCACACCACCTTCACCACAACCTGCTTCACCCATTCATTCTTCACCCCATGCATCTCCTACACCTCAATCACCCACGCCTGCAACCCCTATACAATCACCTACACCATCTCCTTCCCAAACTTCTTCTAGAGAAATAAGGATAGCGGAGGAAGATTTAGCTGACAATGAAAAAATTCATATAGAGAGAGAAAGAAAAAGAAAACATGAGTGTGAGTGTATACGAGTGATAAGGAAACCATCTCAGGTTGACCTTCCCCAGTCGAGTGTCAACGAGGTAGCCACATCTGCTACCCAATCTCATGTGTTGAGACATGGTATTGAAGAAGACGTCGTGGACCTAGCGACGCAAATGCACACCCCCTAGACACTCCGACATCTCTCAACAGATGTCGGTTTCACATTCTCATGGGGAATTAGCACATACTCTACCTGTCTCTCATTTGGAGAGTTCCGTTATTGAAACAAGAGGACAGTTGCCCCATTCATCGACTTCTTTCTGTGCATCATTGAGTCTAGAGCCACTTGCAGATATCATTCATTTGGCTAGGACACAGATACCCTCTACGGCTACTGTTGTACATCTTAGTGACCCAGCCAGAACACCCAAAGTAACTCTACATGTTGGTGGATTACGAGGACTGGGTGGAAGTCCTACCACAACTATAATCACGCCAAATGTAAACGTAGGGGGTACGATTTCAACAGTCGTTACCACAACTGGAATTCTATGTGACCCAGGTGTTAGCTTACCCGAGTTCGTCTCAAGGGATTTTCTGGACGGCGCCTTAAAGGTTGTCCAAATCCACATGAAGACCGAAATGCAAGAGCAAGTAGATGCGTTGAAACGTTTGATGAAAGGCAAATCCCCTATGACCGAGCCTGATACACTACCACCACCACCACCTCCACCTACCGACTACTCCATCGATGATCTCAAATCCATGCTCAGGGTCGGTCCTGAGATTCCGGATACCCATGGCGAAAGGCAAAAAAATGCCCTTTACTACGCGAACGAAAAACAATTTGAAGGGGTTTGGAACTTAGTCAAGCTAGTCGGCTCATCCCCACGTCGGATCTTTATTAAATAAAACAAAAACGATACAACGGGGGGGGGGGACATAAACCAAAACCCCGTAATATCTTGTCTTTTTTTCCTTTTTCTATTTTGGGCACCAGATGGTTGTGATCTATGCAACATGTCTAAACAATTCAAACAGACAAACACAATGCAAACAAATATATTTTTCAACAAAGTAACTTAGAAGATAGAAACTAGAAAGAATACACCTGTGGGTTGTGGTTGTCGATTTAGGGTAGTTATGTCAGGATCGAATTCTCAACAAGAATTAATTCTCAGAAACAATATCAAAGAAGTTTGCGGAATAACACTTTGATATTCAATGAAACAGTAAATCAATACAGAAAATATGAAGAACAAACTGTAAACTTGTATTGAATGCTTTGAAGTTACAAGATTACACACTCAACCTCAATATTGATGAACAGGCTCACCAATACGAATTCTACTTCTCTAGAATTAGGATCTATGCCTTGAGGTTGTTTTTCTCTCTAGAACTAACACTTAGAATTTTTCACTTCTTCTTTTTTTTTTTTCTAAACAATACAATATATATATATACTAAAGATAAAAGCTAATTCCAATTAATAAAATATCTTCAGAATATCTTCCATCATTATCTCTAAGCTTTCCATAATCTTCAGTTTATCCAGCTGTCATCCTTTCCATACAGATCTCCATCTTATAAGCAGTATTAATCATAAGCAGCATTAATACTCTGAGCAGTATTAACTCTAGCAGTACTAACCATGCTCAGCAGCATTAATCTCTTCAAGCAGTACTAACTTTGAACTAGCAGTACTAATCTTGTTGAGCAACATTAACCATCAACTAGCAGTATTAACTGTTTTCTTCTAGCAGCATTAACTAGAAGTATTAACTAGAAGTATTAACTGTTTTCTTCTAGCAGCATTAACTTTGTTCCAGCAACATTAACTTTGTTCCAGCAACATTAACTACAACTGGCAACATTAACCACAGAAGTAGTAACCTTTGAAGTATTAACCAAGTTCTTCTAGCAGCATTAACTTCAGAAGTAGTAACCATGTTGAACTAGAAGTAGTAACCATGTTGAACTAGAAGTAGTAACCATCCTTGGCATATTTCAGACCCAACAATCTCCCCCTAACTTAACTTTTCAAAACTGAGAAGTTAAGTTCTTCAGTATAGGGTCTTTATGATAATTTCAAAACTTTCTGCAATTACTAGTTCTTCTTGATTCAGTTTCTGCTGTTATCTTCTTTTCTGTTTCTGTTGTAGTTACTGCTTTGTTTCATCTTCTTCACTTATCTCCCCCTCAAAATAAGATTTCATATCAACTTGATTCTCCTTCTCAATTCTTCTCAAGTTCAGATGTTTAAGTCTCCCCCTTTTTGAAATAATCATGATCTTTTCATCTCTTTTATCTCCATAATTTGATTGTGAACTTTCAGACAAATTGTAGCAAGTGTATCCATCAATTCTTTGTAGTTAAACTGTCCTCACCTCCTTTAGATGTTTTACCACCTTTGTAGGATCCTTGGATCTTTTAGTAGAGATCTTCTGCCTAGCAGAAGCACCTTCTACTCCCTTGGTTTCTTGGCACCTGGGACCTTTGGATAATTACTCATCTAAAGTTGCCATGGGGAAGGTCTTAGATATGTTCACACTGTCCTGTCCTGCACTTTGTGCAAAGTCAGTAGTGTGAGCCTTACAACCCATATGCTCTTGCATCTCCTTATTGAGCACCTTCTTGAGGTTGGGAGACACCTCTATGGTTTCCCTTTGGATATTCTCTGATGAAAAATGCTCCATCAGAGGGCTTGTAGGTTTTGAGGTTGAGGATACAAGAAGGGAAGGAACCTTCAGTATCTTTTCCTTATATAATATAGTAATGGGGAATGTTGGTTTGACAAAAGGAATCTGAAGATTTATGCTTGGTAGTGGAAGGTGTGGATAGTTCATCAGTGGGTTGGTCTAATGAGGGCTTTGACCCTGATGCCTTACCTTCTTGATTGTGGGACATCACCATCATTGTAGAGAACAATGGTATATCAACTCCTTCCGAGTCCCTAGCAGATCTTCTCATGTTTGAGAAAACCTTGCCTTTTGGGGGTTTAGGTACATATATCTCATTAAAATGAGGTTAATCCGTCAATTCCTTATTAAGTACTTCTTGTACAAACCTTGGATACAGATAAAAGATTTTTGATTGATATCCAGGTTTGACATTAAATCATTGAAGATCATTTTTAGGTATAGAAAACTTACATTAGCAGTAGTAACACTTATCAGCAGCATTAACACAGACTGGCAGTAGTAACACATATCAGCAGCATTAACACAGTCTGACAGTTTTCACTGAACTAGAAGTACTAACTACCTTTCAGTATTAGCAACCTGAAACACTTACAGACACAAGGTTAGTAGTACCATATACCATAAGATTTTCAAAAGTTACTTTATCTTTTGAAACTATACCTTTTTCACTTTTCTTACCTTCTGCTGGATCAAAAGTAACATGTCCTCTATCAAATCTTTTTAAAGAATTTGAAGGCAATCCATGTTCCTTGTTATGTGCCAAGAGCAATCATTATCTTCATTCCAAAATGCTCTTCCTCTTGAGCTTTTGATTGCCCTACACACTTGATAAATCAGTTAGTCTTTGAGGGAACCCAAGCCAAAGTGGTCTTGGGTTGTCCTTTCTCATTTATATAATCTGTCAGTTTGGTCTGAATGAGTTGTTTAGGAATCTCATGGCTGGAATACTTTGCCAAGATTATAGGCTTTGCAACATTAATACTAGTAGAAGCACTATCCTTGTTAGCACTAGTATTGGTTGCAGCAACACTATTTCTGTTAGCAGTACTATCTGGGATAGCAGTACTAACAGGTTTCTTTACAATTGGAACCCAAACTTGAACAAAGTTGTTTGCTTTCTTTGTCTTTAAATTACTCCTTGGCTTATTTGGAGTATTTTTCTTTGGTTTAGCAAACTTATTTTGAACATGAGACTTTTTAGGTGCTCTGTTCTCAGCCATTTGATTCCTTCCTTGCTTCCTATAACCAAAGGAGTTTTGAGTTTGTCTTTGAAAATTTACTCTTTGGTTTATAGGATTGAAATAACAGTATTTGGCAATATGATTAAGCTTTCCACAAATAAAACAAGGTTTTGGTCTATTGATTTTACTTAGATCAACCCCTTGTTTTTGTGCCCACTGATTATTCCAATTTCTCTGATTTCCCCTCCTTTTATCATGTTTTTGGGGCTCAGATTTATTGCAAGTACACTGTTTGCAAGGGACAGGATTCACAACTGTTGTCTGTTTGTAGTGGACCTTACCAGACTTTCCCTCTGTCTTCTCTATGTCCTTGGATTTGATCCAAGTCTTTCCACATCCCTCATTGGTGATAATGTGATTTTCTAGGGGAATCTCACCACTCACAGTGTTCTCCTTACTCTTATTATTAGAGTACTCTCCTTCAGAGTCTGTTTCAACCACCACTTTGTCTAATGGATCTACCTTAGTGGCTTCATCAGACAATTCCTTCCTATTCTTGGTCTCTAGCAAGTCTGATATAGGAGGGATGTAATTGTTGTTGTATGGTGGTGGTGTGGTGTTATAACCTATTCCTCTTCTAAGTTTGTCATGGATTTGAGTTTGGAGCAAAGAGTCCATTGCTTTAGAAGCATTGGAAATTTTCTCAATATCCAGCTTGGCTTTCTCAAACTCACTCTTTATCTTCTCATTCTCCTCTTTAGACTTTTTCAGCTGAAGTTCTAGGTCATTCTTCTCCCACTTCCAGTAATTTGTATCATAAGAATGTTGAAGTTCATTGGCTTGGAAAACTTTGATCTGTTCCTCAAAACTCTCAACAATTCTTACATAGTCTTTTATATCTCTCTTTAATCTTTTAAGGTCATCACTCATTGTCTGGTTGTGATCCCTGTACCTTTTAACAGTTTCCATACAAGTTTTAGAGCAAAGATTAGACATTACCTCTGTGGGGATTTCTGTGCTTGAAGAATCTGAAACTTTAGCCATTGATGATTTCTGATTTCAAGGAAGAATGATGATTGCAGGTTTCTGAGAATACTAGCTCTGATACCACTTGTCAGGATCGAATTCTCAACAAGAATTAATTCTCAGAAACAATATCAAAGAAGTTTGCGGAATAACACTTTGATATTCAATGAAACAGTAAATCAATACAGAAAATATGAAGAACAAACTGTAAACTTGTATTGAATGCTTTGAAGTTACAAGATTACACACTCAACCTCAATATTGATGAACAGGCTCACCAATACGAATTCTACTTCTCTAGAATTAGGATCTATGCCTTGAGGTTGTTTTTCTCTCTAGAACTAACACTTAGAATTTTTCACTTCTTCTTTTTTTTTTTCTAAACAATACAATATATATATATACTAAAGATAAAAGCTAATTCCAATTAATAAAATATCTTCAGAATATCTTCCATCATTATCTCTAAGCTTTCCATAATCTTCAGTTTATCCAGCTGTCATCCTTTCCATACAGATCTCCATCTTATAAGCAGTATTAATCATAAGCAGCATTAATACTCTGAGCAGTATTAACTCTAGCAGTACTAACCATGCTCAGCAGCATTAATCTCTTCAAGCAGTACTAACTTTGAACTAGCAGTACTAATCTTGTTGAGCAACATTAACCATCAACTAGCAGTATTAACTGTTTTCTTCTAGCAGCATTAACTAGAAGTATTAACTAGAAGTATTAACTGTTTTCTTCTAGCAGCATTAACTTTGTTCCAGCAACATTAACTTTGTTCCAGCAACATTAACTACAACTGGCAACATTAACCACAGAAGTAGTAACCTTTGAAGTATTAACCAAGTTCTTCTAGCAGCATTAACTTCAGAAGTAGTAACCATGTTGAACTAGAAGTAGTAACCATGTTGAACTAGAAGTAGTAACCATGTTGAACTAGAAGTAGTAACCATCCTTGGCATATTTCAGACCCAACAAGTTACTGTGATGGTACTCTGTACATGCTTAGAGACAAGCTTCGGGCTATGATTTCTCGAGATGACAAAGGCTACAATACTTTGGATCCACATTACAGATACCTTGTACTTAAAGCTTTGGGTGAAATAAATGAAAGGCAAGAGTACAGAACTTCATTAAGGCTCTTTGAGATCAGCTTCGGGCTCCGGAAGACACAAGTTTCGAACTGGCGGGATTTCGATCTTCTATTCAAAGGGGGAGATTGTTAGGGTTAATTTTATGTTGAATAGAAGTAGAGGGGTGCAGATTGTAATTTTCTATTTTGGGTATAAATAGTTTAGTTTAACCTAATTTTAGGTTAATGGTCATTCATAAGGTTTACACGCATATAAAAAAATTCTCTTTGTAAACCTTAAACCCTTTATCGATCAATCTAATCATATGACCAGGTTTTGTGATTCAATCCTTATTGTTTATTGCACTGTCTGGGATCTACAGTCTGTTAGTCTTTTGCGTAATATTGTAGAACAATTAAATGTATATAAAGTAACAAAACTAAAAAAATTAAGAAGAACCATCAACCATTGATACCAAATATATATAGCTTATAAAATGATATCAAGAGTGCAAAATCGGAACTAAATCTCTTGAGTCTCTACTCACTACTTCAATTTTCAAAGAACTTGTGATCAACTCTTCTTGTAGGGGAATAGGAGTAAGTATTTACATGTTTAGGGTTCTAGTTTTTAAGTTTCCCTTGTATGTTTATTTAAGTCTTAGATCCCGTACATAACTATCATTCATCCCTAGAGTTATATACTAGAAAAAAACCACACACCTTACAAAATAACGCGTCGAAACATGCCCTAATGTGTTGTAACACACCATAACGCATTACAATGCTAGCCAAGCCATAGAGTGGATCCACATGGGTTCATGTGGAGACAAAGCCAAGCCTTGATGGCATAACGTGGCATGACGAGCTATTTAGAACCATAACAAAAGTACATGGTTTTTCTCTCAGACTAAATTTATGTGTGGATTTAAGAAAAGTGGATGCAAAAGCTAAACATCCAAATGTATGCAACTCTGAGAAATAAGGTACCCTTTTGTAAAACCTTTCAAAATGGGGACTGGTTGTTCAAATTCTCCGATGAAGTCCTATTAATAAGGAAAGTTGTTGTCAAAATGCATTCAGAGCAGAATTTGATTGGTAGCTTCAATTGAAACATCAAAGACCTTGCAACATTTAACAAATGTTGATGTTTCCTTTCGCCAACGTAGGGGTAGGAGCACGCGTGGATGCAGTAGGAGGTCTATGCTATGGCCGAGGAGGAGGGGGTAGACTCAAGAAGTGGGCGGTATGGAGAGACCTGGTAACTAGAAGGAATCCGTACACATGCCCCCTGCCAAGATTCTCCTATGGAGGTGGTCTCGGAGTTGCTGTGGTGGATGGACTGGTAAAAAAACTCCAATGGAGGTGGTCTCGGAGCTACGGTGGTGGCTGGAGTAGTAAAAAACTTCGAAAGACCGTACGCCCCTGACATGACCGAGCCAGCCATACCGGGCATACCTGATATTCCCTGCATAATGAAATAAATAAAACAAAGTACAATGTCATACAAAAAATAAATAAAACATAAACCCAATGTATAACTTACCGCCTGCGTATGGGAGGGGGATGATGGATCGGGCATGCTCGGGGATGAAACCTAGTTGTGTATGCTAAGGGATGGTTTTGTTGTTAGGTTGCCTGTGGTAGACGAAATAAAATCTACGTACCATTATGAATTATTAATCAATGTGAATAAGTTGGTAAACTAAATAGATAAATGTGGTATCTATAATTAAAATTAAATACTTACATGCCACTGCTCCATGTTATCGTACATCTGTTGTATATGAGTATACATATTGACTTGATTCAACCTTCAATCATTTATTTCACGAACAAAGCCCTGTAGACGACCAACATTTCCCTCAACCGAGCCCAATATGTTGAATAAGGGTTACTAGGTGGCGTGCTCATAGGGGGATGATGCTGGAATCCCTAATGGGTCTCTGGGTGATGCTCGAAACCCACACCAGCGTCGTGGTGGAAACCCGCACCATCGTCATGGTCATCGTCCTGATGATCGGGGAACGTCCTCATCGTCATCGTCACCGTTGTCATCGTCATCGTCATCTTCATCTTCAATTCGTTAGAACAACTCGATGAATTTAGTAGATCTTTTTAGAAGGTCTCAATGACCGCTAATTAGCAGTTCTAGCTCCATATCAAGGATATCGTCACTAGCATCAATATCGTAACTCGCCCGGATCGGATTTTGTGAGGAACGTATCGAGAGAAAATTTGAATTCCACTGGTCTACAGTGTCGTTGTAGAGAATTCTTGTCTTGTTTGAAAGGCATATTTCGACCCATACATTTTCGGGAAGCATCTGATTCTTTCCATTAATGATTCTAAACAGACTCCATTTTAGGTGGACATTAGGTGAGATGATTTACTTACCAGATCCGACTCGGTTATTGATAGAGTGAATAAATCTGCCATTTCTTGGGCGAAAGTCTAGTAGCCGAAAGCATCGCTAGCTTATACTCTGACCCGAGTAGCATGGGGCACGTGGAATCCACTTTCTGTTTTTTATTATTCTCAAAGGAGAAGATTATTCTCTTTAATACATTTCTTATGTACCTATGGGTGCTATGTTGGATTTGAATCAGATTTTGGATCAATCTATATTGATTGACTGCATATTGATTAGAATAACCATCACCGGTGACTCTCGACCTCTTTGGCTCCTGCTCCTCCATACCCTGGAGAAATAGATGGTTGTCCTGATACCAACGCAATGCTTGCTCATCAGGTGTCGCAACAAGCATCCCGATTGGTACCCGGGCCGGCTAATATTCAAAATCTATAATGTTAGCTTTTAAAGTTAACATAACTAATATTTTTAGGTATTTAATAATACTTACCGTTGACACATCAAGTATAGAATGGACATGCTTATTTCCAAGGACAAGCGACCTCTCCCAACGAACACCCCTAGGAAGTCGTTCCTACCTCCTGAAATACTGGGACCCGACAGGAATTGTCTCCAAAATCCAAACCTGTGAGTTACAAATTGTTAAAAAAATGCATTATCAATGTATAAATATTTAAGTAATAGTAACTCAACTAACCTTAAACGTATATAAGAAGCTTGTCATCGTCATCTTTTTCTTCTTATCCGTACGTCTCCGGATGGCATAATACATTTGCCTAAAGGTTCGTTTCCAGATATAAGAACCCTAAGAAAATAGGTTCCAAACCCGAAAATCCTCCACAACACTAAGCACGATATCGGAAGCAGGCAAATAAGGTTTTCGGTCAAGAAAGAAGAGCTCATCCATCATCATCAAACAAACGCGGACAACATCATCATCCGTAAGATACTCTACACTATCTCCCAATGACGTAAATATAGTAACTACATGGGAGATCAACAACCTATTTGTTAGAGCATATTTGTTGGATACAAGATCTTGAAGTCTGAAGGTCAAAGTCAAGCCAAGTCAAAGCTTAAAGTCAACTCTCAAAACAAAGTCAAAGTCAATTGTAATAAAGTCAAAGTCAAAGGTCCTTGTAATTTTGTTTCTAGTTGTCTTTGAAAAAGCGTGTGTTTCTTGTTAAGAGACATATGACTAGAGGTTTAGTAAGCGGGTAACAGTTGCAAGTTAGAGATTGTAATACGCTGAGTTCTAGAGAGAGAAAGTGATACAGAGATATCTTGTGTACGAATTCAGTATTGGAATCAAAGTGAAACAGGTTAATGGATTAAAATGATTGTCATCTTGTTTGTGATTGAAATTAGTAATTAGAACATGATAAATTGGGAATTAACAGTTGGTATCAGAGCAAGTCCAAGGTGAAAACGATCAAGAAAGTGGAATAGTACTGTATCGTCTGAGTTTGGGTCGAATTTTGAGTTTTTGTGTGAATTTGTGATAGTAATTGATTTGATTGTGTGCGTATAGTATAATAGACAAATCTTGTATAGGTTTATTGAAACTTTGCATTGTAATTTTCGTGAATTTTGGAATTTTGGTCATTCGAAGGTTCACGAGTTCGTAAGCACTGTATTGGATCAAGTTGTACTTTTAAGTGATTCTTGTTGAAATTCGTTGATAGTAATTGATTCTAGATGTACTAGTGGACGAATTGTCAAAGTTTCAGACTGAAAATCAAAGGTTTGATCGGATTTTGAGTGAAACACAGTGATTTTTGTGTCGAAGATCTAAAGAACTCGCATCCATCTCAAGAACTTGGACGAAGATCTCGTAGACTCATTGGATTTCGTATAATCATTAGATTTTGCATGATATTTGATTCTAAAAAATATTCAAGTGTAGAATTCGCATATGTGTGATGTGCGAAATTCGTAGAATTCGCATGTGTGTGTGTGTGTTGAGAATTCTTCAGAATTCGTACGAGTTTATATGTGAATTGACAGAATTCGCATGAGCTTTCGATACGAAAAGTTTTATTTAAAATTTCCAAGGAAAGAATTCGCATTTGAGTATTGTGCGAAAAGTAAAGATCTTGCTTCTGAGAGACATATGAATTCTTTGAATTCGCATAAGTGTGTATGTGAATTGCTCAGTTTGAAATTTTTTACCAAGTATAGAATTCGTATAATTCATTTGTGTGAAAAGTTTTATACGAAAAGTTTCATGAGAAAAGTTTAATTTTCCAAAAATTTTCCAAATCTTGATTTCGCATAGAGTTGTATGCGAATTCTTAGAACTCGCACATAATTGCATACGAATTCTGTGAGTGTGCGAATTCTGAAGTATACTTGTATGCAAATTCTGAGAGTTTGATTTGTGTGAATTCTAAGGTTGGTGTGTGTAGTGTGCGAATTCTGTAGTTTATGCGAAGTGTGCTTGTGTGCGAATTTCTGTATGCAAATTGTATATTTCACTCTGACGTGCGAATTCCATACTTAGAGAATTTTGGAAATTTAATTTCTGTATTGCTTGATTTCACTTGGACTAACGATCATTTGTCAAGTTCTTATTGTAAACTTTTGAAACAGGATGACTTCCAAGGACGCACTTTCCGTTGGTACTGATGTGAAACCCTCGGTTTTGTTCAAATGGGAATATAAACAGTGGAAGGATCGGTTCCTTGACTTCGTTGATCGACATGCAAATGGAAAGAACATTCTCTTATCTATCATGGAAGGTCCAATGGTTCCTCCTACAATGGAAATACCAGATGATGAGTCTTCGAACACTGAAGATGGAAACATTGATAGAGCTCAAAAGACAAAGAGTGTTCCGAAAGATATTTCACGGTATACAGAGGAACAAAAGATCAGATACAAAGCTGATAAGAAAGCAAGATCTCTACTCTTACAAAGCATTCCCAATGAGATCTACATCAAAATTGACAGCTACAAAACCAATGCTAAGAAAATGTGGGATCAACTCCAGAAAATGATGTTGGGTTCAAAGGTTGGAAATCAGATGAAAGTAGCCAACTGCATAAACAGCTACGAAGAATTTAAGGCTAAGGAAAATGAAAGTCTTGAGGATACTTATGAAATATTTGTTCTTCTTCTAAATGAGCTTTCAAAGAATAAAGTCAAAAACAAGCAAATCGAGAACAATGTAAAATTCCTCAGCATTCTCCAACCAGAGTGGAAGAAACACACAAGGAAAATGAAACAGATGAAAGATCTCAGTATATCCTACTCCATGAAGTTTATGAAACACTGAGACAAAATGAGGAAGAGGTAGAAGAGAAAATAAGTGAGAAGAAGAAGACTGAGAAAGTTGTAGATCCCATAGCTTTGGTGGTTGGTCAAAAAGAGAAGGAGAAGAAAGAAAAGAAAAAGAAGAAGAAAGTGGTGCTTCCAAGTTCAGATCATTCTGCTAATTCTGATTCTAACAGTGATGATGGAGAGAATCTCAAACAAGCGATGCTTCTTTTGACCCGAGCATTTCAAAAGAAATTTTACAAGAAGCGGGGTTCAAACAGTTAGAGATACTCCTCTGGATCAAAGAATCATGAACATAGGGAAAGAGTTGAAGGAAGGAGATTTGAGGAGAAGAGGTTTGGAGAAAGAAAGCCTGAAGAAAATAAGAGATTTGTGAATGATTATGGTACTGAGAAGAAGAGTGATGATTTGATAAAGTGCTACAACTGCGGGAAGGTTGGTCATTATGCCAAGGACTGTCGGAAGCCTACAGTCAGAAATTCCGACTACTACAAGCAGAAAATGCTACTCGCCAAACAGAAGGAAGCTGGAAAAGCTCTAATGGCTGAGGACGAGTTCTGGTTGGACCACTCCGATGAGAACGAAAAGGAAGAAACAGCACAGATGTGCCTGATGGGAAAGGAGGTGAAGTATGATGAAACAGATGAAGAAACATCTGATGAGGTACTAAACTTATCTGAATCTGATTTTGTATCTAAAATGGAAGCCATGATGATCGAGCTTCAAGACCTTCAAACTCAATTGAAAAAGGAAAAGAGCAGAGTTGCGAAGAAACGCCAAACTATTTTTGAACTCAACAAGCAACTTGTTGGGAACAAAAGTTTGATTGACTCTCTGAACAAATTTGCTTCTGATTTTAAACTTCAAAAAGATTGTTTTGAAAATAAGATTTCTAAATTTGTTTCTAAACTTTCCAAGTCTGATTTTGAGAAACAAGAATGTGTTCTAAAAGCTCATAAACTGCAGGTTGAAAACAAGAGTTTAGAGAAAAAGGTAAATGGTTTGGAAGCAAAATTATATGCTAGAGGACAAACAAATCAAACCATTTTCTTAAACACACCAAATGAGGAAGTTGATGTTAAAGAGAAGTGGGGACTCGGTTACGATAACCCTCACTACTTAAAGAAAGCTATCAGAAAACAGCCAGGATTGTATAACTTTGATTTTTTATTTGCGGCTGGTAAATATCCTCAATTGAAACCCAAATTCGTTACCAAATCACCTGATGAGGTAGAGGCCAAAGAAGATGAAAATAGAAAGAATACAAAGAAAATGCAACTACCATTCTGCTATCAAAAGCTGAATGATAGTTATCTTTCAGAAAAATCAAAGTTTCTTTCAAATGATTATTTTGCAAGTTATTCTACACAAGAGTTGGAGGCAAAACCTATTAAAGCAAAAACTTATGTTCCTCCACTCGTGTTAGAAAGCAAAATAGTGGATCTTGAAAAAGCTTTATCTGATGAAAGAATTTTGGTTGACATTGAACAAAGTGTATTTTCTACTGTAGTGAAGAACATTATTTTCAAAACGGAATCCAAAGAGTGTTCAACATCTTCTAAGGCACCTCAAACTTCGGAAGTTGATTTTGATGACTTATTTGCGTCTGCAAATGATTTTCTAAATTCTGATGATGGGTGTGTTGAGGAAAGTATTGATATGTTTGACTTTAATGCTAAACTTCCATATCATTCTGGTTTTATCATTAACTCTGAAGCTTTACCAAGTGTATTTGAAGTAGGTGAATCGTTAACCAAGGTTGGTGAATCAGTTTCTATGAGTACTGATTATTATGAGAAAGGTAAGAAGCAAAGGAAACGGCGCTCACAGAAACGAAACAACACTGGTAAGCTTAAGAAAAGACAAACTCATAAATCTGTTTTTCCTAACAAATCTAAATCTTTTGTTTCAGAGTTGAAAAAGAAAAGGTCGGAAGAACGAACAGAGTGGCGACCAAAACAGAAAGTTGATAAGAAAGCAGAATCATGTCCTGAAATTGTTTGTAATAGACAGACTGGTAGTATATCTGAAATATACAATAAAGCAATTACTCCAATTATCTCGGTCTGCTACTAAGTCATCTAAATATAGATGGAATGATTTTGTTTCTCGCCAATATTCTGATGATTGGTTTGGTACTTATCATGTTTATAATTCTAAAGCTTCTCATGTTTTTCAAAATAAAAGATGACCCAAATTTATATGGGTGCCAAAATCTTGCGCTAATTCGATAGGACCCAGATTTAAATGGGTACATAAAGTTATTGTTCCCTGATTTCTCCTGTGCAGACCCGTCATATGTGGTACTTGGATTCTGGTTGCTCCAAGCATATGACTGGGCAAAAAGATATTTTGTCTAATTATACAGAGAAATACTGCGGGAACGTGCGCTTCGGGAACGACTAGTTTTCACCAATTTTGGGCTATGGTGACGTAATTCAAGACAACGTGACGATTACGAAGGTGAGCTACGTTGAAAGATTAGGACATAACCTGTTTAGCATTGGACAGTTATGTGACAAAGACCTAGAGGTAAATTTCAAGGCCAAGAGGTGTTCTGTGCGTACTGAAGACGGTAAGGAACTCTTGGTCGGCACGCGAAATTCAAACCTCTACACGATTAATCTTTCAAAAATTCAGACAGACAATGAGGTGTGTCTACTGTCAAAAGCCTCGCTGCAACAAAGCTGGTTATGGCACCGAAGGCTTTCTCACCTGAATTTTCGTTATATCAACAAACTGGTCATGGGAAAATTAGTGAAAGGACTTCCTGAGCTTAAATTCGAGAAAGAACATCTGTGCGCAGCGTGCGAGAAAGGCAAGATGAAGTGAGCCGCTCATAAGCCAAAGCCTGAGCATAGTACAAGTTATCCACTTGAATTGCTGCATATGGATCTACGCGGTCCTATGCGTACACAAAGCATTAACGGCAAAAAGTACGTTCTAGTGATTGTGGACGATTACTCGCGGTATACTTGGGTCAAATTTCTGAGAACAAAGGATGAGACGCCCGAAGTCATCATCACATTCTTAAAGACTACACAAGTGAATCTGCAAGAGCCAGCCAAGCTTCTTCGTACAAATAACGACACATAATTTAAAAACAGAATTGTTGAAGATTATCTCGAATCGGTTGGGATAACACATCAATATTCTGCTGCCAGAACGCCAGAACAGAACGGAGTAGTAGAGAGACGTAACAGAATGCTAGTCGAGGCCGCTCGAACTATGCTGAGCCAATCGGATCTACCTCTGTTTCTATGGGCCGAAGTTGTATCGACTGCTTGCTACACGCAGAATCGATCCATAATACATCGCCGGTTTGGTAAAACGCCATATGCTTTAATAAATAATCATACACCTAGCATTAAACACTTTCATATTTTTGGATGCAGGTGCTTCGTACTGAACGACAAAGAGAACTTGAACAAGTTCAGTCCCAAGGCTGACGAAGGCATTTTCATTGGCTACTCTCAAACATTTGTTGCCTACAGAGTCTATCTGAAGAAGGCAAAGATAGTGGTTGAAAGCGTAAACGTTACATTCGATGAGGAGTTGGCTTCTGAACAAAATAGTTCAGAACCCATACTTACTAGCGTGCTAGCTTCTGAACAAATCTGTCCAGAACCTGTGGTTACTACGACTAATTCTGATAAACCATCAACTTCTACATCTCATTTATCAGAATTAGATTTATTGTTTGAATTCTTTTATGATGAGTTTCTTGGATCTAAATTGCCTAAATTTGTTGTGATTGACAGACCTGAAGAGTCAAGCAGTCATCATCCAGTCACTTCAGATGTGTCTACTGAATTCGTTCCCCCGGTTCAGCAAGAAACTCCATTTCAAACACCTACTCCTTCAGTTGAAGTTGTACATGACACTGTCGAGCCAGATGTTGCTGACTCAGTTGGTTGTACTGTAACGACTACTCAACAACTAGATAATGTTGTACCAACTAAAACTTCTGCACCAAATACTTCAACTGAACCCCTCCCTAAACAAGAAGAAACTGAAAGTGGATACTTAGATGAAAATCTTGATCAATCTACATCAAATCCACTCCCTCGTGAAGATAAGTGGACCAAAGAGCACCCGATAAGTCAAATCATTGGAGATCCATCCAAATCGGTGCAAACTAGGTCTGCTACATTAAATATGTATATGCATGACTTATTTCTGATCAAGGTAGAGCCAACACGCGTATCTGAAGCTCTAGCCGACTCAGATTGGGTAACTGCAATGCAAGAAGAGTTGAATCAGTTCGAAGCATTAAAAGTCTAGAGGCTTGTGCCTAAGCCTAAAGGAAAGACTATAATTGGCACAAAATGGGTATTCAAAAATAAAAAGGACGAAGATGGTATCGTGATCAGAAATAAAGCAAGACTAGTGGCTAAAGGGTATAGGCAAGAAGAAGGTATTGACTATGACGAGACTTATGCTCCAGTGGCGCGCATCGTGGCTATTGGCATGTTTCTTGCGTATGCCGCCCACAAGAACTTCACCGTCTATCAAATGGACGTGAAGACTTCCTTTCTCAACGGCATTCTCAAGGAGGAAGTCTACGTCTCTCATCCTGAAGGCTTTGTCAATCCAGAGAAACCGAATCATGTGTATATTTTGGACAAAGCTCATTACGGTCTGAAGCAAGCCCCTCGAGCCTGGTACGAAGTGTTATCTAAATTCCTTATCAAGTATGGTTTCTCTAAAGGTAAGATCGATACTACTTTGTTTATTAAAAAGGAAAAAGTCGATATCATTTTAATTCAGATTTATGTGGATGACATCATATTTGGCTCAACAAATCCAAAATACTGTAATAATTTTTCTAACCTCATGGTGTCAAGATTTCAGATGAGTATGATGGGAGAGATGAATTTCTTTCTCGGATTACAAGTCAAACAATTTTCAACGGGGATCTTTATTAATCAACCAAAGTACATTTTCGATATTCTTAGAAAATTCAAAATGGAAAATTGTACACCTTTTGGAACCCCGATGGCACCATGAACTAAGATTAGCACTGGTCCTTCGGGAAAAGTTGTCGATGTTAGAACCTACCGAGGGATGATTGGTTCTTTGATGTATTTAACTTATAGTAGGCCAGATATAATGTTTTCTACATGTCTATGTGCTCGATATCAGACTTCTCCAAAAGAATCCCATTTGTCTGTGGTTAAAAGAATTTTTAGATATCTGAAGGGCACTATAGATCTTGGTCTGTGGTATCCTAAGGATACAGGTTTTGAACTGACATCATATTCAGATGCAGACCATGCAGGTTGTATGTTTGACAGGAAAAGTATGTCGGGTCACATACAATTTCTGGGCGATAAACTCGTGAGTTGGGCTTCAAAGAAACAACTCTGTGTATCCACATCAACAACTGAGAAAGAGTGCGTCGCTGCGACGAGCTGCTGTTCTCAAGTGTTGTGGATAAGAACACAACTCCGAGATTATGGCTTCAAATACAACAAGATCCCGATCTATTGTGATTCAAAGAGCGTCATTGCTATATCTGCGAATCCTGTTCAACATACAAAGACCAAACACATCGACGTACGATATCACTTTATTAAAGATAATGTGGAAAAAGGTACAATTGAACTTTATTTTGTAA
The DNA here is from genome assembly GCA_954870635.1 of Arctium minus. NCBI lineage: Eukaryota > Viridiplantae > Streptophyta > Magnoliopsida > Asterales > Asteraceae > Arctium > Arctium minus. The sequence continues at coordinate 131,754,485 of OX941080.1, read as the reverse complement.
ACACAAATTACCAACTTGCAGATTTATTTACCAAGCCTCTCGATGAAAAGAGATTTAATTTTCTCGTTTTAAAACTTGGTATGTTAAATCTCAAGACTTAATCTGTGATTACCTGCTAAAGTTTTTGTTATTGTTATTTTTCTTCATTTCTTTATTTTTATTTTGAAAGATATCTGCACTTAAGGTTGTTCATGATCTCAGGGGGAGTGTGAGATGATCCAAGAAATTTAAGATGATCTACATCCATTTGAGGGGGAGTTCATATTTTTGCATATATTCTTAATTGATAAATTCTCTGATGCATAATCGCAGGGGGGGTAAAAGATAAGGGGTATGGAATATGACTTCTGATTATATCTGATCAAAACTCGTACTTTCAAAGTTTTATTGTTGTATGTCATTTTATTTTTCAATAAATTTTGTGAATAAAGCTCTCTACTTTGACGACTTTGATGTATGCAGAATTGAGAGAGAGCTTAAACGATCATATCATATATGACTTAGAGCTGACTTGATGAGATTTAAGATTGTGCGAAAAAGGTTTATTTCTAATCTTAATCTCATACGTGTCTGAAAGAAGGACAACTTTCAGATATGAAAACATGTTCTTAAATGTTCAAACCACTTCTGATTCTTAAATGATTTCATGAATATAGAAGTGTGATTTTAAAGGTTTTCATTTTTCACGAGCTTAACTGATTCATAAACCGTGTGTTTCCAAAGATAAATACTTGTGTTTTATCTTTTCCATAAACTGTCAAGTATTCACACACACCGGTTTAACTTTTTGTTGGATATGTTATCACCATGTCTCAAATTGAACAAATTTTTCGATGGTGATACACCCCGATTGAACTTCAAAGACTTTTGAGCGTTGATTTCATTTCAAACCATTTCTTTCAAGAGTGTCTATATTTTGATTCGTATAGAAAATATCCAATTTTTGCTGACCTAGGCCTTAATTGATAAATCATTCCGATTTTGATCTTTTTCATACAATGTCAGATTTTCAAACAAGTTTCTTGTATTCATTTCATTTATTCAATAGACTTGTTTTGAATAATCTTCAATGTTTAAAATACTCAAATCTTCATGATTATCTCATTGAGCATACAGAAATCTGACTTGTATATATTTGTGTTTTAACTGCCAAGTTAAATCATTTTTGAGCAACATGTTCTTATAGGATTACATGGGTTCATTGTGTAAGCTTAACTGAAACTTCTATGGATTCACGTTAACCAGTGTTTCCTACCCAAGAAGTTAATCCTTGAGTGATCGAAGAGTGAGGAGTCAAAATAACTGAGTGTGGCTTTGTGTGATGAGGTAAAATGGAAAAGAGAGTTTGGTTAGAAGCGAGCTTATTGATAAAAAGAAAGAGGGTGAGAGAACAGAGTAAAAGAATATCAAACTCTGCACCAACTTTTTCTGAGTCGGGCAGCCACATTGCTGGTGTTTCACAATTCTTTATGAACATTATTGAAACAGACAACTAGCCCATGCCAACTCTTGATATAAACCCCACCAACTACTCATTTTCTTCTCAAAAAGAAGATGTTTCATATTTTTAAGGGGACGCAACACATAATCTATCTGGTTTTCATTTGGAAAATCTGGATATTGAAAAAGAAGAAAGTTTGCCCCACCTTCGCACTTCGATCATGCACAATCGAGTCTGTGTTATACTTTTGTTGTCTCAATGGTTTACACAATTTTGAGCCTTATTATAAGCAATCAGTTGTGCTTAATTCTTTCAAACACAAGCACGTACACACAGATAATTTGTTTTTTTTGTCAAAACGTTCATAGAATAAACTTGTGTTATTCGATGATTGAATGGAAGACCTGGGGGAGTGAACATCACAAAAGCTCCTTTCCATTGTGTATTCGTTACACACAGTGACTTTGTGTTACTGACAGGCACTTCTAACTGATTCATTTGTTGATTCAGGTGTTACACTCATATTTTATCTGAATTTGCAAAGATTCAGATGAATATTCTTTTGGATCGATGAATAATCAGAGGCTCGTTGGAAAGATCAATGGTCAGAAAGAATCAGACATTTCTTGTGAAAGTTTTGATGATCTCATGCCCCAATCATCAAAAAGGGGGAGAGGTAATCAAGAAATGTTATAGATGGGGAGAAGATCAAGAAAGTTTTGAAAAGTGTTCAAGAATTATTGGTTTGATGAAGTAAAGTTGGAGCTGAAAAAAGAATTTTATGTCAAGACAGTTGATTTTGAGGAAGTTTGTTGAAAGCTGAAAGAGAAAGTTTAAAGATTTCAGAATGTGAGCAGAATTTGCTGAAATTTTCTTTGTAGACAATTTGTTGAAGCAAACTGAGCTAAACCTGAAGATAATTTCTTTCTAGTGTCTGAAAGAGGTTTTACAACCTTGGGAGATTGTTACTATTCTTGAAGACAGACTTTGGAAAGAATACAGATTTGTTTTTAATCTGAGTTGACAAAAAGTTCAATTAAAAAGGGGAGATAGTTTGAGTCGTACAAAAAGGGGGAGATTGCACAAATTGATCTTAAAGAGGGAGATTGAATTGCAAAATCTTTTAGAGATGATCTAGAATCCAAAGGGGGAGATTGTTATAGCATATTTGTTGGATACAAGATCATGAAGTCTGAAGGTCAAATCAAGCAAAGTCAAAGCTTAAAGTCAACTCTCAAAGCAAAGTCAAAGTCAATTGTAATAAAGTCAAAGTCAAAGGTCCTTGTAATTTTGTTTCTAGTTGTCTTTGAAAAAGCGTGTGTTTCTTGTTAAGAGACATATGACTAGAGGTTTAGTAAGCGGGTAACAGTTGCAAGTTAGAGATTGTAATACGCTGAGTTCTAGAGAGAGAAAGTGATACAGAGATATCTTGTATACGAATTCAGTATTGGAATCAAAGTGAAACATGTTAATGGATTAAACTGATTGTCATCTTGTTTGTGATTCAAATTAGTAATTAGAACTTGATAAATTGGGAATTAACACTATTATCACAAAAAATCCTACGGATAAAACTATGATGTGCCCTAACCCGTCGGATGGTCGAATCTACTCCAAAGTGGAGTCTTGTCACAAGAGAGAACTCCTCCCACCCATACCTCAATATATGCTCTCCAACCTGAAAGTACATCTTCTCTTCCCCAATATCATTCGGGAAGATCTACATCTGTAAGAGGGTATGAAGCAGTAATGGGTCTGCCGAGTAGTCCACCAACTCCAACCACAGACCAACAATGGTGGAACGAAAAATGTCTAGCCTCGTATGGGTCAACTTCTCCTTAATTTCTCTCATCACCGTTAACTTAGACTTCAACGTCAGGGAAATGACCTAAAGTGTCAAAATTGCAAGTTAAGGGACGTAAAGTGTCAAAATTGCAAGTTAAAGGACCTAAAGTGTCAAAATTGAATGTTAAAGGACCTAAAGTGTCAAATTTGCAAGTATAGGGACCTAAAGTGTCAAAATTGTGAGTTAAGGGACCTAAATAGTCCAAATTTAAAGTATAGGGACCTAAAGTGTCAAAATTGCGAGTTAAGGGACCTAAATAGTCCAAATTTAAAGTATAGGGACCTAAAGTGTCAAAATTTAAAGTTATAATTTCCAAAATATAGGGACCAAAAAAGTCATACTTGTAAATGTATGGACTTAATGTGTACATTTTAAAAGCATTAAAAATACAGGAAGTAGCACAACAAAATACGGAAAAAAACGATGAAAAAAACCTGAATGCATCTTGAACCCACGTCTGCAATTGAGGTGGTGGGTCCGCAATTACGGACTTGCATGTCTACACTTGTGGTGGTGCATGCGGCTGTGTGTGTAGTGTGTAGTGTATAGTATTTGTGTGTGTATGTCACAGGTCCCCACTTGCGGTGGCGGAGTGCAGCAGTGGTGATGAACACGCGACAGAAAGAGTTCGGAAACACTTACCTCATCAGCCATTGCGGACACTTGTCGATTTGGGGAAGCACGCGACGAATACGCGACAGAAAAATGTGTGAATGAGTTTCAAAGGTTGCTATCTTGTGGGGTTTGAGAAGAGAAGGGGGACCAGCTTTTATAAAGAAAGAATAATAAAGGGTAGGTGGAGGAGGGGTTGGGAACCGGTTGTGCATTTAAAACAAAAAAAATTGAGAAAATTAATAGGTCCGCAATTGCAGACCTGCCACATGCAATGCGGACCTGCAAAACACGGATTAGGGTTTCATCTTGCTGTGACACATGTTCACTAATGCGTATTGCGGACTTGGGTCAACCCGACCCATTGCGGACCTGCCGCAATTCTTGAATATTTTGTCTTTTTGTGGACGTATTGCGGACTTACTAGGTACGCAATTGCTTACTTGGGGCTAAATTTGCAAAAAATAGGGAGAAATGGCTAGGAGGTGAATTTTGATGTGTAATTAGGCTATTTGAGCCAATTTCCCTATTAGGGTTAGGTTATAAGTTGTAACTCAGGTTCAAAAATCCCTTCTTCTATTTCCTAACCTTTTTTTCCAACTACTTTTGGTTGTTATGAGCACCACCTATGCTTTTGCTGTCATCCGCAAACCACCATTGCACCACTGCGACCACTAGCCGAACCGATTCCATATCTATGGAGTGTTTCGGATTGCTTATTCAAAACAACTTATGTTTTTTTATAAAAGTTCTTGACAACTTTTGTGGTGATAAAAGTGACTTTTATAAAAAGTGTTTGGATTAACTTATTGTGGTCGCATAACTTAATAAACTAATAAGTTGTTATTTAGGGGTGTTTGGGATTGCTTATACATGTAAAATAACCAAAAAAGTCATAAGTTGTTTCAAATAAGTTGATAAGTTAGTATGAACTAACTTATTAAAAACAACTTATGGATGGTGACAAAAAGTCTTAAGTGTTAAAAGAAAAAACAAATAGAACAACAATAAAAGAGAGAAGAAATATGTAATTTTCATTAATCAAAAGCCCTTTAAATAGGGACGAGTTACAAGTAGATAGCTATGAGATATTCAGTTCTAATCTAACTCTGATATATTTATTTTTATCTATATCTTTATCTCTATAGTCATATCCTTTAGACGATGACACAATTATCCAACAACACTCCCCCTTGTGCCGAGTTAAAGGAGTGATAGTGCACAATTGTTGTCTCGTTAAAACCTTACGCCAAAATAAAAACCCAGTGGGATAAAAATAGAACGAAAGAAAGAGTACAACACAACAGTTTCTTTCCAATACATAGACTTTTCCTTTAGTCTAATTTTCTCTTAGATTCATACATTAATCATGAGAATTAAGAAAGCATGATGGTATATAAATTGTCGCCTCACTAAAACCTTACACCAAGGAACAAAACCCAATGGAAAAAATAAAACCCTAGTTGAATGAAACAGGACAACATACCAATATCACATATATAGTAAACTCCCCTTTTTGTCTACTACTCCCCCTGATTCGTACATTAATCAAGGGAGTTTGGAAAACATTTGTATTTTAATACTTTCTACATGTTTTCAAAATATGGTTTTAGGTAATGATTTGGTAAAATATGTCACATTCTTCTGGCACCTTACTTGATTCACTTGAAGGAGAGTCTGTTATTACTGACTGTATAGAAACTTAAGCAAAATATGCTTTGTGTTATCACCCTTGATGTATCCTTTTTTCATTCATTTGATACATGATGCATTATTTCCATATATGCAAGTAGGATATTGGTTGAACTCAAAATTAGTAGCTCCTCTAATATGTGTAATGATAGTCCTTAATCATATACATTCTTTAATTATCTCATGGAGAGTAATATTCTTAGGCATTGTTTGGCAAACTAGCTTATAAGCTAGATGGTAGTTGATAAGCTAGCTTTTCAAAACGCTACTATGAGTAGCTTTTCAATAAGCTAGCTTATGGTCATCCAAACATGTACCAGGAAAAAAAGCTAGATAAGCTAGCTTATAAGCTAGCTTTTTTTGCCAAACATAGCCTTGGAATAGTTCAAGGAGGTAGTTACAAAGGTTTGCTTAGCTTAATTACTTCCAAGCAATCAGAGTGTTCTTGTGGTAATTCCTTATCCAGTATGGGAACAACCTTTCTATGGGTCAGACAGATACCTAATATCAACAAACACATACCAAGATGTTGTTTGGTGTTTTTCTATAAGAGCTAGTACTCTTACTGCTTACATTCTAAGTAGGTATTGAAGTTCCATTATCAATCCCATTTTTCTTTCTATAGGGAAAGTATAAGCCTGTATCAATGGTTCCAAAAGATTAACTTGATATCATTCCAATGACGTTGCGTTGGCGTTGAGCTAAATGTAGCTAACAAATTCACTAAGAAATACAATATATGGTCAAGTGTATTATATTGAGTACAATAATGCGCATATTGTACTTAGTAGGGAATTCTAGTCTCCAACACTTTTTTTCGTCACCATCCTTTAGACGAAATGGATATTTCCTTATATCCAACACTTTGACCAATCAGGGGAGTGCTAACTGGATGCGCTTTTTCCATATTAAATTGTCTGATTATTTTCTAGACATATACGATCGGTGAATTAATATTTCACAAACTCGGTGTCCTAACTCAAATAGGTAGACAAAACCAAGTTTTCCCACAATTTTTCATCTGAAATTTAGATTTCAAGTAGTTTGTGGTTTCTCTTATTTCATCAAGAGTGCCTATTACGTTCATAACATCGACATATAAAGTTACTTTGAAAATCTGGAAACTTGTTTTCCTAAATAAATACACAAGGGAACAGTTCAGTGTTCTTACATATCCTTTCCCAATCAAATATTCACTTAGGCGGGTATATCACATCCGCATAGATTGCTTTAATCTATAAAGTGAGCATTTCAATTTTATTGCCAACACATTTCGTGGTTTAGAGTTACTTGATTTTGGTAATGTAATATCATCAAACACTTTTATATATATCTGAATCTAGATCCCCGTAGAGATATGTGGTAACCACATTCATAAGATGCATTTCCAGCTCTTCGAAAACTACTAGGCTAATTAATTAGCAGAACATTATAACGTCCATCACGGGAGAGTAAGTCTTCTCGTGGTCAATCCAGGGCGTTGTGAGAAACCTTACGCCAAAGGAGAGCCTCATATATTATGACTTAGTTACTCTCATTACGCTTTATGACAAATGATTTATCTATGTCTTACAGGCTTTACACTTGGTGGGTTAGCACTACAAACCAAATACCCGTTCATTTGTCAAATAATATAATTCTCCTGAATTGCTTATTTTCATGTAGGCCAATTTGCTCTTTGTTGACATTCTTCAACTGAGCATGGTTCGATGTCAATGTGCTCTATCATCTCATGAGCAATAGTATATATGAATATATCATCAATGAGTATGTATGATCTGTTCATCGACTCATATGCACTCTCATAATTCATGTAACACCCTAAAAATAGGGATAACAAAAATCCGAAAAACGGACATGCGGTATTTAAAATTTGCCAAAGCAAGAGCCTCCCAAAAATGGGGAAAATACATAAAACTGTTTAAATACAATCGTAAATAAACGGACAATAAATAACAACCAACTAATCTAATTTCTATAACCAGAAAAGAGATTATAATCAAGGATGTCAATTATAGACCCAAAGGGTTCTCTACCAACTGTAAGTCCAAAAGCAATATTCCCAAATCTCTCACCCAAGCACTACGCCAGCTTAGAACCAATGCCGCTAAAACCTGAAATACACATCGACACCAAACAAATGATAGGCCAAAAAGCCTAGTGAGTTGAACAATAATAAGCATGCATGAACAGATACAATTCTTATCAGCAGTTAACCAGTATTCAATATATGTGGAGTCATTAGGGGAGACCCAAAGCACCAATCAAGCCCACCCCAAGAGTCGATATACCTTTATGCCCTTAACAAGGAACATCCCAAGGCCCGGCACACCCGGAGACTACTCCAAAGGAAAATTCCCGAATGGCGGAGGTCTAGGCACATACCATCACAGTGGAGCCCAAGACTACATCCTCCTTGTGAACTGACTTGGTTCGTCCAACATAATGCATATAGGAGGTCCTTTAGGTGTATTTCAACCAAATATAATTCAATACCAATCGTGGGTACAATATCACCCTCCTCATAGCATGAGTCCAACATAAGACTTAAATATCCACATAGCCACGTTGTAGATACAATATCACCAAGAGTATATTCCAAATGAAATCATCATAATATACCAAACATATATTCCTTTTTCATGTAAAATACCCATTGTGGCACACATAATGGAAATCCCCAAATAATTACACAACATAGAGTAACTCATGGGATGATACTTCATATACATATATCTCACATAATCTCATGGAAATACCATCAAATACTTAAACCCGTAAAGATGACCATTTTGAGCAAATATGTGATAATAACAACAAATAAGCAAATATGATGTGTATCCAGTTTTAACAAAAGTTTAGTAAACTCACCTTGCTAGATTTAAGTTAAATCTAGTATTTACCCACTTAGAGCTTCCCTTCAAGAAACTTGGTTCTTCAAACCAAATTTTCCAAAACCTAGATTTACAAGGGTCCAACCATGAATATACATTTTCCATCATAAATAATTGATCCCCAAACACTTAATCATCAAAATCTCTATTTTGGGCAAAACCCTAATTTTGACCCAAAACTCCCAAAATTATCCAAACCGAAAATTAGAGAAGTCAAACACTAGGAAACCATCAATGGAACATTTATAACTTATTTCATGGTTTAGAAATGGTTAGAATGACTTACAAGTAGGTTTCTTGGAAAACCCCAAAATATGGTCAACAATGGTGAGAAGGTGATGAAGAAGATGAAGATGGAGATGGAGGTGAAGCTTCCAACCCGAAACCTTGGATGATGATCTTCACTCTAGTAATAAATGGTGATGATTTGGTGGTTGAAGAGGATTAGAAGAGGTAGGTGAAGAGGAAGGGTTTAGGAGAGAATTCTTGAAATGAAGAAGATGAGAAATGAGAAATATTTGGGGAAATAAAGCATAAAAAACGTCCAGCCATCCACGTGGGTTGTTCCGTGAGTTCAGCTTCAGCAACCCACATAACAAGGTACCCTAATTTTCATTCTCGTGGGTTGCTCCGTGGATTCAGCTTCAGCAACCCACGTAACAAGGTACGTCAGCCACTGATTTTTTTTCTTCTTATTTGGTCAAATCCCGTTTCGGTCATAACTTCTTCGTTATAGCTCCGTTTTCGCTCCGGAAAGAACCGTTGGACTCGTAATTGAATCATTCATCCATCAAGGCTATAAAATCAAGGATTCAATCCCAAAATCAAATATCTTATTTTTCCTTAATATGTCGATTTCGGTATAAACTGGAAATGATACCTTTCGAAAATCGGGGTGTTACAATACTCCCCAACTTGGAAATGATTTCGTCCTCGAAATCTGGAACCACCAAGCACCCAACATAGCACTTGGAAAGATCGATTTCCAAATTCAACGAAATTCCTGACAAATATCAAAATACTAATGATTGATTCTTAATTATTAACATCTAATTTCCTTAACTTTACCGCTCGTCCTGCAGACGCACCAGATCTAACGGAAATACATTGAGCACACCAACAGTTATTGTTCTCAAAATAGTGTGTCGACACCTATCCTCAGAATGACCATTCTGCAACCGTGGGTATACTGCCAATATTTCATTCCCGATTAGCAATGTCGATTCAAAGTTGACACCTATTCTTGGAAGTAGTCACCCAAATCCAACATCCTTACCAGTCAACCATAACGTCATCATTATTCACGAATACCCAACAATGTAATACGCCACCGACACATAGCATGCCGTCATACCAAATTCCCACAATTCCAAAACTGACCATATCCAAACAACCGAACACGATTTTAATCCGTAGTTTTAACGAAGTATAAAGATCGTTACTTAACCAACTGGGAGAAACACATGTCTAACACCTTAAACTCCGAAGACTCTTTTAGTCCTTAATATCGACTTCTAACACGAGGGATCTTACACCTATAGCCCAATGAATTCAAGTTTTTTTTTTACACTACCATACCAATTTGAAATTTATAAAACTCTCAAATACATAAGTTTTATAACAATTAAACATGTGGTAAAAATACACTATCGTGCATTCGATAGGTTTCAAAATTGATCACCAATGCCACACATATAAAGCCATTTTCAAAATTCATTTGATAAGTACTTATGTTAATAAAACGGTAACGAAAGGTGCGTAACAAAATTTTCAAAAGGACTACCAGGGTCCTAGTATGCATCAATTTATGCTATGTATATGAAAAATAACTTTCCGTCCTATAACATGTGCAATAAAAATTTGTAAAACCCAAGACAACACACTCATGGTATCGAACTCTTAAAGTTTTCTCTCTTTTAGTCACAATGCGGCATGAAATAAGATTTCAATATAAAACGTTCTTTCATAAACTTAGATTTAACCCAAAACTTGTTCAAAATGAGAATAGAGAGAGAACTCCCCATCTTTATAAAACGCGGGTAAAATGTTATATCTCGAAATACCCAATATGGGTGGGACATGACCAATAACTCATAAACCAAAGATAAAAACCCACATAAATAAATATCGCCGTGAACACGGACATTAGACCCAAAACTCACGCAACCATAAAATGAACGAAATTAAACACCGACACGTGGAAATGACGCATTCTATTCAAACCTTAATATACGTGGGAAAAACCCAATATTAAAACCATCATTTATTGTCGACCACATAAAAACCAATGTTGGTAAAATACGACATTAACTTTTCAAAATACCACAGATCTATGACAGAGAGACCCGTATACATTGAGAATAGAGGAACATGCAAGTAGGTCGCCCATACAACTTCCTCACGTGTCATCTAAACGTTTCCATCTTGGGTGGCGAGAACACGTGAATGGGGCCACCCGTGATGTTATTAGATTTCACCACACATACCGGTCCTAGTTCCCATGCCATACCAGACATCACAATCCTCAGACTTATTATTGCCCCTTGCCATACTCCGTCGAGTTCCACTCCAGGGTCTTACGAACATGGGTGCCTATCTAATCTAAACGAGTTTCAACTCAGCGGTTCGAGCCACCTATTGCCTACTCGCTAGCATACCCAAGTGGTCACCACAGTAACCAAAAACTTAGGCTTTCCAAAACAGACACACTTACATGCCTATGGATCCATTACGACATTGTTTAACATTACATGACTCCAAATGAATGACCAAAGCACCCAAAGCATGTAACTCACCAATGACACGAATTAAGCATCATCATACTCAAAACCCACGATGGTTATAAATCCGGACAAATGTCCACACGACTCATTTAGTCAAAACCGAGCCAAAGGCCCAACACTTTACGTAAATACCCAAATAAAAACCGATATAAATATTGGAACCCGTTTGACCGTCTAGTATGCAAACACGACCAAAAGTATAAATAAATAAAATCTCATCGTTGGTTGAGACAAACCATTTTCCCAAATGAACTCACACTCTTATGTTTTCAAAATTCCTCATAACACAATAATATGTGTTTTCTGAAAAAGGTTTATAAGATCAAATACACAAAATGACACTTACGTCAATTGAACTCCAATTATATGTGTAAAATCATCAAGTAAACATTTCAATATGATTTATTTACCGAAATACCCAAAGATTCCAAAATAACCAAAACTTCTCATTGGTTGCAACAAAATGTTTTCCAAATGAACTCTTTCTCTTCATGTTTCCAAAATGACTCCTAGTTCAACGACATGCATTTTCCAACGGTTTATAAAATAATATGCACCAAATGGACAATTAAATATCCAAAATATAGTGGCCGACAACGAGGGTACTCGTATTCGTTGAGAGCGAGAAAGCACGAAGTATGCCACTCCTACAACGTTAATCGTATGACACCTAACGACATGAAAGCCCAAGTGTCCCTACGAATCCTTGACAAGTTTCACCCAAATAATGAAATGTCTTTAAACAACGTTTATGAAGACACATACTTCAAAGACGTGATTAACCCAAAACTCAACACATAATGGGATCAAAGGTTTTCCAAAGGGTCTATGAATGCAAATACACCAAAATGCATATAACATGTAATAGACTTCATCTGTACCAAAATTACCAAGATGCATAAGTCATTAAATGAACTCTATTTGTACAAAATCCCCAAAATGCATAAATCATGCTATTACTTATCAAGATGTCCAAATCCCAAGTATGAGCATTTTATGAAACTAAAATAAGACAAGTTTATCAAATATGAAAACTCATTAAAATACTCAGACTTTGATATAACAGAAGGATGCACCCCTTAGTACAAGACAGAAACTGACATTCCATAAATTGAATGCCACCTGTAAAGTAAACATCGTGGGACGCCCATTAATTTGATCTTGAGGATCTTTGTACAGCAGGTCTCACGTGCTTGGCACGTGGTCTTGTCTTGAACTCTTAGAAAAGCTTCATTGATCTCCAGAGGTTAACCTTCACGGAGGCTCTGTGAGTGATCACATAGGCTCTGTGATCTGAGTATCAGGTTTGTCGTCTGGTAGATCTTCTGTTGAGTAACCTATGAGCTTTGGTTCCTTCTGTGGTGTACTTGAGTGTTCAGCGGCAGACTTCTGCGATTCCCATACTTAGCCTATTTTTCAATACTTCTATACATGTGAGTGGAGCTAACAATCTCCCCCTAAGTATTGAGAAATAAAAATTTGGAATTTAGAACGATGGCTAAGCTAGAAGCAAAAGAGGTGAAAGGAACTCAACCTCTGAAAAGTGATATTCATTCGTAAAAGAAAAATGCCAAAAGGCAATTACATTAAGCATCGAAATACATTAATGAACAACAGAAGATTACAGAAGTCATTGAGGAAAATCATTTATCGGGTTGGTAAAGCTTTCAGCTAGAGTTTTTCTCATCGATAGAATGAGTTCCCTGTACTTCAGTTGTGCATCAATCTGTCCGATCATTGTCTCTGCAGGTCCCGCTTGCACAAACTCAGAGCCTTTCTTCCTCATAATCGTATTCTTTATCTTCTGCAGAGTATTGTTTGAATACTTGTGACTTTGATTTGGCCGATACATCCTTTTAAGCCCATCATCGTCTCTGTAGATGAATCCGAATTCAGGCTCTGTGATTAAGGAGTTGGAAGAAACGTTCTCGATTCCGGGGAATTGGTCATGAGGTTTGGTGATCGACAACTTCTCGACTCCGAGTTGTAGAGCTACCTCGAAGTCCATTTTGCTGTGATATTTTACATGTTCGCGCATCACTTCCTTGATCCTGCCATTCGCTATCATGTACTCCTTACGCTTTTCAAGTCTTTGCTCTGTGAAGGCATGTAGTTGAGGAAGATCGTAGGCACAGAGTTTCTTCAAGTCTGCATCTGTGAACGTGTATTGCTTCCCATCTTTTCTCTCAACTAAGTATTTTGCATACATGATTGACTTATTGGCGAAGGAGTGCAGAGAGATCCTCATCACGGTTTTGATATCTTCTGTGGAAAACACTTCATCCCTTTCTAGTGCAGTTTGCTCGAAGCGTCTTCTGATGTCTTCTTTGATTAAGGGATGCAGATTTGGTGCTAAGAAGACAGCTTCGAGCTTTGCGCTGTAAAGATAGGTATGAATGTTCTCTTGAAATTTAAGTTCTTTCGGTGGAGGCCTTGGGATTGGAACTCTCAATGCGTCCATCGATTGAAATATCTCTTTTACTCTGTCCTCTTAACATTTCTGCTCTGAGGACTATTTCTTTCGTGGAGAGGTCTCTGAAGTATCTGCAGCGTTTACTGGATCAAGGCTTTGAAACTGTACGATGGGTGTGGGTGCAGTGGGCATAAGTTCAGGACTTGATGGTTCTACAAACTTTGCGAGTCCTTCTGCGATCTGTTCAGAGTCTACACTGACCTTCCCTTTCTGAGACCCTGCAGAGGTTGTTCCTTGGACAATTGAAATCGGTATTTGGTCCTCAGAGGCACAGGGCGTGAGATTATGTGTTTTGTGTGCCTCTGAAGATGTTCTTTGTAAGGGTAGGGCTTGAAGAGGAGTAGTTGAGATGACAAGCGCTTTTGGTGTTAATGCCTTCTCCCCCTCATGATGGCTAGGGCCAAAGGTATCTGGGTCCTGATCATCATGGTGAGCCCTTTTCTGTGAGGCCTCCGTTTGGCAAGAGGCAGGGGCCTTTCTCTTCTTCCTCTTGTAGAGGTGGTCATCAGCATGTTTGTTGATCTTCTGTAGGGCTTCCTCTGCAACCAATGATAGGGCGTTGATTTCCACATCAGACTTGAATCGAAATGTGGCTACGGTTTTCTTCAAGTCTGCTGCTACCTTCTTTCCTTGGTCGATGAAGTCGGATCGAAGGAGGTTTTGGTTTTGCAGAAACTGATTTCCCATGGCTTCCAAATCAGCTTTCGTTGCAAACACAGAGGAGTCTGGTGCAGAGGTTGATGCCTGTGTGTGAAAGGGGACCATAACACTGCGAGTTATGTCCTTTATTTCCTCTCTGATCCTGGTCATTTCGTTCACTCCAGTCTGAACTCCTTGCGTAGCATATTTTGGGAACTCTTCTGTGCAAAGATCCCCTAGAATTTGTATCTGATTGGAGTGTGCGATGATGGTTTGACCGCAGGCTTGAAGGTCAGCTCTGGTCGCGCACTTTGTATTGAGGGCTTGTAGAGCTTTAGTATTGGCTTTTAGGGCCGCTGCAAGGGTTTGAGAGTTGGCTTGGGACTCTCTGGAGATAGAGTTTTGCAACTCGTTAAGTTTTTGGAGCACCGTGTCAGCAAAGGCTTTAAACTCGCCCTTTGTGACATAGATGTCCGGGGTAACCTCTGGAACAACAAATGTGCCAGATTTGGCCAACGAGTCTTTGGCACCTTCAGAGCCTGTTTTTATGTTGAGCTCTGGAGGATTTCCTTCCAATCCTCGATGTTCCATAGAGGAAGCATCTATGGAAGTTCTGTCAACATGTTCTTTGGGGGAGGGTTCAGAGACTCCCTTAAGATCGATGTTGAATGGATCATGTGGTTGTTCTAGAGCCACAGAATCATCGTGTGCTTTCACCACCAACTCTGAGGTGGTTTGGGTGTCACTCTTGTGTGTGACAGAGGTAACGAATACCTCTGTGTGTGGAAGAGATGTGTCTTGGAGCGAATGGACACGCAGAGCAACACTCTCACCCTTTTGAGAGGGTGAGGTGGTTTTGGTTTCCCCGAATGGTGGCACAGAAAATGAAGGAATATCCTCTGTCCGGGTGGCTTGGGTAGGGTTCGGACTGTGCGGTCCTGTTTCAATACCCCTCTGCGCTAGAACTGCAGGGGTAGAAGTGTGGGTTGCACTAGGAGTTGGTTTTGGTGGTGTGCCAAAGGCATCTTTTGTTTCCCTCTCCTCCAAAGATTTTTTACTTGGTTCTTCTTCTTCATCTTCGCTCTGTGACCTTCCTGTCACATCATCGATTTCCATTTCCATGGTTTCCCCTAATCCGCCAGAGTATTGGAGAGACACCTCTCGTGCTATTGCAGAGGCTACTTGGATTGGGCTCTGAGGTTTATCCTTAGGGGACTCTTCAAGGACTAGGACTCTTCTTGCCTTCTGCAGGGGCTTTGTCTGACCCTCTGCAGGTTCGGTTCTTGCAGCAAGATATTCATCCAGATCTGTCCTTTTCTGTTTGAGGGCTTCCAATATTTGTTCTTTTTCGGCAAGTGTCCTCAATTTTCTTTTCTTTTTCTCAAAGACTCTGATCTCTGCAGTTTCTTCTGTGGCTTTCTCTTCAGCTGCCAAGGATTTCGGAGTCTCTACCTCTACGACTCTCTTTTTCTTGTTTTTCTTTTTTCGTCTTTCTCTCACTCCCCTTCCCTCTAACTAATGGGTTCTCTTTCTCATTCACTTTAGCCTCAGCGGCTTCAACTTCTGTTCGTACTCCCTCGTCTCTCAAGTAAACTACAATGTCTCCTGCTTTGAATCCTACGCGAGGGGGGGTTACAGGACGTGGTTCTGGTGTCCTGTTCCCTCGTATGTATTCCCTAACACCCTCTTTACTACCTAAATAAGTCAACATCTTTGTTGACAGAGGTCTGGCTTTTGGATATCCTGTTTTGATGGTGGTGGGTTTATGAGACTTCATCTCATAGAGTTTTATTGTCTTATCCTCTGCTGGTAGTTTTCCTTCTCCTATCAAGTCATCGCCTAGAAGCAGTCCTAGGAAACGTCTAAACACAATGTTCTTTGGTTCTGTCCCTCTGTCTTGGTCCTGCTGTTTGGAAATCACAGCATTTTGGATCTCCCTGAAAATTAGTCCAGCGTAGTCCAGTGGGAGATCGTAGTAAATCCCATACATTATAGCCAAAACTGTATGGCTTGATTGATCCGGGCTTCCAACCTTCGATGTTAGGCAACGGTTCAGAATAGAGAAAAGTACGTTCCACAGAGGGGGTAGATTCTGTCGTCTAAAGTTTGTTCTTTTGGAGATTGGAACTGCGTAGCCAATGAACCTTAGAAACTCTAGTATCTCTTCCTCTGTGGGCTCCTCTGAGAATTTATGCAGGTTGAGATCAGATTTGGTGGGAAGTCCAAATACATCGGAGAGTTTCCTACGATTGATCCCTAAGTCCAGAATTTTTACAGTTGATGGATGGGTTGCATAGCCAATGATGCAGTGTCCATATTTGTCCATCATGGCATGGCGGGCACTTAGCCAAAACTGTTGGATGTAGGATTCCGGAATGTCATCTCGTTTCAACGTTAGGGCTCTAACCAGGAAATGATTCTTGAGGAGTTGAATCAATGGTGCAGCTTCAGTGGGAAAACCAGAGGGATTGAGGGTGACAAAATGGTTGTTTGGTTTATTGTTCATTTGGGTCAAGTGATAGTCATGCCTGGTTAAGGATAACATTCTGCTGGTAAGCACATGTTCTTGGTCGACGGAGTCTGAATCAGCCTTTTGAGCCATCGAGTGATGAGAGTAGTTTGATTTCTTGGATCCATTAGAGTTCTTGGAGGAAGATGAGGGAGAAGCCATGGAAAGAAATGGAGAATGAGAATTCTTTGCAAAGAGATTCTTGAAGGAGAGAAGATAGTAGGTAAAAAGAAATTTGGGGTATGAGAGGGGTTTATATATGAAGAGAGAGGGTAAAAAGAATGAGCGGTAAAAGATAAAATTTTCAAATCCGTGATAAGTGGTAACGGATAAGAAGCCATTTTAAAAAAACGACGGTACAGGTTACGAACCAATCAAATATTGCCACGTCAGATGATGGCGGTGCATGATCTAGGACGTACGCCACCCTATTCTCACGCGCCTGGCATTTTCTATTCTCATGTGACAGTGAGTTTCAAAAAATAACCCGCAGCACATGACCTTAATTTCTCAAGTGATGGGAATGACAGAAGCTATGTGGGTAAGAGACTTCTGAGGTCATATGCAAGGTTATCAGAAGAGCTTTTTAAGAGGGAGAAAAGTGCGATGAAATGATCGAGTTCCTTTTAAAGTGCATTTGGTCAAGCACCCTCAGTTTAGAGGTGCAGAGACTCTGTGATAGATCACAGAGGCTCTATGGTCGACCTCAGAGGTTCTGAGACCAAAAATTTCCTTTTTAGGAAAGATTTTCAAATATTTGATTATTTCAAAGTTTTGACAGAAAAATTAGTACAAAGTGGGATCTTTCTGAGGGCATAGTGCTCGAGAAAGAGTTTTGACCCTTGGTTCAGATGGACTAACCTCACTCTGTAGTCTGTTGCGTAGAACTGTCTTGCTCCCCCTTGACTAGTCACGATTGGTTTTTGATGGTTCGTTCTGCTCCATCTTCAACTATGCTTGGATCATATAAAGATAAGGTTTGCACAAGACATAGATTCGCAGAAAATAGTATAATAAAGAAAGCCGAAGAGAGTATTTACAAACAAGAAATAAGTTACATACAAATATGTACAACAGAGGCTCTGTGCAGGGGTACAGAGGCTCTGTGGTCAACTCATGTTGAGCATACCAATTTTGCCAACTAGAAAAGTGAATCTTTTCTCATCCAATGCCTTTGTGAAAAGGTCGGCAAGTTGATAGTCTGTGGGCACAAAGTACATCTCTATTGTCCCATGCTCCACATGATGTTTCAGAAAGTTATACCTGATATCGATATGTTTGGTCTTAGAGTGCTGCACAGGATTGGCAGAGATCGCAATGGCACTTTTGGAGTCACAGAGGATGGGGATTTTTTTGATATCAAATCCATAGTCTCTAAGTTGGGTCCTCATCCACAGAACTTGTGAACAGCAACTTGCAGCAGCAACATATTCTGCTTCTGCCGTAGAGGTCGAAACACAGTTCTGTTTCTTGGAAGTCCAACTTACCAGTTTCCCTCCTAGGAATTGGCAACTCCCAGAAGTACTCTTCCTGTCGAGCTTGCATCCTCCGTAATCTGAGTCTGTATAAGCCATGAGATCAAAGCCAGAGTTCTCCGGATACCAGAGACCAAGATTTTTGGTCCCTTTTAGGTATCTGAAGATCCTCTTGATAGCATGAAGATGAGATTCTTTGGGGTTAGCTTGAAATCTTGCACATAGACATGTGGCAAACATTATATCAGGTCTACTCGCGGTTAAGTACAGCAGAGATCCTATCATTCCTCTGTAGAGTTTACACTCCACCGATTTGCCCTCTGGATCTGCATGGAGCTTGGATCCAGTGACCATAGGAGTTTTCATTGGTGAAGAGTCAGAGAGCTTGTATTTTTCAAGTATGTCAGAGACATATTTTGATTGATTTATGAAAATACCCTCTGTGGTTTGTTTGACTTGCAATCCTAAGAAGAATATGAGTTCTCCCATCATGCTCATCTCAAACTCACTTTTCATCAATGATTCGAACTTTTTGCAATATAAATCATTTGTAGACCCAAAAATAATGTCATCAACATAAATTTGTACAAGCAGAATCTCACCTTTTCTCTTCTTATAGAATAAAGTCGTATCAGTAGTACCTCTTTCGAAACCGTTTGCAAGGAGGAAGTTTGAAAGTCTATCGTACCATGCTCTGGGGGCTTGTTTTAGTCCATACAGAGCCTTGTCCAGAAAGTAGACTTGATTTGGGTACTTAGAGTTCTCAAACCCTGGTGGTTGTTGGACATATACTTCTTCTTGAATCTGCCCATTCAGAAAGGCTGACTTGACATCCATTTGATATACTTTGAAACCTCTGTGGGCTGCGAAGGCAAGAAAGATTCTTATTGCTTCGAGTCGTGCCACAGGGGCAAAGGTTTCTTCATAGTCAATGCCTTCCTCTTGACAGTATCCTTTGGCCACCAGTCTTGCTTTGTTTCTGATCACCACACCGTCTTCATCCTTTTTGTTCCTGAAGACCCATTTGGTCCCTATTGCGGTTTTGCCTTTCGGCAGAGGCACTAGGGTCCATACTTCGTTTCTTTCAAACTGCAGAAGCTCATCTTGCATAGCTTCTACCCAGTTTGGGTCTTCAAGAGCTTCAGATATCTTTTTGGGTTCTATGATACTCACAAAATTTGTATAGTAACAAAAATTTGCAGTACTCGATCGAGTTTGGACCTTGTCAGAAGCGTCACCAATAATTTGGCTCTGTGGGTGACTTCTGGTCCATTTGATCATTCTAGGCAGGTGATCATTTGAAACTTCTGTGGTTAGCTCAGGAGTATGTTCACCTTGATTTAGATCATTCTCTGTTGAGAGGAATTGATCATTCGTACTTGCCACAAGACTTGGTTGTTCATCATGAATTGAGGTAGAGACCTCTGCGGATTCTTGATCTGGTGTTGACCCTTCAGAAAGATTTTGAAGATGACCATGATTTTGACTGAGCTTGGGGCCTTGATTCGCATTGTCCTCTAAGTGTTCCCCCTCGATGGTTGCACCTGCAACATTACTGGAAGAGGGTGAAGCATTGCTAGGACCAGTTAGAGAAGTACCTGTTTGGTCCTCAGAGGGTTCGGCTTCAGAGGCTTTGTGCTTACCTTCAGAGGGTCCATCATCATTGAACATCTCTTCAAACAGATGATGAAGATCATTTGTTCTTGATGATCCACCAGAATTTTCATCTTGAAGTTTGAGTCCTGAGCTGATTTGCTCAGAAGTTACCTGAAAAGAATCATCAAATGAAACATTAATACTTTCGAGTATATGTTTGGACTTGAGTACATAGATTCTGTATGCCTTGGAGTTTGATGAATAGCCAACAAATTTGGCTTCATCGGCTTTGGGACTAAATTTCCCTATCTGATCTCTGTCGTTCAGTACAAAGCATCTGCATCCAAAGACATGGAAGTACTTAATGTTTGGCTTCCTCTGGTGTAGTAAGTGATATGGTGTCTTTGCATGTCTCTTCACGATCAAGGATCGATTTTGGGTGAAGCATGCGGTTGAGATGGCTTCTGCCCAGAAAGAAATAGAGAGCCCTGAAGCAGTGAGCATAGTTCTTGCGGCTTCCACTAGTGTTCTGTTCTTTCGTTCAACAACACCGTTTTGTTGTGAAGTCCTTGCAGCAGAGAAGTTCTGTGATATGCCTTCTGTCGAAAGGTAGGCTTCAATGGTTGAATCCTTAAACTCTGTCCCATTGTCACTTCGGATTCTTTGTACCCTGCAGTCATAAAGAACTTGTATTCTCTTGATAAGATTGATTAGTACTTCAGGAACATCTGATTTCTTTCGAACAAATTCAACTCAAGTATATCTAGAGAATTCATCTATGAGTACAAGGATGTACTTCTTGTCACCAAGACTCTGCACAGAAATAGGACCACAGAGGTCAACATGAAGCATCTGCAGAGGTCTGGTGCAAGATATGTCGGACTTGGTTTTGTGGGCAGCCCTTTTGAGTTTGCCCATCTCACAAGCTGAGCATAGATGATCCTTATCAAATCTAATACTTGGTAGACCACTTACAAGTTCTAGTTTCACAAGTTTGTCAAGTGTGTGAAAGTTTAGATGACAGAACCTGTTGTGCCAGAGCCAAACTTCTTCATTCTTACTTGAGACTAAGCAGAGCTTTTCTTCTCTGTTAGTTGATTTAAAATCCATGAGGTATAAATCACCTCGTCTTTTGGCTCGCAGAAGCTCTGTGGTTGTATCTTCCTTCAACAGAGAGCAGTACTGTCTTTTGAACATTACATCGAGTCCATTGTCACAGAGTTGACTTACACTCAGAAGGTTGTGCTTTAGGCCATCCACATAGGCAACTCTGTTGACATCGATGTCTCCTTTGTCAATGACTCCATAGCCTTTTATTTGTCCCTTTTTGTTATCTCCAAAAGTCACAGATCCTCCTCCATGTTTTTCTTTGTAGGAGGAAAGCAACCCTCTGTCTCCAGTCATGTGTCTTGAGCACCCGGAGTCTAGGTACCAGATAGGCACATGTTGTTTCTCCTGTGAGCAGATTAGAGAGATTTAGGTACCCATTTCCAAATGGGCCCATTTTTGTTAGGAGACTTTGAAGATGCCTTAACATCTTTGGTTTTGGATTTATCCTCATTTGCAGAGGTACCAGATTGTCTCTTCTCACCCTTGAATTTTGCATTCTTGGACTTGGGGTGAGATATAAGACAGGAGGGCCTCGAGAAATGTTGATTCAAAGAATGCATAAGATCAAAGCATTTACAATAAGGAACATTTGAGGCAAACTTCTTGAAAATTTCATTAAATTTGTCAAAGGAGGGTACAGAGCAAGTTTTACTACAACCCATTTTAGATCTGGGTTTCTTTTTACATAAAGCTTTGTCTAATCTAGGTTGAGTTTTTTCAAAAACTCTTCTTGAGTGGCTCTTTGGTTGTACTCTCCCTTGATCTTCTTTCCTTGCTTTCACTGCAACAGAAGCATCAAGTTTATCAATTTTAGGCCATTTATTCTTCTGTTGCCAAGTGAATTTTTCTTGAAAAGATTTTAATGGTCTTGGAGCTCTTGAAGCATGAGGGATCTTGTTCTTTTTAGATTTTTCAAGCTCAAGAGAAGTCTTTGCTTGCAAGCACATGTCCAGGAAATCAGGACAGATAGGTACACCTGTGGTTTTCCTTTTGGGAAGAACTGTTCTATTAAGAATTCCAGAGGTAAGTTTACTCTTCCCTGGACCACAGGGGGTTATCTCAAGTTCCACAGAACTTGTCCCATTGTCGATAGAAGACTCTGATTCTGACTCAGAGTCTGAATCGAGAAAGTCTCTGTGAATGAGATCCTGACCTTCTGTAAGTGCCTTGCTTTGTCCATTGGTGTGCTCTGAAGTATTTAGACTTTTTGAAATACACGGAATGACCATAGGGACATTAAGACAGTTTTGTAGATCTTGTTCAAAGATTTCTCTTATTTCAGAGGTAAAATCAGGATGGTTGAGAAAATGATTTTCATAAGTTTTCTTCAAGTCATTTTCTAAAAACCTTTTAAACAGTTTTTCTTCCACAGAGGCAGGTACAAACTCTGGTGCTTCAGAGGATAGTTCCTTTTCAGGAATCATCATGCACACAAAAGCCATTTGAGTTTGCGTTTCTGGGTGGCCAAATCTGAAGACCCCTATCTGTTTTTGAGACAGATATTTCTTTGGTATAGATTTTCCTTTTGATGAAGGTGCAGATGGTAAATCATTGTTTTCATACCATACATTTGCCATCTGCAGAGGTTTCCTCAGATGTGGTCCTTTAGAGATTCTGCGTCTCTTAAATGTGGATAAGAGGTTTGGAAAGCTTGGTTTTAAAAATTGTCTAGGGCAGAATATGTTTGATAAAGATCTGTTTCTATTGTTTCCTGTGTAAGGGTCAATATCCTCGAACCCTAATCCTCTTCTGCCTATCTGGGTGTTAACCTTTTCATGAACTTTTTGAGCATCCTGATACCTCTTAATTTGGAGATCTCTATCAAACAGATCTTGATGAAGGACTTCTCTTTCTTTTTAAAAAAAGTTTTTCAAAGAGATGGCATTTAAACGATCACTCTCACATTTCTTTAGCTCTTTGACCTTTTATTTCAAGGCTTTGTCGAGATTTGTGATTTTATCCTTGAAACTCCTTTTTGTTGAAATATGCTCAGAGGTAAGAGTTTTGTTTTCAAGGTAAAGCTTATCCTTCTCTTCTGTGAGAAGCCTAGTTTCTCTTTCAAAGAAGGCAAGCTTTTTCTCAAGATCTGAGCATGTGTTTTTATAAGTTAGAAGGTCATTTTGTATTTCAAGAAGTTTGTTTTCAAAGTCTGAGTTGCAAGAGTTAGAAGTGGATACCTCACTCTTGTTGTCAGAAGAGTGGACTTCTGCCATTCCACAGAAGAGTGCGTTGTTTTCTTCATCAGATGATTCATCGGTTACAAGGTTCTCTTGTTCTGCCATTAGGGATTTCTGAGTGTAGTACTCTGCTTTCTTTTTATAGAAGGCAGCGTCCCTTGTGGGTTTCCCTGTGTTGGCAGAGGACCTGCACTCTGCTGCATAGTGGCCTGGTTTCCCGCATTTGAAGCAGCCTTCAGTTTGCTTCGGGAATTTGTCACCAGCTCTTCCGTCTGACTTCTGTCCACTCCTTTCTTCTTGCCTTGGTTCTTCAGACCACTCCTTTCTTTTTGCCTCACCATATCCTCTGCTTCTGTCATCTCTTTCTTCTCTCTCTCTCTGTACTCCGGCTTCTTCTTGAGACCACGATTGAACTGTCGGGTCATTAGTGCAAGTGTTTTGGCCAGAGCATCCATGTCAATTTCCTCCTCAGACTCTTCTTCACTTTCACTCTGTGCCACAAGTACCTTCTTCTTCTTCTTCTGTGCTTCCTCAGCTGCCTTATCCTTCTTTCCCTTATCTTTGCCTTCTGATGCACTTCCCACAAGAGCCAGAGGACCTCCGACAGAGGTTGATAGTTTGGAAATTCTGTTCTCTTGACTAATCAGTGTTCCAAAGAGATCAGATATGGACCAAACATAAAGATCCAATGTGGCTTGCATGGACATGGTTAGATGAAGCCATTCATCATTCAGGCTCTGTAGAAATCTGACATTGTTTTCTTCAGAGGTTCTGTGGATGCCATACCTCTTACACTTGTTTATCAAAGAGTTGTATCTGTTGTAAGTGCTTTGAATGGATTCACCCGGCAGAGCTTTGAATGCAAAATACTCATTTATGCATAAGGCTCTGTTGTTCTTGAGGGTTTTGGCACCACCCTCAAGTTGTTTCTCTAGTTCTAACCATAGGTCCTTTGAAGTTTCACATGAGTCAAGAGATTGAAAGATATCATTTGGGATAGCCATTATGATTAGTCTTTTGGCTTTCTTTGCAAGCTCATGTTGTGCCTTTTCTTCTTCACTCCATTCAAGGACAGGTTTGGGGTGTTGATATTCAGGAATTTCAGGAGTATTGGCAGTGGCAGGAACACGAGGAACAGTTGTCATTGGGATGAAAGGAGGATTGTGAAGAAATTCAACCAGACCAGGATCCACACCTTCAAGGAAGTGTACCATCCTGATCTTCCACTGAGGATATTCATCCCTTAGAAGAGTGGGAGGTTTGGACTGAGATCCGACACTGAAGTAGTTGACAGTATTTTCCATTTTAGAGAGGAGAACAAGGTATGGCACGAATCAGAAAGAGTATAACAGTAAAGGCTTTTGAAATGATGAGAATATGAATTAGTAAGAGCAGATGATCAACCAACTAGCTTTGAATCTGTCGTTGAATGAAGAACACACTTGTACCTGTTACTATACCAAACAGGTTGATATAGCTTCAGAAAAACAGAGTGTGACTGTGAATGGAGTTTGGAACGAAGAACAGACTCAAACTACTACCTTGAGTACTGGAAACAAATATAGAACAGGATCCTTTGATGTTGAAAATCAAAGTTTGCTCTGATACCAATTGTTGATCCCAGTTGTGATGTTCTTTAACTTGATTTAACCTTTTACTACATACAGATTAAATAAATAGAGTGCGGAAGCGTTTAATACGTGTAGAAAAGATTGAACATGCAAGGTAGTAAACACACAAGTAATTAATGAACAGGAAGTAAAGTATCACAAGAAAGTTACTCAAAGAACTGTTTCATTGATTACTCAAGAACACCAAGAACACGCACTTGTGTGTGCAAAAATGCTCAAGGATTATACAGACTACTATGTTGTGTGTGCTCTCGTGTTTTTTGCTCTAAGGTGGTTCTCCTTAATATAACAGAAGGATGCACCCCTTAGTACAAGACAGAAACTGACATTCCATAAATTGAATGCCACCTGTAAAGTAAACATCGTGGGACGCCCATTACTTTGATCTTGAGGATCTTTGTACAGCAGGTCTCACGTGCTTGGCACGTGGTCTTGTCTTGAACTCTTAGAAAAGCTTCATTGATCTCCAGAGGTTAACCTTCACAGAGGCTCTGTGAGTGATCACAGAGGCTCTATGATCTGAGTATCAGGTTTGTCTTCTGCTAGATCTTCTGTTGAGTAACCTATGAGCTTTGGTTCCTTCTGTGGTGTACTTGAGTGTTCAGCGGCAGACTTCTGCGATTCCCATACTTAGCCTATTTTTCAATACTTCTATACATGTGAGTGGAGCTAACATTAGTCTGGGAAGTACTTGGTCATGAATATTCCCGACTCTCCGTTTTTGGCCCACGGTTCTTTGAGGTTGCTAGTAGAAGGTTGTCTATATGAAAGCTATGATTGATATGTCATCGCAAAAACTTAAAGGTGTTTGCTTGTACCTTTTTAGGTGGTTGGTTTTTAGGGCGTTGATGGGTTTTAGGTATTTTCTTGTACCTTTTCAAAGGAGATTTGGATACTCATTTATGGTACTCAGGTTCTTTTGAGTTTATGACGTTGATTTCAGGATAAATTGTTTCAACCATTTACGTATATAAGGCATAATATATGATTTTCTATTTGATAAGAAAATGGGTTATGGTTATAATTATTATTTTATGTATGAAATTTCATTATCATAACAATATTGGATTGTTGTATGCTTATATTTTGTTGATATTACTTTATCAATATTTCAATCTGTGAAAAAAAATCACTCAATCTATTAGATTTCCAGGTAGTAGGGGAATCACATGGATTCCTTAAGTCCCTACAAACCTTAGGGCTATTTACACTCGTTTGATAAAATCCTTTCGATATCTTACGATTTCTTTAATTGGTAGATTTTGACATGAGGTCAAAAAATGAAATCAAATTCAAAATTATTATCATATCAGCATTATGGGAGCTTTTGGCACGATGCCAAAAATATGGGGTTGAAAGTATAACTTTCAAATATGAATTAAGGTTTAAAATAATGAGTAGAAACCCATAATCAAGATAAGCATTTGAATAATATTTTAACATTTTCATGCCATTTTTGGAGCTTTTAACAAAAACACCAAAAATCATAGGAGTTGGAAGTGTAACTTCCAAAAATTAATTACTGTAAAATTATGAATTATAATTAAGATAAATATTTAAATATTGTGTAAATAATACAATTCTAAAACGAAATCGATGATCAAATTACTAAACATTTTAATGCCAAATTAAAACCACTAGCCTAAATAAATAAATAACAGTTAACTAGTCCAACTCAATATGATAATATAGGCTAAAATAAAATCATATAAAAGAAATCGTTTTAATCATTTAAAACAATAATGGTTCAATAGATAAAGATAAGTTTTTAATCAATTATATTATGTTTAAATGGAAAAGTAAATTAATGACAAACCAAATGTTGATAACTCCAAGTTTAAAATGGATAATCTTAACCAACCGAATAATCATTAAAAAGAAGTTTCTTAACTTAATAATACATAAGTAGTATAGAAAAAAAATTGAAAAATAAAATAATAAAATACTCAGATAATCTCATTCAAATATAATTATCAATCCATAATTATAGATCTACCTACTAAATAAGTCAATTTAAGTATAATAATAAATATGATTTTTGAAAAACAACATATCCTTATAAAAATATTCATATCTCCGTTACCATCAAGAAAAAAAATAAACTTATTGGATAACTTTTAGAAACAAAAAAGAATTATCTTATTTTCTTTGTTTAAAATAGGTGTAAAGAAAATATCAACAAATTATCGTAATTTACATGCAAGTTTTTTTTTAATAATTTTATTTAGATAAAATTGCATCTTTAAAATTTGAATTGCGATTTTTTTTAATAACGATAATAGATAATTTAAATAAATATATATTAATGATATAATCATTAAATATGTATTATAACAAATTTGAAATTCAAACAATATATATAATAATCATATCCATCAAACTCATAAATCATGTATATATATAAGGGTTGGGTTCACGTGAGACCAACATGTTGAGACCGGTGAGACCAGAAAATAACACTAAAGCTTCATAGTGATTCATTGTGAAGGAACGAAAAACAACAAACCTTCACAACAAAAAGACTGTGAAGGTTTACCTTTATAATACCTTCACAGTCTTTTGTTGTGAAGGTTTAGTGTTATTTTTGTGGTCTCACGGGTCTCACAAAAATAGCTTGGTTTCACATGATCTCAAGTCATATCTATAATGTATGCATGTAAAATTTTGCTTGTTTATGATCATACCGAGAAAAAATTATTTATGTATATGTAAAACAACTATAAAAGCATTTTGCTAAAGAAAACAGAATTATATTACATATTATGCAAATTTTATAAACATAAACAATAAGTGAATTAGGATTTCATGAGAGTGACAATCATATTTTGCATCTATAACATAAAACATAATAGATTAATGTTTGCGGTTTAAACATAAAAAAATAATGTTTTTTTACAAAATCATCATATTTGTTCATATCATAAAATATCATATGGCGATGTTTTAAAACAAAACAATATAAAAGTTACCTCAAACATCGAAGTTTAGCTTGATTTCATACAGGCCTGACCCTAGCCATGGGCAGCCATTGCGGCCGCACAGGGCATCAAAGCCCAATGGGGCATCAAGTTTTCATCCATTATTAGTTTTTGGTTTAATAATCTAGGAATTGAGCTTTAACTATAAACACGTATCCAAGACCTGGTAGTACACTTGAATCTGTGAACGCTCAACATTTACATTGCAACAACTCAAGCCGATTTCTATTGTTCTTCACAGTTTGAACGTTCCGATTTTCAAGGCATGGATTTCTATTAACATCCGATTTAACGGTCATGAAGCTAGATTCAAGAAACCGAAGACGGAAATCCCAAATAGCCAAATCCCTTGTGTAACATCCCTCATCCCCGTGGTTCAAAACGGGTGATGTCATGAACGGGACTTAACATAATACATAACTAATTTAGAGCTACTAATAAACCCTAAACATATATTACAATCCAAATTCTTACACTTCAAAAAGTGTTTATAAACTTAGAATATTTATATAATAAGGCAAGTCTAAGAACTCCAAAATTTCACGCTCGATCTCAAGTATCGTCCCCGTAAACGTCACTTTGAACCTGCCGTGTCAGAAAACAAAAACACGGCTGAGCACATGGCTCAGTGAATGGATTATAATATAAATTCGTAAATAATAATGAAACATCGATAACGAAGCGGAAGACTTAAAAATTCATTTCGAAGAATGTTCTTGAAACTCAAGTTCATAGTAAAAGAAATGTTTAGTAATTTTCAAAGACAATAATTTCAAGAACGGTTCACACTTTAATTTCAAAACGTAATATAAATAAAGTCCGTCAATTCCTGTTGTGTTCGTGGGGTGATCAACACACGAACTGGGTCAGCGTGCGGGCACACACACGAATCCCCCGTGAATTTAACCACGGTCACATATTCTATGGGTAAAAGTCCTAGGATCGATCCATCCGTCCCGGAGTCAACGAAGTCAGCCAAGTCCCCAGAGTAGGTTCACGTAAGCCACACAGGTTTAACTCTGGTGGACCGTCATCTGCAGGACGACATGACAACAAAGAAGCCATAGAAGGCATCCCAAATAATGTGCCAATTTATTGGGTTATTCTAAAATCAACGAAAACTAAACATATGCCACTTACCCAAATGGCGATCATAGAAATTATAGTTAATATACTTCACATGTTTCACAACAATTCCATAAGAGACACATTTTAATTAAATGCTAACAGTTTCAACAAATGATTCATAATCCAAATCTCAATATGAGACAACAAAACACGAAAACGTTCAAACATAAGATTCATACCAAAAATCAATGTGTATGTGTGTGTATAATTACATGTTCGTTGATCAATCACAGGCGGTGAACCACCTTTAGGAAGGGTCAACTACAACAAATAGTTGCCCACGATTCAAAAGAAATGAAATCCATACCTTAACCAAATTGAGATGTAAAACGCGATCAATCAAGACTGACGACGAACTTTAACCCGTTCGACTGCCTATTTAAACCACAAATTACTATTACTCACATAACATGAAACTCAAAGGTTATCATCCTAAGCTTAATCATGAAATTTTATTCTCTTAGACATTAAACCGAACACTTGGTGTGCGGTTAAACATATAGATACAAAATTCATTATTTTGATTCTAAACTTTACCCTTTTGTAATTTTGACAAAAACAAACATTCCTAATCATGCATTTGATTATAACTTTGCAATAACACCTCATAATCTACCTACCAACTTCAACTACCCTAACATACCAACTTAAATAAGATAAGAATAAATTTGTACCTCTAACCCTAAGAAAGACTCGAAGAGTGGATTTCGAATATATAGTTGTTTCTTCGATTACTTTAACGGATTAATAGAAATTTTAGAGAGAAGTAAGAATTTAGAGAGACAGGTGAGTTTTAGAGAGAGAAAATCAAATGACGGTTTTGGTATGAACTTTGAGAAGACGATGACTTTGAGATTTATTCTTAATTTTTTTTATAATTATAAATAGTTTGGTTAAATGACGGCTTTAACCCCTTAACTATCATTGGTTGTTATTTTAATTACGGTTCAATTCGGGTAAGAATAATTACACGTATTTTTAAAACGGAGTCTTACACCTTGCCCTGCCCTTGCCCTTGCCCTTGCCCCCACGACAGTCAATGGTTGGATGCACACTATATATACTGGGATATACGATTCACCGATTATGCGATTCAGGCAAAGGAAACTCTCAAATCTCAATATTTTATTCTTTCTCAAATCTTTATCTAATTAATCATTGGTTATGTTTCGATGGCAATTATATTTCTTCAAATCTAGAAGTGGAAGATTGGTTTAGAGTTAAGTGAGATTCATCAATTTCTCACTTAAAATTCTCAATTGAGCATACTATCAAGTCTCAATTATGAAATTGTTTTTAAATTCTAACATTTAATTATGTTACCTATTCATTGTATAATGTATTATGTATTCATTGTTGATTGAACTTGCCGAGTTGTTATGTGGCAGTGTAAGTCATGTTATCATTTATGAATCTTTAATTCATTTTGCAAAAAACTAAATTTCTAATTGATAACAATCTCTCGTGTGGGTTAACGACTTACTGCCTAAGGGTCTTTTGTCTTTTGAATAAGTCTTGTTTTGCATAGTTGCATATTGAAAATTGAAATTTTAGAGTACATGAGCACATCACAGCATCACTTTAGAGCTCGACATATTGTCATATTGCCTTATTAGGCATTTGGGCTCTTGTTCTTTTGTAATGCACAGTAGCATAGATTGTAAATTTTACAATTTACTAATTAATTACTATTTTAGTTAAAACTAATTACAATTTTCATTATCTTTTTAAGTTATAAATATTGAAGTAAAAGTTCTAGTGAGCTAATTTCAATTTAGAAAAAGAAAACTAGAAAAGAAGGAAACACAATCTTAATCCAGGTTTTATCTTTCTAGGCTCAACTAGTATTGTTGGATATTTTTTGGTTGATTTTCATAAGACATTAAACATGTTTCCTAGATCACAAACATCAGGTGCTCAAATTAATATTTTTTTTTCAAGAAATGCACGAAAACATCGTTTTAGGTTATGTATATTTATATTTTGTAATTCGGGGTTTTGGTTTGTAACCCCCTCCCCCCTCTTATATTTTTTATTAAAATTAATAAAAATCGGCGTAGTGATAAATCGGCTAGCTTGACTAGGTTCTAAACTCTTTAAAATTCCTACATTTCGTCGTTTCATTTGCTTAAAAAATAGGCATACGAGCATTTTTTAGCATTTCGCACAGGGCGTAAAAACCCTAGGACCGACCCTGAGTTCATGATCACTTTGTTCTAGATAGTGTACATGCTGATAACATGTTAAAGGAAAAACCAAATAGAACAACAATAAAAAAGAGAAAAATTTGTAATTCTCATTAATGAAAAGTCCAATATGAATAAGTTACAAGTAGATAACTATAAAATATTTCAATTATAATATAACCTTGACATATTTATCTCTATCGTCATATCCATTCTTTAGGCGTAACACTATCTTATAAAATAATTTTTTTTTTAACTAAGAAACAAGGGGTAGAGTCTTGCAAAACAGCAGATAATGGGTGGCGTACATTGCACAATGTAAGGGGTAAAACCCGTTGGGGTTTTGCAGGATTTTTGAAACCTGTTTCAGATTGATGATGTTGCGGAGGCGCTTCCTCTGCACTCACACATCGAACTTCTCCATTAACCAAAAACCTGCCCCTCGTCAATGGCCTATCAAACAGGTTACAAAGTCCAATTTCTCAGATTCACTCCATGAATTGGACAACAAAATATCCGATTCCGATTTCGTGGCGGTTTCTTTGCAGACCACCGGTTCTTACTCCTCCGCCTGGCATCGACTTCTGCCCTTTGACACTGCTGAAACCGCATACCTCAAGGCCAAGTATGCCGCCGAGAGGTTTCAGATGCTTCAGTTTGCTGTTTGCCCTTTCTCCGTTAGGGCTTCTAATAAGCTTGTAGCTTACCCGTTAGTCACTGATACTCCTCTCTTTTCATTTATATGCATACGTCTAATTTATACATATGAAAACGTTACTTATTTGATTGGAACTTGAATCTGAATTTATTGAAATTGTCTCTTTAACACTTATCAGCACTTTATAGATAGTTGTGATAACAAACAAACCCTAAAAGCTTGTATATTACCTTTTGAGTTCATTAATTGCGTCAATGACAGGGTTGACATTAATCACATCAATGCATTTTTAGGATTTCTGGGCCTTCTTAATATATGATTCACTGCAGTTTTGCCATTGTAGGCGGATCATCAAATATTGGTTAGGTGTGTTGGAAGCAAACGAATATCAGTTTCAGATTATTAGAACCATGTTATAAGCTGATGGTTACAAGTAGACATATACATTACTTTTTTAGATTATACATCAAGTATTGGAATAGGCACTCAGATATCACTTACATAAACTCCCTAAGATGCAGATACACAGGAAAGCATGAAGGATTCTGTTAATAATATGTTGGGGAGGGGGTGCAGAAAATTGTTGGAAACAATGAGTGATAAGAAATTGGATAAAACTTGAGATTGCGTGAAAGCTCGCTTTCGTTAAGTGATATTTTGACCCTTATTTGCCTGGGTATTACGAAATTCACTCGAGGAAAATCTCAAATTCTCGGAAATCGATCCTATTTAAACACATAGAGAATCGTAATCGACCCCATATTAACACCAATAATAATTTCGCATTAAATGGGATTGATTGCTTGACATAATTAGCGGCAGTTACAAAAACAATATCAGTTACAAAACTGATAAAACCACACGACCCATGCCATTTTCAAGAGGAAAAACGCATGACCTATGCACAAACCTTTTGTCGACAAACACATGCCCCGTGCCATTTTCAAGAGGAAAAACGCACGACCCGTGCACAAACCTTTTGTCGACAAACACATCGCCCGTGCCATTTTCAAGAGGAAAAACGCACGACCCGTGCACAAACCTTTTGTCGACAAACACATGGCCCGTGCCATTTTCAAGAAGAAAAACGCACGGCCCGTGCACTGCCGGAGATAGCGTCGAGTTTTTATTCTGTTGACAAACTGGGCACGTCGCTACATAATCTTTATTTGTTCCCATCATCCCTTCCCACCAAAATTCGGCCTTAATTCGTTGATAAGTCTTTAGGAACCTCGCATGTCCCCCTACCGCTCCATCATGGTACTCGCTCAGAATCTGCACAATCATAATTGAATTCCTTGCCAACATGATCTTCCCTTTGCGAAATAGTAAATCTCCCCACCATTGATAGGGTCCGTGTACAGTGCTATCCACTGTCAGTTCATATATAGCCTTCCATTTTGGGTCTCGCTTAAGTTCCTCCGTGGCCATCTCCAAATTCAACCCACGAGTTCTGGTGAGTTGCATCAATGTCGATGAGTGCGAAATACGGGACAGGGCATCTGCCGCAACATTCTTCTTTCATGGCTTAAGTTGAATCAAGAAATCGAATCCAATAAGTTTCACCAACCACTTCTGATATTCGGATGCCACTTCGCGTTGTTCTAACAAATACTTCAAGCTTCTTTGATCGGTCTTGACTATGAATTTGCAGCTTCCATTTCTTGATTGCGAGCACAATAGCCATCAATTCTCTTTCATAGACATATCTTAGCTGCACCCGATCCATTAAAGCTTGGCTGAAAAATGCTATGGGTCGCTGATTTTGCATCAAAACAGCCCCAATACCGGTTCCCGATGCGTCTGTCTCGATCACGGATTCCTTTTGGAAATCAGGAATTGCTAGCACCGACAATTGTATCATGGCTTGTTTAAGTTGCTGAAAAGCCATATCAGCTTCTTGGTTCCACTTGTAGCTGCCCTTTTCTAATAATTGCGTTAAAGGACGGGCCATAATGCCATACCCTCGTACAAACCGTTGGTAATACCCCATCAACCCTAAAAACCCGTGTAATTCTTTAATATTTTTGGGCCTTGGCCACTCTACCACCGCTTGGATCTTACCGGATTCTGCTTCCACTCCTTCGCTTGAGATAATATGCCCCATGTACTCCATTCGTGGCTGCCCAAACAAGCATTTCTTCCGATTTGCTACCAACTTATTTTTTCTTAAAATATGGAGTACCACTCTAAGATGTTGCTGATGTTCATCCCCATTCTTGCTGTAACTCAAAATGTCATCAAAGAAGATGAGTCTAAGTCCGTAAATGAGTCCTGCCCGGTACCAATCTTCACTCCAAACGTCGTCGTGTGACTAACGTTAATCCCAATTGGTTCAGTCGTTCAATAGCAATGGAGTTATGTGAAGCCCCACAATCTATGAGCACGATTACCTCGACCCGATTAACATATCCTTTGATCTTCATGGTTCGTGGAGAAGACAACCCCACCACTGAATTTAGCGACAACTCTATCTCTTGTTCTTCTCGTTGCTCACATGGTATCCCCTGATCCCCGTAATCCTCGTCTCCAACTTCCTCCACCTTGGTGGGTTCATCCTGTAACATCGCTAGGAGCTCCTTTTTTTTGCACTATGGCGCACTCGGTATTTTTCGTCACAACGAAAACAGGGTCCTCGGGCTCGTTTATCTTGTAGTTCCTCTTCTGTCAACCTCCGGGTCTGATTCAGGGTGGGTTTTGGCGGAGTAATAATTGTCCCGGTGGTTCCTTGCTAGCAATTAAACTACTACTACTAGGAGTTACAAGCTTTGACAGATTACCTGAGGTTCCCAAAGTTGGTTTATATGGAATGTTGATAGTCTTCGGTCTGTCATTCAATTGTCCGTTTCGATGGATTAACAGATTTTTAATAATTGCTCCTCCCCAAGTTGTGCCATCTCCATAATCCTCGCCAATCCTTGCGGTCTCATAATTCGGACTTCCGCTTGGATTGCATGTTTAAGACCATTGACGAAATTTCCTTCAAGCATCTTTTCCGGTAGATCCTTCAGGGTCGAGGCCAAGATTTCAAACGAATGTCGGTGTTCCCTGATTGTGACGTAAGGCCAAGAGTTGCTCCCAGGACGACCCTCTTTGCGTCGATCGGAAACGATGGATTAACATATTTTTAAGCTCTGCCCAACACGTAATTGGTCTCCGGCTATCGAACCACTGGAACCATGCGAGAGCCTCTCCTTCCATACAAATTCCTGCAGTCGCTACCTTTTTCGGGTCTTCGAAACGTTGAAGTGCGAAGTAGCGTTCCGCTCTAAAAATCCACCCGTCGGGATCGTCCCCCTTAAACGCAGGTAGTTCGACCCTCCTCAGCCTCCAATCGGCGGCGTACACTCCTATCGGCGGTGGTTTTTGTCCTCCGTTGATCTCTCCCACATTCACATGTGGCATTTGATGATTAAATGTTGCATCGCTGCGTCCCTGTCCAGATTTAGGAGTCGAATCAACTAGACCTGGCAAACGTGTCGTGTCGGGTTCAAAGCTAAACGGGTTGAGAGTGCCTAACCCTAACCCGACTCGTTTAATAAACGGGTCAGAAAATCTCAACCCTAACCCGACCCGCCTAACCCGACATGACCCGCCTAACCCGTTTAACATTTATAAAACTAAAAATTAAAAATCGAAAATTCACAAAAAGATACAAATATAAAATTCAAATGAAAGCACTAGTAATCCAAATTTTATAGTTCAAACTTATAGAAGGACAGTTTCGTAATTTTTACGTCTTTGACTGGTCAACAATTGCGGCTTTGACCGGTCAAAAGTTGTGTATATTCCAAAAATAGAAGGACAGTTTCGTAATTTTTGCAAATACACGTGACGAGTCCATATATGAACCTGTATGATTCACATATGAACTATATGTTCATATGTGGACCAGTGCAATTCACATATGAACTCTTTTAACTGATTCATATATGAACCTTTGTGATACATCATACATATATGAACCTTTGTGATTCATATATGAACTAATTAACTGTAGGTTCATATGTGAATCAGTTGAACTAATTAACAGATTCACATATGAACCTTTGTGATTAACATATGAACTAATTAACTGATTCATATATGAATCAGTTAAGAGTTCATATGTGAATTACATTGGTTCATATATGAACATATAGTTCATATGTGAATCATATAGGTTCATATATGAACTCGTCCCACATATTTTATGAAACTACCCCTCTATCTTCTACAGACCACACAAGGAATTATCCGGTGCTTCATGGTCAAAACCGCAAATGTTGACCATATAAAGGGCTAGGATCCTTTCTCTATTTCTCATATATTTACCATTTCTCAAATGAACCTAATCCTATATATATATAGAGAGAGAGGGAGGATCAAACGAGAACAATAACTATTTAAAAGAACACGAGAAATAACAAAATCATTAGTGATTTTACATTAATGTGCAAAAAAGTCACGTGAACCTGAAACCGTGGCCAAAGTCCTTTTTTTGTGTGTTAATGTAAAATCACTAATGATTTTGTTAGTTCTCGTGTTCTTTTAAATAGGTACTGTTCTCGTTTGAACCCGACTATATATATATATAAACGGGTTATTAGGGTCATTTTCGAGTTGAAATTTTTGACCTTGACCTTACCCATTTAATTTTCATGTCGTGTCGTGTCAACCCGTTTACTTAAACGGGTTGAAATGTATTACCCAAACCCATTTATTTCGTGTCGGGTTAGCGTGTCGTGTCATTTTTTGCCAAGTCTAGAATCAACAGCCCCTGTCGGCTTCTCCCTTACTACCAGACTCTAATTCAGTAGCGCCTCTAATTTCAACATCACCATCTGAATTCCCCAATTCAAACCTTCCATGTGTCTCGAATTAACCGCATCTTGGTTACAAATCATCTGAATACTGTTCTTCATGGACTGTATGCTTGCGTCAATTCCCTCCGTACGACTGCCCAAAGCTTGCACCGCTTCTTCCAATGCATCGATTCTCTCTCCTTGGTTTTTAGGAGCCATGGTCGCCAGATTCTTTGGCTCTGATACCAATGATAAGAACTCTGATAAGAACTCCGGGTTTCGATTGAATTTCAAAAGAAAGAACAGAAAAAAAAGAGAACTATCATCTGGAAATTCGAGAGCCAGACCCCCTCCCAATATGAAGCTAAACAAATCAAGGATATCCCCAATCTCCCCCCACCGATTATTTAATACTAGGAAACCAAAACTAAAAAGGAAATACCATCCTAAAAGGAAACACAATAAAAGAAAATAAAACTCCTATTTTTTACAGCTCACTCCACTACCCCTTAGACTTCTTTCTAGAATATACTTTGGTAATTGGAGCCTTATCACACCCATGCTCTTAGACCCATGCTCTTTTTATGAAGAAAATGACACGGCCCGTGACTGCCATATGCCACTCAGTAACTCGCCATACATAACCATCCAACGATCCCGGCTTCTAGTTAGCTTACACGAGTGTGCTCCACACCTCCTAGCTCGTGTTATAGCTTAGCTACCAACCCCATTATTATCTTGTGAATCCAATTACCTAAAATGAACCGATGACTTCACTAATATCACCAACATAATAACTAGAGAGTTCAATCGAAGGAAATGCTACTTAAACTAGGAAACAGAGAGCTATTGGAATCGCTAGTCCTATTTAAGTAGAATATGAAATTTATTTCTTTTAGAAAGCTTAACAAGGTGAAATCTTGGTCACCATGTCTTCTTCCGTTCCTTGTCTGCTGGAGTTTCACTGCCGGGGACTTGGACCTTAAAAATATTGACATGCCTATGCTG
Organism: Arctium minus; assembly: GCA_954870635.1. Classification (NCBI taxonomy): domain Eukaryota; kingdom Viridiplantae; phylum Streptophyta; class Magnoliopsida; order Asterales; family Asteraceae; genus Arctium; species Arctium minus. The sequence continues at coordinate 131,716,865 of OX941080.1, read as the reverse complement.
CTGGAAGTTAATAATGTCTTTATGAGATTAATTGTTGGTTCTCTAATATCTCAAATGGTACCATCTAAGCATCCATTATACATAGTATATTAGTACTAGCAGCAGCAAACCATCCAAGCCAGTAGTACAAGTTCTTTGAATCTACGTTTGTGTTTATGGCTGTAGATTTAATGGCATTTGATGGTGGTAATGTGGGCTATGCTGTTAATTGAGCCACTATAGCGGTGCTATTGTGTTTTATGGTCATGGGACGAATAGCGGTGGTCAAATAGCGGTCCCACGATTAGCGCCGCTATTGATCGCTAAATGGCCGCATTTTGAATGCAAAAAAGCGGCCGCATAACCGCTATTTGTAGATAGGCTGTTTAGGTGTTAGAAAAAGTAATTTTGTGGGCTTTTATTTTGGTAATTATTTTAGTACAACGGTATTAAGCTTCATCAATCAATGACTGGACTCCTCGTACATACATGAATTACCGAAACCAAATGGTTTTGATGAGTGACCATAGGCAAACTTTCCTCACAATGGACTCCTCGTACATATGTATAGTTATTGGTAAATAGCTTTGTGGAATTAGGTAATATCGCTCAAGTACACACACAAGCCCAATTAAGGTCATTATTTTGTATACTATTCCACAAGTTAGACACTCTCATATGCATGTGTGCTATGTCTATTTTTTTAACTCTTTTGAATAAATAATGATTATTCGATGTCCATTTATTTGATTTTAGGGCAAAGAGAATAATGTTATAGCGATCTCTTTGAAGGTCTAACCACCAATAAAGTTTGTGTCTTTCATATGCAAATGGTCATTTTGGATGCTAAAAGTGAGATGATGTTGTCACTTAATAATAATAATAAGTTGGAGGGTGTACGCTATGCTTTAATAATTCTTTATGTCTACTCTTTCAAGTTATAGTTATCACTCAAACAAATGATTAACGTGGTTTTTTTCACTTCCTGTGTAGGTTCAACTTCCATTTGTTCCCTAGGGATGAGCATAAAATAGGGATGCCCTGTTACAGTTTTTCATGTCAACCATCCTATTTAACTTCTATGGCTCGAGAAGATTTTGACTTCAATGTCTGCATATATGATGGTAAGATTTTGAGCGTAAAATGATCCGGCTTTATAATGGCATGCTTCTCTCTGAGTTCCCTTTTTCTTTACTCTCGTGTTTAAGGTATATCATACTTGTCCAGAGCACAAGAGTTAGCAGCAAAAGGTCAGATAGGAAATCCAGTTTCAAGTGGTTATGTGGCACAATCTCCATCCTCTCGTTCCGTTGCAGATAATGTATTTGTTGAAAGGATTAAATCCAGAGTTGGGCACTGGATAAGTGCTTGCAAACATTCAGACACAAGAACTAATGGTGAACAAATACCTTTATCACGTCATTATGACTTCACTTGCTCCTTTTTTAATCACTTCTTGTTGTCTGCAGATGTTTTAGTTAATTCTCTTAGGAAACTTATATTAGGAGGTGAAGATTATGGATCGAGACCGTCTCTTAACATAGATGTTTGCAGTGAACGTCAAGTGCAGCTCGTATTTGAGGTCAACTCTTGTTAATGAAATAATTTTGATACATTTTTCCAATTCCAAATATTTAATAACAATGGGTACGTCCGTGCTACAGATGGTGAAGTCCGAATATGAAAATGTTGTACCTTTGATAATCCCAGCAAAAGGAGGAGGAACCCAAGCTGTACGGGTTGTTTTAACAAGTTCAAAAGAAGATAGGCATCTTTTAGAGGTATCAAATACGCAGGTGATGTTTCATGTTAGATTATCAATGGAATTTGAGTTTAATTTCCAAATTGCAGAAAGAGCTTCAAAATATGGAAGAGGAACAAAGCAAGCACGTTCGTGGCTTTCGAGAGGTTATTGATTTGATTTCCAGTTCTCAAAAACCAGTCATTGCCCACAAGTCCCTTAACGGTCTCTTCATATTAACAATTTACGATAATCTTCTACTCGATTGTTGCAAATTCTTATCCCTACATAATTGTCACTATTTCTTTTTTGCTTCATGCAGACTTCACATTCATTCATTCCAAGTTTCTGGCTCCACTCCCGCCCACAATTGATGAATTCAGAAGCTCATTGCATTCGGCCTTCCCAAACATACTTGACGTCAATCATCTAATGAAGGAAGTCGGCCCTCTAAATAAGTACACCAACTTACCTGGAGCTATATCCTACTTGAAAAGAAACTTCTTCGCACCTATAGAAATAGAAATACCTCAAAAAGGTCAGTCAGACATGCTAACTGCAGAGTAATTTATACTTAAAATGCTCTCATTTATTCCTTTCATCTCGAAAAGCGTCTATATTCGACTTGTGAGCATCAAGTATGTTGATTCTAACCAGATTGATAGATGTCATAATCTACTAGTACTTTCAAATTTTGGTCAGCAGTCATCCAATTATACTTTGAGACACACTTTGGATGTTCTCCACATCCAATGTGCATATGTTTCAAGTACAATAGACGACGACTTACCAAATTCTTTAGAGAACTTAAACCGCTGCTGACTAAGTTTTGTGCGGGAACTTGTATCCAAAGTGCATGTTTTTAAGCGCAATTTAGCCGCTTGTTCATCAAATTTTGTGTTGGATATACTATAAATGAAGCGTTGTGAACCTAAATCATCAAAAATTCTTGAATCTGGAAATCCTAGGATAGAATTAGAATATCATGAACCAAAAGAAGAACTGAAATTGTGGGATGAATGAAGCATTTTCTTGTAGCTAGTGAAAATAATTCTACTTGATGTGGTTTCTTTAGGCTGCTAGATATGTGTTATTAAAAATCTCCCTACTTCTATGTTTGAACAGCTAGCATGGAGGAAAGCAAGAATCATGGCCATAACGTTGTGAGAATAAGCGAGTTGTTTGCTAAACTCTGCTTTATCCTAAAAATGGCTCCAGAAACCGAACCTCACAACCGTGATGGGTCTTCAATGCTTAAACGCTGCTCAAATGTGTTCAATCTGGGTTCCAACGGCTTCCAAGACTCTAACGAGGGTGATGACATCAGCGTATGGACTCATAATCCAACGAAAATCAGCATTAACAATCTGGTGTTCGTATGGGGTTTCAGAAGCGGCACATCTGCCAGAAGATTGAAGAACTTGCTTTTGAAGTCCCACGAGATGATGTCAGAAGATGATGTTTTTGATGTTCGGCTAGTGGACAAGAATTGTGCCGTTGTTGTGTTCTGGAAAACACGACTGTCGGAATGGTTTCTGACCGCCATTGGTTCTGGAGACGGCGGACTCAGGGAACTGGCAACAGAAGGGTTGATGGCAGCAGGCTACGAAGCGTATAAGAGGGTCTGTAAATCTGAAATTTTAGGAGCAGATTTGGCGGATTCGTTAGCGGAGTTTGATAGGGGGGTCTCGGAGACGCATACAGAGGAGTCTGCAGAAGTATACTGGAACAATGAGCTGATGATCAATTTGGATGATCTTTGAGCGTGCATCTTTTGACTTTTGAAGTCGAACAAACTAACTTACTCGATGTAGATATAAGATTTTGATTCTATACTTTACGGTTAATGCTGCAACTTTCTATTTATAGCAATTATTGTGTATTTGCGCATTTGATGTTTGTTAAGGTTATATGTTTCCTTCCAGTTGTTTTATAAATTCTCTCAATTACATTGTATTTCAAGCGACAATGTCAAACTCAGTTAAATCTTGGTACTTTTTTTCAAATAAACCGACCCATAAATCATATTCGAAGGAATGAGATGTTCATAGACCTCACCTTCATTCCCAAAAGGTTAAAACGTTTGTTTTCAAAAAGACCTCCGACCCGATCAATTCGATCGGGCACTCGCCATCCTATGGGACTTAAGGAATAATATAAAAAAAAAAGAGGGAAAAATACATTACACATCACGTAAGTAGGATTAAAGAAAGTATTTCTTTGATATTCTTTATCGTTATTATATAATTAGCAATTCCATTTAGATGCTCGAAAGATAAATTCCGCAATTGTGGCGACTCTAGGCTTTCTAATAATTTGGATATGCTATTTTGGGGTCTCTAGAGTCGATAATTTTATATGAGGAACTATTCAAATTATATTATATCTGAATTCAAAATCTTTAATTTGAATTCATTTTATTCGGGGGCGTTCGTAGTGACTGAGGGGGTCGAAGACCAAGAAGTGAGTTATTTATAACTTATCCAAACCTAGTTTGCTACCCTAGTCCTTTCTGTCGATTCTTCAAGTATTTTTATCAGAAATCATATCCTAAAAAATGTCTAAAGTCGCAATATCCAACCTCAATTGCTTATCCCAGGTCCTCCTCAGCCTACCCCCTAGACTGTCACTCTTTCTACTCTCCTCACTGGTGCCTTCACGGTCTCGTCTCTAGACCAACACAATCTTCCTTCTCTCAATTCATCCATGATTGGGGCAACTCCCAACTCCACTCGGAAAACCTCATTTGGGGATTTTGTCTGAACTAGTCCAACCCAACGTCCACCTAAGCATCCTCATTCACACAACTTCCAACTTTCCGTCAACAACCATCCTTTTGGCCCAACATTCTGATCCATACAACATAGTTGGTATGATGACTACTCTATATAATTTACTTTTCAATGGAACCCTTTGTCGAGATCAAAATTTTGGTAAATAGTAATACAAATTTTGAAGTAAGAATAATAAAATTGCAATAACAACAATAATAATAAGATAATAAACTATTAAAAGAAAAGAAGAGGAGGAAAAAGACTTCCATTCTTGGCTTGTTAGAGCATGCAGAGTCATGAATTTTTTTCATAGATTTATGACTTTGTCACATTAGATTTTTCACTCTACTATCTCAATTTTCTCTTTTTTATATATTTCATAAACTTTTCACTCTCAATCATGAAACAAGTCCATAATTTATAATATAAAAAAGGGAAAATTGCATTAAAATGGAACCAACTTTCACCTGATTCCTATTTTGGGGAACCAACTTTCAAAGTCTTCATTTAAGTGTCCGAATCAAACTTTTTGTTTATTTAAGGGTTTGGTTAACCTATGCAAGTAACCGGTAATTTAATATGACGTGGCAAATAACAATTAAAAAATAATTATGTGGATGTTAATAATCTACCATATCATCATTATTATTAGAAAAAAAATTAAAAATTTATAACTCAAATTAGAATATGAGCAATCCCTCCACATCCTCTCACTTTTTCCTCCATCCATCTCAACCCTAGTTACCGTCACCAGCACCATTCATCAAGACGAAGCCTCCTCCTTTTAGTGGATTATCACATTGCTCTTCCTCCCAATACCATAGGGAAAATAATATACGTTACATTATATGGTCAACACTCATGGAAGGTATGAAACCTCCTCCTTTTAGTGGAAGATTTGCAGTGAGTGATTTTATTTTGAAACCTTTCATATGAGTGATTTGGGGAAAGGACATAAAAGGAAGTGGGAAAGGATATACACTGGGTGATTTCGTTTGCTAAACCCACGTTATGAAAGATGAATGTGTTAGAACCAAGGTTATCGAACCACGAGAATCTAGAAAATCGTGTATATTTATCGTGCAAAATATACAAAGTTAACTAATAAACAAACAAACAAAATACGTATATATGTATATATATCGAAATTCTTTTCAAGATAATGAGAAATACTTACTTGAAATCAACAAATTGATCGAAGATTGATAGAGGCCTGCTATGCAGTGTCATTAAACAGAATTTCGCCCCTACTCGTGTGTAGTCCGAGCGTCCGTTTAGAGGATACAACTATCAATTCACGTTCTTGCACGAGAACGAGAATGAGAATCTGTCGAGTTTCTTATGCGTTCATAGATCGTATTATGAGAGAAACCAGAGGGAAAAATGTGGAAATAATGATTGTTCTATTTTTGGAGGGAAACTAACGGATTTATATAGTTTTGGCAGTTAATTCGGTTGTTTAACCGAATTTTCACGTGTCTGCACAATCCCGCGGTTTGGCTCGCGGCTTCAGGCCGTGGCGTAAGCTGCACAAGTCACTGTGTCGTAAACAAACAGAGAGTTACGCGGGAAGCCTCGCGACTTAGAGACCGCGTGAGAAGTCGCGTAAGTCTCTATCCGTAAAAACAATCCAGTGAGTTACGCGGAACCTGCACGACTTCTAACCCGCGTGATAACCCGCAAACATCTGATGACGTCTAAAAAATAGAATTCAGATCAAGAGACCCAAGGCCCAATCTTTGACCATTTAAATATTTATGTGTCAAACTATAAATCCAACCCAAATCCCATTAGATGGGCTTTGATCCAATTTAATAAGTCATATGGAACAAGCCATATAAGCCTATCAAAATTTCCTTTTCCTTCCTATGTGGGATCAACTACAAGACAAATTCCCAACAGAATGAAGTGGGAAACAATTACTCCATGGTTGTTGTTAAAGATCTTTGAACACTAGTTTCTTTTTGGTTTTTTAATTTCTTTGTATTTGATTTGGTAGTCAATATTGAATATGATTTTTAATAGCAACATCGTTCTGATCGTATTTTGGTTTCATAAGTAGTGGTTTTGCGTATTTTTGGTTTACTACATTTATGCATATAAGTTGTTTGATAAAATGTCTCAAAGAAATGTGAGTTTTTTGTAGTAATAAAATTGCATATTATGAGTCATGACAATGAAATAGTAATTTAACAAGACTATATTGTTGGTTAAGTTTGATAACGATGCTTCAATAAGAGTTAAAAGATTGAAGAATTTCAACCATTTTTTTGTAACAATACCTTGTCATCAACTTTATTCTAATCTTAATTATTTGAATGGTGTCCTTCATGTTGTAGCCCAGTGGTAAGGTAACATCCTGGGGGTCAGTGGATGGTATCCCTGACTACCCAGGTTCGAATCCCGTGGTGAGCATCCTGTAACATCAATGATCATGGACCTGCCACATAGTGGTACCCTTAATTGGGCTGAATCATGATCGACGGGGATTAGTAGGGTGGCACCCTTAAGTGCGAGTCCGGATACCCCGGGAACGTGTACGTGTGTTAATTTGTCGTTCAAAAAAAAGTTTTATTTGAATGGTGTGAACTTTTATTTTGGTTTAACGTTGGCAAAACGAGATCAGGAATACAAAATGAGATTTTATTGCATCGTTTTTTTTATTGAATTAATTTTAGTTAGTCAATTTTTTATTATTAAAATTTTAAATATTTTTTATTTTAAAATATCATGTGGAATTTTAGGTTACAAATAAAAAAATTATGTGCCATGTCACCATTTTAAATTTACTAGAAGTGTACTCGCGCAATGCTGCTAGATACATCACGATTTTAATGTTTCATTTTATTTTCTATTTTTTGTCGATTTACATTACGATTTTGGTTGGTTGTGAGAGATTGATAATGATTTTTTATATAAATTTGTTTAATTTAGACTTAATAATATAATGTAGTTTATTTTGGTTTAATAATATAATTTTTTTTATAAAATATTCTGTTAGATTTTTTTAATTATATTTTATATTTTTATATTTAAAATTTGATTTTTATTCTATATTTAATTATGATGAGAGTTATTTTAGGGGAGTTAAAGTGGGAAATGATTTTAGGAAAGTTAAAATGGTTAGAGATAATGATTAAAAATTAATAAATAGTATTAAGTGTAATACATACAGCTTTAATGGTTGTTTTTTAAGTAATTAGCATTAAATAGTTGTACATTAAACTTTAAGACTTGTTTTTAAGAGTTTTTTATGCCATCTTTATAATATAGTATAGATATTTATAATCACAAATAATGACATGGAATCTTTGTTGGGAAAATATTTGAATGATGTTATCATTAGCAGGTTAACAAGTTAATCAGACCCTTAAACAAACAAAAAGTTTAATTTAGACTCTTAAATTAATTACCTATTTTATAATTTATTTGTGATACTAGATCAAGATGGGACCCATCATAAGAAATAAAAACCGATCCCTAAATGTTGGGTCAGAATATGCTAAGGATGGATACTACTGCTAGTTGAAAGGTATTACTACTGCTTGTACATTTAATACTGCTAGTAGAATTAATACTGCTTGAAAAGTTAGTGCTGCTACTAGAATAGTTAGTACTGCTTGGAGAGTTAGTACTGCTAGTAGTTAATGCTGTTGAAGATTACTACTGCAAGCATGGTTAATACTGCTCAAAGGATTAATACTGCTGAGGATGTTTATGCTGCTCAAATGATTAATACTGCTAAAAGAAGGTTAGTGCTGCTTCTAAAGATAAAGAAGACTTGAAGATAAAGATGAGTTGGAGATATGGTTGAAGATAATTATGGTATTGATGCTGAAGATCAATTTTATTTTGATAATTATCTTGTACTCAGTCTTATATATAGTATAGAAGTCTTTGATAGAATAATTCATACATTTTGTTTAGAGAGAATTAACCTCAAGAATAGTTTAGATCCTTTCTATAGAGAAGTATAGAACGTCTGTTTAGTCTGTTAAACAGATTGAGGTTTTGTGTAATCATCAAGTTGAATCAATATAAACTTGTGATTTGAGTTCTATATATTGTTCCATTGATATTTGTTAAAGTGTTTTTCCGCAACTTCTTTAACATAAGTTTCTGAGTGTGTTATTTAAATTCTTGTTTGAGTTTCGATCCTGACAAGTGGTATCAGAGCCTGAAAATTCAGAAACCTTTAATCATGGACAGTTCAAGCGACAGTGTCTTGGTATCAAAGGTTCCCATGCTCAAACCCAATGAGTTTGACATGTGGAAGATTAGAATCAACCAGTACATTCTTCTCACAGACTTCTCAATGTGGGACGTCATTGAGAATGGTCCTTCTGATGGAGGAAAGATGGATGCAGAAGGAAAGAGACCTCCACCAAAAACTGATGGAGAGAGAAAGTTGAGACAGACAGAGATGAAAGCTTTGAGCACTCTGCTTTTGGCTATACCAAATGAGTACCAACATCAATTCTGCAACTGTTCTGATGCACAAATTCTTTGGAATTCTCTGGAGAAAAGATTTTCTGGTACTAAAAGTACCAAGAGAAATCAGAAGGCCATCCTAAAACAGCAGTATGAAAACTTCATGTCTACAAAGAATGAGTCCATGACTCAAACTTTTGATAGATTTAATAAGCTAATTGGTGAGTTGCCTACTGTTGGTGTTCAGATAGATCAAGATGATGTTAACAGAAAATTTCTAAGATCTCTTGGTGATGAATGGACTATGTACACTGTCTCCTTTAGACAGAATGATCAATTGGAGGACAAGGAATTGGATGATCTCTATAATGACCTTAGGGTGTTTGAAGCAGAGGTAGAAGCAAAGAAGAGGCCCTCTGGATACTCATACAATGCTGCTCTTTTATCATCCTCTGCTGATTCTACTGCTAATACAGAATCAGTTAGTACTGCCCATGGATCCAATGACTCAGTTTTAGAAGCTTTTCTAGCCAGTCATGCTAATTCCACTCTAATTAATGATGACTTAGAACAGATTTTCACCACAGTGGCGATTTTTTGTTCATACCCTCCAACATTGCATTTTAAGAAAAACAACTGGATGGAGTGAGTTTAGCAGTACCTTAGCTTATGCTTTGGTCTGCTTAGCTACCTCTAGAAAGTTCAATTTCTCTCAAATGATTTTCAATGATTTTATGTCAAACCTGGATACCAAATCCAAAAGCTTTTACATGTATCCCAGGTTTCTCCAAGAGATTATACTGAAGGAATTGACGGATCTACCCTCTTTTCAAGAGGTGTATGTACCAAAACCTCCCAAAGGGAAGGTATTCTCAAACATGAAAAGGCCCTCCAAGGACTTTTCTAGACAAGACACCCCATTGTTCTCTACAATGATGGGTGTGTCACATTCCCATGGTGAGGCATCAGTGTCAAAGCCCTCATTCGACAACCAAACTGATGACCTACCCACACCACTCATTTCTAGTAATCCTCCTCAGATTCCTATTGAAAAGCCCACATCCCCCATCACCAAAATCTATATAAGGAAAAAGGTAAAGAAGGTTCCTTCTCTTCTTGTACCTTCACCCCCACAACCTTCAAGCCCTCTAATGGAGCATTCTCCATTAGAGAATATCAATAGGGAAACCATAGGGGTGTCTCCCAACCCCAAGAAGGTTCTCAATAAGGAGAGGGAAGAGCATATGTGTAGTAAGGCTCACACTACTGACTTTGCACAAAGTGCAGGGCAGGACAGTGTGAACATATCTAAGACCTTCCCCATGGCAACTTTGGGTGAGCAATCATCCAAAGGTCCCAGGTGCCAAGAAACCAAGGGGGTAAAGGTTGCTTCTGCTAGGCAGAAGACCTCTACTAAAAGATCCAAGGATCCTTCAAGGGTGGTCAACACACCCATAGGAGGTGAGGACAGATATAACTATGATGAATTGATGGAAACTATGGGAAATATCAATCTTGATGTCATCAAACAGGGTGCTGATATAGAGGAGCTGAAATTGGTGATTCTGTCTCAACAAGTGCAGATTACCAAACTAAAGAAAATGGTTCAGAGGTTGGTGCAGAAAAAGAGAAGAAAACAGTATGTGTTAAAGAAAAGGGGAGATGCTTTCAACAAGGGGGAGAGACAAGTTGAAGGGGAGAAACAAAGCCCTGTTAGCATGGAAGCTCATTTTGAGGGGGAGTTGAATAAGGAAACAGAAAAAGCAAATGCAGCAGAAAATACAAAAGAAGCAGTAACTGAGCCAGCAGCAGTAACTGCAAAAGAAGTAGAAACAGAGAAAACTGCAGCAGAAACAACATTGTCCAGAGAGGAAATTGAAATTGCAGAAACCCTTGTAAAAGCTAAGAATGACACTCCCAAATCCACCCAAAAGGCTAAGGGGGTAATGATCAAAGAAAGAGGATTAGAAAAGAAACTAAAAGAAGTCAATATAGAGGATGCAAAGAAGAAGGGAAAGGAAAAGATGGTTGAGTCTGAGCAACCAGTGAAGAAACAGAAACAGATACAGTTGGATGAAGAATTGGCCAAAAAGCTTCAAGAAGAGTTGGAAAAGGAAGAACAAATCCAATCTGCAAAAGACAGAGAGATAGCTTTGGAATTGGCTACTAAGCTGAATGAGGAATATCAAAAGAGTCTGAAGTCTGCAACTGCTGCTAAGAAAGTCACAAAGAAGGCTTCCAGGCAAAGGCTACCACTGAAGACTAGACAAAGACAACCTTCCAAGACATACTTAGCAAACCAAGAAAGAAGAAAGATGATAAACTTCCTGAAAGGAACTATTGGAGTTCCTGAGGGAATGTTTACATGTATGTCTTTTGGAAAGCTTGAAGAACTTTACCAGAAGGAGATGACCAAACTGAAAGGGGACTCCACTCAAAGGGAAGAAGCTGAAAGGAAGATGAAAGAGAGGCATGATCTCAACATCCAACAACCCTTCCCATAAAGTGAAGAAGGAACTCCTGTCAAGGAAAAGAAAGAAGAAAAGAAAGAAGAGACTTTGGCTCAGCAAATTGGAGTAATTAAGAAAAAGAAATCCATTGCCACCAAGCCAAAGGCAAAAAGAGCAAGAATTGAAGAAGAAAGAGCAGAAGCAGAAGCAGAACCTACTGATGAACTTTTAGCAGAGCCAGAGCAGAATCCAGAGCAGTCCAATCAACAATTCCATTTGTACATGACTCTGACAAATAAAGAACCTGTGCAAGCTGATCCTATTTCAGTGAATGCTCCTGAAATCATTCATTGGGATATTTTGAAAGATCAAGGCAAAGAATACTTCAGGATCAAGAGACTGGGAGATCACTATGAAGTGTATGCTACATGGGGTAAAATTATCAGAAGCTGCTCCAGGTCTGATTTGGAAGAAATGCACAAAGTTGGGATGAGATTATGTGGTAAAGTGTTGGAAGAAGCTGGAATGAGTCTAATCAAGATAACTGTAGAGTACCTATGCATGATGTTTGATCCTGATAGAGTTAAGCATATTATCAGAGATATGAATCATGAAAGAGTTTTCAGAAGCATTGACCATTGGATGTTAATTGAAAGATGTGGAGTATATGTTCTGACCATAGACAAAAGCTACCATGAGTACTACTTGGTGGACAAAGTGTATGATCATAGCAAAGCTAAGCTACAAGGAATGTTGAGAGCAAAGCTGGTATGTTCTACAGGTTCTGAAATGGCAAAGATTGTAATAAGAAGAATCATAAATCAAAGTCTGGGTTTGGATCCTAATTTGGGGAACTAAGCTGAAGTGTTGAAAGCATCATGAAGACTCTAAGTTGAAGAACTTAACTTCTCATTCTGAAAAGTTAAGTTAGGGGGAGATTGTTGGGTCAGAATATGCTAAGGATGGATACTACTGCTAGTTGAAAGGTATTACTACTGCTTGTACTTTTAATACTGCTAGTAGAATTAATACTGCTTGAAAAGTTAGTGCTGCTACTAGAATAGTTAGTACTGCTTGGAGAGTTAGTACTGCTAGTAGTTAATGCTGTTGAAGATTACTACTGCAAGCATGGTTAATACTGCTCAAAGGATTAATACTGCTGAGGATGTTTATGTTGCTTAAATGATTAATACTGCTAAAAGAAGGTTAGTGCTGCTTCTAAAGATAAAGAAGACTTGAAGATAAAGATGAGTTGGAGATATGGTTGAAGATAATTATGGTATTAATGCTGAAGATCAATTTTATTTTGATAATTATCTTGTACTCAGTCTTATATATATAGTATAGAAGTCTTTGATAAAATAATTCATACGTTTTGTTTAGAGAGAATTAACCTCAAGAATAGTTTAGATCCTTTCTATAGAGAAGTATAAAACGTCTGTTTAGTCTGTTAAACAGATTGAGGTTTTGTGTAATCATCAAGTTGAATCAATATAAACTTGTGATTTGAGTTATATATACTGTTCCATTGATATTTGTTAAAGTGTTTTTCCGCAACTTCTTTAACATAAGTTTCTGAGTGTGTTATTTAAATTCTTGTTTGAGTTTCGATCCTGACACTAAACATGGACCTTTCCTTTTCCATGTGGATGAGAAGCGAGAAGCGGTCCGCTCCAACAATGGTTAAATTTTTGAACTGGATAAAAAACCCATGATTTTGAAGCGTTGTGGATGCTCTTAAACTAGCAAGGAGTTTTTATTGTGTTTATATTTTTGTGTTTCGTAGCGACGAAATACAACAAAAATATTGTGTTATAATGATAAATAATACAACTTCAATTTTTTAAGAATGCAAAAAAGAAGAGGGATTCAAAATCGTTACCATCAATACTTAGGGTGCGTTTGGTTTGTGGGAATGGATTGGAATGAATTGGATTTCAAGTAAGGATTTGGATTTGGGGGGATTTGGATTTGGGGGGATTTGAAATCCCTGCATGTGTTTGGATAAGAATTTGAAATCCATCAGGCTTTAGAATCTATCGGATTTGGATTTCAAATCCAGACCCAATGCCAAGGATTTCCAAATCCATCATATGAGGGATTTTAAAATGGTCAACGGATTTGAAATCCGGTCAATGAAATCCTTTCCTGCAAACCAAACGCAAGATTGGAATGGATTTGAAATCCAAATCCATTCAAATCCTGCAAACCAAACGCGCCCTTAGTCATTAAATAATTATCATTTGGTTAAAATACTAAAGCAAAATTATTCGAGCATGGCAAAACTGGTTCATTTGAAATGATGACTTGCCCGATTATAAAAAGGGTTAAAAGGCTAAAAAAAAACAAACAAGTTTTGGAGAAAGAAAAATTATTCTCAAAGGTTTTATGATATTTTATATATATTTTTATCAAAAATCAGAAATTTATATTAAAAAAAAAACCATAACTATTTGTCAAACAACACTCAAAATCAAAGCATATAAGTAATATATATGGAGGGACATGAGAAGAGAAAATTATAATTACAATAATGCACTGAAAACACCACCATCCACTTAGGTGCCGTTTGTTTTTTAAGAGGTCTAAAGCCTGAAGTCTTATTTTAGTTATGATTAATAAGAGGTGGTGTGTAAAAAGGTCTGAATGATTCAGACTTAAGAGACATTAAGAGATTTTTTTTAAAAAAACAAACAACCTCTTAATCTCATAGATTTGTAGCATAAATATCTACACAGACTACACTACAAATAAAAAAATGAAGACAAGGAGGATGATTGGATTATGAAATAGAATTTCAGTTGTCTTTGTAATCTATGCCGCAAAGAAATCAACTTACACCACATTTAACCACAAGGTATGTGGTCTAGCGGTAATCACCTAGGGAGTTCATAGCGCTCAACCCAGGTTCGATTCCCTGCATTCGCAACTTTGTGGCTACTGGGTATAACCTCAGGGCTGCATGCTTTAGCAGTCGGTTTCATTGCCAAGGGATTAGTCTGGACCAAAGGCCCAGCACACCCTTTCCAAAAATAAAAAAAAACTTACACCACATTTATTACTACAGCTATTCTCATTCATGTAGTCCCCACTTCATAAGTTTTGTGCAAATCTGCCTCCAACATTGAAACATACCTCCTATCATGCTCCTAATCACAACACATTATCCTCATTAAAAAGCCGATCAAGTGGTGGTGTATTATTTGTCTAAGCCATTACAAAAGTGGAGAACTCGGTTATTTGTGTGTGAAAAATGTTTTTCAAATGGACGTAAAATGTGACATGAGACACGAATAAAATCCCATCATCTATCATGAGATGATCTATCATCCAAGCCATCCACCCCCTCTAGGCGATCCTCAGCTCCAAACCATTTTCAAGTGAGTGTGATGCATGTGGAAAGAGACATGAGCATATGTTATCGTTGTACCATTTGTTTTTGCCTCTTCATTCATAGAGATCGCTCTTTTCTCCCTAAGAAGTTACAAATCCAACATACTCACCCACTAAACCTTTCTTATTCTTTCCTTGAAGAAGATTGTAGAGCAAATTTTTGGCCAAAGTGTAGGATATGTGCTCATGAGTTCAATGATTGGCATCTATGGATTTATATATGTGAGAAATGTAGATAATATGCACATTTGGAGTGCACAACGTCAAGAGAAGAGCCCTTCATATCTATTTTCTTGTTTGCAGGTAAAATCTATCTTATTTATTCTTATGTGATTATTTCATTTTGCTTATGGTTCTTGATTAATTATATAATGGTCAAGATTGATTTAATATATAATAACAACATGATCTTACCTATTATCTATTTAACAAGTGTTGAAAAAACTAGTTAAAAGTTCAAAGATGTTGATCATCAAGATTTTGTCCATCTTCCGTTCCCTCATCAAACTTGCAACATATTACAACACTTATTTTTCAACAAAATGTTGCGGAATGATGAAGGGGACCTAAAACCACATTAGTCATCAACATCCATAATGTCTGCTACGTATATAAATCGATGATGTTACAACGCCAACATCCTCAAGGAACAATTCATTAGCTTCCCATAACCCAATTGTGGTGCATGCTTGAAGGACATTTCTTCACGTGATTTTCCTATTAATTCTAGTTGTACCACTTGTGATTTTGTCCTACATACCACTTGTGCTTTGCTATTTCCTCGTATGATCATTTACAAGCTTGACAAACACCCGATGAACCCAATGAAATCGTTGGCGATTTTACAATCTACAAATTGAACTAGATCTTATTGACCTAAATATCATATGTGAACACGGACATCAATGTAACCAAACGCCAAAGACCCCAACAAACCATTATCAAACGGTGATGATTTGGTGTATATCGGTTCAGATGTGAACATATGAATCTTAACATATGTTCACATGTGAATCTTAATCATAACTCATATGTGAATCAATTTAAAACTTATAATCAGATTCTAAAATTAGTTTAAGATTCATATTTGAACATGTGAATGTTATTATTAACTTATACATGAATTAAATTTACAATTTAGAATCGAAGTTCTTAAAAAATATATTATCATAAATATTTTATAAAGATAATAAAATTCTTACTTTTTAGTATAATTTATTTAAATAAAATATTGATTATGTTTTAAATAATTTAATTTAAAAAAAATGGGTGATCTAGTTTTTTATTTAAAAAGGAAAGTAGGTAATTTTTTTTTGAAAAATGAATGAATTGGTGCTTTAATTATACAATTAAAAGTTTTAAAATGTCCCCTCAAATTCTTAAGAATCTTTAAGTTGGTCATAATTTTGTCTACATTAAAAAAACTCATCTAATTATTAAGATTTTTTCTCACATCTTCAAAATTTATGGGTTTTTCGTATCGTCATTTATGATCGGAACCTTAAAGCATCTCCAAAATTTCTCCAAAATGGAGAATTTAAAATCAAAATCTACATAAAAATTTACATTCATCTCCAACAGATTCTCTATTTTGAAGATGAAATAATTACTTATAATATTAAAATATTGTATAAATCTAATAAAATACTATTTATCTCTCATACTCATCTCATTTGAAGAAATCTTATTGGTAGAATATAATAAAAAAAACATTTTCTCTCTCATGGTAATCATTTTTGGAGATTTTGGAGAGTTCTCCATATTTGGAGAAAAATACACTCTCTCTCCCACTTTCTCCATTTTAGAGAAAGATTTGGAGAATCTGTTGGAGCACAAAAATGACTAAAATCTCCATTTTCTCCATTTTGAAGAAGTTGTTGAAGATGCTCTAAAACATTCACAACGTTTGTATCCAGCCCAAAGTTGAACATCCCAAAATTCATCTTTCTAAAATAAAATTCGAATCGAATTATGTCCATTCGATACAATCTATCAATCAGTGGTGGATTCAGAAACTTTTATTATTGGGGGCACGTTTAACGGTGTCAAATTTTTTTTGGAACCAAATAACTCTTTTGAACTAATACTATCTTGGTTTATTCGGTTTTCAGCTTAAACGGTTCAATTTAATCGAATAGGTATAACTTATTCAGTTCGGTTTTCGATTATTTTTTCTACTATTTCAGATAAAAATAAAATATAGTGATTAATCAAATCATTAGTATTATAGCAAACAAAATAAGATACATAAAATGATTTTCAACGGATTACGACTTATAAGTCAAGGGAATTAGTGTTTAATTGATTCTTAAAATAATAACTCTTTGAAGGAAATGTTGTAAATGAGATTATTGGGGGCCTATTAATAATTTTTGGTTAAAAAAAACTAATTAAACCTAAAACTTTTGCTTTAGTAGATGATTATTGGGTGTTTGTTGGGGGCTTGTGCCCCCCTACACCTGTTGTACATCCGCCACTGCTATCAATACAAAATATATTTTCAGATAAAAATTAATTTAAATTCTAGGCATGAACTAGGGTTTGTTTGTTAGCAGCTTAATGAACTTAATGTGATTAACAACTTATTCGGTCAACTATGCATAACTGTTTGGTAGTGACTTAATGATATAGAAAATTACTTATTCAGAAGGTTTCTAGGGGAGAGTTTTATGCGAAAAGTCAAATTTTTTCTAAACTTGTCACTCCCAATTAAAAAATACTTTTCTTTCATCTATAAAAAAACCCATCCAAATAAAAATATTCCTAATATATACAGATTAATTCACACAAACATCTTTATTCATTCATACATGACCTAGTAGAAAACCAATAATAATCCCCCAAAATAATGTTTACGAAACTCGTTCAAGAGGGCATGGATAGACCGTTAGTGGAGCACGCATTTATCAATTGTACCGTACAATGTATGTGTACTAAATAGGTGACATACATCGTCTAGTCTATGCCTGTTCGCCGCTCTATTATTCCCTCTGAAAAACGGATCGTCTTTGCACTACCGGAAATTAACCGGAGGAAGCATCTTCCCAACCACCATAAAGTCAACCCTACCGGAATAAACAATTAGCATCAACTTAAAAAATGGCTTCGCTTTCTCTTTCAATTTCACCTAACCCTCATTGTCTAATCAACGGTACCGTTTTCTCCCATCGGAGGCACTTGCTCCGTCCTTTTGTTGCCATTTCAAGTCTCTCCGGTCGCCATTTGCTCGCAAAAAGTTCGTTATCTGCGTCGCCGGAGAAAAATCGGAAACACAAAGTAGCCGCCGTCCGGATGTCGTCAATGTCTCTTGCTTCGTCCTCGTACGACGTCGTTGTAGTTGGCGCTGGAATAATCGGGTTGAGTATCGCCCGACAGCTTCTGATTGGGTCGGAGTTGTCTGTCGCCGTGGTTGATGCCGCCGTCCCTTGTTCCGGCGCTACTGGTGCAGGTGCATCAACAACAACTCCTCCATGATTTATTAAACAAAATCATATAAGTATATTTTTATACGTTTTTTATTTTATGCATTTTGTTTTCTGCTTTCTGATAATGTTGGTCTTCAATAAGTACGGATTGATCAGTTGATTTTGGTTCACTTGTTACAGTCAAGAGTCAACTCACTGTCACTGAGCTTGGAGCGAGCTGCTTGTTTTTAGAAATTTCAAAGAAATGAATCATTTAAGAATCTGTTGCTTCAATTTTCATCATCAAATGAATATATATGACGACCCTGCTAACAGTAATTTAATTGCTTCAATTGTAGCTTTAATTTTGTGGAAGACTAGCTAAATGATTCCCACAGATTCTATAGAAGTTTTATGCTACTTTCTCCAATTCCATGCTAACATTGCTTCATTATTTAATGTCATTTCCTTCATTAGGATTCCCTGTTGTTGAATTTTTTTTTATTTAAATAACCAGTAATGCGGCGATGCAATGATGGAGTTGGGATGTTTAAGCATTTAGATTAGGGAACTTATAGAAAGAAAGAATGCTGTGAATTTAAGTGCATGTTGTAATAAGAATGTCTTAGCCACAGAGTTTGTTCCTAAAAACGTGATTCAGCGTAGGATCTCATCACCTTTCTATGTGTCATTTGCATTGGTTTTAGGACAAGGGTATATATGGATGGTACATAAGGTTCCGGGAAGTGAGAAATGGGAGCTAGCAATGAGAAGCCGTGAACTATGGGAGAAGTTTGCAGAGGATATTAAGCATCAGGGAATGGATCCTCAAGAGGTCCTTGGCTGGAGGAAGACAGGTACACGATACGTCTTATGTTCGTGCTGCATTTGAATTTTTTTGATAATTTCTTCCGTCTTTATATTTTCTTTCACTTTCATATCTATTTTCTTTTTTCTGTTTGATCATTTTCATTAGTTTTGAGTACATCAATACATGTAAATTTGCATCCAAATATATGTTTATCAGCCAGAATCCTATTTCTAGTGAAAGTGAATCTATTCGCATCTGGAAGCTAGTGTTTTGGTGAGCCGAAGTAAATCAACTTTACTGCTTTGATTAATGACATGATATCATCTTGCCTGCACATTTGATTTTGTATATCAGTTGATATCTGAATGCAGCCAACTGATCAGCTTAATCACATCCCTCAATCCTAGAACAGACTATAATCTACTGTAAATTCCAGATAAAGATTTCAACATTTCCACCTGGTGTTGCTGTTTTATTAGCTTTCAGCATGAACCGTCATTCCTTCCTTGGTCTTTATTCATACATCTTTGACCACAAATACAGTGTATGAGGGCATGAGGCCCGTACAACAAATACTTGACGTCTGAGCCTGAATCTTACAAACATTTCTTATTTATTGCCTTCACGTGGGCCTGTTTATTTGACCCCATAAAACTCCTGCAAGTTTGCATTATGTAAATAAAAAGTTCCAGATACAGATAGAGAAATGATAGCATCATGAATGCTTAATAGGTATTATGTGCTGATAAGGTGTGATTTATAAAGTTCCAGATCATGTCTCTGACATCCTGAAGTTAAATTAGTATAGTAAAATGATCAACCAAATTGTCTATCAATATTATAAGAATTTACAAGTTGGAGAAACAACATCCTTTTCCTACTACTTTTATTACAAGAACATTGTGACATTTCCTTTGATGGGAACTTTTCAACTAAAATTACTTGACTGCTCATTGTCATTATTACTGGGAAATGATATTCATTAAGATCTACAACCTTACCCTATTTTGTCATTATTGAAGAGTATTTCAAGACATTTGACCAATTGTCAAACATTTTCCCTTAAACCACGTGTGAGTCGAACAATGTAATTTTTATGGGACACAGTGACAACTTGCTTTTCTCTTGTGTGGCAATATGTGCATCTCTTCATTAATAATTATATCACCTCAGATCTGACAGAAGCTTACATCGATTATTTGATGTCGGATTGAGTTTCATGGAAATGCTAAAAGATGTTTATTGCAAAGTTTTTGAAGGAAAAATCTTGATTGATTTAGTTATTGATTATTCCCTCTTATATTTCACTCATTCTAAATTTTGCCAAGGAAATACAGGTTAATATCACTAATATCAAGAGACTGGTATTCATATAAACAGGAAGCTTGTTGGTTGGTAAAACCTCGCAGGATATGGCAGCACTGAAAGGGAAGGTGGATCGGCTATCTAAAGCTGGGCTCAAGGCAGAGCTCTTATCTAGCATTGATTTGCTGGAAGTAGAACCTGCACTTGTGATTGGAGAAGAAGGCTGTGCGGCCTTTCTACCAGATGATTACCAACTGGATGCTCGCCGTTCAGTTGCATATATCGAAAAGGTACTCAAAATTTCTGTTGTGTCAATATTGCTTCAGATACTCATTTGTGTTAGCGAAATTGCTCAACAAATGTGTATCGCTGCGAATGTCCTGCAGGAGAACAGGAAGTATGCACCTGAAGGAAGATATGGGGAGTATTACAATCAGCCGGTGACTGGTTGGTTAAGGTAACATGCTAAATATTTTTCTGAAGTTAAAGTTGAGGAACTTATATCTATAAAAAGGGTAAAGAATTTTTTGTTGTATATGGTAACTCTTTTTTAGGTCTGGTGCTGGGAAGGTTGAAGCTGTTCAGACTTCGAAAAATTTGTTGTATAGCAAGAAGGCCATAGTAATTGCCACTGGATGCTGGACAGGGTCTTTGATGCAAGACCTAATTAGGGATTTGGATATTGAATTGTATGTCCCTGTAAAGCCTCGAAAGGTTAGAATGAAACTCAGATTCTTTTAAAGGACTGCAGCTATGAATTTACCATCTGTATAGCAAATTTCACTATAAGATCTTTTATTATATTCGTGGGGTCTGATAGAAAAATCTGCCTATATCATGGTTACCAATATCTTGTAGAATAAACTCTGCCATGGAAATTGGAAAACAAATGGTCTACGAAGTTGAAAGATCCATTTAATGGATTTTCTTCTTCTTTGCCAACAGGGTCACCTACTGGTAATAGAGAATTTCAATTCCTTCAAATTGAATCATGGTCTAATGGAGGTAGGCTACATTAGTCATCAAGATGCAACTTTGCAACCCAATAATCTTGATTCTGGAGTTGGTAAGTATTCTGAAACTTCATCTATTTCAATGACTGCCACAATGGATTCATTGGGAAATCTTGTTCTCGGTAAGTCTTTGTTTCCCCTCTTCATCTTTCAGTAGTAAACTTCAATCAATTTCCGATATCATTTTTTGTTCTACGAATTTATAAATTGTTCAGCTTTTGATTTTAAGTTTGTTAGATTAGAGGATGATGAACATGATTTGGCCAAAGCTTGGCAGCGATTTTCTTGTATTCTTCAGCTTGTATTGATTATAAGATAATGATAAAACTAAGCCCTAGAGTATACATAAATATACACACACACACACACACATATATATATATATATATATATATATATCTAACAAACGTTATTGGTAGCAGGAAGTAGCCGGCAGTTTGTTGGGTTTAGCACAGAAATAGACGAGCACATCATCAATCAGATATGGGAGCGTGCCCGGGAGTTCTTTCCTTCTTTAAGAGAGTTGTCACTAACAGACTTGGAGAAAAGCAGAGAAGTCAGAGTTGGGCTGAGACCCTTCAGTAAGTCACGGGACTTGCACGATAACCAGGGACGGACCCATAATTTTTTTAATACGGTGGCAGTGGCACCATATAATATAGACAAAAAATAATTACAAAAAGCAATGTTTTTATCGATGTGTCTTCATCTTTTTACCAACATTCAATATCATCTGATGTTTTTATAGCCTAATTCCACCACTTCAAGGGATTTTTAAAGTTTTTTCCTTGATTTCGAGGAATTGTTTACGTTTTTTTATCGATTTCGAGGGATTTTTTCGTTTTTTTCGTTGATTACGAAGTACGGTTGCACCTTCTTGAACTTTTGAATATCATACGGTAGCACCTTCTAAACTGATATTGTTGCACCTTTCATAAACATAAATTTTTTAACCTTTTGACGGAGAGATAATACGGTGGCAACTGGCACGTGCCACCATTGGCCCTTCTTTGGGTCCGTCCATGACGATAACCATAAGGTTGTAATTTTTGAATAGATTTAATAGTCTCATATATTTTATCGGTTTCAGTGCCTGATGGAAAGCCTATGATTGGACCTGTTCCTGGATTGTCAAATGTATTTCTTGCTGCAGGCCATGAAGGAGAAGGATTGACTTTGGTATATTTTCAGTACTCTTAAGAACTCGCTGTTAATTAGCACAATATATCATGCATGACCAAAAACTCTCATCAACTTTTCTCATTTTCCACAAGTTAATTTTAGTAGATTGCATTATTTGACTTTGTGAGTTTTTTGAAAGAGGTTGATTCTCCCAGACTTCCCTCATAAAGAAAGGAGTGATCAACTTTTAGAACGTCTTCGTTGCAAATAAACCATATTCTTGTAAAAATGAAAAGTAACAGCATGTTTTGCAAGAATGAGAATTTTTGACATAAATGCCAAGTATAATAATGCCTTTTACATTTGCACTGTCATATAAGCTGTCTATAAATGCTCATTCGTGTAGTGTTTAATGCTTATTTGAAAAGTTGATCAATGAAAAACACAGCCATTTTGTTGGACAAATTACTATTTTGTTATCTAGTTATTTGGAAATTCCTACAGATTCACATAACTCATAAGCCATTATTGCACTAGTTTTTTTTTGGAAGGGTGTCCTAGGCTATGCCTAGACTAATCCCTTGGCAAATTATGACCCTAAACATCAGTCCCGATTAAACCTCAGTGGCCACAATTGTTGTGTACGCCTGGATTCGAACCCTGGGCCGATGGGATATTCCACCACATCCCCCAGGGCCTATGCCACAACCCTTGTGGTTATTATTGCACTAGTTTGTTTGCCAACAAAAAATGAAACTTATTATATGTAATTTCTTTCCGGTCTTCAACAGGCCCTTGGAACTGCTGAAATGGTTGCTGATATGGTTTTGTGCAATCCCAGCAAAGTAGACAAGGCACCCTACGCATTGCAGGGTCATTGTTAGCAGGTGAAGCTGGAAATATCTTGACTTGAAGTTATTATCAAATATTCATCGTATGTGAAGCCATCTTTTGATAGAGGGTGGGTTGGCCCCCCGCCGCCCGGGGGGGGGTGGGGGGATTGGTACCTTTTGATAAAAAGTAGTTTCTTTGGTGCGTTCTTTGTGTTTTTTTAGCTATGGAGACTCTTGCCTTTCTGATTTTTTTCCCAAATTCATGACTTATAATTGTGCTTCCTATATCTTTGACTAAACATTTCTTGCAGACCGAGGTTCTTCTCGGAGATAGCCTCTCTGTTTCTTGGGGCAGAGGTAATGTTTGTGTACATCTTACCCCAACCCTACCTCCGGGTGGGATATCTTGGGTTTGTATGGTATGGGTTTTTTGCACTCTATCAGTTCCGTTTTGAGGAATTTCTTCAGTTTCTCATTATGCTCATGATAGGCAAACATGCCGTGGAAGTTTTTTCTTTAATTTTATTATTATAGCTCATCTTAAGGAAGCCAATTCACATCATATTCCATCGTCTTTGTAACAGCTGACAGGCGGTCGCATACTTTGAGTTGTGATGACAAGAAGACCCGATCTTCCTTATCAAAGATAAAATCAGCTACTGCAGCCTCCAGGTATGTTCGAAGTAGCATAGATCAGCAGCAGAAATGTGAACCCTCAGCATACCATAACAACGGCAATCTGATTACGGGCTCTCATCAGATGTCTCAATGTTCGTGTATGATTGCTTCTTCTGATTTTTCATGGGAATTTCAGTTGTGCATGTCAACTTGTGTTAGGATATATAGTTTGATGATCGGAAGCTATATCCTGTACAATAATTCCAAAAGCTAATTAAAAAATCGAGCCGCTTGTTCCTTTTGTGCTTTCCTGCTTTCACCTGCTCAGCTAAAATTGCGCATTTTCCTTCTGAATCTTATAGACTGGTCTCGCCTCCAGAACGTAGCAAAATTCTAGGGTCTAAAGTTGCGATGTTCATATTCCTAGAAAAAAATGTTGAGACCTGGAGGACATGTTTTGTGTGAAGTTGTACTGTATTCAGGTTGTTGATGTTGTCCTTCATGTCTGAGTTCTGGTTTACCGAATAGTTGATGGTCGTTTATTTTATTGAAGAAGTAGTATTTGTCCCACATGGCTTCTACTACACGTGAGGGAGGGTATGGTGTTGAAGTTCTATTTGTCTTACATTTTCAATATTGGTATATGTATTTATGTGGTTTGAGCTATCTTTTGGGAGAGAGCTATATCCAAGCCCATTTATCATTAGCACTTGGATATGTGTTTTGTTGATCTTTAATTTCTGTTTTTGAGCATTCATATTCGTTTTTTCTTGTTAGGACCCACAAAACCATCTTGGCGGCTATCATTGTGATGTGGTGGCAGATTGAATTTAGGGGTGATTGAGGTCTGGTTTAGGTGGTTTAATCTCCCAAACCTCAAACCAAATCGCAACAACGGTTTATTTCAAAATCGAGCGATTTAATAGCAAGTACTTAAACCGGTCAAATTGGAGTACAAAAAGGCGGTATGATTTGACCGCTAGGCGGTTTGGTCCCATTATGAGCTTTAAACTAAAAAAATGTAACAACTATCTAAAATGAAATTTTTACCAAGATAACAGTATTAAAAATATATATATTGAGATTTATCCCCAAAGTTACAAGAACCATTGGGAAAGTTAGAAAAAGAATTAAACAAGTTCACCAACAATAGTTGGAATTTTGGACCAACATTGAGAAGTCGAAGGACGAATCGGATTTTGATTTTCGACGTATTTCGTATTTTTGCCAATTTAGGAAACGCGGACAATCAAGAAGTGAAAACTAATAACTTAATGTCTTGGACGGAGTTTTCTAATTGGGTCATAAAAGTTGACCCTCCAACATGAAAACTAAATATAACTAATACATGTGTATTTTGGCGGTTGGTTCGGTCCAAACAGCTAAAAATATGTTTTAAGTTGCCAACCGGATTGAACCGAGCGGTTTGAACATTTTTCAAACTGGACCGAACTACCAATGTGACTTTGTTCGACCGGTTTGAGCAGTCTAATGGGTTTTTTTGAACATCCATGATTGAATTCATAACTGCTAGTAAATTATGGATTTGGTCCATGTGGTATGTCGAAAATTATGACTAGCATCCTAAACTTGATTAAAATGGATTTGGTCCTTGTGGTTGTCATTTTTGCATGATCATGGTCGATTTTCCTAACTTGTTAACTCAAGTATATTTGAGTCCTTTTACCCGTTTTTCTTATTGTTATATTAAATTAAATTATTTTATTTTTATGTATTATATATATATCTATATCTATATAGGGGTAGGTTCAAACGAGAAGTTAAACATTTTGCGAGAATGCGAGAAGTGTTTAATCATATATGATACACAAGCTTAATCATATATAATTAAACACATGTTATACTGACAATACATAGACGTTTAATCATACATGATTAAACACACCTACAAGCCGTGTAATCATATATGATTAAACACTTCTCGCAAAATGTTTAACTTCTCGCTCTCTCTCTCTCTCTCTCTCTCTCTCTATATATATATATATATATAAAGGTAGGGGTGAGCATAATCGGATACCCGCCTAAATTTCATGGAACCGGAACCGGCGATTCCTAGAACGAAGGAACCGAACCAGAACCTCTTACATCGGTTCTCTATATTTTGGAACCGGTCCCAAAACCGCTGGGAATCGGTTATGGTTCTAGGTACCCAGTTTCAAATTTTCTTTTTTAAATTTTAACAAATAAAAAGGTGATTTTAACTTTTTAAGTCTAGTGCAAACAACAAAGGACCAACTTAAAGTAATAAATACAACAAATGGTGAAAACTAATCTGATAAAAACCAACTATTACATAAACAAATTAGACAATCTCGAGTCTTGACAGCAACATAATGACTTCCATAACTAGAAAGCGGGCGTGTAAAGTGTAATACTAAATTGTTAATTGTGAAAGTAACCCTAAATGGTAAATTGGTAATAGTTTTTTTTAATATATAAAGTAATTTAAAAGAAAAAACAACAGGTATCTGTTGGTTCCGGTTTTGGGTACCAGTGGGACCGGGTTCCCGGTCCCGGAACCGGTTCCGATGGGTACCGAGCGGGTAACGGTTCCAAAAAAATGAACCAGAACCGGAACAATCTTAATCGATTCCGTATTTTAGAAACCGAAACCGGAACCAATCACATCGGTTCCGGTTCCGGAACCGGCAGTTCCGGAGCGGTTCTAGTTCCAAATGTGGGTACTTAGTTTCGATGCTCACCCCTATATATATATATATATATAGAGAGAGAGAGAGAGAGAGAGAGATAGAGAGAGAAAGAGAGAATCGGGTTCAAACGAGAGAACAATAGATATTTAAAAGAACACGAGAACTAACAAAATCCTTAGTGATTTTAAATTAACACACGAAAAAAGGACTTTGGTCGCGGCTTCAGGTCTGCGTGGCTTTTTTGCGCATTAATGTAAAATAACTAATGATTTTGTTAGTTCTCGTGTTCTTTTAAATAGTTACTATTCTCGTTTGATCCTCCCCCCCTCTCTCTCTCTCTATATATATATATATTCACATACACAAAACCTCTGACACCCTAACTGTCTTCCTTCGTTGGAGCCCTCCCACCCTTGGCCTCCAGTTCCAACCTCCTCCATGGTCGGATTCCATCTTCGACGTCCCCCACCTCCACTTACAACCTATATCTCTCTCTCCCCCCTCTCTATCTCTCCGTCCTCTTCTCCACCAAACACAAATGCCCTTCCTCTCTTGGACAAAATCCATGACTCCCCCATCTTCATAACCCATATGTATTCTTAGGCTTCCCAGTGAGTAGTTAACACACATTCACACACAATCCATATATGTGTGTATACACACACACACACAACTCCGGTGAATGGTATCGACCTCGGTTGAACACCCCTTTGTAAGTTTCCATATAGGGTGATGGTGAAAGGGAGAGGGGGGAGATTCTGGGTTAAGGCTCCTGCAAAGTTGGGAGGGGAGGAGATCGTCGTAGTAAAGTTTAGGGAAAAGGGTTTGGGTTGTGGAGATGGTCTCTGATGAGATTGTAACACACATAATTTTCGGTAAGTGAAAGTCAAGCCGTATGTTGTTGCAACTTGTAAATGATGGGATTTATGTTAAGAAATCACTATTTTAAGTCCCTAAGAGTTTCGAGAGTGTTGGCATAGAAAAAGTCGAGTTTCGGGGCTTGGTACGGGTCCGACTACAATGCTCCGCGACTATGACAGTATTATGGTCGCACTGGCAAAATAACAGCCAAGGGGGAATGCTCTGGACACCTTGTGCAACTACGCCATGAAACAATGTCATGGCAAAGTCGCATGGCATTGTAGCCCAGGGGTACCAGACAACTTAAAAGTCGGGTTTTCAGCCATTCATCTTCATTTCTTCATATCTCTCTCATTTCTACTCCGTTTTTGGTGATTCAAGTTGCTATGGTTTTGTTTTCGAGAGCTCTTCAAGGATATATGGTGAGTGTTGAAATTTATTGGAAGATCTAAGAGTATTTGTGGTGGTAAGCTCCTCATCTCTTTCGATTTTAAGCTAGGGTTTGGTGTGTTCTTCATTTTCTCGTCATTTCTCTCCATTTTGACTTAGGTTTTGGATCTTTGGAGGTGAAGGAAACACTTTTCAAGTGTCGGATCTAAGAATTAGGAGGTGTTGCTTGTAGATTCAAGTTTTCACCAAGAAAACTCAAGTTTGGGGTAAAAACCTAGATTTAGCCTAAATCTAGCAAGGTGAGTTCAAGTTGATTTGTGAAAACGTTATACATGCCAAAAATGTCCACTTGAAGGTGATTATGTGTTTACATGATTTTTATTAAAAGTTGGAATATTTGAAGAGCTTTACTCATTTGAGTTATTTGGTTTTATAAATCTTGTGAAACACCCACATTTGGGATTTTTTGACATTTTGATAATAAATCATGTTGATATGTTTCCTTGATGATTTAATATATAAATGAATGTCATTTGATGTAAATGCCCTTTTAGTTTATTTGATCTTATTAACCGTTTGGAAAATGCATATTATTGTGTT
The DNA here is from genome assembly GCA_954870635.1 of Arctium minus. Lineage (NCBI taxonomy): Eukaryota > Viridiplantae > Streptophyta > Magnoliopsida > Asterales > Asteraceae > Arctium > Arctium minus. The sequence goes on along the minus strand of OX941080.1, from coordinate 131,688,468 downwards.
ATGAGACATTTGGAAATATAAGGGTATGAGTCCATTTGAAAAACGGTTTGTCTCAACCAAAGAGGAGTTTTGGGTTAATCATACTTTTGGTCGTTATGTTTGCATAACCGTTGGTTAAATCGTTTTATTGTTTACACTGACTTTTATTGTACGATAAATTAAATTGTTGAGCTTTTGGCTCGGTTTTGACTAAGATGAGTCTTGGGGACAACTGTCTGGTTTGAATAGCCCGTTATGGAGTTTTGAGTATGATTGCATTTATTGTGTATCATTTGAGAATTACATTGTAACACCCATAATTTTCGATAAGTAAAGGTCACCCGAATGTTTTTATGACTGGTAAATGACGGGATTTTGTTGGGAAACCTTTATGAAATGTCCCCAAGAGTGTAGAGGGACTTGGTATTGGAAAAGTTGGGTTTTGGGGTTCGGAACAGGCCCGACGACTATGCCAAGCGACTATGACAGTGTCATTGTCGCCTGACAATGTTGCAGGAAGAGGGGCATGCACGGTACAGTCTATGCGACTATGCCATGCGACATTGACATGGTCATTGTCGCATGGCAATCTCGCCTGCGGGGACTGAGAGGTTGTTTAAGTTCGAATTTTCACCCATTCTCCTCATTTCTCACTTCTAACCCATTTCCACTCTCTCCCAAATCGTCCCTTCTTCATTTCCCCCAAACCCTAACTCATTTTGGGTCCATTTCTTGAGTTCTTGATGTGTTCCATCATCCAATGGGAGATTTGGGAGCTTTGGCAAAGAGTTCACCATTGTCATCTTCAACCTCAAGCTCCATGGTAGAGTTTTTTTTAGGTTTTCATCAAAACCTAAGTGGTAAGTGTATCCCTTCCATTTCTAAACCTTAATATAAGATATAAATGCTCTCTTGATGATTACCTAGTGTCCGGTTTCTCAAATTTCGAGTGTGATGGTTTTGGAAAAATTAGGTAAAAAATTAGGGTTTTGGTCAAATTAGGGATTTTGATGTAAAATGTTTGGGGATTGATTCTTGATGGTTGGATGAGTATATTCATGGTTGAAAACTTGTGAATATAGGTTTTGAAAGGATTCACTTGTGGATTCAAGTTTCTTCAAGGAAGCTCAAGTTGGGGTAAAAATCTAGATTTAGCCTAAATCTAGCGAGGTGAGTTCAAGTTGAATTGTGAAAACGGTGTACATGCCAAAATGTTCATTTTAAAGTGTTTTGTGTTTTACATGGAATTGTTAACTGCTGAGTATTTAGTTTTATAAACATGGTGAGACACCCATTTTGGGATCTTTGGGAATTTTGGTAAATAAATCATGTTGAAATGTTTCTTTGATGATTTTACATATATAATTGGAGTTCATTTGACGTAAGTGTCATTTTGTGTATTTGAGCTTATAAACCTTTTCGGAAAATGCATATTATTGTGCTATGAGGCGTTTTGGAAATATAAGGGTATGAGTTCATTTGGAAAATGGTTTGCCTCAACCAATGGTGAGATTTGAGTTAATCATACTTTTGGTCGTTGGGTTTGCATAATAGTTGGTCAAATGTGTTTCAATGTTTATACATGCTTTCTTTTGGGGGTTTACGTAAATTGTTGGGCCTTTGGCTCGGTTTTGACTAAATTGAGTCTTGAGGACATTTGTCCGGTTTAAAAACCGTGGTGGGGTTTTGAGTTTGATGGCATATATTTCGGATCAATTGAGAGTTACATGTTTTGGGAGCTTTGGTCTTTCATTTTGAGTCATGTAATTTTAGACAATGTTGTATTTGATCCATAGGCACGTAAGTCTGTCTGTTTTGGTAAAGCGAGTAAGGTTGGTTATGACCGTTGACCGCTTAGGTTCGCTAGCGAGTAGGCAATAGGTGGATCGAGCCTCCGAGTTGTAACTCGTCTAGATTGGATAGGCACCCATGTCTGTAAGTCCTTGGGGTGGAACTCGACGGAGTATGACTAGAGGAATAACGGTCCGAGGATTGTGATGTCGATGGTGGCATGGGAACTAGGTCCGGGATATGTGGTGAAATCCAATAACATCACGGTTGGCCCCATTAACGTGTTTTCGCCACCCAAGATGGAAACGTTTAGATGACATGCGACGAAGTTGTATGGGCGGCCTATTTGCGTGTTCCTCTATTCTCAATGTATATGGGTCTCTCCGTCGTAGATCCGTGGTATTTTAAATGTTAATGTCGTATTTTACCAATTTTGGTTTGTGTGGTCAAAGATAAATGATGGCCTTAATATGGGGTTTTTCCCACGTATATTAAGGTTTGAATGGAATGTGTCATTTCCATGTTTCGGTATTTGATTTCGTCCATTTTATTGTCGTGTGAGTTTTGGGTCTAACGTCCGTGTTCGTGGCAATATTTATTTATATAGATTTTTATCTATGGTTTATGAGTTGTGTATCATGTTCCACCCGTGTTGGGTATTTCGAGGTATAATATTTTTACCTGCGTTTTATAAAATTGGGAATCCTCTCTTGAGCAAGTTTTGGGTTAAATCTAAGTTTACGAAAGAACGTTTTATATTAGGATCTTAGTCTGTAAAACAGTTTGGTTTGGTTAACGATTAACTTGGTGTCTCTTTCGTTTAAAATGCATATTTATTGGTAAACGAGTCGTTTTCATAAGCGAAGCATGTCATTTTGAAAGATTATGATTTTAATTGCATTCTTCCATTTTAAACGATTTATTTATATATGTTGAAAACTCTTGAGTTCACTAGGCGTTAAGCCTAACCTTTTTATTTGTCGGTATGTACATCAGGTTTCTGTTGGGGTTTGGTTCTAGCAACTATGAAGAGTTGAGCCTTAGATTTGTGCAAGTGTAAGTAGTTGGTGAAGTCTTCCGCAGTTTGGAGATAGCGACTATTATTGGGTTTTAGTAGCACCGTCCTTGCTATAGACTGTATGTAGAGAATAAATTATGTGTGTTGAGGTTAAACCTTATTTTGTGATTGTAGATGAATCAATTATCGACGTATTTAGAAAATTTTAAATTAGTTGCTATTTCCTGATTTGAGGGTGTTACATACATGTTTTGAGTGCTTTGGTCATTCAATTGGAGTCATGTAATGTTATAGGCTGCAATGTAATGTATACATATGCATAGGAGTCAATCTTTATTATTTTAAATGGGACGATTGTTTCCATGTTGGGACCAGGATTAGTCATGGGGTCATCGAAGGCATTATGGTGTAGGCTCTCAGAGTCAAACATATGCCATTGACCATGTGATGTAACTTATAAGTCAACTTTTATGGGATATCTATTTCTCATTTGTAACTAGTTGAGACATTGAGTCATCAGAGGCAACTTGGTACAGTTATGTGGAGTCGGATACTATCCATTGGCCGTAAATGTAATCCTAGTGAATGAATATGATTAGGATCCTTGGGTGCCCTCATCCACATCTTAGTACGAGTCGACGAGCTCGTGACCATGGGTGGGTCCTAGTATGATGAGCTCAATAACTTGGAAAGTGACCTACTTTTGTTTTCCACCACTAAACATGGAAATCGCGTCTCCCCCATCACCTGAAGGTGTTGTTTTGGGTATTTAGTTTTATCCATGTTTTTCGGTGACGTTTTGAGTATGGGGTGTTCTCCATAAGTTATAATTTTGGGGCTTGAGTTTTACTTATATTTCGGTAGTTTGAACAATAAAGGTTTATCCGAATTTCAATATTTGAGCATTTATCATTATTCACGTTTTGTGTGAGTATTGGGTTTGAATTCATATTTGAAAGAATGTTTTGTATTGGGGTTTTCATAACGAAAATAGTGGGTTTTGGGAAAGGTGTTACTTTTATATTTTTGTAAATTCCTTTTTAGAAATCGTGATTTAAAAAACATTCTCCAGTTTACCGTTTCATATAAATGTTGAAAACTCTTAAACTCACTAGGCACTAAGCCTAACCCTTTTTATTTGTTGGCATGTGCATCCGGTCATTATTGGGAGTGGTAGTAGCGACACCGTGAAGAGTTGAGTGATAGTTCGACGCACGAGAAGGATATAGATAATGGGTGATGTCTTCCGCACATTTGGAGATAACAATTGTTGATGGTTTAGTAACACCAAACCTTTATTTAGTCTTTATATAAGACTTGATTTATTATTTATTGAGGTTAAATCTAGAATTCCATTTGAGGTATTTCAAATAGTGATTTGTAGAAAGATATTTTATCATTCATTTGATGTATTAATGAAAATTTTAAAATGGTTGCTATTTTCAAATTTGAGGGTGTTACAGAGATGGTGGAAAGGGGGTGGTGTTGTCAGTGAAAGAGAGAGAGAAAGACGAGAGGAGGTAACTGTGTATGTGTGTGTGTATATATATATATATATAGACACAGAGAGAGAGAGAGAGAGAGAGAGAATGGCACTTTTGGTCCTTATGGATTTAGAAAAAGACAATAAAAAAAAGGAAAAGATAGAAAAAATTAATATTAAAATGTGGGAAAGCATAAAAGGTCGATTTTACCCTTAAGTTAAATGAGGTTGGTGGACGGTCATTTGGTTATGGGACCTTAGACATGCAAAAATGACAACTACAGACCAAATCCACAATTGAATACCGCTTAGGGACGCTACTCATAAATTTTGACATACAACAAGGACCAAATCTGTAGTTTACCCTTACTCCTAAATTATGTTTAGCCTAGCTGGGAAGGAGATTTTTTTTCTTTTTTTGCAAAATGAATGAGAAATCCATGTTCGATTACAGTCTCCACCTACCTACCCTATGATGCTCATGGGATCAATAAGTACAGTGGAAGCACTCCAACGTGTGGTGTCATATTCTTTTTACAAACACTCTTGTTAGGACTGAAAGTCCTAATGCGTTGAAAGTTGTATAACGCATTTATAGGGTTTGAATTGTAATTAATTGAAAGTTGTTTTGTAAATGGGCCTCAAGCCCATTAGGCCTTGTACGGCCATATATATTTGTTTTCTTAACCTAGTTGTAGGTTAGAAGAAATCATTATTTAGAAGTTAGTCTTAAGGTTTACATTCTCTTATTAGAAATTCTCTCTGTAAACCTAAACCCTTTATTGATATATCTAATCATATGACTAGCTATTATGGATTATTCATTGTTCTTTATTGAGTATTATTGTTGATTAATCGCACTGTTCTAGGATCTACAACTCTTATATTATCTTTTCTTGATTGATTTCCAGTTAAATATAAGATTTACTAAATAAGATTTTGTTTATAATCTAAAACCAAAGTCATTACAACCACCCATGACCTCATCAAGACCCCCCCCCCCCCTTGGCGCATACAAAAGGCATTGATACTTGCATCACCAAATGCATGGTCTACTTCGTTCAAGAGTCGATTGAAGCAATATAGTTTTTTTATCCTAATTAAATCCTCATAGGAAAATGTTATGTGATTGTAAGGAGCACTTATACAAGTGATTTGAAACAATCATTCAAGCATGAAGAGACTTTGGTGTTGAAACTTATGACCAAATGTTAATTTCTTCTTGATTAATTATTCTATTTTATCAACTCTTAAATATTCATAAATTAATTATAGATAGATTTGAAAATTTAGTTATTTATTTTTAAAAACGAATATTAATATAAATAAAAATTGTGGACAATTATTCAGGATAAAAAGAGTAATAATTAAGGTCAAAAACTATAACTTATTATTTGCATATAATTTAGGTAATAATCATAAAAGTAATCTAAACATATCTATACTACCTTATAAAGAAGATTTGCCAAAAGTTTTAAAAACAAATCACAATGTATAATGTACTACCTTTTAAAACACAAAGTAGTCTTAAAGTCTTAAAAGTCAAAAAACATATTGTACAACTACTCAATGCTATAAAAAATTAGACAGACTCTTTTATTTTCCCAATGTGAACGATTTCAAGAAAGCTTTCCTCCGCTTTCACCCTTTCCCTTCCCCTATTTCCAAGACAGGCCGCTCCTGTCATACGATGCCCAACGTGACGATTATCTTCCCGAGGCGACCATTCAGGGGGTGTTTGGGATTGCTTATTTGAAGTGCTTGTTAGCTTATTGCAGTGTGACACCGGAGATAAGCACTTTCTAGTGTTTGGATGAAGAAAAATTAAAAGGGCTTATAGCGGTACCAAACCGCTGAAAAGAAGTTTTTGATAAGTCATTTGGTTCTAACTTATCAACTTATTTGAAAGTGCTTATGACTTTTTTGGTTATTTTATATGTATAAGCAATCTCAAACACCTTTAAATAACAACTTATTAGCTTATTACGTTTTGATACCACAATAAGCTAATCCAAACACGTTTTAGAAAATTCTGGTTTGGCACCACATAAATTGATAAACACTTTTCAAAATAAGCATAAGTTATTTTAAATAAGCATAAGTTATTTTAAATAAGCAATCCCAAACACCCCGTCAAACTCCCAATGTGGTTCATCTTGCTCATATAACTATATGGTTGTTGCTTTAATTGATTTCATGCATCTCTATCTCCTAGGGCTGTAAACGAACCAAACGAACACGAACAAGGGCTTGTTCATGTTCGTTTAACTTAAACGAACAAACACGAACAATAAACGAACAAAAATTTTGGCATTCGTGTTCGTTCGTTTAGAAAACTGGTTTGTTCATGTTCGTTTATGTTTGTTCGTTAAAATGTTAAACGAACAAAAACAAACTTAAAAAACCACTTAAACAAACAAAAGGTGCACATTAGGTGCTCCAATCATAAGAGCATCTCCAACAGCTTTGCTAAAATAGAAAAAAATGTGTTTTTCTTCTCTAAACCTCTCCAACAGCTTTGCTATTTTGTTTGCTATAATAGAAAAAACTTGAAAAATTTCTAAGTTTAGAGAATTCTCTAAAACTTGATGGTAGTGGAGATAAATGATTATTTTATTCAATCCCACCAATGAGATTCAATTTTTATCAATTTATTTTAAGTTTTTTTAAAAATGTATTAGGATGATAAATTAGATAATATTATAATAATATAAGTTGTTTTAAAATCTCTAAAATAGCAAATCTGTTGAAGTTGAATGTAATACATTTTAGAGATTTTCACTTTTGGTTCTCTATTTTAGAAAAATTATAGGAAAGTTGTTGGAGATGCTCAACATTTAACTAGACTTAAGCCACCAGACTCGAGCCAATGGGCTCAAGTAACTCGCTAGTGCCAACAACTAGTGGTAAATTAATGAAGATGCAAAGGAGTAAGGCTTGTATATATAGCCAAGAGAGGAACCAAATAGAAGCTACACAAGATGTGGGATGAAAAAGTAACTCAACAAACACAAAAAACCCAAAGGCGCATCACATCAGGTGGGTTATCTCATCCTCATCCCACATCGGATGAGGTAAACTTTCTCACAACCATAACAAGACATAAATATGGATATGGATATGGATTCCCATTGTATCAATATACTATCAGTTTTTATGATTTTTATTATTTAAAATAGAGTAAACTCTAATTTTGGTCCCCGTGGTTTACTAAAATCTTTGAAAGTGGGATTGGTAACTCTATAAATCGTCCCTATGATTCTCATTTTGCTCTGAAAGTGGTCATCAGTTACTAACTCCGTTAATTTTATCTGTTAGTGGTAGGGGCATTTTTGTCCATTTAGAATTTTCTTTTTTTTATCTAGGCCCAAATAGTTCGTTGATTGGGTCTAATAGTCCTTCGGAATACATAGTCTTTAAGCAATTTTTTTAACATTCTCCCCCTTGAATGGTTTGCGGTACTATCTTCTGCTAACCTGGTTGTGATATCCCAAACCAAGGGTGGTTGTGATATCCCAAACCAAGGGGAGGGATTGGCCTCTTAGCCATCCCTCTCCCTCACTTGCAAAATTGGCCCAACCTGCGCATTGGAGCCCCAGCTTGCGCACCCCTACTCCCTTGCGCACTGGGCCATGTGTCAACCACAGATTAACCCTAATTAGTGTTTCTCCTTAGAATTTGGTTGGAAAACTATTTTTTCACGTTTTTAAGCTGGTTTTTCATGTTGATATTTACTGTTTTTTTCAACCTGTTGTGATATCAAATCAACTTTAGCAGATGAATTATTTCACTTTGTTTGTACAAATTGATTCCCTAAATTATTGTTATAAGACCAGCAACTATGGAAGTTGTAAATCACAATTTTCATCCAAAATTTCATACAATTGATTTGCTTGTGTATCTTCCTTTCTGTGTGTTTTTTTTAAATATGAGTTCCAGAGATGATAAAGTCAAGTTACATCTCCTAAGCGGTGGTTTATAGCAGCAGAATGATAACGGGTGGGAGTATGTTACCGATCAACCAATAACCCGCGTCAAGGTGGCATCAAACATTACGCATCCGAGATTGGTTAGTTGTATTCACAAAAAAAATTATATCGATCCTTCTCTTGGTATGATTAGAATACCGTATAAGTATGATGGTGCCCTTTATGAGTTATGCAACTCTGACGATGTTTTGTCTTTCATTCAATTTATTGACGGTGGAAATAATCCGCCAACACTTTGTGTGTTTGTCGATTCATCATCGATGTCCGGTGGAAGTGATCTCGGTGGTACTTCGAACACCGGAGGCGGTGTGGATGAATCTGATGATACCCCAGATGTTGTTCCCGAAACACAACAAGAAGGAGGAGAAGAAGAAGAATAAGAAGAAGATGACGACGACGAAGTTTATAGACATGATGAGGAGTCTCATGTTTACCATTTGGATTTATCTGATGTTGATACTGATGAAGACGACGACGAACTAGAAACTAGTCCTATCAAATCATACGGTGGGATAAATGATTTCTTTGAGATGCCCCTCCACTTCCATCATTGGCTCCAATCATCACACCCAACCTACCCCCACGTTATAATCGTAGTGGAAGAGTAAGTTTGGGGCAAGTATTCCCTACGAAAGACGATCTTACACTCGCTCTCAGTTTGAAGTTTCTTGAAGAGGGTTTTGAGTTTGGAGTGCACAGGTCAAATAAAACCATATACGAAGCCAGATGTAGGCAAGCCGACTGTTCTTGGTGTATCTATTCAACCTCTGTCGAAAAAACCAATATGTTTAATGTTCGTATATTGAATGACATACACACTTGCTTGAGAACGCAACTACATCCCAATCACCATCAGGAAAATAGTAGAGTATTGGGTAATTATATTTACCCTAAAGTACAGGATACTAGCAGGACATACCGTGGATCCGACATTGCCAACGACGTAAAAGCGGATTTGAAAATAGATATTTCTTACTGGCAAGCTTGGCGCGTGAAAGCTTATGTACTAACGATGGTGCGTGGTAGCCCTGAAGAATCGTTTACCCGACTCCCCTGCTTTCTCTATAATACGGAGCTCCGGAATCCTGGTACCGTTACCAAAATAAGGACAGACAGTAGAGGACGTTTTGATATGTGTTTCGTTGCCCTCGGTTGTGCGGTACGTTGTTATTTTAATAACTTTCGCGTCACTATATGGTTTATTGAACTGCTATATTGAATAATGTTATAATATATAAATGCCTTAAATATCCAGATTCGGTCGTTTACGACACACTTGCGTCCGGTCATTATCATAGATGTTGCTCATTTGAATGGGACTTACTTGGGCACAATGTTCTTAGCCGTTGCTATGGACGCAAATAACCAAATTGTGCCCATCGCTTTCGGAGTGGGTAGGTCTGAGAGTGGGGATGTGTGGACTTGGTTCTTAACCATGCTGAAGCGTTGTATCGGGGAACCCGAGAGGTTAGTGTTTGTATCCGACAGGGCTGCTTCATTCACCAAGCAATTAATACAGTATACCCAAGGGCCCATCATGCACTTTGTTGTCACCATCTAATGATGAACGTAAAAAGCAGGGACAACGGGGTCAAATACAAGAAGAAGTTATTTTAGAGGACGTGTAAAACATATATGGTGAAGGAGTTTGAACTGAACATGGCGGGTCTACGAGTTGCTTTACATGTTGGAGCTCCGCTTATGGACCAGGTTGGGCTGGAGAAATGGTCAAGGGCCCATTTCCCAAGAATGTGTTACAACATAATGACATCGAACAGTGCCGAGTATGTGAATGCATTGTCTCGTTTTGCATGGAGACTACCTATTGTGGGCCTTATGGATTACTTTCGATGTTTTCAGCAAGAATGGTATTCGATTCGTCGGAGAAATGGAGGTTATTTTTCTTGGATTACTGACTGTTTTAATTTTATGCTTTTATTTTTGGAATACTAACGTATCAAATTCGTGTTATCGCAGAGGAAATGGTGAATCGTCTCACGCCGTGGGCGGAGGCCAAAATTGAAAAGAGAATTTACAAGTCCTCAAGGTGGAGTGTACATGAGATTGGGCGAGGTTATTGGGAAGTCCGCGATGGGGATAGGGACGCAGAAGGTGACTTCAATAATCGTATTTACTCGTGCAAGAAAAGGCAGCTCTCAGGAATACCATGCGGCCATGCAATCGTCGTCGCAAGAAATCAACGGTGTACAGATGTTTCCCATCTGGAAACTGGTTACTACGTGTCGAATAATTTATGACAAACATACGCAGAACTCATACATCCAGTCGTTCAAGAGAGGGATGGGTTGTTCCAGACCACCCTCTTATGACCGTTAGACCACCGGTCGTAATAAGACGTGCTGGTCGACCGAGTAACCATAACTGTATCCCATCTCAGGGTGAGGATCCCATCCAAAGAAGATGTTCTCAGTGTGGACAAACAGGACACACTCGAGCAAACTGCCCATCTCCTGCACCAGTAAATGTGAGCCGTCAAAGGGCATCTGGTAGTCGATAAACTCAAAGGGCATCTGGTAGTCAACAAACTCAACCAATATCAACCCAAGAGAATTATGAAAGTTTTAGACATGGTACTTTTGATTTAAACGTTGATCTAAACGAGTAAACCATGTCTGTAATAAACCTTTTATAAATATTATTACTGTTCTCTAAAATTGGCTTCCCTTGATTGTAACGACTACGTCTTGTATGCTAAGTGATATTGTTTTTATGTTTAGTGTTGATTTTATCTACCTTATCGTGCTTGTTAAGTTTTCTTGTGTTATTTACTAAATTAGCCATTAAAGCATCAATTTATTGAAACCAAAGAAAACGGATGAAGTGCATCCATACAACAACCACCCTTGGAGAAACCTACTACTAGTAGATTTCCTGAATCTTGATGATCCAGTCAGACTTTTCCTTCATCAGCTCCTCCATGCCGGTTGATGGCACTAATTATTTAGTGCCATTATGCTCTTTTATCTTCTTTTTAGCATAGCATTTTACCTTCTAATCCCAACCTTTGAGTCATTTTAGTTCATTATTTTCTTGTTTCTTGTTTCTTGGAGCTAAAGATATGAATGACTTATTTTATTGTATTGGATAAGCTAATTGGTGTATTTTTGGGCAAATTTATAAGTGCAGCAGTCTGCAACATTCCTTCAACAGCCGAATGTGGAGCTTAATGGACAAGCTAGAAGGAGCTTAATGTGGGAAGAATTTTTGATTTATGAATTTGATTTTTTGGGAACCTTCTAGATTAATTTTTGGCTGATGTACTTTGGATAAAACTTTAGTCATTATTATCCGTTGGTTATTAACTTTATGTACTTGTTAATGTACTTTTTCGCTTAGGCACCAAGCTTTATGCTTTTTGACCATTTTACCCTCCTCTCTTTGGTAGTATAAATAGGAGTGGTTGTTGGTGAATTTAGGAGTAGCTTTTAATTCCAAGTATCTTTAATTTCCATGTAGAGAGAAGTCATATTCCATAGAAGTTTATTAATCTTTTGAAGTTAAATTCTTGTCTTTCTTTAATTCTTGTAATTTTACTTTCTTTATTACGCTTTATTTACATTACGCAATTTATATTCCGTCATTTATATTCCGTCATTTAATTTATGTCATTTACATTTATGTCTTTATTTTCCGTCATTTGTCGCTTTATGTCTTTAAATATGAGTAGCTAATTTTATTTAGCTCGGGTTTGAGATAAAAGGGTGAGATTTTAAACCAAAGAAAGACGGACATTGTTTCGCAATAACAATGTTCCATCATTTCATTTCAAGTTTTATAAATATTCAATGGCACTTCTTGACGAATTGATCACTTGCTAAAGTGTTAAAGTGATTGACTTAGAGATAATCTACCAAAAGCACGTCAGTTTGAATGAAATAAGAAGTAGACTTGAGAGAGTTACTTATCATTTATATTTTCCAAAACTGATTTATTATCGACAAGTTGATCGCTAGTCATTAGTGTTAAAGTGTAGAGGACTTAGAGATAAGCCCCTTCGAACACGTCAACTTGAATGATATGGGAATTGGCTCGAGAGAGCGGTTTTAGATACAAAGAGATTTGATCGTCCATATATTTTGAGGACTTTATTCTACACTATAAATAGCTGGAGGTTGCACAGAGATGTGTTTAGTCGAATCTAAACAGTAGTGTGAATATTGAAGTCTGAGAGGAATAGCCTCAAAATAGATGGTGGATCTAGTTATGGCCAACTCATGCTGCAGCATGTCTGTAGCATAAGTCTGCTGGAATTTGTGTTTAAATCTCACCTAAATGTTTTACACCCGTGCTTGCTTTATTATTCTGTTAATCTAATCAAGTGACAAACCAAACCAAATCAAAGTCTTCAAAATCGCCATCTGAAGTCATTTCTTTCTTCTACTTTTTATTAAACTTTTACTCCAATCTCTATGGGACGATACTTGGTTCTTACCATTTTATTACTTGAAAGACGACATTAGATCTCATTGTATACTTGATTTGAGGTTTAATTAGCACACGTCTGTAGGTGTATTCTAAGCACTACCAAGTTTTTGGCGCCGTTGTCGGGGATTGACAAGCTAAAAGTTTTAAGAAGTTTTAAAAATATTTGATTTTTCTACCACCGTTTGAATCACATTTTGTTTGGTGTATGCCAAGAGTACCACGTGGGGAGTTGTTCAAATTTGACCCGGACATTGAGAGAACATTCTGAATTAGAAGGAGGGACCAAAGGATTTCATTGATTTTAGAACCTCCCATCATGGAATTACCACCACTCGGATTTGAAAATAGAGGACCTCTACCACCACCACTTTTAGAAAATCCAACCAATATTTCATGATGCACCTCCAATTTTTGGAAATCCACCTGAGCACCCTTTTCAACAAAATCCACCAAATCAAGAAAACAATTATAATAACGACCGTGTTGATGATGATGTGGAATCACAAGGTAGAAATGGAGCTCCGAACATAATTAATCTTGCAAATTCCAAAGAGGGAAAAATTATGGACTATGCTATCCCCGATTTTGAGCAATTAAATTCAGGGATAGTTAGACCCCATATTAACGCCCTCCATTTTGAGCTAAAACCCATAATGTTCCATATGTTGCAAACAAATGGACAATTTGCCGGAATGCCATCAGAGGATCCTCATTCTCATTTAAAATCTTTTATGGAGATCACCGATGCTTTCTTGATCCCTGGGGTGTCTAACGATGCTCTGATACTCACTTTATTTCCATTCTCTCTGAGGGATCGGGCAAAATCATGGTTTAATTATTTGGCTCCTGGTTCTGTACCATCATGGAGCAACATGGCCGAAAAAGTTTTGCGAAAATATTTTCCACCTACCCGTAATGCTAAGTCCATAAATGAAATTTGCATGTTTAAACAATTGGACGATGAAGCAATTCCCGATGCTTGGGAAAGGTTTAAAGAGTTGTTAAGGAAATTCCCTCACCATGGCATTCCCTACTGTATTCAACTCGAGACGTTTTACAATGGGTTAAACCCCATGGCTAAACAAATGCATGATGCGACATCAGGAGGGGCCTTTACAGCTATTACCTATAATGACGGGTATGAGATTCTTGAAAATATTTCAGCAAACCATGGACATTGGGCTGATCCACGTGCCCAAACGCAAAAGAGGACTACTGGAATTCATGATGTAGATGCATATACTGCTTTAACAACTCAACTCACTTCTATGGCTACTATGCTTAAAAACATAACTTCGGGCCAAGGAGCACAACCAACTGTTACTACACCTATTCCAGCAGTACTCTCGGTGCAATGTGTTTGTTGTGGTGGGGAACACTCTTATGAACATTGTCCTCATAATTCTGAATCTATAAACTATGTTCATAACAGATCTGGTCCCTACAACAACACTTACAATCCCAGTTGGAAACAACACCCGAACTTTTCTTGGAACAATCCATGTTTAAATCCACCCGTTTTCAACCACAACAGCAAGCAAGTAGCTCTCAGAATCATCACCAAGGTTTTCAAACTACTAAACCATCTTTTCAAAACAACCCACCTTCACAAGCTGATTCATCGTCTTCTTTGGAAGCAATGATGAAAGGGTTTATGACCCAAACACAAGCTTTCTTAACCCAACAACAATCCCAAAATCAAGTTCAACAACAACAAAATCAATCTATGTTTAATCAACACAGTGCAATACTCAGAAATTTGGAAACCCAAATTAGTCAACTCACACTCAACCAGACCAATAGGGCCATGGGAACTTTGCCCAGTAACACGGAAGTCCCAAGAACTTTAGGAAAGGAGCATGTGAAAGCAGTGACCGTTAGGAGTGGTAAGAAACTGACAGGGGTTGTGTAAAAAGAATCTTAACCTACAACCAAAGAAGAATTTGAAAAAGCTATTTTGTCAGAATTTGATGCTACGGCATTGGCCTCTGTTGTTGAAATACCACCCAAGCCACTAGGAATCCAAGTGTCTGAGGTAACCAATCCTGTCCCTCCAAGATCTGACTACCCTTTATTGTTTCCAGAAGATGTCATTAAGAAAAAGTCAGTGGAAAGTAGTGTTGACAACCCAAAGAGTAATGTGGTGATTCTAACCATACCACAAGAGAGTGAGACCAAAGGCATAAAGGACATATCATTCTCAACACATTCAAACAAAGTTATAATAAAACCAGTTCCTCCTTATGTGCCTTTTCCCCAAAGGTTAAGGAATCAGAAGGAAGAATTGCACGTTAAGAAATGTTTGGATGTGTTTAAAGAATTGCATATCAACATACCCCTTGTTGAAGCAATTGAGCAAATGCCTAGTTATGCCAAGTTCCTTAAAGACATTTTAAGTAAGAAGAAGAAGTTGACTGAGTAAGAAACTGTTGCTCTTACTAAGGGATGTAGTGCTCTCCTGACCAATAAAATTCCTCCTAAGCTTAAAGATCCAGGGAGTTAAATTTTTCCTTGCTCAATAGGTGGGAAGGAGGTTGGAAAAGCTTTGTGTGATTTAGGAGATAGCATCAATCTCATGCCTTTATCCGTCTTCAACAACTTAGGAATAGGAGAGGCTAGACCCACCACTGTTACACTCCAGTTGGCTGACAAGACCATTGCCTACCCAAAAGGAAAAATTGAGGATGTCTTAGTTCAAGTTGATAAGTTCATTTCCAACATATTTTATTATTTTAGATTTTGAGGCTGATAAGGATATTCCTATTCTTTTAGGGAGACCATTTCTAGCCACCGGAAGAACTTTGATAGATGTCCAAAAAGGAGAATTGACCATGAGACTCCAAGACCAACAAGTCACTTTTAATGTTTTCAATTCCTTGAAATATCCTGATGATGTAGAGGATTGTTCAAACATAAGTGTGGTTGAATCATTATGTTATGAGGAAGGAGTTAGAAAAGCCTTTAAGTTGGAGGATGAGGATGATGAGGAAATAGCCATAGAAAATAAAAATGATGTTGATGAGTTTGCCTTAAGAGAAGAAAAGATTGTCCCATTGAATGTTGAAACATTTGAGCTGCTGGAAAATAGTGAGAAAAAATCCTTCACCCCATCCATTGTTTCACCACCTGACATGGAGTTTAAACAACTCCCCTCTCATTTGAAATATGTTTTTCTAAAACAAGAAGGCAAATTTCCTGTCATCATATCATCTACACTAGATTTTCATCAAGAAAAGAAATTGGTAGACAAGTTGATGTTGCACATAAAAGCCTTAGGAGGGACCACCACTAACCATGGTGTAATGACCATGATGCAAGATTTGTTTGCACAAAACGGCAGGTACATGAATAGATTGCTTGATAAAAAAAGAGAGCTCAGGGACAAAATAGAGATATTGAAGACTGAATTGGCGGACAAAGGGCAAAAGAAAGTAAAAAAAAATGTGAAGAAAATCAAGGTTGTGTTGATGGATAAGTATGAGAGAAATATCAAGAAACTAGGAAAGAAAGTGAAGGCACTCAAAGAGGAGAACAACAGGTTGTGCGCTGAAAATGAAGAACTGAGGCAGTTGTTGAAGGCATACAGAGATGGAATGGAGGGCACTTCTGCTGCTGCACCACCACCACAAGATCCACGGCCTACTCCAATGAAGTAGGACAGGTTCTATTCATTACCCTTTAGCTCCATTTTCATTGTTCATTTTTAATTTTTGAGTCTGGGATGTGTCTTTGCTGTTTTTAGGATTTATTTTCTTGCAAATGGGCATTGGTGATCAGTTTGAGCATGCATACATATCCATAATAAATTCATGCAGTCATGGTCTATATCTCACTGTGTAGTTCTTGCTAGAACTAGGATTGTTTTACTTGGGACGCAATTTGGTCCACATCTTACATGAGAAATGATTTAGGCCATCTTTTGATACTCAAAATTAGCCACTTGCACCCACCCCATATTCTCCATACACTTTCACACAATTACAATGAGGACATTGTAAATCTTAAAGTTTAGGGTTGGGAAAGTCCACCATGGCAAAAGCATAAACATAGAAAAAAGAGCGTAACTCTTCAAATCTGCCATGTTTGGACTTAGGTACTAAAAAAGTCACATAGGGGCTAAGTGCATTGCATTCACCAAAGAAAATAGCACAAAAAGTGCCAAATCTGAAAGATTTTGAAATGATGCAAAGGGTGAAAATAAGAGCCAAAGTGAGAAAGAAAAAGCCATAAAGAGTGATCTAGTTATTTAAAAGTCCTTTTGATCTTAATTATGAGATGTGGGTACCATAACAAAAAGAAAATCTTGCTAGCGTATGGTTCATACTCATGGTAGATAGAAATCATAGACACTTTGGATTTATGAAGGGCTACGCCATGCATTATTGGATTGATCATCTACATGTGTGCACTTAATGCATCCATCTTGCAAATCTTACCAGCTTGAGTCATTTTTTTCTTTTATTTTATTTTCTTTTCGTGTCTTAATTGCTTGGGGACAAGTAATATTTCAAGTTTAGGGTTGTGATGGCACTAATTATTTAGTGCCATTATGCTCTTTTATCTTCTTTTTAGCATAACATTTTACCTTCTAATCCCAACCTTTGAGTCATTTTAGTTCATTATTTTCTTTTTTCTTGTTTCTTGGAGCTAAAGATATGAATGACTTGTTTTATTGTATTGGATAAGCTAATTGGTGTATTTTTTGGCAAATTTATAAGTGCAGCAGTCTGCAACATTCCTTCAACAGCCGAATGTGGAGCTTAATGGACAAGCTAGAAGGAGCTTAATGTGGGAAGAATTTTTGATTTATGAATCTGATTTTTTGGGAACCTTCTAGATTAATTTTTGGCTGATGTACTTTGGATAAAACTTTAGTCCTTATTATCCTTTGGTTATTAACTTTATGTACTTGTTAATGTACTTTTTAGCTTAGGCACCAAGCTTTGTGCTTTTTGACCATTTTACCCTCCTCTCTTTGGTAGTATAAATAGGAGTGGTTGTTGGTGAATTTAGGAGTAGCTTTTAATTCCAAGTATCTTTAATTTCCATGTAGAGAGAAGTCATATTCCATAGAAGTTTATTAATCCTTTGAAGTTAAATTCTTGTCTTTCTTTAATTCTTGTAATTTTACTTTCTTTATTACACTTTATTTACATTACGCAATTTATATTCCGTCATTTAATTTATGTCATTTACATTTATGTCTTTATGTTCCGTCATTTATCGCTTTATGTCTTTAAATATGAGTAGCTAATTTTATTTAGCTCGGGTGTGAGATAAAAGGGTGAGATTTTAAACCAAAGAAATACGGACATTGTTTCGCAATAACAATGTTCCATCATTTCATTTCAAGTTTTATAAATATTCAATGACACTTCTTGACGAATTGATCACTTGCTAAAGTGTTAAAGTGCGGTTGACTTAGAGATAAGCTACCAAAAGCACGTCAGTTTGAATGATATAAGAAGTAGACTTGAGAGAGTTACTTATCATTTATATTTTCCAAAACTGATTTATTATCGACAAGTTGATCGCTAGTCATTAGTGTTAAAGTGTAGAGGACTTAGAGATAAGCCCCTTCGAACACGTCAACTTGAATGATATGGGAATTGGCTCGAGAGAGAGGTTTTAGATACAAAGAGATTTGATCGTTCATATATTTTGAGGACTTTATTCTACACTATAAATAGCTGGATGTTGCACAGAGATGTGTTTAGTCGAATCTAAACAGTAGTGTGAATATTGAAGTCTGAGAGGAATACCCTCAAAATAGATGGTGGATCTAGTTATGGCCAACTCATGTTGCAGCATGTCTGTAGCATAAGTCTGCTGGAATTTGTGTTTAAATCTCACCTAAATGTTTTACACCCGTGCTTGCTTTATTATTCTGTTAATCTAATCAAGTGACAAACCAAACCAAATCAAAGTCTTCAAAATCGCCATCTGAAGTCATTTCTTTCTTTTATTATTTATTAAACTTTTACTCCAATCTCTGTGGGACGATACTTGGTTCTTACCATTTTATTACTTGAAAGACGACATTAGATCTCATTGTATACTTGCTTTGAGGTTTAATTAGCACACGTCTGTAGGTGTATTCTAAGCACTACCACCGGTGTAGCTGTCTTTGATTTCTATCACTTCATCTTCTAACTCATTAATCTCTCGTTGCATCTCCCTAACATCGCGCTTCATTTGTGCCAGGAACTCCTTCTCCGTAAGACACGCCTCTTTCTCTTTCTGAAGTTCCATGTTGCTTAGCCACATCTTTCTTATGTTTTGTATCTCTGCATTCGCCTCATCACATGATTGTCTCAACTTGGTAGGCAGTACTTGAGACATTGGTAGACCCGACCACTGGTTAGATTGATACTCAGGTGGGGATTCTCCCCCATGAGCAGGGTAGTATGCCTCCCGTGGATTGTTAAACTTCTCCCACTCCTGAGGCGTAATTGGGCGATCGACCACAGTTCTCCCAAACTGCGCCCACTCCTTCGTTGTCTCGGGTGCCTTCCAGTCAATCGTTCTTGATCCATCATTCAATTGTTGGATGTAGGTGGAGCGTGAAGTGCCAGCCCCATTCGCTGACCTTTTCCCCCTAGAGCGTGAACCTCCAGCCATTAAGTTATGAAAATGTAGATAATGGTTGTAAACGGTGTAGAGGGTAGAAAGGATAGATAGCAAGTTGTGAATTACTACTTCACCAGAGAATCTACTCCATTGCAAAGTTCCTGCTAGAATTCCCCTGCAAAGGCTGAAACGATTCCCCTGCAAAGTCTGCCAGGATTCCCCTACAAAGCCTGAAACGATTCCCCTACAAAGGCTGAAATGATTCTTCTGCAAGATTCCCCAGCAAAGCCTATGTGCGCAATTGCGTATGTGCGCAATTGCGCACCACTACTCCATTACGCACCCACCCACGTGTCAACTCCAGATTAACCCTAATTAGAGTTTGTCCTTAGAATTTGGCTATAAATACCTGAGTTATACCAACTATATAGTTCACAACATCCATACACCATTTTCATAGCATAATAGTCTCCTCTTTGACCAAACACATGGCTGGAAATGCATCATCCTCAAACCCACCGTCTTCACAAATAATTCCCTCAAGACTGAAAAAGGCGATAGAGAAAAGTGAAGCGGAGATTGAACAACTCACCGAATAGTGGAAGGAAATGATGGCCAAGAAGGATGGACACTTGAGAAGGATCGACGCGGACAAGGAGGAGGTAAGAAGGTTGAAGAGGGAGGTAAAAGAGAAAGAAGATTGTATTCGCCACGACAACGTTCAAGTAAACAAGCTTCTGCAAGAGTTCACAGTACTGCAAGCGCAGGTTACCCAGAAACAAAATTGGATTGATCAATGTAAAGCACTTTATCCTTAGATGGTGTTAGCGTTGTTGTTTGCATATTTGGATTTTCTATGTTGCTAGTTTGTACCCATACTTTCTATGCCTTTGTTTCATGGTGCTTGTGTTGTTGGTTTTGTATTTTGGTTTTCTTCGTTGCTAGTTGATAAATGTACTTTCTATGCCTTTGTTTGAAGAATTAAATCGGATAATCTATTTTCTGGTTTGATGCATTTATATGTTTAAACTACTTCAAAACAAGTGTCGGTGACAAACAAACAAACAAAATAGGTACGCAATTGCGAATCTTGAAGCTTTTCAGGCGAATCTTGAAGCTTTTTACAGGTACACAATTGCTAAGATGGTTTTTGTGCACTACCTTTGACTATAAATACCGAATGCTGGGGAGTCCTAAACCAAACAAAACAAAGTCACATGGCATCCCCAAATCTTCATGTATGGAATTTCAGATGTTTATCTCAATCGCTTCCAGCCTGTACCACCGAGTTATATGGTTAGCGTTTATATTTTTTTGGGTTTTGTTTGTGTTGAATATTGTGTAAGGCTAACCTTGTTAGCCCCTATCTTGAACAACTAAGTATCCACAAATGTTTAGCATGAAACTCTACCATCAAGGGTACTTCACGGAACCACCTGGAAGGCAGTACTTTCATGGTCTAGAAGTCTATGTTGACATGTTAGATATCAACGATCTTTCCATGCGACTGCTTCACCAGATCATGAAAGAGCTAGGTTACGATGAAACGAAATATTATAAGTTGTATTTTAAACGTCCGAATACAGACTTATTGACTGGACTGGAACTTATGGATACCGATGAAGATGTAGCCCTTATACGTCAGTATGTTGATGGCCATACCGTCATTGAAGTGTACAGCGAGAAAGTGGGGGTTAACACTTCCAAAATCGTATCACCAGAGCATATAAGAAGTCGGTGAGGATTTCAGAAAACCAAAGCGTCGTGTAACCGTACTTTGACATTTAAATGACCATATGGTTGGTTGTTTAGTTCATATGCACTGTATCCGTTTAATGTTATTGAATACGTGCATTTTAATTAAATGATCTTTAATTAAACTGCATGACTGAATTTTTAATAAATTGTATCAAAATTAACTAAAACTTCCAAAAATTGTATATACAAAGATAAATCATCGTTCATATACAAGCTCCTAAAAGGAATCATACAAAGCGATCTGTCTGTATCATGCCCCAAAAGACATTTGCCATATGACACCTCCAGGACGTAGCCCGTGCCGACTCATCCCCCGTCGCTATTGGGACCTCGTTATTCGCCAACTGTGTGAGGAACATACATGTCAGAGGACCACAATCGCCCAATGAACCCTGCTGCTGCGGTACCCCTCTGCGTGTACCCAAGTGAACTCGTGGCTATGGGCTGCAAGTGCTGGGCACCCTACCAGGGTAAGAAATTCCTCTAGAAGGTCGGCGAACTTATCCATCATTTTTCTAAAAGTGTCCGCATATGACTCGCACCTAAAGTTATCATATACGGTCATCTCCATGGTGTCTAGGTCGAGATCGCCAACCACCCAATGCCTCTGATCTATGCAAATCGGAAGAAAGACCTGAAATATTGGTTCAAAAACAAACCAACAGTAAATTACATTAAACTATACATAGTTATAAATAACAAGTATATTTAAATTCAAAATCATACCCGATCCAGAGCCCACCATGGTACACCTAACGACTCATTTGCCATTTTGTAGACGGAACTCGGCCCTCCACCGGTGATCAAGTAATGCATGAAATCGGACGTCATCACCGTCCACTGTGTATTGGGCGAATGCGACTCAAGGATAAACCGAACCCATCCGTCGATGTGCTATTTAAAAAAGGAAAAAATGTTAGATATATAAATAGACATTATAATAGAGAAACTGAAATGACGTCTTAGTACTAACATCGGTTTCAAGCCACCCCGAACCCTGCAAACCGAGTAATAAGCCCCACCATTCCTGATTGACAGGATGGGTGGGTATGCACCTAAGCCAATAACCCGGAAAATCATTACGATGCCATCTTGCGGCAATAGCCGATGAAGTGTAATTAGACGTAGCAGCAGTGGTGGTGGCAGCGGCAGTAGCAGCAGTGGTGGTGGCAACAACAGTAGCAGCAGTGGTGGTGGCAGCGACAGTAGCAGCAGTAGTGGTGGCAGCGACAGTACGACGAGGGGGTGCCTTTGATACGCGGCGCTGGGCATGTGGGTCTGTACTAGGACGCATAGGGGTGAAAGGAGGCTTCAATTGTTTCCCAGGAGCTTTCTTGCGTGTCGGCCTCTGGGGAACATCCGCCAGCGGTGCCATCTGAATGTCCTGGGACACTGGAGGCTGGACGTACGTCGAGGTCGACAAGTCGGCGTATGTACTCGCCTGTGGCGTATCCTGGAACAAAGCTCCAACAAACCACGATAAACCTGACATACCCACCGTAGTCGACCCAGTCTCATGGAGTAACGACCCGAATGTGCCCTGCAAAATAAGTTGGGTCCTCACAAGTTTGTTTTAAGAAATAAATATCAAATGTAACAAACGGATCTCTTAACTTACTGGCTGCGTATACTGGCCCTCTGTAACGAATGGAGATCCGCCAGTGGACTGACCGCTAAACCCCGTGTATGCTTCCCCTGTGTCCTACAAAATAAGATTTAGGTTGTTCAGTTTCTATTCAGAATATAAAAATCAAATTAGCCACTAAATGCAATAACTTACATGTGCTATGTAATGGGGCGGTGTAACGAACGGCTAAGCTCCGAATAAGTCATCTAAGAAGGCCGATGAACCCTGCACATTAATCTAAGTCATTGTTTTTATGTCTTATTGAAAACAAATAAAAATGATGCAACCAAATGATTGAAATAACTAACATGCTCCGTGTAATGGGACGGGCCTCCGAATATCGAAGATCCGAACCCATGCGACATGTCGGCGGGCCGGGAGGGCTCGCCATCCTGCTGCTGGGCTGGAATCTCTCATCAAGAATATTAAACCACACAAAGGTTCAAAAGATACCAATTAAAACTATGTCCGATAAATAAAGTAAAACACTTACCTGGAAAGAGCTAAACTGGCTAGTAAGCCTCTCCACCTCGGCAAGGTGTCTCTCAAGATCTTCATGCTCTATGCGATGAGATCCCCGAAAGTCATAGTAATCATTCTTAAACGTCGTAAACTCAGCCCACTGGTCAGCATAGGGGTCAACATGTGGACTATGCTGATGGTGGCCTGATGAACTATGCTCACGATGAAAGGATGGACTATGCCCATGGTGAAAGGATGGACTATGCCCATGATGAAATGGTGGCTCCTCGTAAGAGGTGCCCTCATGTCCCTGACTGACGTCTGCATGGGACGGGGGGCCCGTGTCATGATCAGGCTGGTCGTCTCCCTCTAACTTGAAACCTCCGTCAATAAAAACAATTAACAACATTATTATAAATATCAAATAATTTAGAATGACTTCTCTTTATAAAATTATTATAAATATCGGATAACTTAGAATGACTTCTCACCCTCGTCGACAACCTGCACAACTCTCGACCTCTTTGTCGGTCGACGCCCCTCCAAGCTATTAAACCAGTGATGGCTCTGAATATACCATTCCTGGCTCTCCTCAAACGGCGTAGGAATAAGCCTATGATGTGGCGCCCGCTCCTCCTAATATATTGAAAAATAATCATGTTAGAAATCCACACGAGGGCCTCATCTATTACAATTTTTTTTGTTGTAGTCAGTGTAACTTACCGTCGACACATCTATGAGAGTACATGCATGGTTACTAGCAATAATCGTCGAAGACCTATTCCAACGAACCGCATGTGGCATCCTGTCGGTCAGTATATAATATGCGTTGGCCATAGGAAATGTCTCTAAAATCCATATCTGTGAATTAAAATACCAAGATAGTAGTAAATAATTTGTAGAAATAGGGAATCCGTGTAGATTGTAAAAATATTAATTTAATATCAACTAACTAACCTTGAATGCAAATAGAAAACCAGATAACGACATCCTCTCGCCATGGTCCGACCGTCTCCGGATCGCTCCATTCATCTGCTTGAAGGTGGGCGCCCAGATATACGATCCCCAGGGAAACCGATTAAACACGCTCAGATCATCAATAGCCCGAAGTAGAGTGTCGTGAAGATGCTGGGACAAATGATGACCGAGGAAAAACATCTCAACCATCATCATAAGACAAATACGGACGGCATAATCGTCATCAATATGGGCTCGCCCCTCGTCATCAGTGTCGATAAGATTGAATAAATTCTGAATGTTCTGCACCGTTAACTTGCCTCGTGGGAACACCTGTCTAACAAAACCATCGGGCCTATTCTTATGCATCTTCGGTTCAGGTCAGAAACGAAGTGTTGTGATAAGATATAACTCCTCACAGCCGAACCAAAGCACGTGGCTACCAACCTGGAAGAACATCTCGTCATCCCATACATTTTCCGGGAAGACCTGGGTCTGTAAGAATACGTGGAGCATGATAGGGTCGGCAGATGTATCGGTCAAATCCAACCAATGATCGAAACATGTCTCCCTGAATAACGCTAACCGCCTAGGGTTCAATTTTTAGCGAATCAACTCCACCATCGTCATCTTATTATTCAGATTCAACTTTGCATTGTAGAAATTTCTTCCCTACATAGTAATGATATAATACTTATGTAAAGGGACCTAAAGTGTCAGTTTGTAATGTCGAGGGACCTAAAGTGTCAGTTTCTAATTTAAAGGAACTTACAGTGTCAGTTTCTAATTTAAAGACGCCTAAAGTGTAAACTTCTAAACTAAAGCCACCTAAAGTGTAAATTTCTAAATTGAAGGGACTTAAATTGTCAGTTTCTAATTTAAAGGGACCTAAAGTGTAAATTTCTAAAGTAAAGGGACCTAAAGTGTACATTTCTAAAGTGAAGGGACCTAAAGTGTAAGTTTCTAAAGTTAAGAGACCTAAAGTGTAAGTTTCTAAAGTTAAGGGACCTAAAGTGTAATTTTCTAAAGTAAAGGGACTTATATTGTCAAATTCTAATGTAAAGGGACCTAAAGTGTTAATTTATAATGTTAAGGGACTTAAAGTGTAAATTTTTATAGTTAAGGGACTTAAAGTGTAAATTTCTAAAGTTAAGGGACCTAAAGTGTAAATTTCTAAAGTAAAGGGACCTAAAGTGTAAATTTCTAAAGTTAAGGGACCAAAAGTGTAAATTTCTAAAGTTAAGGGACCAAAAGTGTAAATTTCTAAAGTTAAGGGACCAAAAGTGTAAATTTCTAAAGTTAAGGGACTTAAATTGTAATTTTCTAAAGTAAAGGGACTTGTATTGTCAAATTCTAATGTAAAGGGACCTAAAGTGTCAGTTTGTAATGTAGAGGGACCTAAAGTGTCAGTTTGTAATGTAGATGGACTTAAGTGTAAATTTCAATTGTAAAGGGACCTAAATTGTTATTTTCTAAATTAAAGGGACTTAAAATGTCAATTTCTAATGTAAAGGGACCTAAAGTGTTAATTTATAAACTCAAGGCACCTAAAGTGTCAATTTCTAAAGTAAACGAATTTTGGGTATTTACAAGAAATATAATGTGTATAAAATAGATTTCAAAACATTAAATTTTAAACTATGTTACAAGAACTAAAAAATTAAATATAGAGCAATTTCAAACAATGGTTATTTTGTAACAAAATTAATATAACATGATGACTACAACCATTTAATCTAATATCTTATTGTGTTTTATTTTGTGTAATTTACGATGACACTAAAATTACAATTCAAAATATAAAATCATAATATACTTTTCTATATAACAAAAAAATGTATAATAAACATCATTCATAACTACAAAATCGATCAACTAAACTGAAAAAAAAAACATGTACGCAAATGGCGTACACCCCCTCTTGCGCACCGGTGGAATCCCCTTTACGGTGGGCCCGCCACTGGTCCGTGTTAAACGGCCAAAAAATCGAGGGGTGCGCAAGAGAGTAGAAGAGTGAGAGGGAAGTCACTAACCTCAACCATTATGGTCCCAAATCGAGTATAAAATTAACTAAACTGTGGTGGGGTGCGCAAAATCGAGAGCTCCGGTGGTCCTGCTTCTTGCGCCGATCAAGTATTAAAAAAAGGGAGGTGGGGCTCTTGTTGCGTCATTCGAGTATTAAATAAAGGCAGGTACGCAATGGGGTAGGGGTGCGCAAACCTGGACTCCAATGCCCAGGTTGGGCCAATTTTGCAAGTGAGGGAGAGGGATGGCTAGGAGGCCAATCCCTCCCTTGGTTTGGCCATTTGGGTCAATTTCCCTTCTTTTTTCCCTTCCAGAGAATTTTTGTCTTGGATCTTAAAGAAATGTATTTATTTCTGTTTTCTACTTCCAATTTGACAAAGTCAAGCTGTGATTACTAGTATGATCTGTGACCGAGTCCAGTGCTTTTGTTATTTTCACCATGCTACTTATCTGTTGCCTTTCATTCTCCCTAAATCTGCTCTCGCCACTCTTCTGTGTAGATCCTTAATCCAGACACCATTGTTTTGATCAATTTCAAACTGCAACAACCTCTTGAGCAGATATTTAACAACCCTTATTTTTGGAAAGGCAAGACATATATTATCATAACAAACAAGGTACAAAAAAAGATGACTGGCAAGAATACCGATCCCAAATGACACTAACCAACCACGACTTGCCTTTCAAAAACGCTTATTAGTTTTCACAGCCGGATTTCACCCGATCGGCCAAAACGTTTATTGTTATGGTTTTCCGAACCCATATCGGATGGCAATCTAACATTGATTTGGATGGCAAACAGAGACGATCCCGTCAATGGAAAACGCTCCAAGTTTTACTTGTGGAAAACCGAAAATCTTGTGCTAACGGATGCAGGTCGACAAGTTTGGCAGACAAACACTAAATCTACTAATTTGCAATTGAAGCTTCTTGATTCCGGCAACCTTGTTTTAATTCAGTTAGATGATCAATCGTATCTTTGGGAAAGCTTCAGTTTTCCGACATACACCATTCTTTCCGATCATCCGTTTACCAAATCTTCGGTTCTTGTATCTTCAAGAAGGTTGACAAATTTGTCTTCCGGTTATTACAAACTCTATTTTGATGACGATAATGTCGTTTGCTTTGTTTACGATTGGTTACAGCCATGGGATGCGATGAGATCTACTTTCAACAACAGTAGATTTGCTTTGTTTTATTCCAAAGGTCAATTCAAGTCCACAGACAATTTAACGTTAATTACCACAGACTATAGGCAGATTCATCATAGAAGAATGACACTTGATGTTTGATGGCAATGTTAGAGTTTACACACTTAACAAAGGAAGCTGGATTGTTTCATGGCAATCAATTTCAAAAACGTGTCTAATTCATGGGATATGTGGCCCAAACAACCTTTGTACTTAGTTTTAACCAAAAGCGTTTTGATCGATCCCAAACCTGCAACTGCCTCCTTTCTACTGCATTTATCAATACATGTGATGCGGAAGAATCTTAGTTTCTGTGAATTTGTAAGCGATTCTTTTTAGGGATTTTTGTTTGTTGTGATTTTTTCGACCTCCATGAAGCACAAGTACCTCCTAATAGTTTAATCGAAGACACCACCTCCTGAATCCCTCCATTCGGTTTCTTCTTCTTCCCCTAATTCAAACTAGGATTCAAATTAGGATTCTAAACATTACCTTCTTGATTAGTTAGAAGGGTCAACAACAACTCGACGGTGATGGTGGTTGTTTGATCGACTACAAAAGGGGAACCAAACAGGCTTTTAATCGACTATGCAGTCTTCAAAATTTTTGATTATGTAATGGGCCTGGATTAAATAAAGGAAATGTAAATGGATAAAAATGCCCCTGCTAACAGAGTTAGTAATGGGGTAATGGAAACCATAGGGACGATTTCTAGAGTTACCAAAGTTTAGGTCCCACTTTCAAAGACTCCAGTAAACCATGGGGACCAAAATTAGAGTTTACTCTTTAAAATATTAATTTATTATTAAATTATTAATTATTATATCAATATTAATTATTTATTTTTATTAATAATTTGTTAGCCTTTTAATTAATTGATTGTTATATTATATTATTATCTTAGTAAACGAACATGACTAAACGAACGAATGTTCACGAACGTAAATGAACGAACGAGACTTCTGTTCATATTCGTTCGTTTAACTAAACGCACGAAAAAACTTGTTCATGTTCGTTCGTTTATTAAATAAACGAACTTCCCGCCGAACGGTTCCCTGAACGTTCGGTTCGTTTACAACCCTACTATCTCCTCCTAATTCCATTCTCCATTGCTTCATCTCAGGTAAGGTTAAATCGATTTGTTCATCTCAATTTTGATCACTTTGATTCCATTAACTCGTCGATTAACCCAACATAGACGAGAGAGAGAGAGTTACAAGAACAGCAATACAGAGGTATCCATCTAATCATATAATCTGTTTGTTTAGGAGTTTTTACTATCGATTGACTTTTGGGTTTTGATTATCAGTGGATATTGATGTGTTCTTGATGTGTTTTTGGTTTTTTTTTCCTGATGGATTATAAAAGTTGAACACAATTTGATAAAATCTTCAAGTGTGTTTTTGTATTCATTGAACACAATTTGTGTTCTTTTTTGAATTCATTGATTAAATATCTTAAACTTGTTGATATCATTGGGGAAATTGGTGTTATTACCATCTAGTTTTCCTTGCAGATCCTCTAGAAGAAGAAATAGACCCCTGAAGAAAATTGGCCAATCTTGGTAGATCGATATTTGCAAAATTTGAATTGTTGATATAATATTGCTTGCCTTTTTCTTGTTAATTATTAGCAACTTGTATGTATTAGTGTATGGCTGAATAGATGGATTTTAAACGTGTTGATGACTACGACTCTGGATCAATTGAAGGTCGTACTCTAATTATTACCATTTCTGTATCCATTAATATTAAGCATGATGATACACTCTGCTTTTTTGTCACCGCAACTTAGAATTTCTATCGTGTTAGTGAATGCCCAAAAGCTAATCATACGATGATTGTAATTTTGAGTTTTGTTTCATGAAATTAATAAATAAATAAAAGGCATTGCCCAATTTATTATGTATATGTTATATTCTGTGTTTTAATTATTCATAATAAATAACCTTAGAATAATGTATTCTAAATGTCCCTAGTTAAATATTATTTTGGGTTTTAAGGTTGAAGTAATATGATAATGACTAGCATATGTACGGATTCATATAGAGATATTGAATCTGCATATGGGTACAAAATGGAGATTTTGTGTATCGGACGTGACTCGCTATGAGAACACTTCATTGGATGTCATGTGAGTGTCATAAGTGTTTCTCATGTGGTCAATGTACATGTAATTCTTTGACTTGAAAAATATGGAGTTTGCTATGTGTGAGTAATATATTTTGACATTTGTTCTAATCATTCCGTAACTGGATGACATAATTATTGTTGGGTATGTTATAAATCACATGGTAGAACTAGCATATATCGAGATAGGATTTGTCCATCCTTTATGACGGGAGTGATGTCTCTGGGCCCTTGATAAATATATATACTAAGGAAATGCATGCATGCTCGGATAATTGATATGAGATATCATGATCTGTTTTATTAGTATATTAGGGAATCAAGAAATTAGAGATTGGACATAACGAGAATGACACATTCAATGTCTTGTGTTCAATCTAGACATCAAGGACAAAGGAATTAAATGTGTAAACTAAAATTGACTACAAACCGATAATTTGTTGTATCACCAATTCTCGTCATTTGGGTGACGATGATGTATTGCTAGATACCGCTCATTGTTTATAAATATAAATACGAGATTTATAATTATTACCAACATGTCGAGAACCCATTGGGTCACACGCTTTGGACATATTCGAATAAGGAGTTTAAATAATTAAAACGTTTAATTATTATATCTGATTTGTATTGATTTAATCTGATTAAATAAAACCAGATATTATTTGTGTTGGACATAAATAAAGTTGACTAGGGATGGCCTTTGTAAGGGAGTGATGGTGTTTGGAAAGTCTTACACTCAAGCATGAATACTTCTACACTCAAGTAAGGTATAGGGATGGTGGTGCTTTCATGCCATGCCTTTCATATCCATATAAATGTATGACATTCTATACAAGAGTTGTTCTTGCAAATCTCTCTAAAAATCACCTACAACTATATGCTCCCTTTCCTTTCTAAGTTTTGAAACTGTGACTAGCATCACGAGAAGACAAAGGATTCGGATTGTTCGTGTGGATACCGTGGAGGCATCAAGCTTGCTTTGTTGCTGTGATTCAAAGTCTCGTTAACTGTGAGGTATAATTTCGAAACACCCCATTTATTCCGATTCGTATGAGTCCTTGGAGGGTTACGGTTTTATTTTCCGCTGTGCTTGAGATCCCGTAACCCAACATATCGTTAGCAACAAAACTTGTTCTTGGTTTGCCAGGTTAGTAAATTCTTTGCTACATGATTCAAAGTCATATTTTGTAGTTATCTGTCATCAATCTCAAACTTCAATGGTCAGTTTATTCTTTTTGGCAAATGGTAATCAACTTTCTTAGTTTGCATGCTTCACCTGAAAAGAAAATTCTTCATGTTCATTGAAGCTTGTTGTTCATAGTTTGAAATTTTTACATTAATTAACTAAATACTCAAAGTTGTGTAACTTCTAACAACACGACCCTCCTATCAATTGCATGATTGGCATGACTGTCTGCGCTAAGCATTCTATTGACATATAATAATTTGTTATGTATTCAAAACGAAGATCGGACAAAGACTTGAGTATGGAACCCCTTTTGGTCGAAGAAGCTAACTTCTGCTGTTCCTGGTTGGTTGGTAAGTTTTCTATCATCATTCCTACAGAAAACCCAATGACTTAATTTCTTTGGTCCTATTTGATCTTTGGTATAACTTCTGTATCATAATCATAAATATTTTTCATTTTCTTCCCAGGTCATCTATGAAGGAGACCATGCTTGTGTGGTTGTAGCCTGCTTTGTCCCAAAGAAACAGAAAACTGCATCATAGGTATTTCCCACAATGCTACAATCCATTTACCGACAAGGAGTACAGAGATATTTGCTTGCAGGGTTGTTATATATTTTGCTTAAGAATATCATTGTTATATAAGTATTATAACTACAAATTTTATCCGTGTCAGGTCTTTTTAATGTCAACTTAGATCTTCCGAGTTAGGAAGATGCAATGATACCATCTCTCCTCATCTCTTGATTGCTCGAGTTATTTGGCACATACAATTGATTAGCTATCCTACTGATGTAGGATATCACGATGAATGAAGTATTACCTTGTATTTCTTGCTAACTATGTGAACATTGATCAACCAATAGGATTGCAAGGTTAGTTGATGTTTTATTCATTTATTTATTTAATACAAAAGGGTATTAACGTCATTTTGATATGTAATCTTTTGTAATTAATTGTATGTGAGTTACAAAAATGAAGATTCCAAAATTGTTGTGTAGGTTACGATTTCACAATATTATCCTTTTTCATAATTTTTTTGAATCATTTCAATATTGTTTAAGTAAAAATGTCAACAGAACCGTTCATATGTATTTATGCTAACGTATGAGTTCATGTTATTCATATATGTTCATAGTTAACTATGCTTACATATATATGTTCATGTTATGCATATATGTTCAAGTTGTTTCATGATGAAAAAAATGAGGTTAACGTAAGTGTTTGTATGCAACTATAGTATCATCACAAAAGATGTGATTCACATAAATTTCTTTAGATAACATATACGATATATGATTTGGATTTACGTTCAATTTAAATATCAATTTTAGATCACATCTATTAATCTAATTTAAACTTCAATTTAACTACGAACATTAGAAGGTGATAATTGTTTATAATATGTGAAATTAAGTACGTTAACAGTAGTGTTCATATGCATCCATGTTAACAAATGTGTTCATGATATGCATATATGTTCACATTTGTTAACATATAATTCAAATTTCAATTTGGATATCATCTTTAGCAGTCAATGATTGCTCATACCATGAGAAATTGAATATGTTAACATAAGCATTATAGTTGCATAATATGATAACATATATGTTCATGGTATAAATGTGTATTAGTTGCATAATATGTCGGTTACAGAATCAATGTTGGTACTCGTCGGTTTCTAATTTAGTGTAATAAATGTGTTTAAAACGTTTCCAAGGATTTAATTTAATGTTTTGAGTGTTTTTTTCCCCAAAATACCCTTTTTCATTCATGTTCACTTACAATTGTATTTAATGAAACGTTTTTTTATTAAAAAAAATTACATTTAATCTCAACCATCCGATCTATAGATGGATGGCTTGGATTAGTCCACATAGTTAACAAGAAATACAAGGTTAACAAAAGATCTCAACCCTATATATATATATTTGTTCATGTGCAAATATGTTAACATATTTGTTCATGATATGCATATATGTTCATATCTTTTAACACCAAGTTTATAAGTTCACCTCTGTTCGTGTTATGCATATAAGTTCACCTTTGTTTACCTTTTCGAGAAGAATGACTATACGATATACGGTTTTATCCAATCATGAACCAAAACTATTATAATAATATTGAAATGATTCAAAAAAGTAATATGAAAAAGGATGATCTTCAAAAATCGTAACCTACAAAGTAATTTTGGAATCTTCATTTTTTGTAACTTCCATGAAATTAATGACAAAATATTACTACTGTTATGACGTTTATGCCCTTTTGGATTAAATAAATAAATTAATTAAACATCAAATAATCTTGCATTTCTATTGGTTGGGCAAGGTTCACATAGTTAACAAGAAATACTTGGTTAACAAATGATCCTTGCTCTATATATATATATAAATGAATATTTGGAATCTTCATTTCTATTGTTAAGTTTCCTAATCTAAAGTCATGATTATAATAAATGAATCTTATCATCTTCCAAATATATCACAATCATTATTAATGAATCATAATAGTTTTCCATAAATATATATATTGTTTCCTAAAACAATGGTTTGCAGAGTTTTCACGAATTGATTGGTTTTCAAATGAAACGCATATATATATATATATATATATATATATATATATATATATATATATATATATATATATATATATATATATATATATATGCAATTATCATTTGTGT
The DNA here is from genome assembly GCA_954870635.1 of Arctium minus. Taxonomy (NCBI): domain Eukaryota; kingdom Viridiplantae; phylum Streptophyta; class Magnoliopsida; order Asterales; family Asteraceae; genus Arctium; species Arctium minus. The sequence goes on along the minus strand of OX941080.1, from coordinate 131,655,167 downwards.
GGTTGATCTCCATGAAAGTGATGTCTAGGAAAGGCTCTATATTTTATTATGTTCCACGTGTAATATAAAAAGAGATACAATCTCCCTTTTTGCAGATTATACTTGTGGTTTATTCCAATAAAATATTGCCTTGTTGCTATTTTGTTTCCTTGAAGTTTACTGTGAATAGACTCATGCTTGGATGTCCTTGATTATGAACCATCTTCATATTGTCATTAGATGTCCCCTTTGTTGCTGTTTGTGTTTGACTGCTTTGATGCTCAATTTATTAACTTTTCTTGGGTTTTTCTAAATTTGGTTTGTTATTTACAGATATTTAACGAGTTAAATGCTTGAAAATTAGGTCAAAACTATCTTTTTATGGGGATGGTAGGAATAATAATTCTTCAGGTAAGACATGTCACAGGTTTCTTGTCTTGTGATTTACCTCTTTATGTAAGACATCACCGAGAACCTTCACAAAATTGTTACCCGATAAGTGTTTACTGTTTAGTTTAGTTACTTTTGCTTTTTATTAGTTCCCAAATTCATATAAAATTGTTTGTTTCTGTTGGATGGATCTATTTGATTTTTTTTGTATGCTGTTTAATAGTCATTAGATGCTCTAGAAGCTGTGGAATTTTAAGATTGCTGCAGTCCTTGGTGATTCATTCTGACCGTGCAGTTTCTGATATGATGAATATCGAGCTTGAGGTGCATTAATGTCGGCTGGGATAAATGTTATGGATTCAAATTTGGATAATTGTCATCGTACTTTTTTTTTCTTTGTACAAGAGTTTGATTAGAGGTTGGGGGCTATGTGTTTTCATCTCTATCTTGTGGTATCTTTTTTATCAATTTTGGAGAGATGTTACTTGCCTTTTGGTCAAATTTTTCTTGAAAAGTAAAATATTATAGAACCAATTTGAATACATTTTTACCATTGATGAGATAATTCTTCCTCCTATGTTAGTTGTGCTATTTAGAATATTGTAAGTTTTGAAGCAACTATGGATTTTTTTTCTTGAAAAGTAAAATATATTAGAACCAACTTTCATATTTTAATACAATTTTTCTGATTGTTAAAATAAAAGTTGGACAACCGGACAAATATAATACTCCTTCCCTCTATGTTTTTATGAGAAAACTCTTCCTCCGCTGCACGCCGTCCTTCCTAGCAAATTCATTTAAGTAAGAATCAAAACTCGCAGGATTCCCTATGTCTATATATGTTACCTTTTGGTCAATACTGATGGCTCTGGATCAAGTGATCTGATGGTTGTTTTGTACTTTTGTTGGTATAAGGAATCATTCAATTTAATCGTTGTTTTTTATTGTAGAAATTACTTGTGCAGTTGGGATTTTAATCATGATTTTGCACTTTTTTTTCTTTTGTTTTTTTGATCAATATAGGCATTTGTCATCAAGTTATCAATCATCCATAATCTTTCCTCTTTCTTTCTATTAAGGATTAGAAGATTATGGATGTATGTTGTGGTCAATGGTGGACTTGAGGTTAAGGAGCTGATGTGTTTTTAGAATCACTTGGAATCTAATGGTATTTAGAAGGTATACTTTCGAGACATTTACAAAGTTAACATTGATTGCTTAGAAGCCGTTTACTCAAACATTTGCATGGTAAGTGTTTACGGTTAAGAGTTAACACTCTAACTTATTTTACCGGGTTAGATTGTAGTCCATCAGAATGAAATTGTATGCAACAATTTTCTCGATATGTGTTTATCGATTAAGAGTCGTCACCCTCACTTATTGGGTAAGACTCTCCATCCTTATCATTGCTTATACCAGGTAAGATTATTAGTTTTTGCCATGTTATTTGATAAGGAAGATGACCCGATAAAAGCTTACAGGTTGACTTACCCGGTAAAAGCTTACAAGAGGACCTCTTTTGAATATCAATGGATGATTTAATTGGTTTGGTTTCATTTAATATTTTGAATTAATCACCAAACATTACATGAAATAAATTCTTTACTTTGATATTTATGTGGTAATTAGATTTGATTGGATTGGTTTGATTTATTGAATTTTGAATTGTCATAAATTTTTGGAATCATAACTTTTATTTATTTAAAATGGGCCGTTTATTAAACACTTACCGGGTAAGCACTTACCGATGTCATTTATCTTATTGATTGAGCATGCTAAGGACCAAGAAGCTTACCCGGTAAGAGACAAAACAAGGACCGAGAGCCTTACCTGGAAATACACTTACCTGGTAACCGCTTACCGGGTTTAAGATGCTTACCAACAATCCATTTTCATAGCGAAGGATATTACACGATAAAGTAAATGAAGGTGAATCTCTTGCCGGTAAGTACTTACACGGTAAGAATTTGGTAAACGCGTAAATCCTATATCATCGTTAAGATCTCCTCAAATAAAACTACCGAAGCATCAAAATCGTTTACATATATGACTTCCACTGCATTGTGCGGGTATACAACTAGTCTATACTATATTATAAAAACGACATAAAAAATTCTTAATTACAACATTTTAAGCAGATACAGCTAATTAAATCAAATTACTTAATTTACAATTTCTTAATGCTTTGGTACAACCTTTCCAAGCACAATATCTCACATAATCATCTATTTGTGGAATAGATACTCATTTATTAATATAAATATTTGTTTTTTTTGGTGGAGGATTTTATAAAATAGATTTTATATTAGCATAATCTATTTTAAATGTAGATTTTACATTTAAATCTATATTAATGAGATGTAATATAAAATCTTTTTTCTTCCGTATTTTTTTATATTACATCTCATAATGATTTTTCCACATTTTATTTTATAAAATCTTTTTTCATATTTTATTTTATAAAATCTTTTTACATAATGAGATGTAATATAAACTCTTTTTTTCTTCCGTATTTTTTTTGCTAATATAAAATCTATTTTATTTTATAAAATCTACACGTATTTTATATTAGCATAATATAAAATCTACACGTATTTTTTTTGCTAATATAAAATCTACACGTATTTTTTTTTCACGAGCATTAAAAGAAGAAAAAAGAAGGTTAATATGAATTAAAAATAAAAAATAACGAGATACACTAATAAATTATCGTATTCTTTAAAATAAAAATATTTCACAATACTTTCCAAATTAACCAAGTGTAAAAAAAATAAAATAGAAACGATGTAGATATATACATTTAAATGTAAAATCGAAAATGAAAATAAAAGATTTTAAAATATTCTCTACATTCACTATAAATATATATAGCTGTTAAGTCTAAATATTGTATCTAAGATTTAATAGAAAAGTCAAATGTGTAAGAGTCAACATCAAACCAGCTCCTTACATTGTACATCCGTTGTACACAGTAACTTCGTGTTACTGACAGACATTTCTAACTGTTTCATTTGTTGAATCAGGGTTACACGCTTATTATGTCTGAATTTGAAAAGATTCGGATATATACTGTTCATGATTCGGCTCTTCAGATCAAAAGTACAACAATATCAAGGGGATATTGTTTGTTGTTCACAAAGGGGGAAATCAAAGCCTATGTTGAAATTGATGATATTTTGATGATAATGATGCTCACATCATCAAAAAGGGGGAGAATTATAAAGATTCAATTTCAGAGTTCAAGTTCAAAGTTCAAGCCTAAAGTTCAATTTGCTTCCGATGTTTCAAACGCTGTTTCAAAGGATGTTTCAAACGCTGTTTCAAAGGTTGATTCAAAGTCAAAAGCTTCTTCAAAAGTTTCTTCAAAAGAAAATTTCAAGAATTCAAGTAGGTTTGTTCTTCCGAAGACTATTCAGAGATCAAAGTGATGAAGATACAATTTTGTTTGAAGACGAAAGATTTTTCAGAAATGAAGTTTCAAGTTTCAAAGAAGTTTCAAGAATTTCCTGTTTTGTTCAAGGCATGTTGACTTTTCAAAGCGTTAAAGATTAAAAAGACTTTCCAAGATTCTTCAAAAGCTGCAAAAGAGCAAAGTTTTTGAAAGCTTCAAGAGACAAAAGATGAAGAATCAAGAGTTGAAGATCTGCATCAAATTTTTATTAAATCTTGAATACAAAGGGGGAGATTGTTAAGTCTAAATATTGTATCCAAGATTTAATAGGAAAGTCAAATGTGTAAAAGTCAACATTGACCTTGTAATAGTTTGTCAAAGCAAGTTTAATTTCCTTAGCCTTTAAGGCTTTGTTTTAGTTTGGTAGTATATATAGGTTTTGTTTGTAATCTTGTAGTAACGAACTAGAGTCTAAGCATTCATTTGTAATATCTAGAGTGTGTGTAATACAAGATCTACTTTCTCTCTCTAGATTCTCTCTCTAGTTCTTGAGTTTATTTGACATATATTGAGTAATTAGCTTGTTGTAATTGGGATTTTATGTTTAACAATAGCTTCTCTATGTATCATCCGAGTAAAAGAAGAAGACGAACGATCGGGTGTCAATGGCGGAGCCTACAACTGAACAAAAAGTATTCCACTATATTTTTGTTTCTTTAAAAAACTACTTTTTTATATTTTATTTTATTTACTGAGGATTTGTTTATATTTTTCAAAACCCACAATCATATTTTTCGAAGTAGGGGAATAAGATATATATACATATCTTTATTTTTATCGACTAATACTATGAGGTCTTGAAGTCAATAGTCAAATAAATTTTCAAGTGGTACTGAGTGAATTTGAACTATACCAGTTGAGTTGCCGGTTACAAAAGATAGAAATCATTTATTTTCTTTGTCATATTTGATGTGAGTTGAATGTTGTTAATTAATCTACAGATTTATACGATCAAAGTGATTGTCAAGTGTTGTCGGGGAGGTTTCAGAAAATTGCAAAATCTGTAAAAACGTATGTTCATATTTATAATTATTTCAATAATAGTGATATGTTGTGAGACATGTCGTTTGAGTTTTAAATAATATAATACAAAACTATTACCAATATTATTGCATAAACTCATAAGAATAAACGATTAAGAATATATGCAAGTTAACCACTTATGAAAATACATTTGTTTTTCACATTGTATTTCATTAACTGTTAACAGAGAAATTACGTTTCATTTTAACTCGGTTCAATATTTCAACAAAGAATTTATCCTCCCGTGCAATGCACGGACCCAACACTAATATTATATAAAGTGAATGTTGTAAAACTTAATTGAAGTACTCGCATGCATAAACCTTATGCGGGCCAATATATTCTTCAAGATCATTCTAAAACATATTTAGAAAATGAATTTATTTGATAATATTTACAGTTTTCTTATTTTCTATTAATTTTTTATATATAAAATAAATAAAACTGTTACGAGTTTTATCTAACAATAAAATCAAAATACATTTGATAAAATTGTTTTTTAAAAAACAATTGAATACAAAACTTGAAATTTACTATATTTAAAAATTAAAAATTAAAACTCTAAAATGTTAAATTAACATATAATTTTATTCCCAAATAAAAAAAATCCAAAATCTATATTTGTCTAAAATTATGATATTAATTAACTTATTGTTTAAAAAATATAAACAATGACAAATATTTTATTTTCCAATTTATAATTTTTTTCAAAACACAAACATGACAAAAGTGAAAACAAAAATGGTATGGGCCGCTGCAATGGGCTTCATGAGGGTTGGGTCACCAAGTTCATGGTGAAACCCTAAAATCACCTTCAAATAGCTGCTGCAATCTGTTGTCTTTCTCTTCACATTCCTCCTCTAGCCTTTCACGATAAGGTAAATTTCTATCTTTCTGCTCAGTTTGTTTAATTCAATGTTTTCATTCATAAATTGTTTGGAAAGCAAGTCAGCTTCTTGATTGGATTTTGATTTTTCGACGATCCAGTCAGTTAAATTTACTCATACTTGCGATATCAAATCTCAATCAGTATCACTCGCCTGGTTCTGATTACTGATGTTTCAGGCCCTTATATTACTGGTATATCTATTTCAGATTTTAGTTGTATTTGCGTTGATGAATTTAAACTAGTTGCTTATGGCAAAAAAGTTTTCATAGAAATTGTTTTGAACTTTCTGATTTTCTTTGGAGGTATTGATGAAGTGGATTGACGGAAATGTGTTAGTCTGAAGAGCAAACGCACTCTGTCCCAGAACTCCAATTGGAAATGTTGAGGCAATTTCTACGTTTGCGAGAGTGAATTCTCGTATCTGGTTCATCTTGTCTGTATGATCCCCATGATTATACTGGACGCATGTCTGGATCACAAAACTTTTAATCAGTTAAACGAGCCTTCAGATTTGGCGTCTGTTACCTGTTTCAAATTGTCCTGATGATTTCTGATTTTGATTCTAAATTAGTTACTTCGTGGTTTTTAGTATAAAATGGTCTAATATGATGAAGCTGTTTAATGGTTCAAATCTAGCAACTTTGAGACTTTAACAAGCCCCTCCAAGTGAGGTTAGACAGACAGATTGTACCTGTCATAGAGGGGGTAGACGAGTATGGATTACCGAGTGTTGAGTTGGGGGCATTTATTAAACTCTTACTCGGCAAGTGCTTAATGGGGCATTTACCTTACTGAACATGGCAAGAGCAGAGAATCTTACCCGGTAAGAGTGAACATAAGGATGAAGAGACTTACCTAGTAAGTGAAAGTGATAACTCTTACCCTAGTAAATTGTTGTATCCGATAACAGTGTGATGATTACAATTCTACTCGGTAAAGTAAGTTGGTGTGTGCTGAGTTTTATGAGTAAAGTAGCATTTGGTTATAAATGACACAAATAAAATATATATTTAAATAATTTAATTAAAAAACATTATTATTTTTTACATAATTTTCATACATATAAATGCATACAAAAACAATGGTACGAAATTTAAATGAAGAATATGAAATAATTGATGGTAGCTCGAAAAAATCCGATTCATACAAAGAAAATATAATATTTGATTCAATTTGGAAGATATTTATGAATTAGCAGAAGCATGGTTGCAGCCGCTACAGGTAAAGACAAAGCCGATGGGTGGTTGGTGAAGGATGGTAGCTGTGAAGGACGTGAAACATGGTGGATAATGGTGGTGCACGAGATAGTTGTGTCGGAGGTATAGGTGGTCGACGATGGTTGTGGTGGTGGCAGTGGATAGTGGTAAAAGAAGTAGTTGTAGTAGAGGAAGAGGCGGAAGTAGCCGACAGTGGTGATTAGTGGAGGTGCCGATGGGCAGTGGTGGTCGAAGTGGTCGACGATGGTTGGTGGTGGCGATGGCGATGGCCGATGGTTGTGGAGGTGGTAGATGAGGTCGTTATAATGGAGGAATAGGTAAAGGTGGCCGACGATGGTTGGCGGTGGCTACTAGTGGCCACCGATGGTGGTGGTGGCGGCGATGGGTAGTGGTGATCCTTAAGACTAATCCCATATTAGGGATTATATATCAAATGACGATAAATCAGTAACTTTTAGTTTCTGTCTCACTTTTGTCCTATGTTGTTCGACCTAGAAAGACATTTTTTTGTCCCACCCCCTACAGTGAATTTTTGTCCAGTCCCATGTCACACCAAACGTGGGACTGTGAGTTTTGTCTCGTCTTGTTCTGTCCTATCCCATTTACCAAACGCAGCCTAAACGCTTACCTGGTAAGCATTTGGGTAAACGGTCCCTTAGGGTCTGTTTACCAAATTTCTCATTAAGTCCTGTATGGATAAATTTGTCTATCTGGATAAATTGATGTTGTTTACTTTTTTATTCGAGTAAACAGTCTGAATAACAGAAATGACCAATTTACCCCTGAATATGAATTATAAGCTGTTTTATAAATTGTTGTTTATTTTTCCAAACACAAAGTAGCCAAATTCAAATACAAAGTAGCCAAGTTCAAACACAAAATTCACATACAAAATCACACTAAAATAACTCAAACAAAATTCCGCAACCTTATCGGAGCTTCGGTAAAGCTGCCAGAAAATAATCAATCCTTTTGTTATAACACACCCATCTTGAAAATATCACAAACTCAATACCGATCAACTCACCGAAAGGTCAATATTTGAAGTTATAGACCATATTAATTAATAATATTATGTATAAAAATTACAAAATTTGTAGGATATCGTATAATATAAAATGTTAAAGAAAAGGGTAAAACTAATATTAGGAATATCAGAGGAAGGAAGATGCACAAATAAGGTCGGAGCAATTGCTGGAGATGAAAAGCAGACCAGAGGAAGCAACCATCGTTATGCCTTCCTTCAATCTCTTAATACAAATAAGGTCGCTGGAGGAAGCAATCACACCGGAGGAAAGAAACAGGCCGGAGCAGGCGCCGGAGAAGAAGAGCAGATCGGAGAAGAAAACCAGACCGGAGAAGAGGAAACAACCACCGTTATGCCTTCCTTCAATCTCCTAAAACAGATAAGGTCGCTGGAGGAAGCAATCACGCCGAAGGAAAGAAATAGACCGGAGCAGGCGCCAGAGAAGAAGAGCAAGCGCCGGAGAAAGCAATTGCGCCAGAGAAGAAGTGGGATGCGATGGATGGAGGCTTGGTTATAACTCTCAATTTTGAGAGTTATTTATCATTCTTTTTCTAGGATTTCTTTATCATTTTTATACCCACTTTCCTTCTATCCTTTTTATTTTGTCTAAATTGTGATAAAGAGGTGATAAGTTACCAAAAGTTTATTTTCTTGGAAAAACTGCACTTTTGTGGGCAACTATGGGCAGGTACTGTCCCTACTGTGAGCATTGACGAACCACTTGAAGAAACCATCGGACACTGTGTTTATCCGGACAATGGGGAGCAGATTAAAATAGAATTGTTGAAGCATGCTTGCCTGCAACAATCTCTGGAAATCATTTTGGCATGGGTTGTAAAGTGGATTGGGCCTTATCCATTGTGTTTATGAAGAAAAATCCATTGGATCTCTTGCTTGTTTGGGGCTATATAAAGAGGGCATGACTTGCATTTGTTTCATCAACCCATCATCCATCACAAGAAAGTCACCAACAATTCTCTAGCTTTAGTTTATCTTCAAGTTACTTGTTAACTTGAAGATTGTAATTTACATTTCTAGCTTTACATTTCTAGCACTTTACATTTCTAGTACTTTACTTTTCCTTGTAATTTAATTTCAAGTACTTAATTTCCATTTCCGTAATTTAAATTTATGCAAGTAGTTCTTGATTATTTCTCCTCTTCTATTATGTCTTTCTTTTTAGTCATGAGCTAAGCACCTTATTGGGTGTGAGTGTGAGTGAACTTGAGACTAGTAGGATACACTTGGGTGTGTCCATAATTACTTGTCTTGAGTTTGGTCACTTTAGTCGGGACATAACTCAATGCGGATAAGTCAATCACTTTGAAGTGTTAATATGAGATCTTAGACCTCGAGAGGGACGGATCCGAAATACGGTTTAAGTGATGCACAAAGATTTGAGAAAATTTTTGATAACCACGCAGAGATGCGGGTTTTGTATGATTTACTAAGGTTCGGGATGCCGGTCAAGTAATCACAAATAGATTTGGGTGTAAATCTCTATACCGGTGGAACTTGACGCTTAGAGTCAAACTTAGATAAATCGACAAACTCAAGTACAATAATTATGGGCACTTTGTAGGCACTTTTGGGCATAATTTATAAAAATTCGTTTTTGAGAGATCGGGTTTTTTATAAATAGTCCTATGCACGCAAGTAGGGATGGTGATTTGGTCCGACCCGGTGGGGAACCCGGTCCACCCAACCCGGCCGGGGCCGGGGAATCCTCGTAAAAACGGGTCAGGGGACCGGGGATACCCGGTAGGCTCAAACCGGGACCGGGGCCGCATGACATACCCCCCGACCCGCCCGGTATATATATATATATATATATATATATATATATATATATATATATATATATATATATATATATATATATATAGAGAGAGAGAGAGAGAGAGAGAGAGAGAGAGAGAGAGAGAGAGAGAGAGAGAGAGGTGTTCAAATGCAACCCTTTTTAATGGTGCAACCCTATGCAACCCACCTATCTACCACTTATTTTATTTTCACCTTAAAAAAGGTGAAAATAAAATAAGTGGTAGATAGGTGGGTTGCATGGGTTACACCATTAAAAAGGTTGCACAATAACTCACCTATATATATATATATATATTAAATTTATACTTTTATATTATATTATATATATATATATTAAATTTAATACTTCAAAAGGTTGAGATCAACTTAAGATCAAATGTCATCAGATTGTAAACTAGCACAGTCACTTTATACTGTGTATGATCTCAAATCGTTCTCCTAATAGCATGTCATAAAAAATGCAAGGAGAAGTTAAGAGACCCAATTGCAGTATGCCCTTAACTATCAGGGAAGAACAAAATCCAATTTAGAGGAGAGTTGATAATTACCACATCTGCAGTATGCCCTCTCAAAGTCAAGGCAATTTTCCAGTTTTCAACATCAGGTGCCTCTCCACTGCCGAATTCAGTGGTTCCAGAACCAGGTTTCCTCTTATGAATTTTATTCATGATGGTGCTAACAAAGGTGGTATATATAATATAAAAATATAAAAGTATTTATAAAATATTAAAAAATCTGGGTCTTGACCGGGTCAGGTAAGCGGGTACGAACCGGGTTAACGGGGGCGGGGGTAGACCAGGTTTTGATCGGATGTTGACCGGGGCTAGGTAGTCGATCCCCCGTACCCGCCGGGGGCGGGGCCGGGGCTGGGTAAGGGGATACCCTCCCCAAACCCGCCCCGTTACCATCTCTACACTCAAGCACCTAACCATTTGGTAACTACGATTATCTCAAAGGAAAACTTACACCCATACCCAATCCTTAATTCATTGTTAAATTTCATAACTTTTAAGATATTTCACCAACAAAACGACAAATTTTTCTCACAACCAAAGCGTGTGCAAGAAGTTCATGAAACTCTCTGATTCTCAGTAGACCAGTCCCTGTGGAAATGATATTCGGTATACTTACTATTTTATTACTTATAGCGATCATAGTTGAGGTGTATACTTGCGCCCCCACTGTGGGAACACTATGACCACTGTGTGGAACTATACGGTTTTCCGCTATCAAGTTTTTGGCGCCGTTGCCGGGGACTGGCGCGATTTTACATCCTGAGATATTGACTTTCATTTGAGCCTGTGTCACTCGTTTCAAAGCACCTTTTCCGTGTTGTATGCCACAGCTACAACACGGTGAACTTTTACCTTTTGATCCTGAGATCGAAAGAACCGTAAAAAGACGTAGAAGAGGTAGGAGAAATAGGCAAAACCGAAACATGGCTGAACCACCTCCGCCAAATGTTGAAACCACGGTTAAAATTGCCGATGATAAAGATAGGGGAATATGGGACTATGCAACACCCGAATTTGGTCAATTAAAATCGGGGATTCTTAGGCCCAACATGACAACACAAACTTTTGAACCGAAGCCGGTAATGTTTCAAATGATCTAAGCAATGGGTCAATTTGCGGGATTACCTTCGGAAGATCCGTACTCTCATTTAAAATCATTTATAGAAATGACGGATCATTTTCATATTTCCGGAGTAACTATAGAAGCCTTACGGTTAACGCTCTTCACTTATACCTTAAGGGATAGAGCTAAAGCCTGGCTAAATTCACAACCACCTGAATCGATTGATACTTGGGCGAATTTAGCCAAAAAGTTTTTAAATAAATATTTTCCTCCAACAAGAAATGTGAAATTTAGACATGATATCATGAATTTTTGACAAGAGGAAGATGAAGCAGTTTCCGATGCATGGGAGATATTCAAAGATTTGATTCGAAAATGTCCTCACAACGGAATCCCCCATTGCATCCAATTAGAAACATTTTATAATGGTCTTTCTAATGCTGCAAAAATCATTCTCGATGCTACGGCCGGTGGTGTTTTTGTTTCCAAAACATACAACGAGGCATTTGACATTTTAGAAAAAAGTTTCAAACAATAACACCGAATGGTCAAATCCTCGTGCCATCGTTCCGAAAAATACATCGGGAGTTCATGATATTGATGCCATCACTTCTTTAAATGCACAAATCGTTGCCTTGACTAATTTGGTTAAAAACAATTTGAACATAAATGAAGAAAAAAGTCAAGTACAAACCATGAATCATTCTTTGAACGAATCTTGTGTATTTTGTGGAGAAAATCATCGTTTTGAGCAATGTCCGGGTAATCCCGCCTCGGTGAACTACGTGGGAAATCATGCTAGAAATAGTCCGTTTTCCCAAACGTATAACCCAAATTGGCGAAATCACCCGAACTTCTCTTGGACGGGAAATCAAGGACTTCAACCCCTCGGGGCAAGTCAAGTCCAAAACCGACCACAAAATCCCCCGGGATTTCATCAAAACCAACCTTCAAATTTTCAACATGGACAATCCTCACAATCACATGCATCTAGGCAACACAATGCATTGGGAGGTAATGATTCAATCGAATAATTGCTTAAAGGTTTTATAAACCAAACCAATGCAACCTTGAGGGGTTTCGAAACCCAACTCGGGCAATTTGCCGTCGAGCTCAAAAATAGACCTTAAGGGACGTTTCCTAGTGACACCGAGAATCCTAAGGGAAATCAAAAAGAACATGTCAAGTAGAGCTGTTCATGGGCGGTAAGGCCCGCTAGACCCGACCCGCCCAGGCCGTTAGAAAAGTGGGCTTGGACAACCATTTTAGAAAATATGGACGGGCTTGGGCGGGACCGTTCAAGTTAACGGGCGGGCTCGGGCTATGAAAAAAGAATTTTGGATTTTTTTTATGTAATTAATATTGTATTAAAAAAGTTCAGAAGTGGTTTTTGGTTGGACTCCCTCTAATATGTACCAACCACCTTCTAAATATATAATATATGTCATGTCATATAATACGTTTATGATCTTGATGTTGAAATATTAGGTGGTTAATATTTTGTTGTTGAGGAATCCGAACTTCGGAGGGTGATAATTTTTGGGGAGGAAAAGTCCATACTCCATATTTTGTGAAAAAATCTTTTTCTTACGTTGTGTACATTAGTATATTTACCATTTTTTAGTTGAAAAAAAATATGTATTTTGGATAATTTTACACAACTTACCATTTTATATAAGTTTTTTTAAATGTAAATTTCAGGCCCGTTGACAAGCCCGACCCGTTAATAGGATGGGTACGGGCAAGTTCTCAAACCCGTAAAAACGGGCTTGGGTTTACTGTATTAGGCCCGTTGGACAGGAAATATATGTTAGGCCCGGCCCGTGGCCCGCCAAAGCCCGCAAATGATCACCTCTAATGTCAAGGCCGTGAGTATAAGAGAAATAGAGAATGTAGATGACTCATGCCAAAACACAAAATCATCTTTCGTCCCTATTTTGCAAAAAGATTCACATCTCTTTGATCAAGAAAATTTCCCTGGTCTTTTCCCTTCTGTTGAGAAAACACAGAACCCATATTTTGTGTCCAAAACAGTAGACCCATCCATTTCTGGGAAAAGTTCTGCACAGTTCACCCACTGTGGGCAGACTATGCCCACACCTGATAAAATAGCATCAAAACCAGATCTGCGTGAGTTGCCTTTTCCTGATAGATTAAAATCAAAACATGTGGATGCTCAGTTTAAAAAGTTTTTGGATATTTTCAAGCAACTCCACATTAACATTCCTTTGGTAGAAGCTCTCGAGCAAATGCCAAGTTATGTTAAATTTTTAAAAGACATTCTTAATAAAAAAAGGCTTGAAGAATTTGAAACCGTTGCGCTAACAAAGGAATGTAGTGCTATTCTTACTTGTAAAATTCCTCCAAAGTTGAAGGATCCAGGTAGTTTCACCATCCCGTGCTCCATTGGAGGACAAGTAGTAGGACTTGCACTATGTGACTTGGGAGCGAGCATAAACCTCATGCCTTTATCCGTTTTTGAAAAATTGGGAATTGGAGAAGTTCGACCAACCACGGTTACTTTGCAACTCGCGAATATATCTTTGGCATATCCGAAAGGAAAAATCGAAGACATTTTGGTCAAAGTGACAAATTTATTTTTCCGGCCGATTTTCTAGTTTTGGACTATGAGGCGGACATAAATGTTCCCATCATTTTAGGAAGGCCCTTCCTTGCGACCGGCCGAACATTGATAGACGTCCAAAAAGGCGAGTTGACCATGAGAGTAAATGACCAACAAGTGACCTTCAATGTTTTCAAGTCTCTTAAGTTTAATGGTGAAGTAGGGGACTGTCCTACCATTAGCACCTTAGGTGATAACTTCGAGTTAAGTTTGATAGACTGTACCCACAGTGAGCACACCGTGGGCACTGACAATGACATTTAGGAAGATGACTTAATTGAGGTTATAGATGCTTTTGAACAACTTGATTTTCATGATAGACCAACACACGTTCCTTCTATCATAAAAGCACCAGATTTGGACCTAAAACCACTTCTCAACCACCTTAAGTATGCTTACCTCATGGAAGAAGAGAAACTGCCCGTAATTATTTCTTCCAACTTAAGTAGTGATAAAGAAGTGAGGTTAATAGAATTATTGAAAAATCACAAGAAAGCCATAGGTTGGACCTTAGCCGACATCAAGGGAGTTAGTCCTTCACTTTGCCAACATAAGATAATCTTGGAAGAAAATAGTGTTGGTAAAGTGCAACCACAAAGACGACTTAACCCCATCATGAAAGACGTCGTTAAGAAAGAAATTTTGAAATGGCTTGATGCGGGTATTATTTACCCCATCTCGAGTGTTGGGTGAGTCCGGTGCAATGTGTCCCAAAGAAGGGTGGTACCGCGGTAGTCACCAATGAGAAAAACGAACTTATTCCAACTAGGACCGTCACCGGGTGGCAAATTTGCATGGATTATAGACAATTAAATCTTGCCACCAAAAAGGACCACTTCCCTTTGCCATTTATAGACCAAATGCTAGATCGATTGGCCGGAAAATAATTTTATTTCTATTTGGACGGATATTCGGGTTACAATCAAATTCACATCGCACCCGAAGATCAAGAAAAAACGACCTTCACTTGTCCCTTCAGTACTTTTACTTTCCGGAGGATGCCATTTGGTTTATGCAATGCACCCGCAACATTTCAACGGTGCATGGTGTCTATTTTCTCGGACATGATTGAGGATACCATGGAAGTTTTTATAGACGATTTTTCGGTAATTGTGGAACATCATTTGAAAATTGTCTTAAAAATTTGGAAAAAAGTTTAGAAAGATGTGAAACTCACGATTTAATTCTAAATTCGGAAAAATGTCATTTTATGGTACAAGAGGGAATCGTTTTGGGTCATATGGTTTCTAAAAAAGGGTTGGAAGTGGACCAAATTTTGAGGAAATGTGTCCCGGATTTTGAAATAAAAGATATTTTGAGGGACTGTCATTGTTGGGTCAGATATGAGTTAAGTCTGGATAATGCCGCTGAAGTGTAAAGATTAATACTGCTGAAGATTTTACTACTGCTACTTGTAAGATTACTACTGCTAGTAGAATTACTACTGCTTGAAGAGTTAGTACTGCTAGAAGAATAGCTAGTACTGCTTGGAGAGTTAGTACTGCTAGTAGTTAGTACTGCTTGAATATTAATGCTCCTGGATGATTAATATTGCTTATGAAGATGATGTTGATAATGATGACTTGGAACGAAAGACTAGGAGCTGAAGATAATAATGAAGATAATCATGGAATGGATGCTGAAGATCAATATTTCTTTAGTAATTATCTTGTAATCAGTTCTGTATATATAGTTTAGTAGTTTTTGTTAGATAAATAAGTTTTACAAGTTCTGCATATACGTTTAGAGAGAATTAACCTCAAGATTAGTTTTAATCCTTTCTTTAGAGAAGTATAGAACGTCTGTTGAGTCTGTTCAACAGATTGAGGTTTTGTTTGTAATCATTAAATTAATTCAATATAACTTGTGATTTGAGTTCATACACTGTTTGATTGATTTATTGTTAAAGTGTTATTCCGCGACTTCTTTAACATAGTTTCTGAGTGTTTAGTTTAAATTCTTGTTTCGAATTTCGATCCTGACAAGTGGTATCAGAGCATAAGGAACTCAGAAATCAATAATCATCATGGACGGATCACATGACAGTGTTCTTGTTTCAAAGGTTCCCATGCTCAAACCCAATGAGTTTGACATGTGGAAAATCAGAATCAGGCAGTACATTCTTCTCATAGACTACTCAATGTGGGACATCATTGAGAATGGTCCCTCCAATGAAGGAAAGATGGACGCAGATGGCAAGAGACCTCCACCAAAGACTGATGGAGAAAGAAAGATGAGGCAGACTGAGATGAAAGCCTTGAGCACTCTGCTCTTGGCAATTCCTAATGAATACCAACATCAGTTTTGCAACTGTTCTCATGCTCAAATCCTGTGGAATGCATTGGAGAAGAGATTTTCAGGTACTAAAAGCACAAAGAGAAATCAGAAAGCAATTCTCAAACAACAATATGAAAACTTTATCTCTACAAAGAATGAGTCTATGACTCAAACCTTTGATAGATTCAACAAGTTGATTGGAGAATTGGCCACTGTTGGTGTCAAGATGGACCAGGATGATGTCAACAGAAAGTTTCTAAGGTCTCTTGGTGAAGAATGGGTCATGTACACAGTATCATTCAAACAGAATGATAATATGGATGATAAGGAACTTGATGATCTCTACAATGATCTCAGGGTGTTTGAAGCAGAAGTTGAATCTAAGAAGAAGCCATCTGGATACTCTCACAATGCTGCTCTCTTATCATCTACTACTGATTCTTCTGCTAATACAGAATCGGTTAGTGCTGCATATGGCTCAAAACAGGATGGACCTAATGATTCTGTTTTGGAAGCATTCCTTGCTAGTCATGCTAAATCGGCTCTTATCAATGATGATCTAGAGCAGATCAATGTTGATGACCTTGAAGAGATGGATATGAAGTGGCAAATGGCAATGCTCACCATGAGAGTTAAAAGATTCATCAAAAGAACAGGCAGAAACAACTTTGCCATGAGAAGAGAAGATGGGGCTGGATTTGACAAATCCAAGGTAGAATGCTACAAGTGTCATAAGCTGGGGCACTTTGCAAGAGAATGCAGAGGAGGAATGTCTCAACAACATGGAAGCAACAATCAACAATCAAAGTCCACTAACTATAACAGGAATCCATCTCAAGCACTTGTCTCACAAGATGGAATGGGATTTGATTGGAGTGATCAAGCAGAAGAGGCAATCCAGAATCAAGCATTGATGGCTGAGGTTTCAGAGTCCTCAAGCACTGCAATCCCCACAAAGGTAAAATCTAACCTTTGCTCTAAAGCATGTCTTGAAACTGTTAAAAAGTACAGGGATCACAATCAGAGCATGTGTGATGACCTTAAAAGGTTAGAGAAAGATAGAAGAGAGTATAGTTTGATCGTTGAGAATTTTGAAGAACAAATTAAGTCATACCAGGCTAATGAACTTCAACATTCATATGATCACAACTATTGGAAGTGAGAGAAGAAAGAGTTAGAGATTAAGCTAGAAAAGTCTAGAGAGGAATGTGAGAAAATTAGGAGTGAATTTGAGAAGGCCAAACTAGACATTGAGAAATATTCCAATGCTTCTAAAGCAATGGACTCTTTACTCAAAACTCAAGTTCATGACAAATTGAGAAGAGGAATAGGTTACAACAAAACCCCTCCACCTTACAACAATAACTACATTCCACCCACCTCAGACCTCTTAGAAAGACAAGATAAGAAGAAATTACCTGAAGGAGCCATCGAAGTAGATCCACTAGATACAGTAGTGGTTGAGACAGAGTCTGAAGAAGAGAATACTGAGGGTAAGAATAAGGAAGACCATAAAGAAACTCCCTTAGAAAACCACATTCTTACAAATGAGGGGGGGGGGTAAACCATTTGTCAAGAGTGAGAAAGTGGAGATGTCCAAGAAAGAGAAAGAGAATGGTAAGAGTGAGAAAGCTGAGACCTCTAGGAAAGGAAAGGAAAAGGTACAGGGAAATCATTATATGCAAACTACTGTTGTAAATCCCTGTACTTGTCAACAGAAGAAGCCCCATCAACATGATAAAATAAGGGGAAATCATAGAAACAAAAATAATCAGTGGGCTCAAAAACAGGGAATTGATCTAAGCAAAATCAATAGACCAAAGCCTTGTTTTATTTGTGGCAAATTGAATCATTTAGCCAAACACTGTTATTTCAATCCTATTAACCAAATATTTACTTTTCAAAGACAAACACAAAATTCTTTTGGTTATTGGAAGAAATCAAAAAGGAATCACATGGCTGAGAATGTGAAAACATCACCTTTGAAATCTCATATTCAGAATAAGTTTGCTAAATCAAAAGAAAACACTCCAAGAAAATCAAGGAGTAACTCACAACATAAGAAAGCAAACAACTTTGTCAATATTTGGGCTCCAAAAGTCAAGAAACCAGTTAGTACTGCTACTTCAAATAGTACTGCTAACAGAAATAATACTGCTGATATCAATACTACTGCTAACCAAGTTAGTACTGCTAACCAAGTTAGTACTGCTAACAAGGATAGTGCTGCTACCAGTGTTAATACTGCTAAGCCTATAATTTTGACAAAGTATTCCAGCCATGAAATTCCTAACTCTGATCATCTCATCCAGACTAAGATTACTGATTATGAATATGTTGATGAGAAAGGGCAACCCAAGACCACTTTGGCAGGGCAACCAACAGCTCAAGAAAAAGAGCATTTCGCATGTAGATAGTGGTTGCTCTAGGCACATGACAGGTAACATGGCCTGCCTTCAAAACTTTAAAATGTTTGATGGAGGACATGTTGCTTTTGGTGACAATCCAGCAGGAGGTAAGATTAGTGGAAAAGGTATGGTTTCAAAAGGTAAGATGTCTTTTGAAGATGTTTACTATGTTGAGCAATTGAGATACAACCTGTTAAGTGTATCACAGGTCTGTGACAAGAAACATAGTATATTATTTACTGAGACTGAATGTATTATCCTTGCCCCAGGATTCAAGGTAGTTGATGAAAATATGATACTACTTAGAACTCCTAGAAAGGATAATGTTTATTGTTTGGACTTAGAGAATGTTTCATCTGATTCATCATTAAACTGTCTGTTTTCAAAAGCTTCTTTAGATGAATCATCTCTTTGGCACAGAAGGATGTGTCACATGAATTTTAAAACAATGAACATTCTTGTGAAAAACAACCTTGTAAGAGGTTTACCTCAAAAAGTGTTTTCATGTGATGATCATTGTGTTGCTTGTCTTAAAGGCAAGCAGCACAAAACTTCTCATAAGTCCAAAGAAATAAATACAATCTCTTCACCTCTTCAATTATTGCATATGGATCTCTTTGGTCCTACTAATGTGATGAGTATTGGAAAGAAGTCCTATTGCTTAGTCATTGTTGATGATTTCTCTAGATTTACGTGGGTATATTTTCTGAGGACTAAGGATGAGACAAGTGGACTGATCAAATCCTTTGTCCTTAGGATTGAAAACCAAACTAATTTAAGGGTTAAAGTCATCAGATCTGATAATGGAACAAAATTTAAAAACAATGACTTAAACAACTTTTGTGAGACTAAAGGTATTGAGAGACAATACAGTGCTCCTAGAACTCCTCAACAAAATGGTGTTGCTGAGAGGAGAAATAGGACACTGATTGAGGCTGCTAGATCTCTGTTGGCAGATTCAAAATTACCAATTACTTTTTGGGCAGAAGCAGTTAATACTGCTTGTTATGTCCAAAACAGAGTTCTAGTAGTCAAATCCCAAGGAAAAACACCTTATGAACTTTTTAACAAGAAGAAACCTTTTATTGGATTTTTCAAACCTTTTGGGTGTCCTTGCACAATTCTCAACACCAAATCTCACTTAGGCAAGTTTGAAAGCAAAGCTGAGGATGGATTTCTTGTTGGATACTCCTATCAGAGTAAGGCATATAGAGTATTTAATAGTTATTCAAGGATTATAGAGGAAAGTGACAATGTCAAATGCAATGATAACACACCAAATCAAATTGGTACAGGTCCTAATTGGTTGTTTGACATTGATTCACTAAGTAATGCTTTGGGTTTTAGTAATGTGCAAACTGCAGGAACAAATTCAGAACAGGTACAAGCACAGAAACAAGAGTTTGTGCTGTTTCCTATACCTATAGTGGATCTTGTTGAATTTTGCCAGCAAGAAAAGAAAGATGATTCAGAAACAGAGGAGTCTGAACCAGAACAGAATGAAGAGGATAAAGGTGACAAAGAGAATAAGAGTGATAAAGAGTATGCTCACAATTCAGGAAACACAGGTCCTGAGATGCCCATACTGTTAGAAGATGATACTGATGAAGAAAATTCTTCAGTATTTGGTGGAAGCACTCCTGAAAAGAATGACTCTAATCTGGATGCAAATATCAATGAGGAGGCTGCACATCAAACAAGAACTCAGAAAAATCATCCTCCTCAGTTGATGATTGGTGACATCAATTCTCCTAGGATCACAAGGCATCAAAGTAAGATAGGAGGATTGAAAGACTTGCAGTCAGGGTTGTTATCTTGTTTTCTATTTCAGATTGAACCCAAGAAGGCCTATGATGCAATGAAAGAACCAAGCTGGATAGAAGCAATGCAAGAGGAGCTGCTGCAGTTTGAGCTGCAAAATGTGTGGGATCTAGTTGATCTTCCACAAGGACAAAGGGCAATTGGTAATAAATGGGTTTTCAGGAATAAGAAAGATGAGAGAGGAATTGTGATAAAGAATAAGGCCAGGCTTGTGGTACAAGGGTATACACAAGAAGAGGGGATAGATTATGAAGAAGTATTTGCACCAGTAGCCAGAATTGAGGCAATTATGCTATTTCTAGCCTATGCTTCTTTCATGTAGTTCAGAGTATTTCAGATGGATGTCAAGAGTGCATTTCTATATGGGAAAATTGATGAAGAAATGTATGTTTGTCAGCCTCCAGGGTTTGAGAATCCTACCTTTCCTGATAAAGTATACAAACTAAAGAAGGCACTCTATGGGCTACATCAAGCACCAAGAGCATGGTATGACACTCTGTCTACCTATCTCTTGGAAAATGGTTTTGAAAGGGGAATAATTGACAAGACTCTGTTCATCAAAAGGAAGAAGAAGGACATCCTGCTTGTACAAATCTATGTGGATGACATCATCTTTGGATCCACAAAAGATTATATGTGAAAGGAGTTTGAGGAGCTGATGCACAAAAGATTCAAGATGAGCTCTATGGGTGAACTTACATTCTTCCTTGGGCTATAGGTTAAACAGAAGAAAGATGGTATCTTCATCAGCCAATCCAAGTATGTGCAGGATATACTTACAAAGTTTGGATTTTCAGATTCAAAGCCTGCAAGCACACCTATGGAAACACACAAACAGATCACTGCAGATCTTGAGGGGGAGGATGTAGATGTTCATCATTATAGATCTATGATAGGCTCCCTCATGTATCTAACAGCTTCAAGGCCATATACTATGTTTGCTGTCTGTGTGTGTGCCAGATTTCAAGTAAGACCTAAGCAATCTCATTTTCAAGCAGTCAAGAGGATCTTCAGATATCTCAATAGACAACTTAGGTTGGGTCTTTGGTATCCTAATGACTCACCATTTGATCTACTTGCATATTCTGATAGTGATTTGGGTGGTGCAAACTTGGATAGAAAGTCTACATCAGGAGGATGTCAGTTTTTGGGTGCAAGACTAGTTTCTTGGCAGTGTAAAAAGCAAACCATAGTGTCCACCTCTACAACAGAAGCAGAGTATATAGCTGTTGCAAGCTGCTGCTCACAGGTGTTATGGATTCAGAATCAGATGTTGGACTATGGTGTTACTTTTCTTCACACTCCAATCTTCATTGATAACAACAGTGCTATAAGCATTGTTAACAATCCAGTCAAGCACTCTAAAACCAAGCATATAGAATTCAGGTACCATTTTATTAGAGATTGCAATGAAAAGAAGTTAATTCAGGTTTTGAAGGTACACACAAGTAACCAATTTGCTGATCTATTCACCAAAGCTTTTGATGTGGGCAGATTCACATTCTTGGTCACAAGTGTGGGCATGATAAACACTGAATAAGCCTCTTTTGATTTTCTTTATGTACCATTTCTGTAGAGATTCCTTCCTGCTTACTTTCTCAAAATGTATTGTGCATGGTGCTGCTAACTATGTGTGTTTAAGTGTTTCAGATTACATTGCTGAATTGGATACTTAGTACTTCTAGTTCAGTTAATACTGCTCTCACTATTACTCTTTCTGACAGTTCAAATATGGTTAAGTATGGTTACTACTGCTAGGTGGTTTATACTGCCAGTGTAAAGTTACTACTGCTTGCCGTATTTCTACTGCTAATCAGTGTTACTACTGCTGGTATGTGTTAATACTGCTGGTATGTGTTAATACTGCTAGTCTGTGTAAATACTGCCAGTATGCGTTACTACTGCTAGTATGTGTTAATACTGCTAGTCTGTGTTAATACTGCCAGTATGCGTTACTACTGCTAATATGAGTTAATACTGCGGGTATGTGTTAATGCTGCTAGGGTACTTAGTACTGCTTCTAACTGAAACCCTCCACCTATAAATACCCTCTTTGACCGCCAAAATCCAAACAGCTCTTTGAATTTCCTACGAGTGCTCTTTCTCTCTCTCTCTCTCTCTCTCATTCTTGCTTCCCAGTGCATAAACCCTAGTAATGATTCAATCCAAGAACGATGGCAGGACTGGTGTTTGTTGATGATCACAATGAGTTGGCAATGCTACAGAAACCCAAGTAAGCAGAGGGTTTTCACCAGATTGTGGATTTCCTAAAATCCTCCCACATCGCCTACGCTTTAACTGTCAATCCCACAATCTATGTGGAACATCTGCGATAATTCTGGGCCAATGCTTCCATTCACACTGACGATGGCAATCAAGTCATCAAATCAAGGGTTTGTGATAAACCTCTAACCATCGCAGAAGGCTGTATTCGCATTCATCTACGACTAGATGATGCCTCAGGTATTACCTCTCTTTCCAAGGAAGATCTCTTCCAAGTACTTGGTCGAATGGGGTATGAAGGTCCAACTGAGGTCTATAAGTTTTTCAAAAACAGATTTTCACCTCAGTGGAGATTTTTGGTTCATACTCTACAACATTGTATTTCTAGAAAAACAACTAGATGGAGTGAGTCAGCAGTACCTTAGCTTATGCTCTAGTCTGCTTAGCTACCTCTAGAAAGTTTAATTTTTCTCAAATGATTTTCAATGATTTAATGTCAAACCTGGATACCAAAACCAAAATCTTTTATATGTATCCAAGGTTTGTGCAAGAAGTAATGAGGTGTATGTACCAAAATCTCCCAAAGGGAAGGTATTCTCCATCATGAAAAGACCAAGTAAGGACTTTTCTGGACAAGAGACACCATTGTTCTCTACAATGATGGTTATGTCTCATTCCCATGGTGAGGCATCAGGGTCAAAGACCACATCTGGCCACCCAACTGATGACCTACCCACACCATTCATTTCAATTGATACTCCTCAGATCCCTATTGTCAAGCCAAAATCCCCCATCACCAAAACATATATAAGGAAAAAGGTACAGAAGGTTCCTTCCCTTCTTGTATCTTCACCCCCAAAGCCTACAAGCCCTCTGATGGAGCATTCTCCATCAGAGAATTTCGAAAGGGAAACCATAGGGGTGTCTCCCAACCCCAAGAAGGTGCTCTATAAGGACAAGGATGAACATGTGGGCAGTAAAGCTCACACTACTGACTCTGCAAAAGGTGTGGATCAGGACAGTGTGAACAACTCTAAGACCTTCCCCACGGCAACTTTAGGTGAGCAATCATCTAAAGGTCCTAGGTGCCAAGAAACCACGGGGGTAGAAGGTGCTTCAGCTAGGCAGAATGCCTGTACTAAAAGATCCAAGGATCCTTCAAGGGTGGTAAAAACACCTAAAGGAGGTGAGGACATATATACTTATGATGAATTGATGGATACTCTTGGTACAATAAGTCTGGAAGTTCACAATCAAAATTTGGAGATACAAGAGATGAAAAAGGTGATCATTTCTCAACAAGTGCAGATTACCAAACTCAAAAAGATGGTCCTCAAATTGGTGCACAAAAACAAGAAAACCTAATTTGTTCTGAAGAAGAGGAGCATTGATCATGATGCTTCCAAAAAGGGGGAGACTCAAGAGGATGAAAGTGAAAAAAATACCTTGTTGGCATGGAATCTCAATTTGAGGGGGAGATTGGTGCTGAAACAGAGAAAGAAGCAGTAGAAACTGCCCAAGCAGCAGAAATAGAAATAGCAGCAGAAACAATGGAGGAAGCAAAAACTGAAAAGGAAGTAGAAACTGAAAAGGAAGTAGAAACTGAAATTGCAGTAGAAACTGAACCAACAGTAGTAACTACACCAGAAGCAGAAACTGCAAAAGCAGTAGAAACAAAGAAAGTTGCAGCAGAAACTGGTATGTCTGTAGAGGAAATAGAGATAGCAGAGACTCTATTGAAGGAAAAGACTGACACTCCCAAGGCTACTCAAAAGGCTAAGGGAGTGGTCATCAAAGAGGGAGGCACTGAGAAGAAAAGGAATGAGATAAGCATGACAGAGGCCAAGAAGAAAGGCAAAGAGAAAATGGTTGAGCCTGAGAGACCATTGAAGAAGAAGAGGCAAATTGAGTTGGATGAAGAACTGGCAAAAGAGTTAAGTGCACAGCTTGAGAAGGAATCAGAAAAGGAAAAAGAAATTCAACAAGCTAAAGACAGACAAATTGCATTAGATTTGGCTACAAAGCTCAGTGAAGAATATAAGAAGAGTTTGAAGCTTGCTGAGATGAAAGTTACCATGAAAACATCTAGGCAAAGGCATCCATCAAAGACAAGACAAAGGAAGCCTTCAATGACATTTCAAGCAACACAAGAAAGAAGAAAAATGATAAACTTCTTAAAAGGGTCTGTTGGAGTCAAAGAAGGAATGTTTGCTAAGATGTCTTATGGCAGAATTGAAGACTTGTACAGAAAGGAGATGGCTAAACTACAAGGAGATTTCAGTCAGAGGGTTGAGGTTGAAAGGAAAATGAAAGAAAGGCATGATCTGAATATTCAAAAACCTTTCCCTGACAGTGAAGAAGGTACTCCTACAAAAGAAAGGGCAGAAGTCAAGAAAGAAGAAACACTAGCCCAGAAGATCAGAGCTGTTAAGAGAATGAAGTCTATTGCCTCAAAGAAACAAGCAAAGAGGCCAAGACTTGAAGAAGTTGAGAAAGAGAAGGATAGTGCAAGAACAGAAGCTGAAAGACCTACTGTTGCAGAACAGGTTGAAACTCCAGTTCAGAATCAAGAGCCAATAACTCAACAATCAGAACAGCAAAGACAACCTGAGGAACAGTTTGAGTTGTACATGACAATAACAAATGAAGAACTAGTGAAAGTTGATCCCATCTCTGTGGAAGCTCCAGAGATTATCCATTGGGATACTCTAGTGGATAAAAGAACAAAGTATTTCAGAATAAAGAGAATGGGTGATCATTATGAAGTGTATGCTACATGGGGTAAAATAATCAGAAGCTGTACTAGAGTGGATTTGGAAGAAATGTTCAAGGTTGGTTTGAACTTGTATGGGGATTTACTGAAAGGAGCAGGGATGAACATTAAAAAGATGGCCATGGAGTACTTGTGCATGATGTTTGATCCTGAAAGAGTGCAGTATGTTATCAAAGACTTGCATCTTGAGAATGGATTTAAAAGAATAGATAACTGGATGTTGTTTGAAAATTGTGGAGTCTTTGTGATAACCATTGACAAGAGCTATCATGAATACTACTTGGTGGATAAAGTATATGACCACAACAAAGCAAAGCTGCAAGGGATGCTGAAAGCCAAGATGGTATGTGCTAAAGGTTCAGAAATGGCCAGAATAGTGATCAGAAGAACTATCAATCAAAGTCTAGGTCTAGATCCTAATCTTGGAAATTGAGCTGAAGTTTTGAAAACATCATGAAGACCACATTTTGAAGAACTTAACTTTTGGATTTCAAAAGTTAAGTTAGGGGGAGATTGTTGGGTCAGATATGAGTTAAGTCTGGATAATGCTGCTGAAGTGTTAAAGATTAATATTGCTGAAGATTTTACTACTGCTACTTGTAAGATTACTACTGCTAGTAGAATTACTACTGCTTGAAGAGTTAGTACTGCTAGAAGAATAGTTAGTACTGTTTGGAGAGTTAGTACTGCTAGTAGTTAGTACTGCTTGAATATTAATGTTGCTGGATGATTAATACTGCTTATGAAGATGATGTTGATAATGATGACTTGGAACGAAAGACTAGGAGCTGAAGATAATAATGAAGATAATCATGGAATGGATGTTGAAGATCAATATTTCTTTAGTAATTATCTTGTAATCAGTTCCGTATATATAGTCTAGTAGTTTTTGTTAGATAAATAAGTTTTACAAGTTTTGCATATACGTTTAGAGAGAATTAACCTCAAGATTAGTTTTAATCCTTTCTTTAGAGAAGTATAGAACGTCTGTTGAGTCTGTTCAACAGATTGAGGTTTTGTTTGTAATCATTAAGTTAATTCAATATAACTTGTGATTTGAGTTCATACACTGTTTGATTGATTTATTGTTAAAGTGTTATTCCGCGACTTCTTTAACATAGTTTCTGAGTGTTTAGTTTAAATTCTTGTTTCGAATTTCGATCCTGACATTCATGATTCACCGTACGGAGGCCATTTTGGTGGTCAACGTACGGCGGCAAAAATTTTGCAAAACGGTTTCTTTTGGCCCACGATATTCAAAGATTCATTCGAATTTGTTAAAAGTTGTGATCAATGCCAAAGGACGGGAAACTTGTCCCAACGGAATGAAATGCCTTTAAACAACATTTTAGTTTGGGGCATTGATTTTATGGTCCCGTTTCCCATGTCCTTCCATAATCAGTATATATTGATGGCCGTTGATTACGTTTCCAAATGGGTAGAAGCAATTGTTTGTCCAAAAAATGACGCTAAAACAGTGATAGCTTTTCTTCAGAAAAATATTTTTGTTCGTTTTGGGACTCCCCGAGCTTTGATTAGTGATGAAGGAACCCATTTCGTTAATAAAATGTTAGGAACTGTTCTTAGTAGGTACAACATCCAGCATAAAGTTTCAATCACATACCATCCTCAGACGAACGGTCTTGCCGAACTTTCAAACCGAGAAATAAAGTCAATTTTAGAGAAAGTGGTAAAACCCGACAGAAAGGACTGGTCTCTTAAACTGGATGATGCATTTTGGGCATATCGAACGACTTTTAAAACCCCGTTAGGAATGTCACCATATAAATTGGTTTTCAGGAAGGCATGTCACTTGCCTTTGGAATTTGAATATAAGGCATTTTGGGCGACAAAAGAATTAAATATGGATTTTGATGAAGCCGGAAAGAAAAGAAAACTTCAACTAAATGAATTAGAGGAATTAAGGCACCATGCTTACGAGAACGCCAAAATTTATAAAGAAAAGACAAAAAATTGGCATGACCATAGGATCAAACAAAGGATTTTTGAAAAAAATCAACAAGTGCTTCTTTTTAATTCGTGGTTGAAGTTATTTCCGGGTAAATTAAAATCAAGATGGTCGGGACCTTTTACCATCATGGATGTGGGAAAATATGGAACGGTTGATTTGTTAAACCCACAAGATGGCAGTACTTTTAGAGTCAATGGACATCGGGTGAAACATTTTATTCCTAACGGAGTACCCAAGCCCATTAATTTTGAAGAGTAAAAATTGGAGATTTTCATTGTAAATATTGTACATATTTTTGTCTTAATTTGTGTTAAATCTTATTTTGTAGGTGGAATTTTCGGTTTCAAATTGTGGGATGAAAAGGGGTGGTTAACAAAATTTGAAATTACAAAAGTGTAATGATTGTTTGTCTTGGAATATGGCCGTGTGATGTGAGTTCTCCTTTTTGCATGGAAGACAACATATATTTTAATAATACAAAAGTATGGAAGTAGTTGTATTGGGAAGAGATGTGTAATTTTTTTTATTCTATGAAAGTACAAAAGTTGACAAAACTGTGAGAATTCAAAGTCTCTATTGAATCATTCCAAAAACATTTACCATCTCTAAATACAAAGGCTAAGCTAAATTAGAGGAGCTATTTACGGAAAATACAATCACACATAACTAGCTAATAAATACAAAGTATACACCAATAATTATAGAGCATAATTATCGGCAGCCGACCGGAGTCGGGGATACGGTTTCCCGAGCAGCGATCCGTCTGGCCTCGGATTGAAGCTGATCGCATGCATTTTCCCATTGGGGAAGGGTATGATTGAGTAGTGAATCAACAACATCGTATTCTCGAGGTAAACCACGAACCAAGTATAGAACCCGCTGAGTGTTGTTGATTGGACAATCCACAGTCGTTAGTTGGTCTGCAAGCTCACGGATTCGTTGACAGTAAGCTTCAAGAGAGGGCATGGCGGCAAGAGTCAAGTTGGTAAGTTCATGTTGAAGAGCCGCAACCCTTGAGCCTTTATTGTTCAGAAAGAGGTTCTGAACCCGCTTCCACGCCTCGTAGGCTGTAGACTCGCCAACCAAAACCAGGACAAGGAGGTCTTCAGATAGGGTTGCGTAGATCCATTGCAACACGACTACGTCAAGCTTCTTCCAAGACGAGTAGTCGGTGGATGTGGCTTCTGGGGCTGGCGAACCATCAAACCCGGTGGCATGGAGCCGAAACAGATTCACCCACGAAGGGTATGAGATCTTTTTGCCATCGAGGACACGAACTCGTTGTTGGATATTAGTGACAGTATAGGCTGGGTGCAGGGAGGACTGCTTGGGATCGGTTTTGTCAGCCATGGAAGAGGGTGGCGATGGCTAGGAAAAAAAAGAAAAAAAAATCGGCAGGAAGGAGATCAAGGAATTAGTCTGATACCATGTGAGAATTCAAAGTCTCCATTGAATCATTCCAAAAACATTTACCATCTCTAAATACAAAGGCTAAGCTAAATTAGAGGAGCTATTTACGGAAAATACAATCACACATAACTAGCTAATAAATACAAAATATACACCAATAATTATAGAGCATAATTATCGGTTAACAAAAACTAGTTAACCAAATGTTTTTATCCAACAATTTATTTTGTTGGACAATTGCTTTAACTAGACAAAAAAGGGGTTATTTGGAAGTTTCTAAAATCTTGTGAGGCAAAGAGTTATTTTGTAAATAGTCCTATGCACTCAAGCGCCTAACCATTTGGTAACTACGATTATCTCAAAGGAAAACTTACACCCAAACCCAATCCTTAACTCATTGTTAAATTTCATAATTTTTAAGATATTTCACCAACAAAACGACAAATTTTTCTCACAACCAAAGTGTGTGCAAGAAGTTCATGATACTCTTTGATTCTCAGTAGACCAGTCTCTGTGGAAACGATATTCGATATACTTACCATTTTATTACTTATAGCGATCATAGTTGAGGTGTATACTTGTGCCCACACTATGGGAACACTGTGGCCACTGTGTAGAACTATACGGTCTTCCGCTATCACTTGGGTTTCATGGGAAGCGATAAATGACCTGATTTGTTTTTTTTCCTTTAAGGGTAGAATCGTAAAGTTTGTGTCTTAATGGGGGACAACACACCCCTTACCTACTTAGCCAATAAGCCATTTGTGTCTGTGCGAATAAGTCATTAAGCCACAAGTAAACACCCCAAACGTTTGTGCGAATAAGCCATTTTTATCATTTAGCTCATTAAGCCACAAGTAAACACCCCCTTAGTCTTTGATTTTGATACCATGTGAGAATATGTGACGTTGCTTTGTAAAAGAGCCAAAATTTCAAGAATATGTACATCCACTGAAGTAGCAAATTCAAAATACAAATTCACAAACATATGCAAGGATGTAAAACTTTAACTAAAACTAATTATACAAGCTCATTTAAAAAAATTGTGATATAAATCATATACTGAAAATGCTAGAATCAATAATAATTTCTTAAAACCCTAGAATCAAGAAATGGAAACAAAATCCAATACAACCGAAGTACGCCTTGCACTTACCATCCAATGGACCATGGACTAATGAAAATGATTCTATATCTGAATTAATCTCAGTCACTCTTGTTGAAGTTTGATCGGTAGAACGATAGAGAAAGGTAGTTAGTGTTTAGACCGGAGGCCATGGTATTGATGGCAGAATCGAATCGAGGGTGATGTTGTAGATGTGCAAAATTCTTGAAGATGAAGGGTGAAATTGATGGTGCTCTTAATCAACAAAGAAAAAGATGGTCCTACCATAGATTTAGTCTAAAATTCTTGAAGATGAAGAGAGAATTGATGGTGTTGCTGTAATTTTGAAGTTCTTATATATAAATGACCGAAATGATCTCATGGAGTCATAGTAGTGGGGAGCGTTTAACGAACGAATTTAACTTTCATTAGCATTATCGTCTAAATTAATAATCAAATGCAAACTAAGAATGTCATATAATTTTGAAAGTTGTGTGAAGAAACCAGAGTTTCCATAATTCATAAAGCACTAGGATTAGGAGTGCTAAAAAAACCGACCAAACTGATCAACCCAACCCAAAACCCCCCCCGAAAAAATCAACCTGAGGTAACCTGACATATAATCGATACGAAATTAGGGCAACTCGAATCTATTGGGTTGATAATGGGTTAGCCCCAAAGTAACCCGACCAATTCGATAACCCGATAAAAGTTGTACTGACTTCTCTAAAACTAGAGTGAATTACACTGTCCCTGTGGTTTCACTAATTTTGGATTTGGTCCCTAAAGTAAACTATCTATGTTGGTGGTCCCTAACTTTATACTTTCCTTTCACTCATAGTCCCTCTTACTTAACACCGTTTGTTTCATCCATCACATTGGGTTAACTCAAGGGACAAATCAGTCTTTTAACAAATAAAAAATCAATTCCCTATTTTATCAAAATTAACTGACTTGAACGTGATTTGAATTGAAGATCGACTTCATCTTCAAGAAACCCCTTCGCCTCCTTTTCTTTTTCACGAATCGTCCTTCTTGCATCTATCGTCCCTCCCATCCCTCAATAGCGTACGACTTCAACACACATGGGTCGAACTATGTGGCAAGTACGAGAAAGTTTAGATACAAACGATTATCTTGGATTATATGGTATGTACATACAAGGGTTTTTATATGTTTTTGAAAGATTTGATTTCATGTTAGGATTTTCATTTGTTTTTGATTATTTTCATGGTAAACCAAGGAGTATTATCCTACTTTAATCACATTGAACATTCATCATGGTGGAGTGTTCACGAAGTCTCCTGGGAGGACGTACGTAAATGGTAAAACTCAATACATTGATTTGGTGGACATTTATGACTTTGGTATTCATGATTTAGATTTGATAATGATGGAAATAGGTTATAGAAACGAAGTTCCTACTTTTTATAATTTAAAAATTCCAGAGAGTGGCCTTGATTTTGGTCTACATGCTTTAGCCAATGGACAAGATCTTATAAAATTTTTAGATCATTTTCCTAAATGCAAAGTGGCTGATGTTTTCATTGAACATTTGAACACCAATCTGGATGATATAAATGTAAACAAGGGGGAAGGTCTGTTAGACATTGGTTCGAATTCAGATGATGGAACTGAAAGTCATGAGAGTGAATTTATAGTTGATGACAGTAATAACCTGGATGGTATAGATGTATACATGACAGACTTTATGGAAAAGATTGAAAGGGAATCAGATTGGGTTGGCAACCAAGGGGCTGTTCGGTTCGTTTTCTGTTAAGACATGTATGGATAAAGCTTGTTGTATTGGTAAAGGTGTTTGTATGTTAACAGATAAGTTGTTGTTCAGATGTTGTGCTGAACAAACTGTCTGAATGTTAAAAATGACTATTTTACCCTTAACTTACATTAAACATCAATTAAACGTTTTTTAAATCAATACAAACAATTAGTCAAAAAACGTCAACATTACCAATGGAATTAATCCATCATTCCTCATTTATTGAAAAACACTGTAACAATTTCACTCAAATTTAAACACATAAAGCATAAAAGATAAAATCCAAAACATAAATAAAAAACTAAAAAAAAAAACAAGTTCCCCCTTACCTAAGGCCGTAAACGAACCGAACGAACACGAACGGTAAACGAACGAAATTTTTTGTGTTCATGTTCGTTCGTTAAGAAAATATGTTTTTTCGTGTTCATTTATGTTCGTTCATTAAGAGCTAAACGAACGTAAACGAACGTAAACGAACGAACATAAATGAACATATACGAACGTAAACGAACGGTCATAAATGAACATAAACGAACACAAATGAATAAAAAACAATCACCGTTACTCATCATTTCGTTCGTAAAAAATAACATAACAAAATAAGGAAAATGGATAAACTTAGGAGGTATAAAAAAGGAATTTAAAAAAATTAATTTAATTAATGCTTTGACACATTAATGTCATAATATATATAAACAAATATAAACGAACATAAACAAACATTAACGAACACAAATGAACGAACATTCACGAACGTAAATGAACGAACGAGACCATTGTTCATGTTCGTTCATTTAACTAAACGAACAAAAAGATGTGTTCATGTTCGTTCATTTATTAAATAAACGAACATAAACGAACTTCCTACCGAACAGTTCACGAATGGTTCGCTGAACATTCGGTTCGTTTACAGCCCTACCCTTACCCCCCTCCTTCCTTTCTCTCTAAAAACACAGTAGCTAAAAACCCAGCAACATGAGATTAGGTGGGGGAAGGATTGATGGTTGCAGATGGGGGAAGGATGAGATCTTTACCTACTTCTTTTTGTTTAATATATTTGTGTCTATGGTTCTCTCAATCCCCCTTTTAGTTCTCTTCACCTACTTCTTGCTTAAATCTTCATCAATGGAGCTTGAGGAAGAAGATGATGAATCTTCATCAATGGAGATCGATCCATCCGGCCCCTTTTTAATTCTCTTTCTTGCTTGAATATTCATCAGTGAGTTGAGTTTTCTCCTTCTCTATTCTCTGCCTACGGGTTCTCTAATATATATATATATATATATGTATGTGTGTGTGTATATGTATGTGTGTGTGTGTGTAGGGAGATACTAGGAGAGGTCTATGGTGTGGTGCATCCAGAACGTGAAGATGGAGTGGTCTAAGAAAAAAGGGTTTAATGATTTGTTGAATGGGGGTGAAGATGAAAGAGGGTGAAGGGTAAAAGAGGAATAAAAAGGTGAATAAATGGCTGAATGTAAAGGACCTTATTTTTTTGGCTGACCGAATAAGTCATCGGCTGAGCGAATAAGCCACAATCGAACAACTAAGTATGGTTGGGCGAATAATCCATATAGGCTATACAACCCATTAAGCCACAACCGAACAGCCCCCAAGTCTTGGATGGATCAAACATTGATGTGGATCCTGAGTTGTTTGATACTGAAGACTTTAGAGCCCAATAAGGATGACGATTGTGGTAGTAAAAGGCAAAAAATATTGAAGCAACTAAGAAGTGAGGAGCACAATGGTTTTTTTTGTTGGGCAACTATTTGCCAGCAAGGCACTGTTAAAAAAACTATTGACTTGCATGCAATTGAAAGTAGAAGGCAAATCAAAGTTGTGAAAAATGATCTAAAGAGGATTAGGGTCGTTTGCAAAGGAAAGATTCCTTCATTGAAGACAATGGAGAAAGTAGTACAAGTAGAAAGGTAAAAATGTAACACCCTAAAAATTCAAACAACTAATAGGAAAAAAAATTCGGGAAAATGGCGAAATAATACTTCCAAATTACGACAACTAAAACCCAATAGAGTTGGGATAGTTTGCACAATTTCTAAAGTAACGGATGACGAGACATAAAATACAATAACCTACTTAATCTAGAAACAATATTTAAGACTAGATTAATATGGGTGTCACTATATCTCCAAAAACACTCTTCTCAAAAGCTTCAGAAAACCCGACCATCCCGGTGCTCCTAAGTGCACGACTGACATATCAAGACGTCCTAGTCGCACCGCTAGTGGGACCTGAGAACCAACAAACACCACACAAGTGTTAGGCTAAGAGCCTAGTGAGATCACATAATAATAAACAATTCATAAGTGGAACGACACTTTAATAATTAGATGTTACCGGAATTCATTTCGGTTGTACAAATACCAATATTCCACTTTGCAAACAATATCCACACCTGAATATAAACCTACAATGGATGTCTCTTGAATTTACAGGGGAGACCCATTTCCATCAAGGTGACAAGAACACGTGAGTGGAGTCACCCATGATGTTATTGGGTTACACCTCATGTCCCGGTTCTAGTTCCTATGCCATCAAGGCATCACAACCTCAAACCATTTTATGCCTTTATTGCCTACTCCATCGAGTTACACCTCAAGGACTTACAGGACATTATTGCCTACTCAATCTAGATGAGTTATACCTCAAGGACACATGTTTCCCCTATTGCCTACTCGCGATCGCTAGTGACCCAAAATGGCCAATCAACATGTACACCAAATTCCACATGGTCTAAATTCTCGAGCACAAAGAGATAGACTACAAGCACCACAATTATGATCATGAACAAGTATGGATGACATAACCGACGCATATTTCATTATCATTCTAGGTACATGATAACTACATATAACCTTTATTAGCTCATAGCACTTCAAATCTCATAATCATATTAAACGTAACACATTCTCAACATCATGAAATCACTAAGATAAACCAATAATATGGAGCTATCTACAAGAGTATTTCACTTGGGCCCAAACCTCCTTTGTTGTAGAAATAACTCATCACAATCACCTATCCTATTTTTCATATCTTGAGTCATATAAGGTTAACGTTAACATTAAATGAATGTGAAGATAAATATGACTCATATTCAAGCAAAAACCATGAAACCCTAATTTTAGGTCAAGGCCCAATGTACTTACAAAAACACATTTAAGCAAATAATAACATTTATGGTAGTATGAGGGTTTAGAAACTCACCAAATAGGTTGCAAATGCAAAAACACCAAAAAAATTGGAAAACCCTAGAAGATGGAGAGTGGTGATGTGAAGCTTGAACCACTTGAGTCTTGGTTGTAGTTAAAGCTTCTTAACCTTAGAAACCCTAGTCCCTAACAAGATGACATTAAAGGCTTTAAGCTAACATAGCATTGAATGTGATGAGAAAGAAGGAGAAGTGTGTGAAAATCGCACCTTAGGGAAGTGTAATTGGTCTTGTAACACCCTCAAATTTGGTAAGAGCAACTAATTAAAGATTTCGATATAACATCAAAATAAGGAACCAAACTTCCTCCTACGATTCAAAACTCCGAATACTTCAAGATAAAGTTTTATCACTAACCTCGACAAATATAAACTTCTAATAATAAACAAAGACTAAACCGAAGTCGGGTGTTAATCCCAACCATAAGTTGCTCCTCCCAAAGGTGCGGAAGATTTCCCAAAGCTACTCTCACTCGCCGACAACTAGCACTCATCTCTTCACAATAACGCTAGAACCATTTCCCAACTGACACCTGATGCACATGCCGACAAATAAAAAGGTTAGGCTAACGCCTAGTGAGTTCAAGAGTTTACAACATGAAATAAATATATTTGTTAAAGGGAAAGAATGCAGTTTAAATCATAGTCCTTCAAGCAGATTACTTTAAATATCAAACGACATCATTTTCCAATATCACACTTTTAAAACAAGGAACCCAACATGAACCTTCTTTCGTAAAACTAATTTAATCCCAGCTCACCCAAAACGTGAATAGTAAGCAAACTCCCAATTTATAATAATACGAAATAAAACTATACTTCTCGAAACACCCCAAACGTGGGCGGACATAATACACAACCCATAAATCTTGAGTAAACAAATCTGCATATGCAAGACGTCACTGAAAACATGGATAATAAAATGATACAATTTAATACCCAAATAACACCTTCCGGTGACGGGGGAGACCCGGTTCTGTGGTCTGTGGCGGAACACAAAGTTAAGCCACCTAGCCATGTTGTCGAACTATACCTCAGATCGTAATTGTATTGCCTGCTCTTCCGAGCTACACCTCTAGTCGGACATTATTTCAAGTCCCCAAAAAACCGTATCCCCCATTGCCTGCTCCATCGAGTGACACCTCAAGGATACACGATCTTATTGTCTGTTCGGTCTCTAGTGGAGTTTCATCCTCAGGGTACTCATTCGACCCCTAGTGCCTACTCCCTAACATTCAAGATAGGAGTCACAACTCCTTACTTGATAACTCCCGATGTCTAACCCTCGTGCACAAGAATTAGACACCCAATCACAAGACCCATGGTCCCGAAGTACAACCCATAAAGGTTCCTCTTCGCCAAACAACCGGGACGACATCAATGCCCACACGACATCATTTCCCAAAGTGAGAATCCCAAGAGTCCTCACCATTAATTACGACTGACTTACATGCCTATTGATCCAATGTATTACAGTCTAAGATACATGACCCCAAATGAATGGCACAGACACTCAAACATGTATTCTCCAAAATAAAGCGCAATAAACGTAGCACTCACCTAAAGCTCCTCTTTAAGCT
Organism: Arctium minus; assembly: GCA_954870635.1. Lineage (NCBI taxonomy): Eukaryota > Viridiplantae > Streptophyta > Magnoliopsida > Asterales > Asteraceae > Arctium > Arctium minus. Next base: position 131,618,589 of record OX941080.1, on the reverse strand, counting down.
ATTAAACCAGACAAACGTACCCAAGACTCGGTGATCACAAAAACTGAGCCTTAATCCCAACCGACAAATGACCATATGCTAAAATCAATAAAATGCAACCGACCATGACTATGCAACCACATACTTCAAAAATGTAATAATACAATCCAATATCATTTAGACTTGAACAAATCGTTTTCTAAACAAGTTTATGACCACATAGGTTTACACTATCCGAAATATTTACAAGGTTGGGAATGACCAAACTCCAATGACTCACACGTTGGTATTTTCAAATCATTTTATAACTCGAAATACACCTATTACCAATATCCACAAAAAGGTATTTTTACCAAATACCCTCCATTTATGAACATGGTTATCAAATCATTTTCATTATGATACATTTATCAAAATTCCCAAAGATGGGTGTTTTACAAGTTTATGAAGTCAAACACTTCCAAATAACCAAAACTTATCAGATGATCAACAGTTAACAAATTATGTAAAACACATAAACACTTTAAAATGAACATTTTGGCATGTACATCGTTTTCACAAATCAACTTGAACTCACCTTGCTAGGTTAGGTTAAACCTAGATTTCAAACCCAAATCCTTAGCCTCCAAAAATGAAGCTTCCATCATCAATACATCATCTTCAACAATGGGTTAGGGTTCCAAATAACCCTTTTCTCCCCCAAGGCGACGAGCTCAGTCTTATGAAGCCCTTTGCAAGAAGATCTTGAAGTTGAGCCATCATCTCTTTCATTTCGGATGGCGCCAACCGGTAAGGGGCTCGAGAAATCGGAGCCGCTCCCGGTACCAAGTCAATCCGAAACTCAACTTAACGATCGGGTGGAAAACCGGGTAGGTCGTCTGGGAAGACATCGGGAAACTCGTGCACCACCTTCACGTCTTCAAGTTTCTTCTTCTCGAGCTTGGAGGGTTCTCCTTCTTCTCTTGCACATTACCCATCTTCAGCTTTGGGCAATCCCTCTTCATGTGCCCTAGTGCCTTGCATTCAAAGCAGATGATCCCTCTCACGGGGCAATCTCTCATAGGGTGGTCAGTCTTCCCACACTTTGAGCACGGGAAAGGGGTAGAATTGCAATTGCCATGATGCTTGCTCCAGCATTTCTGGCACCATCTAGCTTCTCATCAGTTATCAAAGTTTCGATTTCCGACGAACGACTGAGACGTTTTTAGAGGTACGGGATTGCTTTCCCATTTTCTTTTCTCTCCCACTTCGACTTTCTCCTCCTTACCCCTGGTGTAGACTGTTAGTGAATGCCCAAAAGCTAATCATACGATGATTGTAATTTTGAGTTTTGTTTCATGAAATTAATAAATAAATAAAAGGCATTGCCCAATTTATTATGTATATGTTATATTCTGTGTTTTAATTATTCATAATAAATAACCTTAGAATAATGTATTCTAAATGTCCCTAGTCAAATATTATTTTGGGTTTTAAGGTTGAAGTAATATGATAATGACTAGCATATGTAGGGATTTATAAAGAGATATTGAATCTGTATATGAGTACAAAATGGAGATTTTGTGTATCGGACGTGACTCGCTATGAGAACACTTCATTGGATGTCATGTGAGTGTCATAAGTGTTTCTCATGTGGTCAATGTACATGTAATTCTTTGACTTGAGAAATATGGAGTTTGCTATGTGTGAATAATATATTTTGACATTTGTTCTAATCATTCCGTAACTAGGTGACAGAATTATTGTTGGGTATGTTATAAATCACATGGTAGAACTAGCATATATCGAGATAGGAGTTGTCCATCCTTTATGACGGGAGTGATGTCTCTGGGCCCCTTGATAAATATATATACTAAGGAAATGCATGCATGCTCGGATAATTGATATGAGGTATCATGATCTGTTTTATTAGTATATTAGGGAATCAAGAAACTAGATATTGGACATAATGAGAATGACACATTCAATGACTCGTGTTCAATATAGACATCAAGGACAAATGAATTAAATGTGTAAACTAAAATTGACTACAACCCGATAATTTATTGTATCACCAATTCTCGTCATTTGGGTGACGATGATGTATTGCTAGATACCGCTCAATGTTTATAAATATAAATACAAGATTTATAATTATTACCAACATGTCGAGAACCCATTGGGTCACACGCTTTGGACATATTCGAATAAGGAGTTTAAATAATTAAAATGTTTAATTATTATATCTGATTTGTACTGATTTAATCTGATTAAATAAAACCAGATATTATTTGTGTTGGACATAAATAAAGTTGACTAGGGATGGCCTTTGTAAGGGAGTGATGGTGTATGGAAATTCTTACACTCAAGCATGGATACTTCTACACTCAAATAAGGTGTAGGGATGGTGGTGCTTTCATGTTATGCCTTTCATATCCATATAAATGTATGACATTTTATACAAGAGTTGTTCTTGCATCTCTCTAAAAAATCACCTACAACTATATGCTCCCTTTCCTTTCTAAGTTTTGAAACCGTGACTAGCATCACGAGAAGGCAAAGGATTCAGATTGTTCGCGTGGATACCGTGGAGGTATCAAGCTTGCTTTGTTGTTGTGATTCAAAGTCTCGTTAACTGTGAGGTATAATTTCGAAACACCGATTTATTCCGGTTCGTATGGGTCCTTGGAGGGTTACGGTTTTATTTTCCGCTGTGCTTGAGATCCCATAACCCAACATAGACATCCTCGATGATCTGGGCCTCCTCAATGGTCTCACGGAGGGTCGTGGCTTTGGAGTTTCGGACCATCGCCATCATGTCCGCCGGTAGGCCCTTTAGATAGGCCTTCACTCTTTCCTTTTCAGTCGGGGCCACATGCCCTACCAATCCAAGCTTCTCCATGAATTGACGGGTGTACTTTCTCACCGTTAAGTTTCCCTTCTTGAGAGACCGAAATTCTTCTTCGATGCGGTCCATGGCCCTCTCATTGCAATATTCCTCCAAAACTTTCTTCTTGAATTCGGCCCAAGAAATGTAAGCCAGAATAGTAGAGGAGAGAGTGAACTTGGTGACGTTTCACCAGGTGAGCATCGGGCCCCTTAGCATTTGGGAACCAAACCTCACCTTTTGACCTTCCTCGTACTCAGATGAATCTAAGGCCTGCTCGATCTCTTGTATCTAATTCATGCAAGCAACTGGATGGTCAGAACCAGAGAACTCTGGTGGCTTACTGCACAAGAAGGACTTGTAGAAACAAGCCCTCTTGTCTTGCCTCACATCAACTGTTGTCGGTTCCTCAGTTGGGTTCACACGACCTGTACCCCCGGATCCAACCACCACCACATTCTCCGCAACCGTCTCGTTTCTCCGGTTGCTCACGTCCTGATCCTCGATTACCTTCAAGAGGAATTCGTGTTGCTTGGCCATCGCTTCATTCATCAAAAACATCATGTTGGCCATCATCTCGGATTAGAGAGTTACCTCCTGAATGACCGGGTTAGACGAAGCCAAGTCCGCCCGTGGAATGACCTCAGGCCCTCCGCCTAGCAAAGGTTGAATAGATGGGCGCACACTGGCCTCAACCCTCTCCGGTTGATCAGTCGTTGAAGTGGTCGCTTCTCCTCCATTAACACGTGTGCGCGGTCTACCTCGAGTACTCACCATCCTTAATCTGCCACACAGAGAACGAAGCGTGAGGGTAAGAGATTAAAAGGAATGAACATGAAGAAAACATACGACTACATTCTTCAATCGTCATAACAATAGTACATTAAGCATGCTCATGTAACAATATATTCATAATAGTAGTAGCTAAGTGAAATTATGAACATATTATATACAAGAATTCTCATTACCATCATTATGATTCTTAATTAGTGTAATTTCGTCGACTCTAAGACCGTCCTATCTTAGAAATTCTACCCAAATCTCACAGATCATAACTTAATAATCTCATCTTATGTCTAGACATCTTACATTCATGCCCAGTTCACTAAGACTAGGGCTCTGATACCAACTTGTAACACCCTAAAATTTAGAGTAAATTTAAAATTCAAAAATTTGGCAATATGACGTCTATAAATGGAGTAAACCACCCAAATGGGTAAATGTGCAAAAGCATATACAAAACCTGTGTAAGAATATTAAAATTGACAACAAACTAATCTAAACAAATTGCATCTAGATTATATAGGTTGTCAACCCAAATTCCCAAATGCTATGATCTTTTGTATGCCAAGACTCCTAAAAGAATCTATCGTCCAAAAATTGCCTCAATAACCCACGCTCATCCCTCAAACCTTGGGAAACCCACCGCTAAGGGAACCTGTTATACACGACATTTGAGAAAAAGTTTTAGGCTTAACTCCTAGTAAGAACAAACAGTTTATATCAATAATTTGGGAAAAAAATTTAAATATAAATAACAACTGTTCATATAGTTTGCATTCATAAAGAGTAATGATAATCACACAAGTACCTCGCGGTCCAAAACATCTTGCGAGGACGGGGGAGACCCGATTTCCAAGGATCGTGGCGGAACACAAAAGTAAGCCACTCTCCGAGTTGTGAGCAAAATACTTGGACCCATGGCCACGAACAACGTTGGCTCGTACTCAGATGTGGGGGAGGGCACCCGAGGATCCAAGTCATACTCATTCACTAGGATTACATTTACGACCCATGGCTTGTATCCGGTCCCACATAACCGTACCAAGTTGCCTCCGAGGACCCAATGTATCAACTAGTTACAAGGGGAAAAACATCCCAAAATAAGTCGACTCAATACCTAATGGATCCACTAGTAATAGTCTAGGACTTGTCACATTTATATTAGTGACAAACTTTAATCACATATATAGGTTCTCATATTCATTTCCATGAAAGCAAACATTTATATAAAATACTACCATATGGAACCAAGTCCATAAGAAGGCCAACATGGGCCATTACCATTTTCAAATGTAAATCATTTCCTAAACATATAATTTTCCCTTGTCATAAAAATTCTACATTGCTCATTGTCAATACAAACATAAAACCCAAGTATCTCACCTTTTAAAAATGCATTTTTAACAAGTAAATCCCCAAAATGGTGTGAAGTCCACATATAGCCAAGAGGGCTTCATTTAAAGTATTTTAGCCATCAACACACAAGGTTTAACACATTTTATATCACAACATATGAAGCTCTTTAACATATCTCAAAATGGTAAAAACCCTAAAATCTCCAAAAATATCCAAGTTAGGTCAAATGCTTCAAATCAAGAAAATATTGTAAATGAGAGATCAAGAGTTCCAAATTATAAGTTTTGACATGTATAAAGTTTAGAAAAAGTAGATTGAACTCACAATATGGGTTTTTGATCAAAACCCTAGAAACCTCAAACTTGGAATGAAGATGGAGATGATGAGATGGTGACTTCTTGGACTCTAGACTTCACAACCCTAGTCGATGATGATGAAATCCTTGAAGAATGGAAGAAATGAAGCAATCAATGACCAAAAATCGAATTTAATGAAGAGGGGATGAGAGAGAGTAAACCTAGAAATGTTAGTGGAATAATGAATGAGATTGAAGTGGAATTGCATTTAATAAACAACCCCCTGCCCCCCGATTGCGACAGTGACACTATCACTGTCGCGCGGTCACCATGCCTCTCGATACCATGGTCACGACTATGATACACGACAGTGACACTGGTCATAGTCGCTGGTCATTGTTGCATGGTGGTCGCAACTATGACATGCGACAGTGACACTGGTCATAGTCGTTGGTCATTATCGCTCGTTCACCATGCCTCTCGGTACCATGGTCGCGACTATGACACGCGACAATGATACTAGTCATAATCGTTGGTCATTGTCGTGTGAATGGTACCGCAAGGCCTCTTCCACCCGCGGTTGTGCCCCGCGACCTTGACACTCTGTCATAGTCGCGGGCACAGTCGCATGACTGACCTAAGGCTCGTTTTCGATTTTCAACGATGATTTAACCACTCGAATTACCTTCGGTTACGGCATAGAGGGTAAGGATTCTCTCAGAACCCAAACATAGATCTAATTTGAGTCCTAATGCACAAGAAAGGAAAGTAAGATTCCGAGAATTACTTATCGAAATTTTCGGGCGTTACATGTTACAACTAAAACTTACCCGATAAATGCTTAGTGGCTTACTTTACCTTATCGGACCAAGAGTCTTACCTAGTGAGTTGTAACATATGGAATTTCAGGTAAGTATAAGGTTTTGTTAGTCTTATGTTTATGCGTTTATCAAAATAGAAATTATATGCTTAAGTGTTATTTCTGTTTAAAATGGTTATTTGGTGTTGAGTTGGAAGTTCTAGACCAACCTTTGTTTGGCAGTGAGTTACGCGACTTAAGCCGCGGGTGCAAGTCGTGGCACAAGCCACGTAACCCACTGGAGTTCACTTGGTTGAGCAAGCGGGCGACTTATGCCGCGGGTGCAAGTCGTGGCACAAGTCGCGGGGCGACCTGCTGGTCTCCAAAACCCCTTTTCATCCGATTTTCTCTCATAACTTTCATATATCTCTCTCTCATTTTGGCGATTTTGCTCCCAAGAAATCAATTTTCTCTCTCACCAACACCCTAACCCTCAGAAATACTTCATCCATTGGTGGTTGGATCTTGGCTTCTTGCATTTATTATCCTCAAAGAAGCTTTCTAAGGTTCTCAAGTGCTACCTCCCATCTTCAAGTCTCATCTTCATCTAGGGTTTCATCTTTTCTAGGTTTTGGTCAAATACCTAGATTGTGAGTTTACTAATCCTTTTGTTAAAACTAGATACGCATTACATTCTACTACCTGTTATGGTCTTGCTTCATATTTGAAATGTTTATATTAAATGCAAGTATTTGGGGCTTTTCCTCATGAACACATGTTTATATGTAACATGCTTCTACATATTGGGTAATGTATGTATGTATCTGGTTATGGAGATGATATCTTGTTGGAACACCATTTGTTGAGTTTAAAACCACATGGTTAAATTTGTGGTTATATTGGTCTTGTTATGGACTTCATATTAAATGGCTTGTAATATTGTACCCATGGTTGGTATGGATAATATTCTTGGTCATATTGTGCCTTGAGGCCCATTAATAAATTATGTTGGACGAACCAAGTCAGTAGACACTAGGAGGATGTAGTCTTGGGTGCCACCGTGTGGGTATGTGCCTAGACCTCCACCATTCGGGGTAATGCCATGGTTGTAGTCCTCGGATGTGCCGGGCCTTTCGGATGTCACTCGTAGAAGTTGGCATCAAGGTACATCGGCTCTTTGGGTGGAACTTGATTGGTGCTATGGGTATCCCCCGTTGAGTCCATATTTAACGAAATTTGGTTAACTGCTGATAAGAATTGTAAATGCTTTAACATGCTATTTCTTGTTCAACTCACTAGGATTTTTGGCCTAACACTTGTTTGGTGTCAATATGTATCTCAGGTTCTAGTGGCGCCGTCTCTAAGCAGGCGTAGTTGCTTGGGTGAGAGCTTGGGGATATGCACTTGGACATATATCTTTTGGAGAAGGCATTTGGGTTTATAGATGACACCCTTTTTGTAATCTCTTTTGTAGATATAGAAATTAGATTAGTTGGTTGTTATTTATTGTCCATTCAATTACAATTGTGATTATACAGGTTTATTTATTTCCCCATTTTTGTGAGGCTCTTGCTAAGGCAATTTATATACCATTTCTCCCTTTTGAGAAAGTTTTTGTTATACCTATTTTTAGGGTGTTACAAGTTGGTATCAGAGCTTTAGTGTAAGTGAACTAGGTATTGTTTTAGCATATCTAGACTTAAGCTTTAGACTTTATAGATTCACTGTCCACTTGGGGTAGAAATCCTAGGTGGGGAGAGCGTTAGGACTTACGGAATTACACAAATTAAGAGTTGTAATTATGGTAACAAGAATTCTTGTGTATGATTCGTTCATAATTTCACGTAGCTAATGCTATTATGAAGGTATTGTTACGTGAGCATACTTGATTTACTGTTATTATGATAATTGATGAAGGTATTAGTACGTACATTGAGTTCAACTCACTTAGTCTCTTCCCAATCTCTTTCTCGAACTTGTTTGGCAGATTTCAATGGTAAACACTCAGAGTAGGTTACCGAGTACGCCAGAGGGCCACGTGGAGGTGGAACCTACCGCAGACCGACCTCCTTTGGGCGTAACCTCCGAGGGACCTCCCATACCCACAATCTTGGGAGGAGGACCCGAACAGATCCCACGCATGAACATTGCAGCTAGTAATGCTATCATGGAGGAGGTGATGATGGAGACAAGAATCAGAGATAGCATGATGTTGGCCATGAACTCGGCTATGGCTCAACAGCAAGAATTCTTTATGAAGCTTCTGGAAGATCGAGATGCCAGTAACCGCCAACCCGAGACGATGGCTGAGAATATCTTTATGGGATCGGGTGGTGGACCGGCCGTCGTGGTAACTGAGGAGCAAACCGAGAACGGAAACAAAGGGAAGGTCAAAGGATGTACCTACTACAAAGCTTTTCTTGGGTGCAATCCAGTTCCATGCATGTATTGGTTGAAGGAAGTAGAGATGGCCTTTGAGTCTAGTGAGTGTGATGTCTTGCAACAGGTGAAGTTCGCTTCTCAACTACTTAAGGGTGAGGCCTTAATCTGGTGGAACCTCACATGGTCCACCCTCACTCCCGAAGTGTTGACTAAGTTGACTTGGCCTGTTTTCAAGCGGAAGACCATAGATAGTACTGCAGTGAGAGGTCGCTGGACAAGCTGGAAGCAGAATTCAGAGGTTTGAGGAAAGGGACTCTGACCATCGCCGACTATTCCAAGATTTTCTTGGAAAGGCTAAATTTGGTGGGACATCTTGTCCCCGATGAGAGGTCAAAAATCAAGGCTTATCAGTGTGGATTGTCGGCCAGTATGAAGACGACAGTAAGGAATGCTAGGGGGTTAACCCTTCAGGATGTGATTGAGGAGTCACTTTTGATAGAAGACGATTTGGAGGCAGAGACAGATGAGAGAGTTGCAGTGAGTGAGAAGAGGAAGTGGGAAGGGTCGTCTGGGCCCATTCGTCAGTCAAAACCATTCGCGGGCGGGAGAGTTGGTGATTATCGCCGTGAGGCACGATGGTGCCATAAGTGCAAAGTCAAGCACTCTGGCTCATGCAACCCAAAACCTCACTCGGGTTCTGTTGAGTGTGCCAAGTGCAGCAAGAAGGGCCATGCAATTCGGGATTTCCCTATCCGAGGGTCGGTTTATTTTGAGTGTCAGGAACCGGGACACATGATGAAGGATTGCCCAAAGCTTGTGGGCGAAAACCGAAGAAATTCTTTTGGATCGACGACGCGGGTCGAGCAACCGTCGAGAGCGCCAAGCCGAGCATTCCGAATGACTACCGAGGAGGCGAAGGAGACCGTCGATGTTGTTTCGAGTACGATTCTAGTAAACTCCTTACCCGCTCGTGTGTTGTTTGATTCAGGTGCTACGTGTTCTTTCATATCGGTTATTTTCTGTAAGCAATTCATCACTCCTATTAGTTTCCTTCCTGATGCATAGTAGTAGAAGTATCTAATGGAGATCAAATGATTATTCGAGATTGTTTCTATGGTTGTACTCTAGAGATCGATGGGAGTTCCTTCGATGTAGACTTGTTACCGATGGCTATAAGGGGTTTCGATGTAGTCATAGGTATGGACTGGTTGACGAGGCATAAGGCCGACATCTTTTGCTCCAAAAATATGATCCAAGTGCCTTTGCCGGGAAACGGTGTGGTCACCATCTACGGGGAGAAAGGGAAAAGAAGCAACCTTATTATCTCCTCCCTTAAAGCTCATAAGTTACGAGCGAAAGGTTGTCTTTCGTATCTGGCTTACGTAGTGGACGCGAAGAAGGAAAAAAAGTCTGTAGGGGACGTGAAGATCGTGCAAGACTTCCCGGATGTCTTCCCGGAATATTTACATGGGTTGCCGTCGGAACATCAAGTGGAGTTCCAAATCGACCTCACTCCGGGAGCGGCTCCGATAGCTCGTGCACCCTACCGTTTGGCTCCGATAGAAATGCGGGAGATGATGACGCAACTTCAAGAGCTGCTTGAGAAAGGATTCATTCGACCGAGCTCGTCACCTTGGGGAGCACCAGTCTTATTTGTAAAGAAGAAGGATGGGTCCATGCGGATGTGCATCGATTATCGGGAATTGAATAAAGTCACGGTGAAGAACAAGTATCCTCTACCACGCATTGACGATCTCTTCGATCAATTGCAAGGCGTGGGATGCTTTTCAAAGATTGATCTTAGATCCGGTTACCATCAAGTCAGAGTGAAGAAGGAAGATATACCGAAGACGTCTTTTTGAACGAGATATAGTCATTACAAGTTTTTGGTGATGCCCTTTGACTTGACCAATGCTCCGACCATATTCATGGATTTAATGAACCGCGTGTGTCGTCCATTCTTGGACAAGTTCGTGATTGTCTTTATTGACGACATCCTGATCTACTCAAAGGACGAGGTTGAACATGAGGAACACTTGTGTGAAGTGTTATAAGTTCTCCGAAAAGAGAAGTTGTATGCGAAGTTCTCAAAGTGCGAGTTTTGGCTCAAAGAAGTTCAATTCTTGGGTCACGTAGTGTCTAAAGACGGGGTGAAGGTGGATCGAACGAAGATAGAGGCGATGATGAGTTGGGAACCGCCAATGAGTACGACGGAAATCCGAAGTTTCTTGGGTTTGGCGGGCTACTATCGACGCTTTATTCAAGATTTCTCTAAGATAGCTTCGCCACTCACATCCCTCACAAGAAAGAATGTCAATTTTCTTTGGAATGACGTGCAGGAGCAAGCCTTTCAGACGCTCAAGAAGAGGTTATGTGGAGCTCCTATTCTATCATTGCCCGATGGATCGGATGACTTCGTTGTTTATAGTGATGCTTCCAAGATGAGTCTCGGGTGTGTGTTGATGCAACGGGGAAAGGTGATAGCTTATGCGTCACGACAACTAAAGGACCACGAGAAGAACTACCCGACTCATGAATTGGAATTGGCAGCGGTGGTCTTTGCTTTGAAGTTGTGGCGACATTATTTGTACGGAACCAAATGTACTCTTTTCACCGATCACAAGAGTCTCAAGTACATCTTCGATAAAAAAGAACTCAATATGCGGCAACGAAGGTGGCTTGAGTTATTAAAGGACTATGATTGTGATTTGCTCTTTCATCCCGATAAGGCCAACGTAGTGGCGGATGCGTTGAGTCGAAGGAGTCATGAAGGTGGTGTTAAGTTATCTCTCATTAGAATCGATGTAGTATCGAGACTCTTGGAAAACATGAAAGCGAGCCAGTTGGAAGCGCTCAAAGAAGAAAATCTCAAATCTGAGGTCATGGTGAAACAAAGTGGACTTTTGACGGAAGATGGACGAGGACTTAAACTCTTCCAAGGGCGAATATGGGTACCAAAGTTTGGTGGAAATCGGGATCTACTACTCGAGGAAGCACATAAGTCGAAATATTCTATACATCCCGGTAGCACCAAGATGTATAGGGATTTAAAGTTGAACTATTGGTGGCCGGTGATGAAGCTGGATGTGGCAAATTATGTGGAGAGGTGTGTCACTTGTCTGCAAGTGAAGGCGGAACATCAAAGACCGTACGGGAGCTTACAACCGTTGTCCATTCCCGAGTGGAAGTGGGACAATATCACCATGGATTTCATGACAAATCTACCGAAGACCTTGCGAGGTCATGATACTATATGGGTGGTCGTGGATCGTTTGACCAAGAGTGCACATTTCCTTGCTATGCGGGAGACCTTGCCAATGGAGAAATTGGCTAAGCTTTATATCGATGAGGTGGTGTCAAGGCACGAAGTTCCGCAATCTATCGTGTCGGATCGGGACAATCGGTCACCTCAAATTTTTGGGCTAGCTTACAGAAGGAGTTGGGCACTAGATTAAATCTGAGTACGGCTTACCACCCTCAAACAGATGGTCAAAGCGAGAGAACCATTCAGACGCTCGAGGACATGTTGAGATCGTGTGTCATAGATTTCTGCGGGAGTTGGGACTCACACCTACCTCTAGTGGAGTTTGCTTATAATAACAGTTACCATTCTAGTATCGGAATGGCACTGTTCGAGGCGTTATACGGACGGAAGTGCCGAACCTTAATTTTTTTGGCTTGAGGCGGACGAGAAGCAATTCTCCAGACCGGAAATTATTCAAGAGACGACAGAGAAAGTGAAAGAAATTCGAGAACGCTTGAAGGCGGCCCAAGACCGACAGAAAAGTTATGTGGATAAGAAAAGAAGACCGGTCGAGTTTCAAGTGGGCGATCGTGTCATGTTGAAGGTATCTCCATGGAAGGGGATTATTCATTTTGGGAAGCGCGGTGTTAGAGCACAAATTTATTGGATTCAAGATCATAAAGATTGAAGATGAAAGTTCAAGAAGTCAAAGGCTGAAAGTCAACTCTCATGGAAAGTCAAAGTCATTTTGTTAATAAAGTCAAAGTCAGCATTTGTATTTTTGTTTCCTTGTAATTGTTGAGGGTATAAATACCTTTTATGTCTTTGTTATTCTAGTTGTACGTAAGATTGTAAGTCAGTGTGATTGAGAGAGCATATTAGAGAAGAGTTTATTGAAGATTATTCTAAAGTGAGAAAGTAGAGAGAGAAAGAGAGAGTTTGTAATTGATTGAGATTGAATCAATGACTTGTAATTACGATTCTTGATCTTGATTCTGTTTTACATTGAGAACTTGAATAGATTTGGGATTAACAATTGGTATCAGAGCAGATCCATTTGAAATCAAATCAAGAAAATAGTTCGACTCTGTGTTTGTCAATGTCAGAATCAAATTCAAATTTTAGTGCGAATTAGGAGTTGAAATCGCTTAGTTTTTGTTTACTAAGTGCTATCGATCGAGTCTGTATAGTTTGATTCGTGAAATGCACTGTAATCGATTTGTAATTTTGATTTTGAAGAAGTTCGAGTTCACGAGTTTCTCACGCACTGTAATTGAATCAAAGTGATTCATTTTGTGATTATTTGTCAAAATCAAGTATTGTAACCTGTTCAAGCTGTGAAATCGAGCATTCTAACAAAGTTTCAAGATTAAAATCGAAGGATTCGATCGAATTGAAGCGAAAAATTCGAGAACTCATCAGATCTGAACTTTGCGACAGTTCATATGAACTTTGCGCTAGTTCATCATATTTTGCGTGAGGTTCATCAGTGTTTGCACTAAATTGTTCAAGTTTTGCGCCAGTACTTTATCGAGCAAAGTGTTCTTTTGCGTTACAAGTGCATAGCGCAAATATTGCTCTTGCGCTACAAGTGTTTTATGCAAACCAAAGTGTTTACTTTGCGCCAGAAGCACAAAGCGCAAATCTCAATTTGCGTCATCAGCCCAAAATGCAAATCTTACTTTGCGCCAGAAGCACAAAGCGCAAACCTCCATTTGCGCGACAGCCTTAAAGCGCAAACTCTACTTTGCGCCAGCTTCTTATAGCGCAATTCTTATCTTACGCAAACAGTGTCTTTTCTATACTTAGACACAATTTTCAAAATAGTAATATGGTCTTTAAATGTGAAATTTTTTTCTCTAGGGGCGCTGCCCCTCGACCCCGCAAGGGCGTTGCCCCTTGACCCCACCCGCTAAGTCTGCGGAGGGGGACATAGTTCTTTTTGTGATCAGAATTTTTGAATTCCTACTTCAAGTTTTTCTGATTTAGTTGATTTCATTTTGGACTAACGATCATTTTTGTTAAGTTCTTTTTGTAACAGATAATTCAAGATGGGATATTTTTCTGATGATGATGAAAAGAAGATTGAAAAGCTCAAATTAGAGAATAAAAATCTTGCTTTCTCAGTTGACTACTACTCAAAGAGATCAAAGAAACACAATGATGAAAGGAAGATACTGAGAGAAGAAGTTAGTGCTTTAAAGACTATTAATGAAGATCTTATGTTATTTCTGGGCTTAATGAAGAAATGGTCTTGTTTTTGGAAGCTGAAAACACTGAGTTAAAGAACAAGATCTCAGAATTAGAAGATCACATTGTCAAGTTTCAGCAAACAGGGTGTGTTAATGAAAAGAAGATCTTTGAATTAGTATTGCAAATTGTTGAAGAAATATCAGTTTTTGATAAAGAAAAGAAAGAGTTTGCTAAGAAATTCTCCGAGTTTTCCAGAAAAAGTGCTGAAGAGAAGAAGACAGTTGAGCTGAAATGTTTAAAGCTTTCTCAACAGATTTCTGAGTTTGAGAAAGTAATTATTCTGGAAAGGGAAAAGTTTGTCAAGGAAAGAAAGACCATAGAACAGAAGAATATTGGAATCTTCAAAGAGATATTTGGTCAGAGAACAAATGCTGAAAAGGGCTTTGATGAAGAAAGAAGTTTGTTTGAAGCAGAAATAACGAAGTTGGCTGACAAGTTATCTGAACTATCAGAAAGTATGCTTAAAGAACAGAAAACGAAGTCTGAATTCGAGATGAAGATTGACCTGCTTGTTAAAGAAAGAGACGGTTATTCGTCAAAGGTTAAAGAGCTTGAAAAGATTGTTTCCAAGGTAGTGGTGACTGAGCAAACGACTCCAGAGTCAAAAATCCACTCACCTAGAAATAGTTCAATTGGTTCTAACAAGCCAGCATCAAGCTCACCTCAGCAAACTGTTTCTACAAACAGGTCAGTTAAATCTTCTAATCAGATTCGTACAACTAACATTTTCTATGATTGGAAAATTGATGGTTCAGGTACACATAGAAGGAGAAGAAAAAGATATGAAAAAGAGAAGCTGGTTTGGAAGGTAAAACCAGTTGAAGATGAGAAGAATGATGAGAAGAAGGAAGAAAAGAAAGGAAAGAAGGAAGAGAAGACATGTAACAAATCATCTGTATCTGCCTCAAATGCAAAGAAGAACAAAGTGCTGAAAGGTAAACCTGATCTTGCTTATTCGAGAGATCAATTGATCAGGTTATCTAAAAAGAGGTATTGTTCTTATTGTCGTACTTATGATTTTGTTCATAAAGCTAGTGATCATTACTGGTATGGTTCTTACTCGATTACTCCCATTCGAACTGCAACTAACATACATGGACCCAAATACCAGTGGGTACCAAAACCAAAAACTCAATATGTGTTGCAGGCACCTACAGTCAAGGGGGAGTAAGAGAACCGAGGCTTCTAAGTAAATCAGCTTAGGACCCGTATTTCAACGGAGTTTGACTTCTAAACACAACGATTTAGGACTCGTACTTCAATGTTGAAAAAGATGTTACTCCCGGGCTGATAAGAGATTGTACTCCAACACTCAGACGAGGAAATCAACCTTCAAGGGGGAGTACATATGTTTCTGAAAATATGTATTCAGATGATATGACGAACTACACTTCAAAGGGAGTTGTAGATCTCTATCTTGTGCCTTTTTCACTGACATATTTTAGATGCATAATTTCAGGGGGAGTAAAGGTGATGATTTCTGATTAATTCAGATCAGAACTCATACATTAATCGTTTTACTGCTTTATGTCTTTTACATTTGAATAAATTTTGTGAATAAAGTTGTTTTGACCAAACCTTGAGACTTGTGCAAAATGAGAGGAAGCTATCAAGATCATATCTTTTTTACTTCAGCTGACTTCATGAGATCTAAGATTGCACAGAAAGGTTAAAATTCTTATCTTAATCTCATATATGGTTGAAAGAAGGACAACTTTCAATCATAGAAAACATGTTCTTAAATGTTCAAACCACTTCTCGATTCTTAAACCGATTTCATGAATTGGAAGTGTGATTTTTAAATGTTTTCATTTTATTTTGTGCTTCAAAGTTTACAAACCGTGTGTTTCCAAAGATAAATACTTGTGTATTGTCTTTTCTATATACTTTCAAGTATTCATACACACCGGTTTGATTTCTTGTTCAAATAGTTCTTACCATGTCTCATATTGTAACATAATTTCGATGGTAAGCCACCCCGCTTGTACTTCAATGTATCTTGAGCGTCATTTCATTTCGAAACGTCATTTCAAGAGTGTCTATATTTTGTTTCGTATGGACAATATCTGTTATTTTGACCATAAGCCTTAATTGATATATCATTTCATTTCTGATCATTTTCATACAATGTCATGTTTTCAAACAAGTCTTTTGCATTCATATCTATTCATTCAATATACTTGTTTGAAAATATTTCAATGTTTAAAAATGCTCATATTTTCATGATTATATCATTTGTATATGAGCTTTAACTGATAAGGTTAAATCATCTGAGCAACATATGCTTTCTAGGACTACATGTGTTCTTTATGCTAGGAATTAACTAAACTTCTATGAAATCACGTTAACCAGTGATTTCTACCCAAGAAGTTAATCCTTAGTGATTGAGTGTGAGGAGTCTAAAAAGAAATGAATGTGGGTGTGATGAGGTAAAATGGAAATGAGATATTGGTTACTAGTGAGCTTAATGATCAAAAGAAAGAGGGTGTGAGAACATAGTAAAAGAATATTAAACTCTGCACCAACTACTTTCTGAGTCGGGCAGTCACATTACTAGCGTTTCACAACTCTTTGGTGAAAGTTATTGAAATAGGCAACTAGCCCATGCCAACTCTTGCTAAAACCCCACAAGCCACTCATTTTCTTCTTAAAAAGAAAATGTTTCACATTTTTTTTGGGGACGCAGCACATATGCTATCTGATTTTCATTTGGAAAATCTGGATATTGAAAAAGAAGGAAGTCTGCCAAACCTTCGCACTTCAATCATGCACTTAGAGTCTGTGTTTAACTAACTGTTGTCTTAGTGGTTTACACAATTTTGAGCTTTAAAAGCAATCATCAAGTGCTTAATTCTTTCTACACTTGCACGAACACACAAAGAATTTGTTTCTTTGTCATACCGTTCATAGAAATTGCCTTTGTGGTGTTTCGATGATTGGATGAAGCCCTGGGGGAGTGAACATCAAAAAGCTCCTTTATATTGTGTATTCGTTACACATAGTAACTTTGTGTTATTGACAGGCATTTTAACTGATTTATTTGTTGATTCAGGTGTTACATTCCTATTTTTTCTAGATTTGAAAAGATCTGGATGAATACATTGTTCGAATTGGCAAAGAATTAGAGGCTCGTAAACAGATCAGTAGTCAGACTGGATACATACATTTCTTACTGAAAGTTTTGATGATATTGATGCTCACATCATCAAAAAGGGGGAGATGATTTTTAAAGAAATGTCCATATCAGAAGATTCAAAGTAAAGATGATTCAAAGTAATGATTTGAAGAAGATCAAAGAATTTCTAAAGATGTGCTGATTTTGAGGAAATTTTCTTTGAAGATTATTTTGCTAAAGCAATCCGAGCTGAATCTGATGATAATTTCTTTCCGGAGTCTGAAAGAGTATTGTGATAATTCTGAAGAGATTGTTGAAGATTGTTTCTACCATCTTTGGGAGAGAATTTTTCTGAGCTTATCAAAGAGGAATTTCATAGTGTTAAGGGGAAGTTTGTAAATCATGTTTGTATCAAAGGGAAGATTACAAGATAAGATAAAGGTTGATCAAATGGGGAGTTATTTCAATCGAGATTAAAGAGAGAAGATCGCATTGCTAAATCTTTTAGTAATGATCTTGATCCAAAGGGGGAGATTGTTAGAGCACAGACTTATTGGATTCAAGATCATAAAGATTGAAGATGAAAGTTCAAGAAGTCAAAGGCTGAAAGTCAACTCTCATGGAAAGTCAAAGTCATTTTGTTAATAAAGTCAAAGTCAACATTTGTATTTTTGTTTCCTTGTAATTGTTGAGGGTATAAATACCTTTTATGTCTTTGTTATTCTAGTTGTACGTAAGATTGTAAGTCAGTGTGATTGAGAGAGCATATTAGAGAAGAGTTTATTAAAGATTATTCTAGAGTGAGAAAGTAGAGAGAGAAAGAGAAAGAGAGAGTTTGTAATTGATTGAGATTGAATCAATGACTTGTAATTACGATTCTTGATCTTGATTCTGTTTTACATTGAGAACTTGAATAGATTTGGGATTAACACGCGGGAAGCTTAGTCCCCGTTTCCTTGGACCCTTTGTCATCTTAGAAAAGATTGGACTTCAAGCGTACCGGTTGGACTTACCACTGGAGATGGATGGGATACATCCTACCTTTCACGTTTGTTATCTACGGAAGTGCCTAGCCAAAGAGGAAAGCATTATTCCTTTGACGGAAATCCGAGTTGATAACGGAAACCGTTGTGTGGAAGAACCGAAGCGATTTTGGAAATGAAAGTAAAGAAGTTGCGGCATAAGGACGTGGTCATGGTCAAGGTCCAATGGAAGCACCATCATGGTGCTAATGTCACTTGGTAATCCGAAAAGGACTTAAAGAAACATTATCCTCATTTGTTCGTATAAATGTGATTTCGGGGACGAAATCCTAATTAGGTGGGGAGGATTGTAACATCTGGAATTTCAGGTAAGTATAAGGTTTTGTTATTCTTATGTTTATGCGTTTATCAAAGTAGAAATTATATGCTTAAGTGTTATTTCTGTTTAAAATGGTTATTTGGTGTTGAGTTGGAAGTTCTAGACCAGCCTTTGTTTAACAGTGAGTTACGCGACTTACGCCGCGGGTGCAAATCGCGGCACTAGCCGCGTAACCCACTGGAGTTCACTTGGTTAAGCAAGCGGGCGACTTATTTCACGGGTGCAAGTCGCGGCACAAGTCGTGGGGCGATTTGCTGGTCTCCAAAACCTCTTTTCATCCAATTTTCTCTCATAAATTTCATATCTCTCTCTCATTTTGGCGGTTTTGCTCCCAAGAAATCAGTTTTCTCCCTTACCAAAACTCTAACCCTCATAAATACTTCATCCATTGGTGGTTGGATCTTGGCTTCTTGCATTTATTATCCTCAAGGAAGCTTTCTAGGGTTCTCAAGTGCTACCACCCATCTTCAAGTCTCATCTTCATCTAGGGTTTCATCTTTTCTAGGTTTTGGTCAAATACCTAGATTGTGAGTTTACTAATCCTTTTGTTAAAACTAGATACACATTACATTCTACTACCTGTTATGGTCTTGCTTCATATTTGAAATGTTTATATTAAATGCAAGTATTTGGGGCTTTTCCTCATGAACACATGTTTATATGTAACATGCTTCTATATATTGGGTAATGTATGTATCTGGTTATGGAGATGATATCTTGTTGGAACACCATTTGTTGAGTTTAAAACCACATGGTTAAATTTGTGGTTATATTGGTCTTGTTTTGGACTTCATATTAAATGGCTTGTAATATTGTACCCATGGTTGGTATGGATAATATTCTTGGTCATATTGTGCCTTGAGGCCCATTAATAAATTATGTTGGACGAACCAAGTCAGTAGACACTATGAGGATGTAGTCTTGGGTGCCACCGTGTGGGTATGTGCCTAGACCTCCGCCATTCGGGGTAATGCCATGGTTGTAGTCCTCGGATGTGTCGGGCCTTTCGGATGTCACTCGTAGAAGTTGGCATCAAGGTACATCGGCTCTTTGGGTGGAACGTGATTGGTGCTATGGGTATCCCCCGTTGACTCCACATTTAACGAAATTTGGTTAACTGCTGATAAGAATTGTAAATGCTTTAACATGCTATTTCTTGTTCAACTCACTAGGCTTTTTGGCCTAACACTTATTTGGTGTCAATGTGTATCTCAGGTTCTAGTGGCGTTGTCTCTAAGCAGGCGTAGTTGCTTGGGTGAGAGCTTGGGAAATGCACTTGGACATATATCTTTCGGAGAAGGCATTTGGGTTTATAGATGGCACCCTTTTTGTAATATCTTTTCTAGATATAGAAATTAGATTAGTTGGTTGTTATTTATCGTCCATTCAATTACAATTGTGATTAAACATGTTTATTTATTTCCCCATTTTTGGGAGGCTCTTGCTAAGGCAATTTATATACCATTTCTCCCTTTTGAGAAAGTTTTTGTTATCCCTATTTTTAGGGTGTTACATAAGTAAGAGTGACTACTCTTACCGGGCAATCGCATTACCCTTACTGCTAAAAAATGTTGTATATGATGTCGTTTTAATGGACTAGAATGTTTGCCTGTAAGTTAAGTGACGTTGAAGACTATTACTTGTAAGCGCTTGTCGGGTAAGCGTTGGGTAAACGGCCTCTAAGACAAACATTTGTTACAAATATTTTATAAAGTCAACGACAAATCAAAATGCAAGTTGAAGAGCAAAAAAAAAAAAGATCATAGACTAGAACTTACCATAAAATGCAATAAATTTTATTTCTTTTAAAAGCATCTGCAATCATGAACCTCTTAAGAGGTTCATAACTTTGCCACATCAGTTTTCTATTTCATGCAGATTTCATACAACTTTCATCGCCAATCATGGACCAGTCCAGAGTTTATATAATAATAAACTATAATAAAAAAATTAATGGTTAAAATTTCTTATTATAATTAAAAGGCAATAACTAAAATTTACTTATTACTATTAAAAGACAATAATTAAAAAATAAAATAATAATAGTCATAATAGTTAAAAGTTACAATAATTAAAAATTACAATAATAAAAGTCTATGTGTCTCAAATTATGTGCAAATCAAGATGAAATCCATTTATCATATTATTGATCTAAGAATTCAACGATTACAAAGTTCTCTCAACACTAATATTTCTCTCTCTCTAGAAATATAATCTCTCAAAGTGCTTAATAATTCTACAAACAAAAAGGTTTTTATACCTACTAGTTACAAAGACAAAACAACACTAAACTAAACACTTTGACTTCCTTCTTTAAGCTCTTTGACTTTGAATTTGCAATGAAGCTTTGACTTGGGCATTTGACTTTCAATTTCCATGATCTTGGATCCAACATATTTATGCACTAACAATCTCCCATTTTGGGTTCAAGATCATCTTCATAAAGAAATTTAGCAAAAACTAACAATCTCCCCTTTGTTTGATCTTTAATAAATTCAATCTCCCCCTTTATCATGAACACAGGAAATCTTCTTCTTTGTAAAACAATCTCCCCTCTTTAAGAAATAACAATGATCATCTTCAAAAACTTTCTTTCTTTGGAAACTCCTCAGATTTGCAGTATTCTCTCCCACAGTCTGTGAATGTCTTTTCAAGAACTTTAACAATCTCACCCAAGGTAATAAAAATCTCTTTCAGACTTCAGAAGAGAAACTATCTTCAGATTTAGCTCACTTTGCTTCAGCAAATAATCTTCAAAGAAATTTTTAGCAAATTTTCAACCAACTTTCTAAACTTTTGAACTTTCTCTTTCATTCTGAACATTCTCCTGATATTTAGGAAATATAACCTTCAAATTTGTCATCTCTTGATCACTTTATTCCTGGAATTTTCACAGTTTATTCTTTAGTCAACATTTCTTGAAATTAATTCTCCCATAACTTCTTATCCATTTCTTGACCTTCTCCCCTTTTTGATGATGTAGAGCATAGAAATCATCAAAACTTCTTCAAGAAATGTCATGAATCTTTTTCTGACCACTGATCTTTCAAAATGAGCACCTGAACCATCCGTAAATTCATAATGTATTCATCTGAATCTTTTCAAATTCAGACAAATAAGAGTGAAAACCTGAATCACCAAATGAATCATTTAAAATGCCTGTAAGTAGCACGAAGCCACTTTGTACAACAAATGTACTTTGGAAATGAGCTTTTTGATGTTCACTCCCCCAGGGCTTTCATTCAATCATCGAAAAATCACAAAGAAATTTTCTATGAACGTTATGACAAGAAAACGTATTCCTTGTGTGCTCGTGCATAGTGTAAAAATGATTGAAGCTACTTAGGATTTTCAAATAGGCTCAAAATGTGTAAACCATTGAAACAACAGTAGTAATACACAGACTCAATTGTGCATGATCGACGGTCGAAGGTAGGGCAGACTTCCTTCTATTTCAATATCCACATCTTCCAAATGAAGACGAGATAGATTATGTGATGCGTCCCCAAGAAAAATTGAAACATCTCTTTGTTGAGAAAGAAATGAGTAGCTGGTGGGGTTTAAAGCAAGAGTTGGCATGGGCTAGTGCATGTTTCAATGAAGTTCACGAAAGAATTGTGAAACAACAGTAATATGGTTGCACGGCTCAGAAAGGATTTGGTGCAGAGTTTTCATATTCTTTTAACTCTGTTCTTACACCCTCTTTCTTTTTAACATTGAAGCTCACTTCTAACCAAACTCTCTTTTCATTTTATCTCAACACACACCCACACTCAGATATTGACCCCTCGCCTCTCGATCACTCAGGATAACTTATTGGGTAGGAAACACTGGTTATCGTGAATCCATAGAAGTTCTTTTAAAGTCTCACACAATTCCCATGTATTTTGTCCTAGAAGCAACAAGTTGTTCAATAGTTTAACTTTAACAGTTAAATCACAGAATATATGTCAGATGTATGTATGCTCATAAAATTATCATGAAGATTTGAGCATTTTAATCATGGAAGATTCTCTCAAAACAAAGAAATTGAATGAATGAAGTGAAATCAATAGATATGTTTTGAGAATCTGACAATGTATGAAAAGATCAAATATGAATGATATACATTAAAAGCTTAGGTCATGAAAAATTGGATGTTGTCTATACGAACGAAATATAGACATTCTTGAAAGAAACGCTTTGAATGAATTAACGCTCAACAAACTTTGAATGTACAAAAAAAAGGAGTGTCTTACCAACGAAAATTAGGTTCAATATGAGACATGGTAAGAACATAGTCAATAAAGTACTAAATCGGTGTGTATGAATACTTGACAGTATATGGAACAGATAATACACAAGTATGTATCTTTGGAAACACACGGTTCGTTAAACATTAAACTTCATAAAATGAAAACATTTAAAATCACACTTCTAAATTCATGAAAGTTGTTTAAGAATCGAGAAATGGTTTGAACATTTAGAAACATGTTATCCATGTTTGAAAGTTGTCCTTCTTTCAAACATAATGAGATTAAGAGTAGAATAACCCTTACACCAACTTTAATCTCATAACGTCAGCTCCAAAGTCATAATTGATATGATCATGTAAGCTCCCCCTCAAAATATGCATGTAGTCAAAAAGTCGTCAAAGCAACAAAGTCTTATTGAAAGAAAAACATTTATTTGAAAATTAAAAACATGAAAATAGTAAGGTGTTGTTTGCCAGTTGTTGAATGGTTTGGTGCAGAATGATTAAGAGGCACTTATGATATAGTTCAAAGTGAAACATGGTTGTTTTGTAATTGTTTAGAATGAAATAGGGCGCTTAATGGTTAAGGAAGGTCCATGATACAAAATCATTCAGAGGGTTTTGCAACCATTAAGAGGCAGACTTTTTTTGCCAAACAAGATTCACCTCTTAGCGATTCAGGGGTTGCCTCTTAATGGAACCATTAAGAGGTAAACAAACAGCCCCTAAAACATTTAAAGAACGAGTTCTGATCTGATTTAATCAGAAATCAATGTCCTTACTCCCCCTAAAAATATGCATCATGAAATTTGTCAGTTCAAAATATATGCAAAAATTTCTATAACTCCCCCTAGAAAGTATGATCATCTGATCTTTGTCTCACACTCCCCTTGAAACCATGAACAAAACCTTTTAGTGCAGATATCGTTCAGGTTAAAAATAAAGAAATGAAGAAAAATGACAAACATAAATTGTACTAGGTAACTACAGATTATGTCTTGAGGTTTAACATGCCAAGTTTCGAAATGAGATAATTAAGTCTCTTTTCATCCAACGGCTTAGTAAACAAATCAGCAAGTTGATAATCTGTGTTTACAAAGTAAAGTTCAATTGTACCTTTTTCAACATTATCTTTGATAAAATGATATCGCACATCAATGTGCTTTGTTTTCGTATGTTGGACAGGGTTCGCAGAAATAGCAATAGTGCTCTTGGAATCGCAGTACATCGGGATTTTGTTGTATTTGAAGCCAAAATCTCGGAGTTGTGTTCGCATCCACAGCACCTGAGAACAGCAGCTAGCCGCAACTACGTACTCTGCCTCGGCTGTTGAAGTAGATACACATAGTTGTTTCTTCAAAGTCCAACTCACGAGCTTATCTCTTAAAAAATGTATATGTCCCGAAGTACTCCTCCTGTCTAACATGCAACTTGCATGATCTGCGTCTGAATATGTTGTTAGCTCAAAACCTGTATCTTTAGGATACCACAAACCAAGATCTGCAGTCCCCTTCAGATATCAAAATATTCGCTTTACAGCTGATAGATGGGATTCTTTAGGCGAAGCTTGATATCTAGCGCATAATCATGTAGAAAACATAATATCAAGTCTACTTGTCGTTAAGTACATTAAAGAACCAATCATTCCTCTATAGGTTCTAAGATCAACAGCTTTTCCTGAAAGATCAACTTCGATCTTAATTCCTGGTGCCATCGGGGTACCAATTGGAGTACAATTTTCCATGTTAAATTTTCGCAAAATATCATAAATGTACTTCGCTTGATTAATGAAAATCCATGTTGAAAATTGTCTAACTTGTAATCCGAGAAAGAAATTCATCTATCCCGTCATACTCATTTGAAATATGGACACCATTAGATTAGAAAAGTTCTTTCAATACTTCGGATTTGTTGAACCAAATATTATATTATCAACATATATTTGAATTAAAATGATATCAGCTTTTTCCTTTTTGATAAAGAGAGTGGTATCGATTTTACCTTTCGAGAAGCCAGACTTGACTAAAAACATGGATAGAACATCGTACCAGGCTCGAGGAGCTTGGTAACCGTAGAGGGCCTTGTCAAGAATATAAACATGATCCGGTTTTTCAGCATTGACAAACCCTTATGCTTGTGAGACGTATACCTCCTCTTTCAGTATGCCATTTAGAAAGGCAGTCTTCACGTCCATTTGGTAGACGGTGAAGTTTTTGTGTGCAGCGTAGGCTAGAAACATTCTGATTGCCTCTATACGTGCAACTGGAGTGTATGTCTCATCATAGTCTATTCCTTCCTATTGCCGATATCCTTTAGCAAGAAGTCGAGCTTTATTTCTTACCACAATACCATCCTCATATTTCTTGTTATTGAATACCCATTTCGTACCTATAATTGTTTTTCCATCTGGACGAGGTAGGAGTCTCCAGACTTTAAGCGATTCAAATTGATTGAGCTCTTCTTGCATAGTTGTTATCCAATCTGGATCTGCTAGAGCTTCAGATACTCGTGTAGGCTCTATATTACTCAGAAAGGAATCAAACATGCACTTGTTGGCAGTCACAGACCTAGTTTGCACCGGCTTTGATGGATCTCCAATAATTTGATGAATTGGGTGCTCTTTGGTCCACTTATGTACATAAGGGAGTGGTATAGATGTAGACTAGTCATGTTGATCATCTAGATATCCAGTATGTTCTTCTTGTTGGGGTTCAGTTGAAGTAACTGGTGCAGAAGTTTCAGTTGATTGGACATTTGATGTCTGTTGGGTAGGCATGACAGTACATCCAACTGAATGTGTAACTTTTGTTTCTGTATTATCATGTGCAACTTCAACTGATGGAGTAGGTGTTTGAACTTGAGTTTCATCTTGAATCAGGGAATCTGATTCAGTTGATACATCTAATGTGATTGGATGATGATTACTTGATTCTTCAGATCTGTCAGTCACAACAGGTTTAGTCATTTATGAACCAAGAAACTCATCATAAAAATGTTCAAACAATAAATCTAATTCTGTTAAATGAGACGTAGACGTTGACGCTTTATCAGAATTAGAAACATTAACCACAGGTTCTAGAATGATCTGTCCAGAAGCTAATACTCCTGTTATCACGGGTTCTGAACTGGGTTGCTCAGAAGCCATCTCTTCATCAAATGTAACATTGACGCTCTCAACCACAATCTTTAACTTCTTCAAATAAACTCTGTATGCAGCAGATGTCTGAGAATAGCCTATGAAAATGCCTTCATCAACCTTGGGATTGAACTTGTTCAAGTTCTCCTTATCATTCACCACAAAACACCTGTATCCAAAGATGTGAAAATGTTTAATGCTAGGTATTCTATAGTTTATCAAAGCATATGGAGTTTTACCAAACCGGCGATGAATGATTGAACGATTTTGAGTATAACATGCAGTTGAGACAACTTTGGCCCACAAAAATAAAGGTAGATCGGATTGGCTCAGCATCGTTCGTGCAGCCTCAACAAGAGTCTGATTTCGTCGTTCAACTACCCCATTTTGTTCCGGTGTTCTGGCAGTAGAGAACTGATGAGTTATCCCGACCGATTCGAGATAATCTTCAACTATTTTGTTCTTGAATTCTGTGCAATTATCAGTTCTGAGTAGCTTAACTGTCTTCTGCAAGGTCACTTGAATGATCTTTGAAAATGAGATGATGACATCGGGCGTCTCATCTTTTGATCTTAGAAATTTGACCCAAGTGTATCTTGAAAAATCATCCACTATCACAAGAATGTATTTCTTGCCGTTTATGCTTTGTGTTCTCATAGGACCACCATATGCAACAACTCTAAAGGAGCGCTTACACTAGGTTCAGGCTTTGGCTTATGCGAAGCTCTTTTCATTTTGCCCTTCTCACACCCGTGACACAGATGTTCTCTTTTATATTTCAGCTCTAGAAGTCCTCTCACCAAATTTCCAGTCACCAACTTGTTAATATATCTAAAGTTGAGATGAGATAGCCTTCTATGCCATAACCAGCTTTGTTGCATAGAGGCTTAGACAGTAGACACACAGCATTATCTGGCTTGACATTCGACAGATTGATCGTGTAGAGGTTTGACTTTCGCGTCCCGACCAAGAGTTCTTTGCCATCTTCAGTTCTAACACAACATCTCTTGGCATTGAAGTTGACCTCTAAATCCTTGTCGCAAAACTGACCGATGTTGAACAGATTGTGTCCTAATCCTTCAACATAACTCACCTTCTTTATCATTACATTCTCTTGCACTACATCTCCATATCCAAGTATTGGTGAAACTGGTCATTCCCGAAGCGCACATTTCCGCAAAATTTCTCTGTATAGTTAGATAAAATATCTTTCTGCCCTGTCATATGCTTGGAACATCCTGAATCTAAGTACTACATATGATGGGTCTGCACAAGAGAAATCAAGCAACAACAGGTTTAGGTACCCATTTATAGATGGGTCCTCTCGTGTTAGCACAAGATTTTGGCACCCATTTGAATTTGGGTCCTCTTTGTTTTTCAAAAACATTAGAGTGATGTATATAATAAGTACCAAACCAACAATCAGAATATTGTGGAGTCACAAAATCATTTCGACCGTATGTGGAACACTGACTAGACAAATGAGATAATTGGATCAATTGCTTTATTGTATAAGTCTTGTAAGAAGTTACAAGTTTTGTTTTATGAGAAGCACATTGATCAATTACATTAAACAAACTAGTAGTAGTCCTATTACAATCTGAATCAAAAAATGATTTCATAGACTCTTCAATCTTCCTTTTAGGTCTCCATTCTAGTCTCGCTTCAAACTTTTTCCTTCTCAATTCTGAAACACAAGATTTAGATTTATTAGAAACATGAGATTTAAGAGTTTGTGTTTTCTTGTGCTTACCTGTGCTGGTCCGTTTCTGTGAGCCCCTTTTCTTTTGCTTCTTACCTTTAGAGTAATAGGTACTCACAGGAACTTATTCATCAACCTTAGTTGATGTTTCACCTTTCTCAAAGACACTAGGTAAAGTATCATTATTGATCACAAAAGGAGTATGATGTAGAAGTTTAGCATTGAAATCAAACTTATCAACACTTTCATCAAAACATCCATCAGAATTTAAAAATCATTTTCATCCGCAAATAAGTCATCAACATCATCATCAAATTGTTGTGCTTTGGAAAATTTGGAAATTTGAAATCATTTGTCTTTTTAGAACACTTCTTTTGATAAGACATTCTAGCACAATCTGAAGATTTAGGATTAGTAAAAACATTTCCCATGAAAACTTTACAAGATGATGCATCTAAATCAGTGGAGTTGTTTACACAAACTCTTTCTGATTCGGAGTTGTCATTTGTAACTTCAGATTTGAAATTAGTGTTCATCATAACAGTAAAAAACACAACTTTCTCAAGATCAACAAAAATTCTTTCTTCTACTAAAGTGTTCTCAAGCTCAGAAATTTTACTTTCCAAGATGAGTAGAGGAACATAAATTCTTGCTTTAACTGGTTTTGCCTCCATCTCCTTAGTAGAATAGTTTTGAAAATAATCGTTTGACAGAAACTTTGGTTGCTCAGAAATATAACTATCATTCAGCTTTTTATAGCAGAATGGTAGTTGCATTTTGGTTGTGTTCTTTATGTTCTCATCTTCCTTAGCCTCAACCTCATCATATGATTTTGTAACAAATTTGGGTTTCAAATGAGGACATATGTCAGCCACTTGTAAGAAATCAAAATTATTTAAAGTTGGTTGCTTTCTAATAACTTTCTTTAGATAATGTGGGTTATCGTAACCAATACCCAATTATCTTTGAAATCTGTAACTTCCTTTAGTTTGTTTAGATAAATGGTTTGATCTGTTTGACCTCGAGCATAAAGTTTTGCTTCCAAACCATTAATCTTTTTCAGCAAAGATTTGTTTTCAAACTGCAATTTATTATAATTCACAGCAAACTATTGCTTCTCAATTAATTAATTGGTAATTAATTAATTAACAAAGTCATACGTAAAAGTTGGTAAGTAATTGGTATAGATAGAAGTTGGTAATTAATTAATTATTTTTCTTAAATTACTTTCAATTGATTTTATATTAAAAATAAAAACAAATATAAAATAGATAAATGATATTTCAAAGTTTAAATAAGATAAAAGGACGATGGGGAACACCACTTTAATCTTATGGAACGGTTCCTCTGCAACGACCGTTCCACTGAGTTGGCAAAAATGCTTAAGGCTCTCAATGGTGATGAAATGGAAAGACCAGTTCTTGAAATTTGAAGAACCAAGCGCTATAGATGCTCTAAGTTGCCACAATGTACAAACTACAAACCATTCTTCAAAAACTCTGTAACTGCATATGCCAGTTGCCTCTTTGACGAAGATTTAAAAATAAATAAAGATGCAGATTGATCGGGGATATGCAAATTAAAGAGTAGTGAAAGTTTTGATAGTTTAGGGACGTAAGATGAAAATAATTTCTTGTTATAATGTACATCGTTGAGGTAGGGATTGATACGAGAGAAAGATACAAAAGGACAAAAATGCCCCTCATGCAAGGAGTACATGAGGAGTTTAATGAAGATAAAGCAAATGACTAGGTGTGTACGAGGGTTGGATTGGGCTAGGCAGTTTGCAACATTTATACAACCCAACCCAATTATGAGTTATGACGGTTTGGAAAAATTTCAAGCCAACCTAACCTATTCAAAAGTATAAAGAATTGGGTTGGGTTGACGGTTTAGTAGTATACGTAAATTTGACAAATGAAATACGATAAATTTTATTAAAGATATACCCAATAAAGTTATTACAATCATCCAAATATATATAGAGAGGTGGGTTATTATGCAACCCCTTTACATGATGTAACCCATGCAACTCATCTATTCACCACTCATTTTATTTTCAGGTTTTTTTTTCCTTTTTCTTAATTACATAAAATGAGTCGTGGATAGAGGGGTTAAATGGGTTGTGTTTGGGTCAAAAATCCACGACCACGACATATGATATTCTTACACACGACCGTCTTGTATTAAGATAAGGTCATGTCGACCAAACATATCTATAACATTTGTCGACACTATTTTTGACGTCGGTCGAATATTAGTCACACGACCGTCGCAAGATTACCACGATTACACTAACGTACGACCCAACGTTCGTCCATTTGATTATTTAATGTAGGTTTAATGCTCTTAAAGACTAACGACGATAACCGACCAGAGCCATTAAAGTCATTATGGAGCCTCGACCGTTACAAAGACACATTTATGAAGATCAAAGACTATAAATATACACCTACAACTACATCTACAATATTTGAACTACAATATTACAGGCTACACAAAGAATTCTCACAAGCTATCTTCCTTGAAATACACGACAAAAGTGTTTCACGTGCGATCTATACTGCTATTAGCTCATACACTTGTTTCTAGTATCTATCGTGTAAAACTTTGTAATACATAAGGACGTCGCCCCTGTTTGACGATCATAGTACTCGACAACCTCTATTAGTCGTCCGCGGTTTTTTCCTCGTTGAGGTTTTTCCGCGTCAACAAATCTCTTGTCTTTTTATTTTATTTATTGTTGTGCGTCTTGTCGCTTAGTTACTTTCCTTAGTTGGATAAATCTCCACACCGACCTTAAATCTTCCGTTGGACGATTTTTGGCATTAATAGTTTGGCGCCCACCGTGGGGCCCCATCTAAAGAAAATCCTCTACAACCGTGCGCCATACTAACAATTTCCTCGAGTGTCTTTTTTCTATAGGATAATAGCCAATCCACAGAGGACTTATGAACATATCATCGCTCAGATGAACATGGAATTGACAGTTGCACGCACACAAATCGATGAATTGACCAATCAGAGCTTAAGAGCAGCTGAAGCCATCGCATCGTTGAGAAGTCAAAATTCGAATGGTACATCAGAACCACAAAACGGTGTCGGACCATCTAGCATGCATTGGTCGATGCCTCCACCTCCCAATTATGCAAGACCTCCATTCCCTGGCGTCCCTAATCAAGCTAAGCCGGCGATACCACCGCCGCCACCACCTTTCTTTCACACGACGATCCCTACAACACCACCTCTGCCCTCGATGCCTACGATGCCGCCTATGGCACCAATTCCTCTAATGCCAATGCCAACCTTCCAATACAATGTTGACACTTTGGATTCTTCGCAGAGGAATGGATTTCAAACATTTGGGTTCGTCCCTAGCGCAACCCAAGGTGTCAATCAGGATGATCCAGTCGCTCAAAGGCTGAAGATGTTAGAAGAACAGAATGAGTGAGTCTTGTCGCTACTTGCCAAGCTACCAGGAGTAGCAGTGCCTGTCGATGTCGATCGTCGTACAGGATTTCAAGCATCGCCCTTTGTCGACGAGATAGCTATGGTCGACGTCCCTAAGAAGTACAACATCTCAACATTCACACCGAAATACTCTGGTATCACGGTTCCAACTGAACACGTCGCCTAGTACAAACAACTGATGTGGACAGTGTCGATCCCACACCAGTACCAAGAAGTGTGTATGTGTAAAAGTTTTGGGGTGACCCTCACAGGTCCATCTCTCCAATGGTTGATTGGTCTTAAACCCAAGTCTATCAACTTATTCCCTGAGTTGGTAAACCAGTTTTCTCAACAATTCGCAAGTAGTCGCAAGATGGAGAAACAAACTGTGACTTGTACTACGTCGTGCAGAAGATTGGAGAATCAATCCGAATTTATTTCAATCGCTTCAATGCCGAGATGATTAGTGTTCGTAATTGTGACGTCAAGACCGCGATCGAAGCTTATAAACGTGGTCTGGATGAAGGTTCGGGTCTTTATACTGATCTGACAAAATACCCCCCAGAAAATTTCGAAGATGTACGAGCAAGAACTCTAACCTACATGAGGGTCGAAGACGATGCTGCTTTTCGTCGTAAACACTCTAGCGACAAAAAATCGCTAAGTGTGAAGAAGCCGGAATTCAAGACCTCGACCATGACCAAGTTTCCTCAGTACCCTAAGATCTCCTCTTATGGATTCAAAGGGACTTCTAAGGACTTGGTCGAGGCTATGAAAAACATACAAGCGATCATCCGTTAGCCGAAGAAAAGAGACAAAGATGATGACAAGAAGGATAAGACCAAGTGGTGCGACTTTCACAGTGACCACGACCATATGACGGACGATTGCATTGCTCTTAAAAAGGAGCTCGTCTGGCATGTCCCAAAGGGAAATCTTAAGGAAATATTTGATGAACCAGCGACGCTCAATAATAACGTTTGACCACCGTCTCCTGTTCATGAGAAAATTGTGAACTGTGTTACGGGAGGTTCAGACGTCTACGGTTTAACCTATTCTACAGCAAAAAGGCACGCCAGTCGTGGGCCAAATGATCATCTAATCCCTCGATCCTCACCACCCAAAGAAGGATTGGAGCTAGAGTCGATGAAGGTAACGTTCGACCAAGATGACCTGGGCGACTTACACCAAAAACATCACGACGGGTTAATTGTTCAGCTTAAGATTGGCAATTGTTTAACCCGGAAGGTATTGGTCGATGGGGAAGCTCAACGAACATAATCTTTCTCGACACCGTCAAAGCCATGGGACTCGATAAGTCGGAGATCGTTCGACGACCTTGGTTGTTTTCAATGGAGACGCGACAAGCACATTTGGAAAGATCACTCTACCAATCTACGCTAAACGAATCAACAAGCAGACCAAATTCAGCATCATCGGCTGCTCGTCAGCATACAAGGTCATTCTCGATCGACCCTGGATTCACGACATGAAGGCAGTCCCTTCAACATTTCACTAGACAATGAAATTTCCCACGCCATGGGGAGTCCAGGATATCAAAAGTGAACCAAAGGCTGCTCACGATTGCTACAAGATAACGATGAAACCTCAAAAACATTCCATCTAGCAATTACAGAACCAGGATGCTCCCAACACTATCGACGACTATCGTTTGGAGGAAGTCATCCTGGACCAAAGCAAACCAGATCAAGTTGTCTTCGTAGGTTCGTCCCTTGATCCCTTCATTAAAAAAGAACTAATCTATTTTTTACAGGAGCACGCTGACTGTTTCACTTTGACGCACGAATACATGGTCGACATTGACCCTGACGTCATTTCCCACAAACTAAATGTGGACCCGTCATTCAAACCAATCAAACAGAAATGTCGAAAGTTCGCTCCATAACGAAACAAGATAATCAATGATGAAGTCGACAACCTCCTCAAAACCGGGAAAATTCAAGAAGTGAAGTATCCAGACTGGTTAGCTAATGTCGTGGTCGTACAAAAGAAAAATGGCAAATGGAGGGTATGCATAGACTTTACGAACCTAAACAAGGCGTGTCCGAAGGATCCATTTCCTTTACCACATATCGACGTTGTAATTGACGCAACTGCTGGATACGAACTCTTGACATTCATGGATGCATACTCAGGCTATAATCAGATACTTATGCACGTCGACGACCAAGAAAAGAAAGCCTTTATGACAGACAGGGGTATTTATTGTTATAAGGTAATGCCTTTTGGTTTGAAAAATGCAAGTTCCACATACCAGCGATTGGTTAACAAAATGTTCAAAGATCGAGTCGGCAATACCATGGAAGTGTACATTAACGACATGCTCGTCAAGTCACGACAAGCTATCGACCACGTTGAACACCTACGCCAATCGTTCGACATTCTCAGGAAATATCACATGAAGTTGAATCCCATAAAATGCTCTTTTGGAGTAAGCGCTGGAAATTTTTTGGGATATATGATGACTCGACGAGGGATCAAAGCTAATCCTGATCAGATTAAAGCCATAATCGAGATCAAATCGCCAAGAAACTTCAAAGAAGTCCAATGTCTGACCGGTCGTGTGGCGGCCTTGAATAGGTTTATCTCACGATTGTCAGACAAATGCCACTTATTTTATAACATCTTGCGAAAGAACAAAAGCTTCGAATGGACGGACGACCACGAACAAGCATTGTAGAAATTAAAAGAATACATGGTGTCGCCTGCACTATTATTGAATCCAAAGGACAACGATGTCTTGCAACTTTACATGGTCGTTAGCTCTCTAATGCGGTAAGCGCGGTCCTGGTAAGAGAAAACGACAAACACCAATTGCCAATCTACTACGTAAGTAAATCTCTGCTTGATGCTGAGACCAGGTATTCCTCAATGGAAAAATTGTTATTGTCACTAGTCACAGCTATGAAAAAGCTGCGACATTACTTCGAGTCACATCCTATAATTGTTGTTACTAACTTTCCACTTAAGTCTGTTTTGAGGAAACCATAATTGACAGGTCGTCTGGAAAAATGGCGTATATATCTCACCAGTTACGACATCGATTTCAAATCCAGAACTACAATCAAATTGCAGGTCCTAGCAGACTTCGTCGCTGACTTTAGTCCTGGACTAGAGAAAGAAGCGCAAAAACAAGGCTTATTATGTGGCGACTCACGACGAAAAACCCTGGACTCTACTTGTCGACGGATCATCCAACGATAGAGGCACATGACTGGGTGTCATCTTACAGTCACCACAGGGGGGCAAGATGGTATACTCCATACGATGTGAATTCAAAGCAATGAACAATGAAGCAAAGTATGAACCTTTGATCGTGGGAATGAACATGGCACTCGACTTGGGGGCAAAAGGGTTGCACGTCAAGAGCGACTCCCTTCTTGTCATGAACCAAATGAATGGCGAATTTGCAGCAAAATACTCGAAGATGACATCATATCTCAAGAAAGCCAAAGCAAAATCAGAAAATTTCAAGCCATTTTCGATCGAACAAATCCGGAGAGATCAAAATACTCAAGTTGATGCCTTGGCCAACCTTGGATCGGCACTTAGTAAACCTTTGTTTGACATAGTACCCATGATACATCTGGCGACATCATCCATTGATCACGACGACATTGTCCAGATCGATGGTGAAGAAGAAGATTGGTTGAGTGACATAATGAGCTATTTAATGCACGACTAACTTCCAACAGAATGGAAGCTCGAAAGATCATATTCAAGGCGTCCAGATACGTCGTGATACAAGGCAGGTTCTATCGACGATCGTCCACCGGACTCAACCTACGATGTGTCACTAACAAAATACAAGTCCAAAACATCTTGCAAGAAATGAATGACGGTGAATGTGGCAATCAGTCAGGTGGTTGCAGTTTAGCCAATCGAATATCACGACAAGGCTACTATTGGCAGACACTACGAAAGGGCGCATCAGGCACGTACAAAGTAGCGATACGTGCCAACGACATTCAGGTACGACGCATAAACCCTCTAAACCTTTACACTCGACATTAGTTCCATGGCCCTTCATGATATGGGGAATGAACATCATTGGTAAGTTACCACATGCTCCCGGGCAAAAGGTATTTTTACTTGTTCTTACAGATTATTTCTCTAAATGGATAGAAGCAGCCGTCTTTTCCCAAGTTCGGGACAAAGAGGTTATATATTTTCTCCAGACTAACATTATATGCAGGTTTAGGATATCATCCGAGATTGTCTGCGACAATGGATCCCAATTCATAAGTGAAAGAACTCAACAATTCTGTGAGAATCATAACATAAAACTCACGACCTCGACGCTGTGATATCCTCAGTCGAATGGACTTGTAGAATCGAGCAATAAGACTATTGTAAACTCGATCAAGAAAATATTGAAAAAAGCAAAAGAAAGATGGGTCGAAGAACTTCCTTTAATCATTTGGAAAAATCGTACGACTTCACGTACGTCCACAGGACAAACTCCATTTTCCCTGGTTTATGGTTGCGAGGTGGTTTTACACGTCGAGATCCAACTACCCACATTAAGAAATGATTCGGTCGACCATAACCTAGTCGACCTAAGTTATGATCTTGACGCCCTTGAAGAGATAAGAGAGTCAGCTTTGATTCGAATGGCATCTTAAAAACTATCAGTTGAAAGTCATTTCAACAAAAACGTAAAGACCAAGATCTTTTAAGAAGGCGAGTATGTCTTACGTCGAGTGTTTCAAAACACTCAAGAGCCAAATGCAGGTAAACTTTCCGTCAAATGGAAAGGTCCTTATCATATATCTATAGTCATAGAAAAAAGTGCCTATAGGCTCCAAACCCTCGACGATCAAGAAATACCACGTAGTTGAAATGCAACACATCTCAAGAGGTATTTTTTCTAAGTCCATCATACTTTTTCCTTACGATTATTCGTCATGACCAATACTGACTTAAGCATCGAAGGGTCGTTGGTTAGCTAACGACCAACCTCTAACATTGTTTACTCGCAGGATCATACGACACAAAGACCGAAAGTCTCTTACACGACTTAGTCTTGAAATATCACGAGATATATAATCTAAGTTTAACTTAGAACAATTTCCACTATAAACGAATGCCTTAGTCACATGAATTTTGAGATTAAAACTACTTGAATTGCCTTAGTCGCAACTATCCTTGGGTGAAATTGTTTGAAATGCCTCAGTCGCAAGTATCCTTAGATTATTTGTATTGTGTTAAATCGCAAATGTCTTTGGATTGAATGGTTGTTTGGTCGCACGATTCTCAGGTTTGAAAAATTCTAAAGTACTTTATCGATTTACGTTTTTATCATATAATGGCGTTGATACGAAATGTTTGCACACCTCTACGACATGTGATAATTGAATTCTAAAGCAAGTATACAATAGGATCCAATATCGTCTTTCAAGTAATAAGATAGTAGGATACCAGATATCGTCCCACAGAGATTGTTGTAAAAGTGCAATAAAAGTGTACTAAAAGAAGTGATTTCAGATGGCGATTTGAAGACTTTGTTTGGTTTGAGTTGGTTAACAATTAGATGATTAACAAGATATATAAAGATAGAATGGATGCAAGACTTAAAGTAAGGAGTAAACACAAATTCTGGAGGCCAATGCTATAGGAATGCTATAGCATTAGTTCAGCAACAACACGTTCCACCATGTACTTTAAAGAGTATCCTTCCGGATATCTACCATTGCACTTTTGTTTAGCCTTCAATCAACATATGCCTATGCAAATGTCCGGACCAGTGTGAGTGTCAAATGGTTTCTTTAAAGTATATGGAAAAACAAATGCCTTTGTTTAAAAATCACCCTTCCGAGTCGATTCCCATATCATTCAAGTTGACGTGTTCTTAGTGGCTCATTCCTGAGTCCACTACACTTTAACACTTTGACTAGTGATCAACCCGTCAAGAATCAATCGGTTTGAAAAAAAAAGATAGCAAGTTCCCTTGCTAGCAACTCTTCCAAGTATATTTCCCGTATCATTCAAACTGGCGTGCTTTTTCATGGCTTATTCCTAAGTCCATGGCACTTTCACACTTTAAGAAGTGATCAATTCGTCAAGAAGTACGTTTGGATTTATAAAACTTAAAATGACATAGTGGAACAATGTTATTGAAGAACAAAGTCCACTAGTTTTTGGTTTACAACCTCCCTTTTTGTCTCACACCCAAACTATAAAATTAGCTACTTATTACGTAAAAATAAATTGCAAGAATTGTAAATGACATAAAGTAAAGACATAATGTAAATGACGGAATATAAATTACGGAAAGTAAATGACGGAATATAAATTACGGAAAGTAAATGACGGAAAATAAATGCCTGAATTTAAATTACTAAATATAAATGACCGAAAGTAAAGAGCATAAAGTAAATGATATGAAGCAATAAAGAAAACTAGAAGAATCTATCATGCAATGTTGTAGCAACCCATGTGTAAGAACAAGAATTCCAAAAAGAAATTCAAAACTAATATTTAAATATGAATCTTCAACCACAAGCTATTCAATCCTATTTTAAATCTGATAATTCTCCTTTCATGACCAGCCCACTCCCCCTTTTTATAGGTTCCAAGAGGGGACAAAAAGGACTAAGCAAATAGTAATAAGTACAAAAGCAACTTATATAATACTAATAAATCAAAAAGCTAACTAGAAGTACATAACCCTTAGTTACAATCTGATTTTAAACAAAAGAGCAATTGATCCTCAACTTAAGTAGCTTAGTTGGCATCCACTTGTGAATCTTGGCCGATTTTCTCTTTTAAGCACGCAAAAAGCCCGAATCTAAATCTGCAATCGAATGCTGTGGCATCAGATTTCAGCATTGCAACCTGCACATTTTTAGACAAAATTAGCCTACCTAATAAGTAAAAGCAAGTAAACCACAAACTTAGCTCCATATAATAGAAAAGGGAAAATAAGATAAGAAAATTGGACTCAAAGTCGGGATTTAAACAAAATGATCTATCTAAAAAGAAGGAAAAAACGCTCGTATGCATTGAATTCTCAATGCATATCAGGCGTGTATATTAATCACATAGTATGTAAAGACGTTCGACAAATAAGACATAGCATAAAGAAAAACCATTTCTATTAATAACCAAAAGCGAATGGATATACGTGGAAGGCTCGACCACCAACAGTCGACCATATAAAAAATAAAAACAACTAAAGATAAAAAGACAAAAGACTCAGGAAGGAGGAGCATCTTCTGTTGGTTGCGACGTGGAGACATCACCCGCTTGAGCTTCGTTGACCTTGGACTCCTCCTCAACCTCGACTACCTCGACGTATCTTTCATCTTCAGAGTCTAGGTCCTTCTCGTTCCTGATCTCTGCCAGATAGAGCTTGAGGTCTTCTTCGGCATTGGCGAAGGGATTCTTCCCACCCAGGTGACGCCTCATGATGGCCTCCTTTGTTGTCCATCGAGTGAATGCCTCGACAAACTTCAGCTCGTCCTCCAACTCCTCGATCATGGCCTTCTGTTCGACCTCCTTTTCCTTGATGTCCCTGGTATCTTTTTCATTCGCGACCAAGGACACCTGGGCCCTCTCCATCTCCTCCCGGGTCCCCTTCAAGATCTTGCAAGACATGTAAAGATGTGTCTGCAGATCGGTCGTCTGACAACCGAAGACCTCCAAGACGTGAGCTTCTTGGAGCCTCACAGTCAGGGACTCCACCTGGGACATGGCCTCCCTCTCCCGAGCTAAAGTAGCTCGCTCCCTCTCCAAAGCCACCTTCTTTCTGTCGAGAGAAAGGGGCACAGCTCGCCTGATCCTCTCCATCTCCCCGTAGAGACTTAGAGAGGCCTGGAATGTCTTCAACACATGACACACGACATTAGTTAATCAAAAAAACAAAACAAAAATAAAACGAAATAGGTAAGTGTCGACCCTTACCATAAAGGAGAGATCGGCGACGTTAGATCCTACGTCGTCGATCGTCATCCCCTTGAATCGCTCCCTGAAGGTCGGGAGCTGGTATTTCCCCAAATGAGGAAATATCCTCGACCTGTCAAGGACGTCGTCTACCATGAAGTCATACGGCAACGTAAAGTTGACCGTCTGGACTTCTGCAGTTCTCTTCCCCTTGTCGGCCACTTGGGGACTGGAGCCGGAGGCCTCTACCGCGTGAACTTTCTCCGATGGGGGTCGCTCGACATCTGGTTCCTCCAGAGACTCAACCATTGGAGGTGCAATGCTGATGGGGATCGCTTCAATCGCGTCCCTCTTCGCCCTCTCAGAGGTGGTGACCTTCGATGCGTCGCCACCCTTTGACGACGGTTCCTTTGGGACTGCCATCCTCGTACATTTTGGAAGACCCGAGCTTCCTCTTGTCTCGACCCTTCCGGGCCAACTCTAGTTGGGACCTCCTTCGATCGGCTGCAGTGGAAGTCTTCGATAGAGAACCACCTGAAAACAAAAGAAAAAAAAGATTAGAATACATGACAAATGAAAGAAACGAGGAAGGAAACCAAGGGATGAGTACATTTCCTACCATCTCCTCTCTCTCTCTCTCTCTCTCTCTCTTCTTCTTTCTCTTCTTCCTCTTCCTTCTCCTCCTCGTCGTCCTCCTCGATCTCAGATGGTTCGACGATGGTTACTTCGTCGTCATCGCCTATCTATTGACGAGGGGTGTACGATCTCTCGACCAGGATATACCCTAGAAAACGGGTTATTTTGTACACTGAATTGCTATTCGTCTGTACCTCGTCGAACTTGATCGCTGACATCAAAAGAAAGAAAGAAAACATTAGACACGATTCGATCAAATATAAAAAAAACAACAGAAGCAAAGACTAAAGGAAAACTCACTCGACGTGTTCCAGTTGGGCTCCATCTAATCACTCTCTGGACCCAGTGAGGCCACACGCACGAATGCGTATCTTGTTTTCCATCCGCGGTCATTAACTGCAGTGTTAAGGACCAGGGTGCGATCACCCCGGTACTTCGAAAACAGACAGTAGCGATGAAAACCGTCTGTCTTCACCATGTACGCCGTAAGGAGGTCGTTCACGTCGAACGGTGACCCCCACTCCGCTGTTAGTCGCTCAATAACTGAGACGACTCTCCAGAATTGGGGCATAAGCTGCCTCGGTGCAAGGACGAACGTAAGCATAAAAATCCTCAACAGTGACGAATAAGGCAACTTGAACCCTCTCTTAAAGGGGTACTCGTATATAACGAAATACCCCTCCGGACACATGTCCGAACGTATTTGACCAGGAGAGTTTATGGTAATACTAGCAGGGATATGCGCTAAGCGCCTAAGGTCGTCAAGATCGTCCTGACTTTGGATTGAACTCGCTGGTTCACTCGACATGGCTAATCCTTTCAGACTGATCTTTAGCTCACTCAATCCTAGTATATCCCAATTTCTCCTATGTTTCCTAGCCTGAGTCTTAAATCACATGTAAAAGTGTGTAAGAAATTGTACCTTATAAATAATCGCTCTAACCTCGAAACTATGGAAAGGATCTCGCATGATTTGGCAAGGATTCGCGAAGAAGAACAAAGGAAGCTCTCTCTAAAAATATGATGAAAGCGTAAAAGGAAATTATCCCCGGATAATCCCTATTTATATGCAAAAATCGTATCAAGCACAATCGCACGATGATCGACACATGTTGATCGACTCTTCGTAAGCATCACTAGATATTCGACACTTGTCAGGCGTGTTCTCCACGCCTCAGTGACATCACACTTGTCAGATAGACCATCATGGGTCTAGTTAGAAACGAACCGATTCAGTTCCACCGCGACCATGAGCCTTTCCCCGAATGACACATGGCGACCGTCAAAATTATCGATAAACTCAAAATTTAAAATTCAAAATTGTCGCTTGATTTTAAATTTTAGGGGCAAACTGTTTGGGTCAAAAATCCACGACCACAACATATGATATTCTTACACATGACCGGTCTTGTATTAAGATAAGGTCATGTCGACCAAACATATTTATAGCATTTGTCGACACTATTTTTGACGTCGGTCGAATATTAGTCACACGACCGTCGCAAGATTGCCATGATTACACTAACATACGACCCAACGTTCTTCCATTTGATTATTTAATGCAAGTTTAATGCTTTTAAAGACCAACGACTATAACCGACCAGAGTCATTAAAGTCATTATGGAGCCTCGACCGTTTCAAAGACACATTTATGAAGATCAAAGACAATAAATATACACCTACAACTACATCTACAATATCTGAACTCCAATATTACAGGCTACACAAAGAATTATCATAAGCTCTCTTCCTTGAAATACATGACAACAATATTATATGCACGACAGAAGTGTTTCACGCGTGATCTGTACTGCGATTAGCTCATACACTTGTTTCTAGTATTTATCGTGTAAAACTCCGTAATACATAAGGACGTCGCCCCTGTTTGGCGATCATATTACTCGACA
Organism: Arctium minus; assembly: GCA_954870635.1. NCBI lineage: Eukaryota > Viridiplantae > Streptophyta > Magnoliopsida > Asterales > Asteraceae > Arctium > Arctium minus. The sequence goes on along the minus strand of OX941080.1, from coordinate 131,577,184 downwards.
ACCTCTATTAGTCATCCGCGGTTTTTTCCTCATTGAGGTTTTTCCGTGTCACCAAATCTCTTGTCTCTTTATTTTATTTATTGTCACACGTCTTGTCGCTTGGTTACTTTCCTTAGTTGGATAAAGCACCACACCGACCTTAAATCTTCCGTTGGACGATTTTTGGCATTAACAGGTTGCATTTGAACACCCCTATATACAGTGGTGGACCCATGAATTTTATTGAGCGGGTGCACCATTTAAGATGGATCAAAGGCCCGTAAAATCTCAAGTTTGATCAGTGGCAAAAGTCGACGCGGTTTGATCCAAAGGAAAGCGAATTATGCCGATTTAAAAGATAATACACTTTTTCAATGTGAATTGATGAACTTTTGAGTAAAACACAATTCTACAACTTACGTCCGACATGTTTTTAGTTGATGCATAGTTGATTTGATTTACGAAACATCTTATTTAATGCTAGGAGTTCTATTTATATGAGAGAAGAAGAAATGCCAGATACCTCCCATGTTTTTGCGAAGCAGCGTGCCCGGACTCCGGGCATGATCTCCATGGATGTAGTTCAGAGCCTCGACTACCTCCTCATGCTCATAGCCAAGTGGGAATTCTTCATAAGAGGAGTACATAGGAAGATGAAGTGCCGAACGGACATCTTCAACTCCAAAAATGAGATCAGGGGAAGTGGGGTCGGAGAGAATAGAAGCAGGCACCTTCTTTGATTTACCATCATAGACACAAGTAAGCCAAAAGTTGCCAATGAGCAGTTTGCTCATTTTAGTGGGTTTTTCGTCAAGGCATATTGAAGAGGAGATTTAATGAGAAAGGAAGAGATAGGATTAAATTCACTGTGTTTGGGATCACTTTCCAATCGTGCAACATAGTTGCATGGATTGAAAATGAGATCTGCATGAGAGGTGGGAGGAGCTATCACATTTTTCTTGACAACCTTGGGGGAAGAGGAGGAAGCCATGGATGAGAGAAAAATGTAGGTTGTATATGAGAAAAAAAAGGAATGAGGAAAGGATGGTGAGAAAAGATGAAGGGGGAAGGTGTATATTTATAGGGGAATTAGGAGGGAGATAAAAAGGGAAGGGATTTGAAATGGTAGTTAAGTGTGGTAGGAGATAATAGGGTAGGAGAAAGGAGAAGATTTGATGGGATGGATTGGGTAAAGTAGGTCTAGGGAAGAGTGATGGAAAGGAAAAAGATATGAGAGAGTTTGAGGAAGGGATATGGTGTAAGAGAGTAGGAGATATGGGGGAGGGAAAAAAATAATGGGAGGTAGGGGGTGGGGTTCGGACGAACAAAGAAAAGGGGGGGTACCACCGATCTAGTGGGGGGGAAGTAGGTATCGGCTAGGCAAAAAATAAGGGGGGGTTAGGGATAGTTTGTGTAGGACAAAAATTAGATGTGGGGGAGGGTGATTGGGGGTATCGGCTACCGACAGAGGAGAGATAAGGGGGGGGGGGCTTGGTCGAAAATTTGGTGTGGTGTGGGGTTTGGATGGCGTCGGTTGCCGATGGAAATGGTGGTCGGCTGCCGATGGCAAAAGGACAGAGGGGAATGGTGGTCGGCTGCCGTGGGAAAAAAATATAGGGAGGCCAAGGTCGGTTGCCGAAGCCGGCTGCCGAAGTGAGGGCCGAAGAGAGAGATAGAGTTCGGCGAGGGGTTGTTTGGTGAGGGAGTGTCGGAGATAGAGAGGGTCGATAGGAAAGGGGTCGGCTGGGTGTGGGTGGTCGGCGGCCGAAGAGGGAAAAAAAGGTGGGTTCGGCGGGGGGTGCGGCTACCGAATGGGGTGGAGTTCGGTTGCCGAAGAGAGGACCGAAGGGAGAGAGAGGAGAGGGTCGGCTACCTATGGGGATAAGGGGGGAGGAAAAAGGAGTGAGGGAGGCCGAGGTCGGTCGGCTGTCGATGGGTGGCGGTCGGCTGTCGAAGGATGAGGGTTTGGGGTGTTGGGGTTGTCGACGAAGGAGAGAGGGAGGGTGAGGTGATATGATCATCGGCTACCGATTTGGGGATCGATTACCGAAGTGAGAAGGGAGTTCGGTGGCCGATGAATAGAGTGGAGGTGGGGGGGGTTCGGCTACCGAAGGGAAGAAGGAAAGAGAGAGATCGGCTATAGGGAAAGGGAGAGAGAATTGTGTTTGAGATGAGGAGAAAAGAGAAAAGAAGGAAGGAAAATATAGGGAAAAGAAAGAGAGGGAGGCCTTGATGATGTCGGCGAGATGACATCATAAAGATGATGTCATCAAGTCTAAACAACATAACCTTAGGGTTTTTTTTTTTGAAATTAAAAGTCGGCATTTAACATACCGAGTTCTCCGATGAGAAACTTGAATCGAGCTTCGTCAAGCAGTTTGGTGAAGAGATCTGCCAGTTGGAGGTCAGTAGGAATAAATTGAAGTTCGACGTCACCTTTGGAGATGTGATCCCGGATGAAATGATACCGGATGTCGATGTGCTTGGAACGAGAGTGCAACACCGGATTATTTGCGATTGCGATCGCACTTGAGTTGTCACACAGAATCGGGATGTGGGAGTACAGTTGATTATAGTCTCTAAGTTGGTTCTTCATCCAGAGGATTTGAGCACAGCAACTTCCAGCAGCTACATACTCAGCCTCAGCAATAGAGGTGGAGACTGAGTTCTGCTTCTTGCTGGACCAGCTAACAAGCTTGCCACCAAGGAGTTGACAGCTGCCAGTGGTGCTCTTCTTATCAATCTTAGAGCCTGCAAAATTAGAATCTGAATACCCCATTAGATCAAAACCTGAGTCTTTGGGATACCAAAGACCCAGATTCATGGTACCTTTTAGATACCGAAAAATGCGTTTAACCGCAGCCAAATGAGATTCTTTCGGATTGGCTTGGTAACGCACACACAGGCAAGTAGCAAACATAATGTATGGTCTACTCGCAGTAAGATAGACAAGAGAACCGATCATGCCTCGGTAGCTGGTGATATCCACAGATACACCATCCGGATCAGCATGGAGTTTCAAAGGTGGTACCATGGGAGTTTTCATGGGGGAGGAGTTTTCAAAATTGAACTTTTTCAGAAGATCACGTACGTATTTACTTTGATTTATAAATATTCCTTCTGAAGATTGTTTAACTTGAAGTCCTAAGAAAAAAGGTGAGCTCCCCCATCATACTCATCTCATATTGGCTTTTCATGAGAGAGGCAAACTCATCACCCAGTGACTCATCAGTGGCACCAAAAATGATATTATCCACATAAATTTGAACAAGAATAAGATTACCTGAGGTTTGCTTGATGAACAGAGTGTTGTCAATTTTACCTCTTGAATACTTGTTCTTCAGGAGAAAGTCATCAAGAGTGTCATACCAGGCACGAGGAGCCTGCTTTAGACCATAGAGAGCTTTGTCTAACCTGTACACATAGTTAGGATGGACAGGATCTTCAAAGCCAGGGGGTTGTTTCACGTAGACTTCTTCAGCTAGCTCCCCATTTAGAAAGGCACTATTGACATCCATCTGGAAGACTCTGAAGTTCTTATAGGCAGCAAGAGCAAGGAAGATTCTGATGGCTTCAAGTCTTTCAACTGGAGCAAATGTTTCATCATAGTCAATTCCTTCCTCTTGCCTATAGCCTTGTGCAACCAGACGGGCCTTGTTTCTGATCTCCGTGCCTTCTTCATCCATTTTGTTCTGAAACACCCACTTGGTTCCTATGATGGTTTTTCTGGAAGGACGAGGAACCAATCACCAGACTTTGTTCCTTTCGAACTGAGAAAGTTCTTCTTGCATGGCAGTGATCCAATAGGGATCAGCTAGAGCTTCGTCAACTTTCTTTGGTTCAATGAGGGAAAGGAAGTTCACATAGAGACAGATGTTTCCAATACCTCTTCTGGTCTGAACACCAGCTTGCTGGTGATCTTTTGTCCACTTTAAGGCAGGAGGTAAAGGAGGAGGGTAAGAAATTTGTAGAGGAGAGTTGGAGGGATTATTTTCAGGAGAGATAGATGGAAGATCGGCAGGTATAGGTGAGGAATGAATGTCAGATTGAGAGACTGGGATGATTTGAAGTGTATTTTGAGGTTGGGTAGGCTGGGGATCATCCTCTTGATGAGAGGAGGGGTTGTGAGATGTATAAGGATCATTGTTTTGGTAGAGAGAAGTGGGAACTGTATAGGGAATGTCTGATGATGTTAGAAGAGGACCATCACCAACACAAGAGGATATCCAACGGTTCAATTCTTCATCATCACAAGAGAGTGAAGATATCTTGAGGTCATCAAACTTGACATGGATGGAATCATCAATGCACTTCCTTCTGAGGTTGTAGACTCTAAAAGCTTTGGAAGTGAAAGAATATCCCACGAAGATTCCTTCATCAGCTTTGGGATCAAATTTTCCCAAATTTTCTCTACCGTTGAGAATGTAACACACACCCAAAGACATGAAGGAATCCGATGTTAGGTTTTCTACCATAAAAGACTTCATAAGGAGTCTTATTATGTCTTTTCACAATGATGGACCTATTTTGGGTAAAGCATGCAGTATTGATTGCTTCAGCCCAAAAATAGGTAGGAAGGTGAGATTCACTCAGCATGGATCGGGCAGCTTCACATAGCGTTCTGTTCTTTCTCTCCACTACACCGTTCTGTTGTGGAGTTCTGACGGCAGAGAAGTTCTGAGAGATGCCTTTTTCATTGAAAAAGTCATCCAACATACTATTCTTGAATTTTGTTCCATTGTCACTTCTTACAGATCTTACCAACTGCCCATTCAGCACTTCAAACTTCTTAATGAACTTTATAATTTCTTCAGTGGTGTCACTCTTATACCTGAGAAAAAATACCCAAGTGTAACGAGTGAATTCATCAATAATAACAAGGATGTACCTTCTACCACCAAGGCTTGGGGTACTGACTAGTCCACACAGATCCATGTGGAGCATCTGATGAGGTTGAGAGATGGAGAAGCATTGTTTGGACTTGAAGGAAGATTTTGTGAGTTTCCCTTTCTCGCAAGCAGCACACAGCTTTTCCTTCACGAAGGATAGCTTTGGCATGCCCGTAAGAAGCTCCTGGTTTGAAAGCACATTCAAAGTCTTGAAGTTGAGGTGAGAGAGACGCTTGTGCCAAAGCCATCATCTTTTTGCAGAGTTTTCAGAGACAAAACAGATGTTTGTTCCGAAGGATGAGCTATGTCCCATGTCTATGACATAAACATTTTCTTTACGGTAGCTAGAGAGTACGATTTCCATTTTTTCGTTGAAAATGATGCATGAAGATAATTCAAACATCACTTTGTACCCCATATCACACAATTGGCTTATGCTTAGGAGATTGTGCATCAAGCCTTCGACATAAGCTACTTTATTAAAGGTGATGGAACCATTTGAGAGTGTTCCATAACCTTTAGTACTTCCTTTAGAGTTATCACCAAAGGTGACAGAAGGACCTTTGGTAGGCACAAAGTCAACAAGAAGAGATTTGTTGTCGGTCATATGTCTTGAGCACCCGCTGTCGAGATACCAGATTTGTTGGTGCCCTAGATCCTGAGTAGAAGAGGTGGAGCTCTCAGCAGTAACAAGAGCCATAGAGGTAGAAAGAGTTTCACAGTCATCAACATCATCTAGTTTAGCCATAAAACAAAGGTTGGCCATTTCCTTGTCACTTTCGGAAGTTGGTTCATCTACCCAATCATGAGATTCAGCAAGAAGACCTTTTCCTTTGTTAGCTAGAAAAGCATTTCTTTCCTTCTCTCTCTCTTGTATTTGGCCTTGTACTTTTCAGCACGGTCAGAGTTTGAAGGAACGGACGAGTTTAACTTTTGGAAGGAAGGTTGGTAGGAATCAGACTTGGTTCTCACAGACCTAGAGGATGTACGGTTAGAGGAGGGCAGTCTAGATTTATCAGAGGACCTGCTTCTGCATTCAGAAGCAAAGTGTCCCTTCCTCCCACACCTGTAACATTCCTCATTTGATTTGTAAGAGGAAGTGGTTTTAGAAACAGTAGAAGAGGATCTTCTAGAAAACCTGGATTTTCCAGAAGAGAAACGAGGCTTGCCTTTTGAAAAGCCAGCCAACATGGCAACACCATTTGTTAGCCGAGCTATAGAGGTTTCCTCTCCTTCATCATCAGCCTCACTAAGATAGGCTTCTAAAGGGTCATTGGGGTCCTCTTGACTATTATTGTCAGAATCAGAAGGATAGGTGATTCGAGGAACACACAGTATTTTTGGAAGAATCGCTGACAAGAGCTAGAGAAGAGCTTTTAATGTCTTTTGTGATAGACCTCCTAAGCAGTTTAGTCTGCTCATAGTTGAAGAGAGTGCCATACAAGGCAGTGAGAGGCATGGAATCAAGATCCTTGGTAGACTTGATACAAGTACAGATATTTTCCCAAAACTCAGGAAGACAGTCCATAAACTTGCACAAGACTTCCTCATTATCATATATGCGACCCACAAGTTTTAGATCGTTAAGAAGACTGTTAAAATGATTGTAGTAGTCTGAGAGAGATTCACCCTTTTCATGAGAAAAGAGTTCATAATTTCTTACAAGAGCAATCTTTCTGCTCTTTTTCACCTCAGATGTACCTTCATAGAGAACACACAGAGTGGACCACATTTCTTTTGAGGTAGTAAAGTTAACAAGAGAATGGTAGACCTCATCAGGCAGAGAGAGGGCAATGATGGCTCTGACTTTAGTATCAAGAGATATAAGACGTATGTCTTCATCATTGTATTTACTGGGGTCCTTTACAATGTATCTCCCGGTGGATGGAGTTCTTTCTTCCTTAGAAGAGTCCTCATCAGCTTTTGCCTTATCTGCATTTTACCGGTCCCAAACTCTAGGAATAAAAGGACCTTCATGTAAGATAGTTGGATATCTGCTGTCAACTCCTTCTAGAAAGAGTATCATACGACTTTTCCACAAGAAGAAGTTATTGGGGTTAAACCTTGGTGTTTTGGCTATAGAGCCATTGTCGTATGAAACAGCAGTGGTGTTTTGAGAAGAAGCATTGTTTAAAGAGGAAGAAGAAGAGGCTTCCATTGCGGATCTAGTTTATTGAGTTAAACTAAACCGCTCTGATACCACTTGTTGGTCCCAAATAGCAGTAAGTAAATAAGAAAAGTATTGTAGAAGGGGGGGTTGAATACAATACACACAACTTTTCACTTAATTTAATTCTTATTGATTTGAAATCAAGAATTACACAAAGAAAACTTTTGATTGTTGCGGAAGAGAACAGATGAATCTGCTCAAACAATCTAATACTAAGAGAAATGAAGAACAATTGTAAAACACTTAGAAAACAATAAGAAATTCGTAGAGAGAAGATTGTCAGACACTTAGAGAACTTGAAGGTTGTAGAACTGGTAATCTTGCAAGTTGAACCATCCTCCATATTTATACTGCCTCATGCATTAAATGCATGGGACACCTATTGAGCAAAGGATGGACACAGGTCTTCAGCAAGGTACAGGATGTACCTTTTGTCTTGAGGTGTTTTGGCTTGAAGTGTTGACCTGCATGATGGTGTAGACCTTTCCTTAAAATGGTGTAGGAGACAAAGCCTACTTTATCTGATCTTCAGATGAGGTCCACGTCAATGCAAGATATCACAAATATACTTTGTCAGAAAAGTACAATGTGTTAGAGAGATCTTCGGGCTTTGAAGATTAAGAGGTCATCGGCTCCCGAAGACTGAGAGGTCTTCGGCTCTTGAAGACTTGAGATCGGCACCATCCTGGCCAATGGTGTTGATCAAGTAGGCATACTTGGCTTTAAGCTGAGGAGTCTGTCTTCAATCCGCTTTGAAAGATATTCTCCATCTTTGTCTTCTTCGGCTGATCTTCGACTTCACCGAACATTTGTATAGAAACCAAGCTGCTAAAAGAACCTCAAAATATTCTAAGTATGCTGATACAAAATGGAAGATCGGAGGTCATCTTCAAATCTTTAGATGACCCAACAATGTTCGTATATACGAACATAATTTAAAAACTCATTAAAAAATCACAAGTTCGTGAAATGGTTCGTGGAACTGTAATTATTTTAAAAAATTTCACGAACACAATCACGAAGTGGGGCCAAAACTGTAACATTTTTATTTATTTTCCTACGATGAGGGGCCAAAATTGTAATTTATTTTTCAAAATACATGTTCGTATATCACGAACACATATTACGAACTGGGGCCAAAATTGTAAATATTTTTGAATTATGTTCCAAAGATGAGGGGCCATAATTGTAACTTGGTTATTTTTTTGAATAAATTGAGTTCGTATATCACGAACACATATCACGATCAGGGGCCATAATTGTAAATATCTTTGAATTATGTTTCAAATATGAGGGACCATACTTGTAACTTGCTTATTTTTTTAATAAATTGAGTTCGTATATCACGTGGGCCTATCACGATCAGGGGCCATAATTATAAATATTTTTGAATTATGTTCTAAAGACAAGGGGTCATAATTATAACTTGCTTATTGTTTTTTTAATAAATTGAGTTTGTACTTCGTATATCACGATCAGGCCCAAAATTGTAAATATCTTTGAATTATGTTCTAAAGATGAGGGGGCATAATTGTAACTTGCTTATTTTTTTAATAAATTGAGTTCGTAATTCGTATATCACGATCAGGGGCCAAAATTGTAACTTCTATGTTCGTATAACACAAGCCATTTCACAATCAGGGGCAAAAAATGTAACTTCCAATTCGTAATATATTGGAATTTCACGAACAGAGGCAAAAATCGTAATTTTTTTTAAATCGCTGCATTTACCACAAACCATTTCACGAACTTGTGATTTTTAATGAGTTTTTAAATTATATCCGTATATATGAACATATATTACGAAGATGTATCAAATTTATCAGTTCTAAGGAGGTGTTCGTATATACGAACTCCTTTCACGAACGTAGGGGCTATTTTAACAAATTGAGGAAGAGAATTGTTAGGAGGTAAACCCGATTTTCTGAAATGGCTACTTTAATTAATTTCCCTTAAAATAATGTATCTTAAAAATTACTAATATTTTAATCAAAGAAATTACATCAAAAAAACGAGAATTTCGTGCTCTTCGATATGACATCCATTTCGATAGAGTTTTTTTTCTTTCGTTTTAATCGTTTTTTACATGAAATTCTATATACGTGTTATATTCATTATGAATATGCATGCACGTCTTCGGGTGTCCACATTCAGTATGAATAACAACGGTGAACGTTCATTCACTATTCATGATGAATAATACCGTATGAAGAATGAATAATACAATATTCAGAATTTTTTCGTTTTAACCATTTTTTACGTGAAATTATATATATGTGTTATATTCATTATGAATATGCATGCACGTCATCGGGTGTCCACATTCGGTATGAAAAACAAAGGTGAACGTTCATTCACTATTCATGACGAATAATACAGTATTCAGAATGAATAATACACGAATCCATGATTCATGTATTATTTATCATGAATCGTGTATTATTCACCCCGAATGTTCTATTATTCATCCTGAATGATACATTATTCATGATGAATAATATATGAATGACCCGTGAAGGTGTAGACACATGGCGCACTCTCTTTTGTTTCCCAATTCACAACCGAAATTTGGTTTAATTCATTATGAATATGTATGCGCATCCCCAGATGTCCCACATTCAATATGAATAACAAATGTGAACATTCATTCATTATTCATAATGAATAATATAGTATTCAGGATGAATTACACAACATTCATGACGAATAATACACGAATTCATGAATCGTGAATTATTCACCCTGAATGTTGTATTATTCATCCTGAATGATACATTATTCATGATGAATAACACATGAATGATCTGTGAAGATGTGGAGACGTGACGCACTCTCTTTTGTTTCCCGATTCACAACAGAGTTACTCGATAGGTTCTCGATTCGTCTTGATGGGTGTTAGGTTACGGTGCTGAATAAACGTGATGTCTTACAACGTTGAAGAAATTGTTGAAGAAGGTGATGTCGAGTTACATACTTACGGTGTCGAGACGTTGTACAAACTTGAACGTACATAAATATTCATAATGAATATAACACACATATAGCATTTCACGTAAAAAACGGTTAAAACGACAAAAAAAAAAACTATATCGAGATGGATGTCATATCGAAGAGCACGAAATTCTCGTTTTTTTGATGTAATTTGTTTGATTAAAATATTAGTAATTTTTAAGATAATTTATTTTAAACTTTAATAGGGTAAAAAGTTTTTGATTAAAAAAGAAAATAAAAAGTCAAATATGGTAGGCGTGTGTAACACTCGGAAAAAAAAAGACGTAATAATTGGGAATAAAGGTTGAGGGGAGAAAATAATTCAAACTCAAGTGAAGGGTTAAAAGTGAAAAATAGAGAAAAGATTGAGGGTGATGTGTTATTCCCTAGATTCTAGTTTCTAATCAACAAACAAGTTTCAAACAATTACCTGTTTTGATTCAATCTCAATTCAACAATTACAATCTTTTCTCTCTCTAGAACTCTCTCTCTCTCTCTCTACAATTCTCTCTCAATCTGAAAACGTCTTTCAATTTACAACTGAATACTACTTCTAAAAATAGAAATACAAAGCAATTTATACCTACAAGAATTACAAAGAAACTAAAAACAAAATACAAATGTTGACTTTGACTTTTATTACAAAAGAACTTTGACTTTCACATGAGAGTTGACTTTCCTCAACTTTGACTTCTTGAACTTTGACTTTTGTCTTCTTGATCTTGTATCCAACTATTTCATGCTCTAACAATCTCCCCCTTTGGATTGAAGATCACTGTTGAAAGATCTAGCAATTCAGTCTTCTCTTTTAAACTCTGTCAGTACAATCTCCCATTTTTCTTTGATGGCATTCTTTCCAAAACTGTCTTCAAACGATTAACAAACTCCCCAAAACTTTCACAAAATACTTTCAGACTTTGGAAAGAAATTATCTTCAGAATCAGCTCGGATTGCTTTAGCAAATAATCTTCAAAGAAAAATTTCCTCAAACCTTCAGAAATTCTTTGATCTCCTTCAAATATTTACTTTGAATCTTCTGACTTGGACATTTCTTTAAAATCATCTCTCAAAACTTTATCATTTCTTGATATCATCTCCCCTTTTTTGATGATTTAAGCATCTATATCATCAAAACTTTTCTTCCAAGAAATGTCTTTGACCATTCTGATCTGTCAAACTGAGTCGTTGATTCTGTGATCCATAGCCAAGTATTCATCTAGATCTTTGCAAATCCAGACAAAATAAGAACATGTAACTTCTGAATCAACAAATAAAACAGTTAAAATGCCTGTCAGTAACACGAAGTCACTGTGTGTAACGAATACACAATATAAAAGAGTTTTTTGATGTTCACTCCCCCAGGGCTTCCATCCAATCATCGAAATACCACAAAGGCAATTTCTATGAATGTTATGGCAAAGAAAAAAATTCTTTGTGTGTTCGTGCATGTGTAGAAAGAATTAAGCACGAATGATTGCTTTTTAAGGCTCAACATAGTGTAAACCACTGAGACAACAGTAGATAAACACAGACTCAATGTGCATGATTGAAGTGCGAAGGTGGGGCAGACTTCCTTCTTTTTCAATATCCAGATTTTCCAAATGAAAACCAGATAGATTATATGTTGCGTCCCCTTGAAAATGTGAAACATTTTCTTTTTTAGAAGAAAATGAGTGGCTGGTGGGATTATTAACAAGAGTTGGCATGGGCTAGTTGCCTATTTCAATAACGTTCACCAAAGAGTTGTGAAACGCTAGTAATGTGGCTGCCCGGCTCAGAAAGTATTTGGTGCAGAGTTTGATATTCTTTTACTCTGATCGCACACCCTCTTTCTTTTAATCATTAAGTTCACTACTAACCAAACTCTCTTTTCCATTTTACCTCATCACACCCACACTCATTTATTTTAGACTCCTCACACTCAATCTCTATGGATTAACTTATTGGGTAGAAATCACTGGTTAACGTGATTTCATAGAAGTTCATGTAAGTCCTAGCACAAAGAACCCATATAATCCTATGAAAGCATAATGTTGCTCAAATGGTTTAACTTTATTAGTTAAAGATCATATACAAATATCAGATGTATGCTCATAAAATATAATCATGAAGATTTGAGCATTTGAAACATTGGAGTGTTTTCAAACAAGTATATTGAATGAATGAACACGAATGCAAAAGGCTTGTTTGAAAATCTGACATTGTATGAAAATGATCATAAATGAATGATATAACAATCAAACCTTAAGGTCAAGAATAATGGATATTGTCTATACGAAACAAAAATATAGACATTCTTGAAATGACGTTTCGAAATGAAATATCGCTCAAAATTCTTTAAAGTACAAGCGGAGTGTCTTACCATCGAAAAATTGTTTCAATTTAGAGACATGGTAAGAACAATTTGATCAAAAATTAAACCGATGTGTGTGAATACTTGAAAGTATGTAGAAAAGATAATACGCAAGTATTTATCTTTGGAAACACACGGTTTATTTAAAAATTAAGCACAAAAAATAAAATGAAAACATTTAAAATCACACTTCCAAATTATAAAATCTATTTAAGAATCGGGAAGTGGTTTGAACATTTCAGAACATGTTTTCTATATCTGAAAGTTGTCCTTCTTTCAGATATATTTGAGATTAAGATAAGAATTTTACCTTTTCGCGCAATCTTAAATCTCATGAAGTCAAGCTGAAGTCATTAAGATATGATCTTGTCAGCTTCTCTCATCATGCACAAATCTCAAAGTCTAGTCAAAGCAACTTTATTCACAAATTTATTCGAATGTAAAAGACATAAAGCAGTAAAACGATTAAAGTACGAGTTCTGATTTGAAATAATCAGAAATCATAGTCTTACTCCTTTTGATATGACATATAAACTCCCCCTAAAATCATGCATCACAAAAAAAAATTGTCAGTTAAGTAAAATGCAGAAATTAGTTATGCTCCCCCTCAAAAAAAATGTAGATCATCTTTAATATTCTCTTACTCCCCCTGAGATCATGAGTAAACAATTAAAGTGCAGATATCCTTCAAACATAATGTTAAATAAAATGATGAAAAATAACAATACGTAACTTTATTAGGTAACAACCGATTATGTCTTAAGATTTAACATACCAAGCTTAGAGACAAGAAAATTAAATCTCTTTTCATTTAATGGTTTGGTAAATAAATCTGCAAGTTGATAATCTGTTTTTACAAAATAAAGTTCAATTGTTCCTTTTTCGACATTATCTTTAATAAAATGATATCTGACGTCAATGTGTTTGGTTTTCGTATGCTGGACAGGATTACCAGATATCGCGATTGCACTCTTCGAGTCACAATATATTGGAATTTTATCAAACTTGAATCTATAGTCTCGCAGTTGTGTTCGTATCCACAGGACTTGAGAGCAGCAACTGGCAGCAGCTACATACTCTGCTTCAGCAATCGATGTGGAAACACATAATTGTTTCTTTGATGCCCAACTAACGAGTTTGTCTCCAAGAAATTGAATGTGACCTGAAGTACTCTTTCTGTCCAATATGCAACCTGTATGATCTGCATCTGAATAAGCAGTCAGTTGAAAACCAGTATCCTTAGGATACCACAGACCAAGATTTGCAGTTCCCTTCAGATACCTAAAAATCCGTTTGACAGCAGCCAAATGGGATTCTTTGGGAGCAGTCTGATATCTAGAACATAAGCATGTTGAAAACAAAATATCTGGTCTACTAGATGTAAGATACATTAACGATCCTATCATACCTCTATAAGTCCTAACATCAACACTTTTACCCGAAGGATACATACCTCTATAAGTCCTATCATACCTCTATTAGTACCTGGTGCCATCAGGGTTCCAATTGGTTTACAATTTTCCATTTTGTACTTCCGAAGAATGTCCAAAATGTACTTAGATTGGTTAATGAAAATCCCCGTAGAAAACTGTTTAACTTGTAATCCGAGAAAGAAATTCATCTCTCCCATCATACTCATTTGAAAACGTGACACCATGAGGTTAGAAAAGTTTTTGCAAAATTTTGGATTAGTAGAGCCATATATTATATCATCAACATATATTTGAATAAGGATGATATCGGCTTTTTCCTTTTTGATGAACAAAGTGGTATCAACCTTACCTTTAGAAAAACCGGACTTGACCAAGAATTTAGATAAAACGTCATACCATGCTCGAGGGGCTAGTTTTAAACCGTACAGGGCTTTGTCCAAGAAGTAGACGTTATCTGGTTTCTCTGGATTGACAAGCCCTTCTGGTTGAGAAACGTACACTTCCTCTTTAAGAATGCCATTCAGAAAGGCTGTTTTCACATCCATCTGAAAGACTGTGAAATTCTTATGAGTTGTGTAGGCTAGAAACATGCGGATTGCTTCTATGCGCGCTACTGGAGCATACATCTCATCGTAGTCTATGCCTTCCTCTTGCCGGTAACCTTTGGCAACAAGTCTAGCTTTGTTCCTTATGACGATACCATCTTCATCCTTTTTATTCTTGAATACCCATTTAGTTCCTATCACAGTTTTACCCTCTGGTTTTGGAACTAATCTCCAAACCTTTAGGGCTTCAAACTGATTTAACTCATCTTGCATAGCAGATACCCAGTCCGAATCAGCAAGAGCCTCTAATACTCGCGTTGAATCAATCTTATTGAGGAATGAGTCATGCATACATTAAGAGTCGCTGACCTAGTTTGTACAGGCTTGTTGATGTCTCCAATTACTTGATGTAAAGGATGCTCTTTGGTCCAGCGATGCTCATGAGGGAGTGGAGTAGATACTGATTGAACATGATCATCATCTTGAAATCCACTATCAGACTCTTCAGTTTGAATAATAGGAGGGGGATTTGCAGTTGAAGTTTCAGGTGCAGAAGTATCAGTTGGAACAACAGACTTTGGCTGTTGAATAGACAATGTATCACACCCAACTGAAACAGTTACTTCTGGCTCAGCATTTACTTGTACATCTTCAACTGTAGGAGTAATTGTTGGAATGTGAGTTTCTGACTGAACGGGGAATTCAAGTTTAATTACAACTTCTGAAGTGACTAGATGATTGCAACTTGTGTCTTCAGACCTGTCAGTCACAATAGATTTAGATACATTAGATCCTAGAAACTCATCATAAAAGAATTCAAATAACAAATCTAAATCAGATAAATGTGAAACTGAAGTAGAAGCGTTATCCGAATTTTTCTCTGTAGAAACAGGTTCTGGACTGATCTGTCTAGAAGCTAATACTCCAGTGATAACGGGTTCTGAACTGAGTTGTTCAGAAGCCATTTCTTTATCGAATGTTACATTAACGCTCTCGACGACTGTCTTTGACTTTTTCAGATAAACACGATATGTTGCCGATGTTGAAGAATAACCAATGAAGATACCCTCGTCCGTCTTAGCACTGAATTTATTCAGACTCTCCCTGTCATAAATACGAAACACTTACACCTAAATACATGAAAATACTTGATTGTCGGTGTTCTGTTGTTGATCAGCTCATATGGAGTCTTTTGAAAATGGCAGTGTATTATGGATTGATTATGAGTATGACATGCAGTTGACATAGCTTCTGCCCACAAAAATAGAGGTAAGTCATACTGGCTCAGCATAGTCTGAGTTGCCTCGACTAGCGTCCGATTTCGCCTTTCGACTACTCCATTTTGTTCAGGCGTACGAGCAGCAGAGTACTGATGTGATATCCCGACCGATTCGAGATATTCTTCAACTATCTTGTTTTTGAACTCTGTGCCGTTATCCGTTCGAAGAAACTTGACTTGTCGCTGCATTTTCACTTGGGTCGTCTTTAAGAAAGTAATGAGGACTTCGGGCGTCTCATCTTTTGATCGAAGAAATTTGACCCACGTGTATCTTGAGTAATCGTCCACAATGACCAACACGTATTTCTTTCCACCCAAGCTTTGTGTTCTCATCGGACTACACAAATCCATATGCACTAACTCTAGTGGAGAACTGGTGCTTGGTTCAGGCTTCGGTTTATGCGGAGCTCTCTTCATCTTACTCTTCTCACATGCAGCACATAAGTGTTCTTTCTCGTATTTCAGCTCAGGAAGTCCTTTTACCAAATTCCCACTAACTAGCTTGTTGATATAACGAAAGTTCAGATGTGATAAACGTCTGTGCCAGAGCCAACTTTGTTGCATTGAAGCTTTTGTCATTAAGCAAACTTGATTGTCATTCTGTACCTTTGAAAGATTGATGGTATAGAGGTTCGTCTTTCGATTTCCGACTAAGAGTTCATTGCCATCTTCCGTACAAATTGAACATCTCTTAGCTTTGAAGTTGACCTCTAACCCTTTATCGCAGAATTGACCAATGCTAAATAGGTTGTGCCCTAAGCCTTCGACATAACTCACCTTACTGATCGTTATGTTGTCTTGAATGATGTCACCATAACCTAAGATTGGTGAAAGTTGATCGTTTCCAAATCTGACATTTCCACTGAATTTCTCTGTATAATTAGACAATAAAGCTTTTTGCCCAGTCATATGCTTGGAACAACCACTGTCCAAGTACCACATATGTCGGGTCTGCAAGAGAAATCAGGAAACAATAGATTTAGGTACCCATTTAAAAACGGGTCCTAACAGATTAGCACATGATTTTGGTATCCATTTAAATATGGACCCTCCTTTTCTTTGAAAACTTTTAAAAACATTTGATCTTGAAGAATAAACATGATAAGTTCCAAACCAATCAGTAGAATTATGAGAATAAGCAAAATCATTTCTCCGATAATGATAAGATGTAGTAGTAATAGGAGATAATTGAATCAATTGCTTTATTGAATAACGCTTGTAAGAAGTTACAAGGTTTTGTTTAGGTGAAGCAAGTTGACCAACTACATCATTATCACTACTAACTGATGTATTACAAGAGTTATCAGAAACTGATTCAGCTATCTCATCATTCTTCCTTTTTGGTCGCCATTCAGTTCGAGCTTTCGACCTTTTCTTGCTTATATCTGAAACAAAAGATTTAGATTTATTAGAAAAATTAGATTTCTGAAACTGAGTTTTCTTTTGTGTACCAGTGTATTTCTGTTTCTGTAATCGCTGTTTCTTATGTTTCTTACCTTGAGCATAGTAATCAGCAGTTACAGAAATTGATTCACCAACCTTAGCTGATGATTCACCAATATTAAAATCACTTGGTAACACTTTTTCATTTATAAGACAAGTAGAATGATCAGGAAGAGAAGCATTGAAGTCAAACATATCAATTTCTTCTATGCACCCATCATCAGAATTAAAAAAGTCATTTGCAGACTCAAATAAGTCATCAAAATTATCAGACGAAGTTTGAGGTCCCTTTAAAACTGTAGAACACTTTGTAGGTTTAGATTGAAAAACAGTGTTCTTTTGCTTTGAATTCCTCGTAGCTATTGATGCAGTTAGCTACTTTCATCTGATTCCCTACTTTGGATCCCATCATCATTTTCTGCAACTGATCCCACATCTTCTTAGCATTTGCCTTGTAGCTGTCTATTTTAACATAGATGTCATTCGGGATACTTTGAAGAAGAAGAGATCTTGCTTGCTTATCAACTTTATATCGGCTTTTCTATTCTTCAGAATACTGAGCATATTCAACTGGAACTGTTTTCAATTTCTGATCTCTTTCCTCAGTACCATCTTCACTATCAGATGAATCATCATCAGGTATTTGAACTGTGATTGGTACCATAAGACCTTCTGTAATTGACAGCCGAATGTTTTCCCCATTTGTATGTCTGTCTACAAAATCCAGAAATCTGTCTTTCCACTGTTCGTATTCTCCTTTGAACAGAACAGGAGGCTTGACATCAGTGTCAATGGAAAGAGCATCTTTGGAAGTCATCTTGAATGTACCTGTTTTGAAAAAAATATATGCAATAAGAAACTAGAAATTGATCGTTAGTCCAAATGAAACAATCAAGAAAATACATAAAACTTGAAATATAAAAACAAAAATTTTGATCACAAAAAGAAATATGTCCCCCTCAGCAGACTTAGCACGGGGATCCCTGAAACTCGCAAGTCGCTAAGAAATTAAAGGGCATATTACAGTTTTAAAATTTTCTCAGAAAAAAAATTCTAAGTAAGAAAACTCGCAAATCACTGTGGAACTCGCAGAAGCTCAAAACTCGCAGAACACTGAAACTCGCAGAATGTTGAAACTCGCAAGTCGCTGAAACTCGCAAGTCGCTGAAACTCGCAAGATACTATTCACTGATAAACACGCAGATAGAGACGTGCGCGTTTGAGAAACTCGCTAGTCACTACTAGCGCATTTTGATAAAACTCGCAGATCAACCAAACTCGCAGATCACTGTTCATGCTCAAATTCGCACCCTTCGATTAGCGCGTTTGTAGAACTCGCTAACCACTACGTGCGTGTTCTGGTCCTTAGAAAAAATTTCCCAACTTTCAAAACTCGCAGACTTCGATCAGCGAGTTTCTAGAACTCGCTAACAATGCCTTGCGCATTTTTGACCAAAACTAAGATTCTTCAGCTTGCGCGTTCTAACAAATGAACTTGAGCGTTTTGTAGATCTTGCGCGTTCTTTAGATTCCTTGCGTGTTCTTCATCTGATTCACCAAAAATTCAATCTAAACTTTGAATTTCCGCACCAAACTTTGAGAATTTACTCACATATTCATCGAGAACACAATACAATCAACTAATTTCGATCTAAACACAAATCTATACAAATCGACTCGATTACGGTGTTTAGAACTCGTGAACAAAAACATCAACAAAATCCAAAATTACAAGAAAATTACAGTGCAATTGACAAATCAAATCATACAAACATGATCGATTATACTATATGAACAAACTCTGATCGATTTCAACACCTAATTTGCACTAAAACTCGAAATTCGATTTGAACTTCGATGAACAGTGATGATGAACAATAACAACAAACTTTTCTTGATTTCTTGATTTGATTTCGATTTGGATCTGCTCTGATACCAATTGTTATTCCCTAGATTCTAGTTTCTAATCACAAACAATTAATCAACAAACAAGTTTCAAACAATTACCTGTTTTGATTCAATCTCAATTCAACAATTACAATCTTTTCTCTCTCTAGAACTCTCTCTTTCTCTCTCTACAATTCTCTGTCAATCTGAAAACGTCTTTCAATTTACAACTGAATACTACTTCTAAAAATAGAAATACAAAGCAATTTATACCTACAAGAATTACAAAGAAACTAAAAACAAAATACAAATGTTGATTTTGACTTTTATTACAAAAGAACTTTGACTTTCACATGAGAGTTGACTTTCCTCAGCTTTGACTTCTTGAACTTTGACTTTTGTCTTCTTGATCTTGTATCCAACTATTTCATGCTCTAACATGATGAATGTAACTTTCAGGGACCTGTTTTGCCAAGCTTCTAAAACTCTCAAAATGGAACGTGGCTTTGAGATGTGGCGGCAACGGTTTTGGGGTTTGCCTCGTTTATGAATAGAACTATGAGGAAGCATCCACCATTTTATTTGGAGAGTTTGATCGAGAGTGGCAGAGAAAGATCGATAGAGTGAAAGGAGAGACTCGGGAGAACGGAAAAAACAGAGGCGACGAACGGGAAGGCTACGGTTCAAGTCGGGGTTCGATCACAACGTCGTTGGGGTAAGAATCGTGTGAGTTTTCTGTAAGCTTTTCGTTTTTCCGGTAGCCTATGTTGGGCGTTTTTATTTAACGAAACAAATCGATGACCAGTATAGTTTTAAACTTGAAAATATGGTCCGATTTGAGAGTCTCTTTGCTAGACTTAAAACCGGTGTTTTTGCACGACTTTGGAGCCAAACCGATGAACTAGTTGATGGCATCGAAAATGTGTTATTTTCTCAGACGAAACATCACTAGTAGTCGTTGTTTTTCCCAATCGTTAAAATCGATTGTAATGTTTCCGGGTCTAAAATTTAGGCCTAACAAATGGAACGGAAATCCAACGTTTTTATGGAAACGATTTGGGTCAAGGTTTTTACGATATCGGAGTGTTTAAATTGCTTAAGGCATGTTTTGTCGTGGTACCCTTTAACCGGTAAAGTTAACGGAAGAAAAAGGGAGGAGTCGATCGAGGTAAATTTTGCAAGCCATGCATGTGTATATATATATATAGAGAGAGAGGCTCCTTCAAATAGAAACTTTTTATTAGTACAAACTATGCAACCCAAGGGTATTTTTGTCTATTTACAAATTTCGTATTTTTAGGAAATAACCAACTTCCTTAATTATCTCTCTCACCTCTCTCTCTCTCTCTCTCACACACACACACACGATCCCCTGTCACCATCTACTTCCGGGCTCCGGCGACGTCCTCCCACTCCGGCGACTTCACCATTTCCGGCGAGTTTCATATGAGAAAGAACATAAGAAACTTCAAAAATTTTATGATTCATATGAGAAAAAACATATGAAACTTCGAAAATATATGATTATTTCGAAAAAAAATCTGAATATTCATATTGGAGAAATATATGAAACTTAAAAATCCGATAATTTATACGAGAGAAAAATATATGAAACCATTTTATGAAAAAAAATTGAAATCGTTAATGAAAATATATGAAGTTATATAAAAATATATAATTATTATGAAATTTTCACATTTCATATGAGAAAAAACATATGAACCCATTAATGAAAATGCAGAAAACCCACCGGAGTTTAGAAGGATTCGCCGGAGTTTGGTATCCTCTTCGATTTCACTTTCTTGTTCATCATGGTGGTCGTAACTTTTGAGAGAGAGAGAGAGAGAGAGATGTGTTCACTTTATTGTTCATCATTGTGGCCGGATTCTTGTTCATCATGGCGGCCGGACTTTTGAGAGAGAAAAAGAAAAACGGCGACCGAAATTGAGAGAGAAAGAAAGAGACGTTGACTGAATTTTTGAGAGGAGAGAGAGATTAGGTAAAAATGGACAAAATTAAGGAGATAATAACCATAATTAGATTAATTTAAATTAATTAATAAATTTAAAATTTAAAAATTGTTAAAATTATTCCCAAACTGCCCTTTTACTATTTTTTTAATAAATCTAAATCCTAAAAATTCTCAACCGTTGATTAAAAATTCGGATGGTCTAGATGGGTTTGTAAGTTTGCATGGTTTAAAAAGTTTGCAAATGATTGTCCCTCTCTCTCTCTCTCTCTCTCTCTATATATATATATATATATATACACGTCTGTATGTATGTATATAGAAAAGGATGGAGCATAGGTTGTGGTGATTTGTTAATGTGTATGAAATGATAATTGTTTTAGCGACGATTTTTAAAAAAAGAAATCTTGGAGAAGGAAAGGTTGCCATGCATGAGAAATTGAGAATAAGGTCATGGCATATGCAATTTATACTAATACATGTATGATCATATGACTATGTGTATGTGTATATATATACATATTAATCTGCAACGTATATATGCATATATATATATATATGAGTACTAATGCATATTATATATATATATGTGGTCATGCGTATATATAATGTATTTATATATCGTGTGGTTAATGAGTCGGTAAAGGAAGGGGTGTAGGTGGTGTCCGGGTTTTAGACACCTAATTTATTAAGGAGATTAAGTAAAATATTACGGGATTATTTAAAAGCTCGTAACTAACGAATAATTTATAAGAAAATGGTACTTATAAATTATTACAATTTATGTAGGGTTTGGGAGCTATTTTATGATAGGTGAACCTACATTAAATCAAGGTGAGTTTTCATGAGACTTTTCTGGGATGCATACATACGTAAATAAAATTATGTTGGCATGATAATTATTTGGAGTACGTATATGGTGTAAAATGATACATTTTTATGTGCATGTTTACGGTGTACTATTACATGTATATAAATGTGTTATTTATTTGGAGTACGTATGTTATGCATGATAATTGGTTTATGTACATGTTTACGGGTGAATGTTTCATGTACATTATTTTATAAAGAAGATTGCATGCTATTGGTTCGTTGGTCTATAAACATTCTTAGCATGTCATATTTATGGGTTGATTTCATGTGACACATTTTGGTGTCGATATGGGGTATGGGTTCGGGCTCGATATGTCACGTTGATGAGTGGCACGACCCCGTAATGGGTGCCAGACGGGTGTGAGTTGTGCAACCCAGGGAATGCCAGTGACAGAGCAGACCTACCCAAGGGAGGATTGGCACGACCCCGTAATGGGTGCCAGACGGGTGTGAGCCGTGCGACCCAGGGAATGCCAGTGACAGAGTGGACGAGGAGGTTTAGGAGAACACATTGGTGTCAAATGTTTTCTGAAAACAATATGCATACTATTTTATTGGTGCTTAATGTTTTTATGCTTGATGGAGTGTGTATTTATGTGCACGTAAACCATGAACTCACTTAGCTTTTTAGCTAACTATTAGTATGCATCTCAGGAGCTGGTTGTTCAGGTTTGGACAAAAGGGAAGGGCAAGGCGTAGATAGATTTATTATGGTTATGCTCTTTTATGCTTTTCTAGTTGTAAAACTTATTATGTAATTTGGGTTTTATGTAACATGGTCCGGTATGGGATGGACTAATGTTGGAGACTTGTATTTATTTTAAGTTAAGACTTCCGCTGTGATGGTGATTTGATTGTATCATAATGTCGTATTCGACGACATAAGGTAATATTTGGAATGAAAGATGTGACATTACCCAAGGGTGGATTTGGGGGTGTTACAGGTTGGTATCAGAGTCGTAGTTTAAGAGAATTAGGTTATGTTTATAGCCTAAGCTTAAACTGAACGGTATAATAGGAGTTGAGATCAGGAAATGAGTAGGAGTATATGATCTGCTTATGATCAATATTGGAGAGGAGTTTAAGGAAGGAAATAAGTTAATATTGATTTGATTTAAGGTGTTAAAATGTAAGGTTAAGGTTGAAAGGCAAATGCCTTTATGAGGCTATGATATGCTAGTTTTGTGAACAAGATTCACGCTTAACTAGAGATATTAGAGGGTGAAAGTTAAAGACCAATAATAGTTCTACCGAGGTGCAGTCTCGTAGTACTATGGCCAGGTAAGAGGAGCATTGTTACTAAAAAGAGAGGTATGGTTTTGAACCTCGAGAAATCTATTCGGGATTTACACCCATGTGATTGTATGTAGACTCGTAAGGAGATTTTATCACCTATCGAGATAATAAGGAGTTGTTAGCATGTTGCTACGAGAAACATATATATGGTTGTACATTATGATGTATTTTCATATTTTAGGAGTTTAGGTCAAGCATTTATAGCTGACCTGGTGGTATGGTTAATATGGTGGTTTTGTTAGTGGAGGTGTTTTGGACGTACTTGGCTATATCATTACGTCATGGTGGATAGATGTATATGATAGGATACATACATGATTATGGTGTTTTATCGTGTATCAGAGAATCAAGAGTCCATTGGAAGATTGGAAATGTTATTTCTTTATCATGTGCCTTTGTGTTATGATGTCTGACTATGGAGTAGGAGTAAATAAGGAGATTAACGGTGTCTTTTTGTATCAGTATGGCGTCTAGAGGATCAAGGAGAATTGAACTCATCGGGGAAGGTGCCAATGATGTGGTACCACCGGTGAGACGAGGTTGAGGTCACGGTGATGGTTGCCAGCTCTAGTGCCACCCCGTCTGTACATGCTAGTACAACCACAGGGAGAGGCCGAGGACGTGGGAGAGCACACGAGGAGGGAAAGGTGGAAACCCTATGGATGAGGATACAATGACCGATAAGATGACATAGATCCTCCAGAATACCCTACCTGGTATGATAGAGGCGATGTTAGAGGTCAGGCTAAAGAAACAGGGAGAATGAGAAGAGGTTGAACCGAAAAATACAGAGATGGGAGACCAAAAGGATATTAAGGAAAGCAACCAGGAGGACAGTAAGGTGAGTAACAACGGAAAGGACAAGATAGTGGTTCCATCCACTTAGGATAAGAGATGTGGTTACAAGGACTTCAGTAACACGCGTCCAACGGAGCTTAAAGGGATTGAGGGCGCGATGACCCTAATGAATTAGATAAGGAAGATGGAGGGTTGTTTCAGAATCTGCAAGTGCTATGAGGACCTGAAGGTGACATATGAGTCCACTACCCTTGTAGATTTTTCACTTCACTGGGGGGGGGGGAATGGAGTGCGCAATTAAAGGAGACAAAGAGATGATCATTGTGACTTGGGGACAGATGAAGGATCGAATGATGGAGAAATATTGTACCCAGTCAAAGCTGAAGAAATTGGATTCTGTATTCTTAAGACTAAAGCAAGGGACCTCTTCAGTCCAATATGTTAATGACTTCTTGAAAAAGGTCAGGTTTGTAAGCCACCAGGTGGCATCAAAACAGAGGAAAATAGATCGTTTTAAGGACGGTATCCGGATAGAGATAGAGCAATATGTTAACATGATCACACTAAAGACGTTCTTTCAAGGAGTGGAGATGGTGACAGTTTCCAAGGAGAACAATGATGAGGCAACAGGTGAAAGGAGAGATAGTAAGAGAAGTGGGAAGGTCTGAGTAAGATAGTCAATACGAAGAAGGTGAGTTCTTCAACAATGAAGATAAAGTGAGGAGGAATCATGGTTCCTCAGTGTAGCAAATGTGGATGATGGCAGAAGGGTGAGTGCCTGGATAGGAGCTTATCCAGCTACAGGTGTGGAAATCTAGGGCGTACGGTGTGAGAATGCCCAAAAAGGAACACTTGTTACGAGGGTGGCGAAACTAGGCATCTACGGTTTGAGTGCCCAAAGGTTCAGAAATGGGCACTAAACAGTGTGAAACCGTTTGGTGATGGTGCAGGAAGGAGTTCTGATAAAAGGAAGGAGGCGCCCTAAGGAGATGGTCGAGCAATTGTATGAGGCTAGGGTGACTCCTGACGTCGTATCAGGTATGTTCCCTATCAACAATGTCTATGCTCATGTATTATTTGATTCAGGGCAAACGATAGTTTTATGTCTACTCCTTTCCACGACTACTTGAACAAAGATACCTGTAGATTGGAGAAAAGCTACACCATAGAGACAAATGACGTTGTTCAGAATAAGGTAGAGGAGATAACTGATGGTTGCACGATTTGTATAGATGGTAAGGAGTTTCCCGTTACACTCATGTCGCTGTGTTAAGGAGGCTTTGATGTGGTTCTAGGCATCGATTGGTTACCATGCCCAGATCGTGTGCAATAAGAAGATGACCAAGATTCAGACCCCAGAAGGAGAGACAGTTCACATCTATGGGAATCGAGAGAAAAACAACACTAAAGTGATCACGACCTTGAAGGCAAGAAAGTGCTTTCAAAAGGGGTGCATAATTTATTAGTCCATGCCATAAACGCCAAACTGGAGGTGAAAAGGGTATTAGATGTACTGATCGTGACGGAACACTTGGAAGTGTTCCCGGGGGAGTTTCCAGGGATACCACCGGAATGTCAGGTGGAATTCCGAATTGACCTGGTGTCGGGCGCAACACCAATCCAATTGCAAAGACACCATATCGGTTGGCTTCGACGGAGATTCATGAGCTAATGAAACAGCTTCAGGAGCTGTTGGATAAGGGCTTTATACGACCGAGTTCGTCACCCTGGAGGGCATCGATATTGTTCGTTAAGAAGAAAGACGATACGATGAGGATGTGCATCGATTACTGGGAGCTAAATAAGATCACGATCAAGAATAGGTACCCTTTACCAAGGATCGATGACTTATTTGATCAGCTTCAGGGAGCCAGTTATTTATCGAAGATTGACTTGAGATATGGTTACCACCAGCTGAAGGTTCGAGAGGAGGATATACCAAAAATGGCTTTCAAGACTCGTTATGGGCACTACGAGTTCCTGATGATGCCTTTTGGGTTGGCGAATGCACCAGCTGCATTCATGGATCTGATGAACAGGGTTTGTGGACCATACCTAGATAAGTTTGTCATAGCCTTCATTGAAGACATCCTTATCTATTCGAGGAGCAAAGAGAATCATGAGAAACAATTGGGAGCGATTCTCGAGATGTTGGCTAAGGAGAGGTTATACGCCAAATTATCGAAATGTGAATTATGGTTGTGAGAGGTGCAATTTCTTGGTCATGTGGTTAACGTAGAGGGGATCAAGGTTGATCCAACCAAGATCGAGGTAGTTATGGATTGGGAGTCGCCTAAGTCAGCGTCAGAAATCCGAAGTTTTTTGGGCTTAACAGACTATTATAGGAGATTCGTCCAGGATTTCTGAAGATAAAGGTAGTCAAGTTTGGTTGGGGTCAGAAACAAGAAGAAGCGTTCCAAACACTTAAGAGATGGTTGATTAGTGCACCAGTATTGTCCTTACCAAAGGGAACGGAGGACTTTGTTGTGTGCAGTGATGCTTCAAAAATGGGACTAGGGTGTGTATTGATGCAAAGAGGCAAGGTTATTGCCTATGCGTCACAACAACTAAAGGAGCATGAAAAGAAGTATCTGACACACGATATGGATTTAGTTGTAGTGGTGTTTGCACTGAAAATTTGGAGGCACTACTTGTATGGTTCGAAATGTCTGATCTACATGGATCGTAAGAGCTTGAAGTATCTCTTCGATAAAAAAAGGAGCTAAACATGAGGCATAGAAGGTAGAAGAAACTACTGAAAGATTACGATTGTGAGATTCATTACCACTCGGGTAAGGCGAACGTGGTCGCCAATGCCCTAAGTAGAAAGGAGAGGATTGAACCGATTAAGGTTTATGTCATGTGCATGAACGTTCAGGTAGATCTGGTTGACCAAATACGAGGAGCTTAAAAGGAGGCCCTATTGGAGGACAACAACAAGAAGGAGATGATGGGTTGACAGGTCAAACTGCTGACCGTTGGGTCAGATGGTGTATATAGGTTTAGAAATCGGGTTTGGATTCCTTGCAAAGGAGAGCTAAGGGACAGTGTTAGGTGAAGCTCACAAAGCTAAATACACTACGCACCCGAGCAGTGATAAAATGTGTAAAAGTTTAAAGGAGAGCTATTGGTGGCCTGGTATGAAGAAGGCGATAACAAGATATGTGTAGAAACGTTTGACATGCCTACAGGTGAAGACGGAACATCCAAACCGTCGGGTATGTTACAACAAATGGAGATTCCAGTATGGAAATGGGAGATGATCATGATGGATTTCGTGACTAAATTGCCAAAAACGGTGAAAGGGCATGATGCAAAATGGTTTATTGTTGACTGGCTTACGAAGTCTGCCCACTTCCTACCGATCAACGAAGAGTATTCCCTATAAAGATTGACATGTATGTCAATGAGATAGTCTCAAGGCATGAAGTGTCACTATCGATTGTCTTGGATAGGGATACAATGTTTAAGACGAGATTCTGGGCTATTTTTTTTAGCAAGGAATGGGAACTCGAGTGAACTTGAGCACTGCATGTCATCCTCAAACTGATGGCCTAAGTGAGAGGATGATACAAACTTTGGAGGATATGTTAAGATCTTGCACTATCTATTTTGGAGGAAGTTGGGATAACCATCTTCCACTGGTAGAATTTGCTTATAATAATAGCTACCACTCTAGTATCAAGGCAACGACGTTTGAGGCCTTGTATGACCGTAAATGTAGGACATCAATGTGTTGGGCTGATGTCGGAGAAAGGCAGTTGGCTGGACTGGAGTTAGTCCAACAAACTTCAGATAAGACAGTGCAAATACGTGGAAGGTTGAAAAATCGCGCGTGACAAGCAGAAAAGTTATGCGGATAAGAGGCATCGACCTTTAGAGTTTCAAGTAGGAGATAGGGTGATGTTAAAGATATAGCCATGGAAAGGAATCGTAAGATTCGGAAAGAGGGGCAAGCTAAGTCCAAGATATGTTGAACCATTTGAGGTTATTGCACGGATAGAAGCGGTGGCTTATCGGTTAAAGTTGTCGGAAGAGCTCAAAGGTATACCTGACACATTCCACGTGTCAAACTTAAGGAAGTGTTTGGCTGACGATTCAGCTGTGGTGAATATAGGAGAAGTTGAGTTAGACGATAAACTCGAATATATGGAGGAGTCGGTCCAGGTGTTGGACCGGAAAACGAAACGATTGAGGAGCAAAATTATACCTTTGGTGCTAGTCAAGTGGAGATATCATAAAGGGTCAGAAATGACCTGGGAGCCTGAACACGAGATGAGGGTGAAATGCCCTCAACTATTTTCAAGTTGTATGAATTCCGGGGACGGAAATTCCTAAAAGGAGGGGAGAGTTGTAACACTCGGAAAAAAAGGCGTAATAATTGGGAATAAAGGTTGAGGGGAGAAAATAATTCAAACTCAAGTGAAGGGTTAAAAGTGAAAAATAGAGAAAAGATTGAGGGTGATGAATGTAACTTTCAGGACCTGTTTTGCCAAGCTTCTAAAACTCTCAAAATGGAACGTGGCTTTGAGATGTGGCGGCAATGGTTTTGGGGTTTGCCTCATTTATGAATAGAACTATGAGGAAGCATCCACCATTTTATTTGGAGAGTTTGATCGAGAGTGGCAGAGAAAGATCGATAGAGTGAAAGGAGAGACTCGGGAGAACGGAAAAAACAAAGGCGAGGAACGGGAAGGCTACGGTTCAAGTCGGGGTTCGATCACAACGTCATTGGGGTAAGAATCGTGCGAGTTTTCTATAAGCTTTTCGTTTTTCCGGTAGCCTATGTTGGGCATTTTTATTTAACGAAACAAATCGATGACCAGTATAGTTTTAAACTCGAAAATATGGTCCGATTTGAGAGTCTCTTTGCTAGACTTAAAACCGGTGTTTTTGCACGACTTTAGAGCCAAACCGATGAACTAGTTGATGGCATCGAAAATGTGTTATTTTCTCAAACGAAACATCACTAGTAGTCGTTGTTTTCCCAATCGTTAAAATCGATTGAAATGTTTCCGGGTCTAAAATTTAGGCCTAACAAATGGAACGGAAATCCAACGTTTTTACGAAAACGATTTAGGTCAAGGTTTTTACGATATCGGAGTGTTTAAATTGCTTAAGGCATGTTTTGTCGTGGTACCCTTTAACCGGTAAAGTTAACGGAAGAAAAAGGGAGGAGTCGATCGAGGTAAATTTTGCAAGCCATGCATGTTTATATATATATATACACGTCTGTATGTATGTATATAGAAAGGGATGGAGCATAGGTTGTGGTGATTTGTTAATGTGTATGAAATGATAATTGTTTTAGCGACGATTTTTAAAAAAAGAAATCTTGGAGAATGAAAGGTTGCCATGCATGAGAAATTGAGAATAAGGTCACGGCATATGCAATTTATACTAATACATGTATGATCATATGACTATGTGTATGTGTATATATATACATATTAATGTGCAACAGTATATATGCATATATATATATGAGTACTAATGCATATTATATATATATATATATGTGGTCATGCGTATATATAATGTATTTATATATCGTGTGGTTAATGAGCCGGTAAAGGAAGGGGTGTAGGTGGTGTCTGGGTTTTAGACACCTAATTTATTAAGGAGATTAAGTAAAATATTACGGGATTATTTAAAAGCTCGTAACTAATGAATAATTTATAAGAAAATGGTACTTATAAATTATTACAATTTATGTAGGGTTTGGGAGCTATTTTGTGATAGGTGAACCTACATTAAATCAAGATGAGTTTTCATGAGACTTTTCTGGGATGCATAAATACGTAAATAAAATTATGTTGGCATGATAATTATTTGGAGTACGTATATGGTGTAAAATGATACATTTTTATGTGCATGTTTACGGTGTACTATTACATGTATATAAATGTGTTATTTATTTGGAGTACGTATGTTATGCATGATAATTGGTTTATGTACATGTTTACGGGTGAATGTTTCATGTAAATTATTTTATAAAGGAGATTGCATGCTATTGGTTCGTTGGTCTATAAACATTCTTAGCATGTCATATTTATGGGTTGATTTCATGTGACACATTTTGGTGTCGATATGGGGTATGGGTTCGGGCTCGATATGTCACGTTGATGAGTGACACGACCCCGTAATGGGTGCCAGATGGGTGTGAGATGTGCAACCCAGGGAATGCCAGTGACAGAGCAGACCTACCCAAAGGAGGATTGGCACGACCCCGTAATGGGTGTCGGATGGGTGTGAGCCGTGCGACCCAGGGAATGCCAGTGACAGAGTGGACGAGGAGGTTTAGGAGAACACATTGGTGTCAAATGTTTTCTGAAAACAATATGCATACTATTTTATTGGTGCTTAATGTTTTTATGCTTGATGGAGTGTGTATTTATGTGCACGTAAACCATGAACTCACTTAGCTTTTTAGCTAACTATTAGTATGCATCTCAGGAGCTGGTTGTTCAGGTTTGGACAAAAGGGAAGGGCAAGGCGTAGATAGATTTATTATGGATATGCTCTTTTATGCTTTGCTAGTTGTCAAACTTATTATGTAATTTGGGTTTTATGTAACATGGTCCGGTATGGGACGGACTAACGTTGGAGACTTGTATTTATTATAAGTTAAGACTTCCGCTGTGATGGTGATTTGATTGTATCATAATGTCGTATTCGACGACATAAGGTAATATTTGGAATGAAAGATGTGACATTACCCAAGGGTGGATTTGGGGGTGTTACAGCGTGTGTTTAAATTTTATTCAATTTTTACCCCTAAGCATTTTAAAATTAAAAAATATACTTAATATGAGTTGTTGGATCAAAAGAGATCGAGTGACTGAGATTTGTCCTCACGTGCACAATGAAAAATGAGTTTTCATTTAAACTTTTTTCTCTCTTTTTCTCTCTCTTTATCTCTCTCTCTCTCTCTCTATATATATATATATATATATATATATATATATATATATATATATAAATCGGACGATAATCAAATGAAAACCAAAAATAGGTTGAGAACCGTGAAAACCGATCTAAACCATTAATTAATTTTAATGCATGGTCATTAAAGGTAATGACAATTTTGAAATGAACTAGAAATGAAACAACTTTTAATTAAAACCACAGGATCAAAACCAAATTACGACTTAGATCAGTTCTCACGGTTCTCAATCTTTTTTTGTTTAACACCCTTAATTCTGAAGATAGCAATTTATTAAAAAATTTCTATATACATCAATAATTACTTTGACTACAGACACAATTTGAGAATTAACCTCAATACACACATTCCTCCTACACATATCATCTATGGAAAGGACGGGTATCACTAAACCGAATAACAATAACTGTCTCCAATCTGCGGAAGACTTCATCAGCTACTTACTCTTGTATAAAGCTAAGGCTTAACTCCTCATAGCACTTGCTAGAACTAGACCCCCGACAGGAACCTGATGCACATGCCGACAAATAAAAAGGTTAGGCTTAACGCCTAGTGAGCTCAAGAGTTTTAACACGAATGAATATATCTTTAAAAGAAAGGAATTCGGTTTAAAGTAAGATCCTTCGAAATATTATACTTCAAAACGGAAACGACACATTTTCCCATAATATGCACTTTTAAAGACAATACTCCCAAGCACACATTTTTATAAAACGATGCAACCCGCAACTCGCCCAAACGGGGTCATAGTTCGATACTCAAACTTGTGAAAATGTAATTAATACTTCATATCCCAAAACACCCAAAATTGGAGCATAATATAATACTCGACCCATAAATAAAGGAAAACCAACCGAATATGTATGATACTCACGCGACCATAAAATGGACCGAAATCCAAATGTTAAAGCATGGACAATTAAATATCCAAAATACTGCGGGCCGACGACGGGGGATACCTATATCTGTTGAGAGCGAAAGAACACAAAGTATGTCGCTTCTACAACGTTCATCGCACGACACCTAATGACCTAAAAGTCTAAGTGTCCCTACGAATCCTTGACAAGTTCCACCCAAGAGACGAGATACCTTGATGCCACAAAGGACACCCGAAAGGCCCGGCACGTCCGAGGACTACAACTGAGGAAATTCCCCTACGACGGAGATCTAGGCACCCACCCACACGGTGTCGCCCAAGACTACCTCCTCCTAGTGCTTACTTGTCAAGTTTGGTCATAAAACATGAGTCCCGGAGTCCAACCCCATACCACCCAATTGACCATCAAATAAGACTGACTCATGTGCCTATGGATCCAATGCAACACAGTCTAAAATTACACGACTACCCATGAATGACAACAGCACTCGAGCCTGTAATGATTATAAACATGCAATAAAATGCATTAAGATGTAACCCATGAAATGGGACTCTACATCGAGCCATTAACCCCGGACAAATGTCCTCAAGACTCTTTTAAGCCAACACCGAGCTAAAATGCTCAAAATCCATTTGACCTAATTATCGGTCCCCCGAATAATAAAATGTCTTTAAACAACGTTTACGAAGACACATACCTCAAAGACGAGATTAACCCAAAATTCAACACATAATGGGACCAAAGGTTTTCCAAAGGGTTTATGAATACAAATACACCAAAATGCATATAACATGAAATAGACTTCATTTGTACCAAAATCACCAAGATGCATAGGTCATGAAATGGACTCTATTTGTACAAGATCCCCAAGATGCATAAATCATGCTATTACTTATCAAGATGTCCGAATCCCAAATATGAGCATTTTATGCAACTAAAATAAGCCAAGTTTATCCAATATGAGAACTCATTAAAATACTCACACTTTGCCAAATACCAAGTAAGATACATTTTTACTTCAAAATACTCAAAACTTATCAGCACTTAACCATTTCATGTAAAAGACTTTAAAATAACCATTTTGGCATGTACACCGTTTTCACAAATCAACTTGAACTCACCTTGCTAAATTTAGGCTAAATCTAGATTTCACCCAACGAGCTCTTTTGAAGGCCACTTGAATCCTCAAGCCGAGGACTTCCAAAACCTAGATCCAAACATACCACACCACTTAGAAACATTCCCCAAACATTAATTACTAAAATCCTCCAAGATATGAAAACCCTAGTTTCCCAAAACCAACAAATCTAAGATTTGAGAAATCAAACACTAATAACCCATAAATGGAGCATTATAACTTTACTACAAGAAAGCTTACCATTTTGAGTGATGAGACTTCCCGAGGGCATCCATTCCAACTCTTCAACCCGAGCTCCCAAACATTGAACTTGATGAGGAAGATGAAGATGGAGGTTTTGTGGTTCAATATCCCACTAGTTATATGATGAGGAATCATGTGTTTCAAGGGGGGAAACTCTCAAAATGGGTTAGGGTTCGACCTTTGGGGTTTGGGAGAGAAAAGGGAAGAAGGTTTAGGGTTTGGGATTGAGAGAAATGAGACAAATGGCTGAAAAATCGGTTTTTAGCTTAACCAGTGCGTTACTCGGGTTATGTCACGACCTCAAGTCGCGACATAAGTCGCCCGTTTCCTTCCAGTGAGTTACGCGGTTTGTACCGCAACCCCAAGTCGCGCCACAACTCACAGAAGACCAAATCTCGGTTTTCTCGTGTCTTCTCACCTGATTCGATCCTCGATGATTCCATAGCAATTTTCAACTGATTTCCCCCACACCTTTACGTTCCAAAAGCCAAACGACTCCCGAATTATCATTAAAGGAAGTCTCAAAATAACGGGTGTTACATTTTGGTTCTCACATGATTTAACCCCTATATAAATCTATAAGTTTTAGAAATAAACTTCAAGTATAAATGATAGATAATGCTTCGAATCATCAATCAAGTACGACCGTTTCGGACCTCTTCGACTCTAATGCTGCCTATGCCTTAAGTTTGTCTATGTTGTCTACAACTGAAAAGCAAAAGTTAAACAATTTATTAAGAATATATAAACATGAAAACGGACAATTGTTATCAAGTTAATTTACAAAGTTTATTTACATTCTTCAATAAAATCATAAAATGCTATTTCATCCAAATATTCATTTGTGTTAAAACCCCTCATGATTCTCTTTCAACCAACTTTGGGTGCATACAAGGACATCCACCATTTTTGAACTGAAATAGCTTCTAAATGAGTCCAAAATACGTTCGTCAATGCTAAAGGTGTATTCAAATGCCACGGTGGATACAAGTACAACAAGAACATCTTTAGCTATCATAGACTAAGGGGTTGTTTGTTTTTTCTAAAAAACCTCTTAATGACTCTTAAGTCTAAATCGTTCAGACCTTTTTACATACCACCTCTTATTAATCATAACTAAAATAAGACTTCAGACTTTAGACCTCTTAAAAAACAAACGACACCTAAATGCTATACCTATTAGTATTATCCTTCCAACAAAGTACAACATCAAATGATGGAGTCGTTGGATTGATATATTCGTTAACTAAGTATCTATCAAAATCATTCATATTCTCCGATACATTCATTTATTATTGTTGTAAAAATGATTCCAAGAATTTTCTCACTACTTCTTGGTGAATCTCTTTCGTATTCTATACCTATTGCCAAAAAGAAATGCAAGCATAAATTCAACAAACACTATACAACATTTTACACATCATCAAACTAAATTTATATATATATATATATATATAAATTAGTTTTAACTCATATAAACATACAAATATTTTATTTTCCAATTTATAATGTTTCAAAACACAAACATGAGAAATGAGAATAGAAAATACAAATGTTATGGGCCGTTGCAATGGGCCTGACGAGTCGCACCATCAAACCCTAAAATCACCTTCAAATAGCTGCAACCTGCTGTCTCTTGAACATCATTCCTCCTCTCGCTCTTTGTGATACGGTGAATTTCGATGTAATTTCATGTTTTTCATTTTAGTCTTATACGATTTGTTTCGAAAGCAAGTCAGCTTCGTGATTGGATTTTGATTTTTCAACGATCCAGCCACTTAAATTTACTCATACTTGCGATATCAAATCTCAATCAGTATCACTCGCCTGATTCTGAATACTGATGTTTCAGGCCCTTATATTACTGGTATATTTTTTTAAATCCTTCTTGTTATTTCTATTTCAGATTTTAATTGTATTCGCGTTGATGAATTTAAACTAGTTGTTTATTGCAAAAAACTTTTCATAGAAATTGCTTTGAATATTCTGATTTTCTTTTGAGATATTGACAGAAGTGAATTGACGGAAATCTGTTAGTCTGAAGAGCAAACGCACTCTGTCCCAAAACTCCAATTGGAAATGTTTTGAGGCAATTTCTACGTTTGCGAGAGTGAATTCTCGTATCCGGTTCATCTCTTGTCTGTATGATCTCCATGATTATATTGGACGCATGTCTGGATCACAACCAATAATTGTTAAATGAGCCTTCAGATTTGCCGTCTGTTACCTATTTCAAATTTTCCTTCTGATTTTTTATTTTGATTTTAAGGGCCGTTTACCCAAATGTTTATCTGGTAAATGCTTACCAATAAAACTCGAAACACTAACTTGCTTTATCAGGTAAGATTTCAATTATCATGATGGTATCTTATACAACAATTTACCGGTAAACGCTTATCCGGGTAAAAATTCTTTGTAGTTTGATAGACTCTGCTGTTATTTACAGGAATAACTCTTTTTGAAAAAAAAAGACAATCATAAAAAAGAAATCATTCTACATGACCCATTTACGGATGTAATTTTACAAAATAACGGTATTTTAATTTCAAAATACCATAGAAAAAAAAAGTTATGTGAGGATATTATATTCTACCCAAATTTTACATGCGGTTATATCCTAGCTACCCATGTTACCCAATATATTTTACTTTTTGGTCATGTTGGAAAAATTTCTCACAAAATAACCGCTAATTAAGGCATAGTCAACATTTTTGACATAAATAAATTTCAATTGTCATGTATTGGTTGAGTAAATGTTCATTTGAGTATAAGTTATATTTTGGATACTTTAAACATTTTAGTATTTACTAGTTGTGGGATTCCAAACTTTTTTTGTAAATCTAACATATGTAGTTTATGATAATTATCACTTTTCAAATTTATAATGATATTTTGATGATAGATTTGATAAGTTTTTGTTATTTTTAGATTATTTAATTATGGTTTTCACTTATTGTTAGTGCTATAAAAAATAATCGAAACTAAAGTTGGTTAAATCGGTTTTTGGTTAATTTGGTTTGGGTTGATCGGTTTTCGAGTCTTTTAAAAATAATTGATAACCAAACGAAATAAGATTTGGTTTAGGGGTTGTTTGTTTACCTTTTTATGGTTTCATTAAGATGCAACCTCTGAATCGTTAAGAGGTAAATTTTGTTTGACAAAAAAAAGGTCTACCTCTTAATGGTTCTAAAACCTTCTGAATGATTTAGTGCTTTGACCCTGTCTTAACCATTTAGAGCCCTGATTTCATTTTGAACAATTAGCAAACAACCATATTTCATTTTGCATTATATCATAAGAGCTTTTTAATCATTCTGACCACTTAATCATTCTGTATCTAACCATTTAGCAACTGCCAAACAGCCCCTTAATGTGTTGTAGCTAATAATATGCTTGGGAGAGAACAACTCACTCCCATTTTAATATTCTTCTCAATCTTGATAACAACTCAATGTGTAATATAAAAAAACAAAGTGAGATTGCTTAATTGTTACGGGATGTAAAAATAATCATTTAGGATGAAGTGTGGATGGCTAAAAAGTTGGCAGTTGAGGTGTTTGATCGAATAATCATGATATCACATGTCACACCCCGCTAAAGCGGAAACACGGGGCATAACAGCTCAATACGCATAGCACAAGATTAAAGTTCATACCACCATACAATTTAATTATTTAATACATTACATAAAAAAAATATTTATCATCGTTTACAATTTCCAAAATCTTAAACATAACGAAATATATTCGTAAAGGTAAGCCTGCTTCAAAACAATATTCAGGTAGCTTAAACATCGATGTCTACCTTCTTGACTTCCTGAAAAGCATGTATAAAACAAGGTCAACTACAAAGAGTTGGTGAGTTCACAGGTTTTAAATATGCATAAATCATTTTTATATGCAAGTTGTCCTTTGTAAAACATACGTATAAACCAAACTTCAATTCTTTGATTCATGAGTACCACAATTTAATTCCTTTATGATAAGTGTATGCAAAGACAATATTACGTTGAGCCACTACTAAGCCGTCCCTGACCAATTTCAACGTCCCCGATGAACTAACTCAGCGGTGGTTCATGCCACATGTTTAGTCATCTTCTCTAGTATAGTGCACTCCTGCTCGTCAGCATTAAGGTGGGTTTGTCACACCAAATAGCGTTATCCACTAATACTATAGGCCCGATTTTATTCGAGTTAATAGTAGTGTCACGGGGTCTTAACATTAAAAACTCAACACATTAATTGCATACTTATCATATAGCTTATAATTCCAAATACTTTTAACAAAGCCTTATAAATTGTCAATTTGCAATACTTTCAAACAATTCTCATGAATCTTTAAATACGCAATTTAAACATGCTTTCCACCCCAAAATCAATTAAAACGATAAAAGTGGGGCTGTGAATACTCACCTTTTGGAGAAAGTGCGAGGATTTTGAGATAGTGATCACCGAAGGTCGTTACTCCCTATAATTCCTATAACGAAAGATGCCACAAGGAAAATACGTCATTACTCGTCCTAAGTCCAAATAATCCTTCCGAGTGATTTATGAAATGCCAATAAGTGTATATTTTAGTCCAAAATCATTCAATTAGTTATTTTAGTCTAATTACTAAATTATATACTATAACGTGATTTCAAGTACAAATATGTAAATCTTTGAATAAATTATAGAGTTATAAAGTCCAAAAATCCTCTTTTTAACAAATCTGACCCTTGACTTAAGCTGTCAAAATTTTATGCCTACTTTTAATGATACTATAACCATTTTCCATATGTTATTATTTTACTAAATTTTTATAGTGTTTAATTTACTGCCTTGGTGAACTTTTGGCATAGGTAACACCCTTTTTGGAGTTGATTAGATAGGGCAATTATGTTCTTAAAGTTCATTGGTCACAGAGATCTATGCAGTGTACACCTTCTGCTTGTCTCGATCATTTGAAGGGTCAAAACTTACTCTTTTCTGGTGATTCAAGTTGGGTTTTGTTCCTTATTCAAAGAAGAAACTTCCAGAAAAAGATTCATCTTATTTGGACCAATAATGAGTGAGTTACATCCGTTTTAAGACAAGTGTCCCAATCTGACAGAAAGTTGCTTTTTGCACACTCAACCTGTTAAAGATGGTTGAGTACTCAAATTTTTATATTTTCAAGTGAATCAAATTTTGTTTGGTTCCTAGATCATTAAAGTTACTTCCAGAAAAAGAATCATTAATTTTTATGGTTTTGCATGATGGTTATGGGTAGGTGAATTCTCAATTATTTGCTTAAATTTTTGTTTTGATTGCTTAAAATTTAGAATTTATATTTGGTTAATTAAATTTTATAATTAACCCACTCATTATTATTGCTATTAATAAAATAAAATTTTAATTTTATCGGATTGGCATTTTATAAGACGGTGCATCCTGTTACGCGCAGTGACCGGATATTCTAAGCGCACTACCGGGAACCTTAGGAAACTAAAGCCCTTGCCTATAAAATTAGGTCGTAGAAGGGTGTTCCTATATATTTAATCGTGATTTACACAGCTCGGGTGCTAACCTGGAGGTTCCGGAAGGCAGATGTCACAGTCTCCCCTCCTTAAAAGAATTTCGTCCCGAAATTAATGATTGCTATCTCTAGACTGATCCTTTGTGAAGAGGTGGGGATACTTGAGTTTCATATGATCTTCCGGCTCCCAGGTGTACTCGGGTCCAAGACTCGAGTTCCAACGAATTTTCAAGATTGGAATTTTACTACGCCTCAGGCGTTTGACTTCCCGGTCAACGATTTCAATTGGTTTTTCTACGAAGCGCAAACGCTCGACAATCTGAACCTCTTCAGGACTTATAACCAATGATTCATCAGTTAAACATTTCTTTAAATTTGACTCATGAAAAGTGTCTTGTATAGCACTCAGCACTTGTGGTAATTTGAGTTTATAAGCTACTGGTCCAATTCTTTCTAGTATCACGAATGGGCCAATATATCCTGGACTCAATTTACCTCTTTTCCCATATCGAACCCATCCTTTCCAAGGTGACACTTTCAGAAGGACTTTATCACCCAATTGGAATTCTAACGGCTTTCTATGGTTATCTGCATAACTTTTCTGACGGTCTCTCGCAGCTTTTAGTTTATCCTGGATAGTAGATATTTTATCAGTGGTTTCTTGCATAATATCAGGCCCGATCAATTGACTATCACTGGTTTCCATCCAACTGAGTGGGGATCTACACTTACGTCCGTATAAAGCTTCATATGGCACACATTGGATACTGGTGCAGCTCCTGGAATTAAATCTATACGGAATTCAACTTGTCTTGGTGGGGGTAATCCAGGTAATTCATCAGGAAATACTTCGGCAAAATCCTGGACTATAGGAATATCTTGAATCACCAGAAAAGAGTAAGTTTTGACCCTTCAAATGATCGAGACAAGCAGAAGGTGTACACTGCATGGATCTCTGTGACCAATGAACTTTAAGAACATAATTGCCCTATCTAATCAACTCCAAAAAGGGTGTTACCTATGCCAAAAGTTCACCAAGGCAGTAAATTAAACACTATAAAAATTTGGTAAAATAATAACATATGGAAAATGGTTATAGTATCATTAAAAGTAGGCATAAAATTTTGACAGCTTAAGTCAAGGGTCAGATTTGTTAAAAAGAGGATTTTTGGACTTTATAACTCTATAATTTATTCAAAGATTTACATATTTGTACTTGAAATCACGTTATAGTATATAATTTAGTAATTAGACTAAAATAACTAATTGAATGATTTTGGACTAAAATATACACTTATTGGCATTTCATAAATCACTCGGAAGGATTATTTGGACTTAGGACGAGTAATGACGTATTTTCCTTGTGGCATCTTTCGTTATAGGAATTATAGGGAGTAACGACCTTCGGTGATCACTATCTCAAAATCCTCGCACTTTCTCCAAAAGGTGAGTATTCACAGCCCCACTTTTATTGTTTTGATTGAACTTGGGGTGAAAAGCATGTTAAAATTGAATATTTAAAGATTCATGAGGCTTTGTTATAAAGCGTTACGTATTGAAATTTATGAGGCTTTGTTGTAAAGCGGTTGGTGTAGAAGTTATATGACATGTATGCCAATGATATGTTGAGTTTTAAAAATAGTTAAGTCCCCGGGTACACTACTAGTTAACCCAGAAATGGGTCTATAGTATTAGTGGATAGCGCTATTTGGTCTGACAAGCCCACCTTATACTGACGAGTAGGGGTGCACTGTACTAGAGAAATATGACTACACATGTGGTTAAAGCCCACCTCTGAGGTAGATCATGGGGCGTTGATTTGGTCCGGAAAGGTTTAGTAGTGGCTCAACGTGGTTATATCAATGCATACCTTTTGTCATATAAGCTAAATTATGATTCTCATGAATCAATGGATTGAAGTTTGGATTATGTGTATGATTTTCAAAGACAGCTTGCATATAAACTTGATTTGTGCATATTTAAAAACCTGTGAACTCACCAACTCTCGTAGTTGACCATAATTTGAACATGCTTTTCAGGGAACAAGAAGGTACATGGAAACGATTAAAGTTTATCTCTTGTGTAAATCGCATGCAATACTTTTATAATAGAGATTTTTGTATTTCAACTTTTGATGATGTAATAGGATTGTAAACTTTTGGGAACATATTGTAAACAATGGTTGAATGTATGATGGTATTTCTTTCTGTATCCTAAAGCTATGTTTATCGAACTGTCATGTTCCGTGTTTCCGCTTTAGCGGGGTGTGACAGATTTGGGGTGTTTGTAACACCTTAGGCATATCCCATATCGGCCGTGGACAAGAGTGATGCTGGGTGTTATAAGTAATATCTTGGCCTTCCTAACAACAACGCGTTTTGGGGCCACAAGCACGTCAGATTCTGGGAACTCTGAGGTTAAGCGTGCTTGGGTGGGAGTAGTCCCAGGATGGGTGACCCCCTGGGAAGTTTCTCACCAGGTCGCCAGAAACAAATCCGTGCGCTACACGTTGGTTAAATCCAAGGGCAAAGCGGACAATATTGTTGTCGAGGTAGGCGGGATGTTACAGATGGTATCAGAGCCACTTCTGTGCCGTTCGGGATATGGGGCAAACCTCATCGAGGACGATGAGTCCCAAGGGGGGGTGTTTGTAACACCTTAGGCATATCCCATATCGGCCGTGGACAGGAGTGATGCTGGGTGTTATAAGTAATATCTTAGCCTTCCTAACAACAACGCGTTTTGGGGCCACAAGCACGTCAGATTCTGGGAACTCTGAGGTTAAGCGTGCTTGGGTGGGAGTAGTCCCAGGATGGGTGACCCCCTGGGAAGTTTCTCACCAGGTCGCCAGAAACAAATCCGTGCGCTACACGTTGGTTAAATCCAAGGGCAAAGCGGACAATATTGTTGTCGAGGTAGGCGGGATGTTACAGTACAAATATGTAAATCTTTGAATAAATTATAGAGTTATAAAGTCCAAAAATCCTCTTTTTAACAAATCTGACCCTTGACTTAAGCTGTCAAAATTTTATGCCTACTTTTAATGATTGCTATCTCTACACTGATCCTTTGTGAAGAGGTGGGGATACTTGAGTTTCATATGATCTTCCGGCTCCCAGGTGTACTCGGGTCCAAGACTCGAGTTCCAACGAATTTTCAAGATTGGAATTTTACTACGCCTCAGGCGTTTGACTTCCCGGTCAACGATTTCAATTGGTTTTTCTACGAAGCGCAAACGCTCGACAATCTGAACCTCTTCAGGATTTATAACCAATGATTCATCAGTTAAACATTTCTTTAAATAGAGGTTATAGTGTATAATTTAGTAATTAGACTAAAATAACTAATTGAATGATTTTGGACTAAAATATACACTTATTGGCATTTCATAAATCACTCGGAAGGATTATTTGGACTTAGGACGAGTAATGACGTATTTTCCTTGTGGCATCTTTCGTTATAGGAATTATAGGGAGTAACGACCTTCGGTGATCACTATCTCAAAATCCTCGCACTTTCTCCAAAAGGTGAGTATTCACAGCCCCACTTTTATTGTTTTGATTGAACTTGGGGTGAAAAGCATGTTAAAATTGAATATTTAAAGATTCATGAGGCTTTGTTATAAAGCGTTACGTATTGAAATTTATGAGGCTTTGTTGTAAAGCGGTTGGTGTAGAAGTTATATGACATGTATGCCAATGATATGTTGAGTTTTAAAAATAGTTAAGTCCCCGGGTACACTACTAGTTAACCCAGAAATGGGCCTATAGTATTAGTGGATAGCGCTATTTGGTCTGACAAGCCCACCTTATACTGACGAGTAGGGGTGCACTGTACTAGAGAAATATGACTACACATGTGGTTAAAGCCCACCTCTGAGGTAGATCATGGGGCGTTGATTTGGTCCGGAAAGGTTTAGTAGTGGC
This sequence comes from Arctium minus, assembly GCA_954870635.1. Lineage (NCBI taxonomy): Eukaryota > Viridiplantae > Streptophyta > Magnoliopsida > Asterales > Asteraceae > Arctium > Arctium minus. The sequence continues at coordinate 131,534,652 of OX941080.1, read as the reverse complement.
TCAACGTGGTTATATCAATGCATACATTTTGTCATATAAGCTAAATTATGATTCTCATGAATCAATGGATTGAAGTTTGGATTATGTGTATGATTTTCAAAGACAGCTTGCATATAAACTTGATTTGTGCATATTTAAAAACCTGTGAACTCACCAACTCTCGTAGTTGACCATAATTTGAACATGCTTTTCAGGGAACAAGAAGGTACATGGAAACGATTAAAGTTTATCTCTTGTGTAAATCGCATGCAATACTTTTATAATAGAGATTTTTGTATTTCAACTTTTGATGATGTAATAGGATTGTAAACTTTTGGGAACATATTGTAAACAATGGTTGAATGTATGATGGTATTTCTTTATGTATCCTAAAGCTATGTCTATCGAACTGTCATGTTCCGTGTTTCCGCTTTAGCGGGGTGTGACAGATTTGGTCATAAACATGAGAGCACAAACTGATCCATTATTTTCAGATTTTCTATTACAAATGGGTGAAGGAGATGAGGAGACGATAAAAGAAAACTTTATAAGTATATCTGATGACATGACCATTTTCTATACTGATTAAGCTAAATCGAAGAATGATTTGATTAACGTAATATTTACATATTTGTAAATCAATGGAGTTGGGTCAGATTATATCATTTAGACGACAATATTATCAACAAAAAATGAGAATGTTGATGAGATTAATGATCAATTTATTGATAGGTTATGACGGGAATAATTTTTATCCAATGAAGTTCTTAAACTTGCTAATTGTTAGTGGTTTGTCCCTTCATCATCTTTGGCTTAAAATTGGATGCCTAATAATATTATTACAGAATATTAATTCCTCTAATGACTTATGTAATGACACCAGATTGATATGTAGAGAGTTTTAATAGAACGTAATCGATGCAGAAATAGTTGGGAATTGTTTTATCTTCAATTTGAAAGTGAAACATGTTATCTTCATATGGACAAAGGAATTTTTGGCAAAAATACCCTTTTTCCAGCATGTTGATCATCAACTATTTTCGTGTCGATTATGTTCTGCTGAAACTATCTACATATCAATATGGTGTCATTACATAAGCCATTAAAGGGATTGATATTTCGTAATAGTATTATTGGGCATCCAATTTTGAGTCAGAGGTAATAAGAGGACAAACCACTAACAGTTAGTGAGTTTAAGAAGTCCACTGGATAAATGTTATTCTTATCAAAACCTATAAGTCAATTGATCATTAATCTCATCGACATTTTTATTTTTTGTTGATAATATCGCCCTCGAAATGATATAATCTGAATCGGCTCCATTGATTTGCAGATATAGAAATATTGCGTCAATCAAATCATTCTTCGATTTAGCTTTATTAGTATTGGAAATGACCATATCATTAGGTATGCGTATAAAGTTTCTTTAATCATCTCCATCACCCAATTGTAATAGAAAATCTGAAAAACATGAATCAGTTTGTGCTCTTATGTTAGGAGTTAACCTAATCTTTTTTATTGAAGACCAAAGAGGTGACATTCATAGGCTTGAATCTACAATCTGTGCTCGGGTTTCACGTCTCACGACGGGTTAGACCTGTTTCAAATACCACCTATAACCATTATCTTTCCACCAAATAGAAGTTTCATCCATGTGATATCTTGCATTGCTTGATCAAGCGCCTCTACCGCTTGCCTTTTAACCATCGACGCTTCATCCTAAATGATTATTTTTAAATCTCGTAGCAATTGAGTAGTCCCACTTTTTTTTTGCACATTGAGTTATCAAGATTGAGAGAAATCTTAAAACGGGAGTGAGTTGTTGTAACACCCCGATTTCGAAATGTATCATTTCAAGTTAATTCAGAAATCGGTAATTTTAAGGGAAAAATAAGATATAGGAGTTTGGGCTTGAATCTTAAATTTTATAGTCTTGATGGATGAGGGATTCAATTACGAGTCCATCGGTTCTTTCCGAAGCTAAATCGGAGCTACAACGAAGAAGTTATGGCCAAAACAGTGAACGGGTGGAAAATCGGGCGAACAATGCATTACGCGACTTGTGCCGCGGCTTAGAGTCAACCCCGTGACTTTTGGGAAAGCGGGCGACTTATGCCGCGACTTAAGGTCGTGGCATAACCCGCGAAACACACTGTCAGGTCAAAACTCGAATTTTCATCCCTCAAGCCTCATTTCCCTCAACCAAACCCTAACTCTCTTCCCCTTTTCTCTCCCAAACCGACCCCAAACCCCAAAATCGAACCCTAGCCCATTTTGAGGGTTTTTCTTCTTAAACCACACGAATCTTCATCATCTAACTAGTTGAGATCGTGAACCACCTTCATCTTCATCTTCTTCACCAAGTTCTTGGGACATCTAACCTTTTCATCATTTGAAGATTGGGAGCTTATGGTTCATTTTGGTGACCTACATGTGTTTTGATTAGTGGATTCAAGCTAGTAGTTGAGGTAATCTTCTCCTTCTTCAAGTATGGAAAATTAGGGTTTTTAGTATAAGATGAAATGTTTTTGTAAATACTTGGGGAACAATTCTAAGGGTTGAAAATGATTATTTATGGTTGGAAATGTGTGGATCTAGGTTTTGGAAGAATCGTGCTTGTGGATTCAAGTTTCTTCAAGGAAAGCTCTAAGTGGGGTAAAATCTAGATTTAGCCTAAATCTAGCAAGGTGAGTTCAAGTTGATTTGCGAAAACGTTGTACATGCCAAAATGTTTATTTTAAAGCATTTATGAGTTTTACATGAAATTATCAACTGTTGAGTTATTTGGTAACTTTTGGTTATTTGAAGTATTTGGCTTATTAAATCTTGTAAAATACCACATTTGGGATTTTTTGGCATTTTGATAAATAAGTCATAAACGATAGTGTTTTAATGATTTATTGTGTAAATGGATTTTGGTCAAAAATGCATTTTAGTTCTTGTTGGGTTTTTATGCATCATTCATATAAATGGGCAATTTGGAAATAAGAGTACGTGAGTCCTTGGGATGAGTTATTCCCGACCTTGGGAACATTTTGGAAATAATAACCTTTTTGGGTTTTGGGCCGAAGGCCATTGATGATTTGAGAAATAAAGACTTTGGGGAAAGATTTAATTTGGGTTATGTAACCATATGGGCTCTCGTGGTTTAGACAATCGTATGTTAAGCCTTTTGGGGCTTGATTTGTACTCTATTGAGTCTTTGGAATATTTGTTCCGCTTTGTTAGCTCGTTAAGGAGCCTTGGACGTATGGTGTACTTAGTTGCATCTTATTTGAGAGTTACATGTTTTGAATGCGTTAGTTCATTCTTTTGAGTCATGTAACGTTTTAGAATGTAATGCATTGGATCCATAGGCATATGAGTCAGTTGGTTAGTGGGGACTTTATCCCCGTTTTGGGACTGGACATTATTTATGGCTAGCGGGAGCTCGAGGTACAGATCGTGGGTGGTTGAACTTGATAACCGTGTAACCTTTATTGAAGGGCTCGAGGTAGAGATCGTGGGTGGTTGAACTCGATGCCCGTTTGTCGTCCAGTCTGGTTACTCATCGTGGAATTTAGTGTCCGCGTTTGAATTCTAGTGAGTGGTCCCCAAGGCATGTGGTTGATTATGTAAGCTTGCGGTGGTACTCTGCAGAGCCATATACGGAGTTAAGTCTTGAGGTGGTGCCTATGGTGAGCCGGATACGGGGACTTGTGGCTTTTGGTTGTGACACTCATTAGAGGTCGAGTAGACACTAGGATCAGTGGTGTCTTGCGGTGGTAGCTCAGAGGAGCCTGATACGGGGAACCATGGTCTTATGTGAAGCTCGAGAACATTGATAAGTGGCTTAACTTTGTGTGCCCGCCACATTCGATGGAATTCGGGTATCCCCCGTCACCGAAAGGTGTTGTTTTTGGGTATTGAGTTTTATTATCCAAGTTTTCGGTGGCGTCTTGTATAAATGGATTTTTATCATTGATTTATGGGTTGAGTATTATGCCCCACCCGTGTTTTGGGTGTTTCGGGATACAAAGTTTTAACCGCATTTTTATAAATGTAGAGCTCGATTTCTATTCGCGTTTTGAGTGAGTTTTGGGGTTGAAGTTTATTTACGAAAGAACGTTTTATATTGGGACCTTGTCCCCGAAGTAGTTTGGATTTGAAAACGTTTGTATTAGTGTTTTGCCCAAAATGCATATTATTGGAAAACGAGTTGTTTTCATATTCAAAGCATATCTTTTGAAAGATTATGATTTAAACTGCATTACCTCTTTTCAAATATATCTTTATTCATATGAAAAACTCTTGAACTCACTAGGCGTTAGCCTAACATTTTTATTTGTCAGCATGTGCAACAGGTTCCGGTTGGGATTAACTCTAGTGACACTGGGCTGAGAGGAGTCCTAGTCGTGTGCTCAAAAGATGGATATCTTAGTGAAGTCTTCTGCCCTTGTTTTCGGGAAGAGCAACTTATAGTTGGGATTAAGTAACACCGACTTTGGTCTAGTCCTTGTATAAGACTGGAGTTTATATTTGTTGAAGTTAAATAGAAAGTTTTATTTTGGAGAGTTATCTCTTACTTGATGAAATGTCGAAATTTTTGCGAAATTCACATATGAACTTGTCCGACGTATTTTGCGAAACTACCCCTCTATCTTCTACAGACTACACAAGGAATTATCCGGTGTTTCACGGTCAAAGTCGCAAATGTTGATCAAATGAAGGGCTAGGATCATTTCTCTCTCTCTCTCTATATATATATATATAGAGAGATCTCTCTCTCTCTCTCTCTCTCTATATATATATATATATATACATATAGAGAGAGAGAGAAAAGAGAGGAATGATCATGCGAGAAGTTAAACATTTTGCGAGAATGCGAGAAGTGTGATACCAAATATGATTACATGGCTTGTGGGTGTGCTTAATCATATATGATTAAACGTCTATGTATTGCTAATATAACATGTGTTTAATCATATATAAACTAGAAGTGTACTCGCGCAATGCAGCGAGATACATCACGATATTAATATTTCATTTTATTTTTTGTTTTTATGTTGATTTACAGTACGATTTTGGATGGTTTTGAGAAAGTGACAATGTTTTTTTTTATAAATTTGTTTAATTTAGGCTTAATAATATAATATTTTTTATATAAAAAAATTAAGTATTTTATTAGAATTCAATGATTATCTTATATATTTTAATGACATCTAGAAAAAATAACCAATTACATATTTAATAATATAATTAAAACAAATTTATAGTAATATAATATATTAATTAATAGTGATACATGGAAAGATCTACATAAAAGGAAGGTCACGCACATACCAAATTGGTGGGTGTTAGAAGCCTGCAATAGTATAATATGTATCTTGTGTTTTGAAACTTGTAAATTAAGAGATTTTTAAAATATTGCATAAAATGATGGTACCTTGTGCCTAGGGGTGTACATAAAACCGTCAACCCGCGAAACCTGACCAACCCAACCCGCTCCCAACCCAATTAAACCCAACCCGCGAAACCGCAAAACCGTCAAACCACAAACCGCCAATTAGAAGGGTTGAAATTGGGTTAGGAAAACTCAACCCAACCCAACCCGCCAACCCGCCGCTATTTTTTTTATAAAATTATATTATATATATATATATATATGCAGTTTATTCACAACCCAAATTAACTTTAAGACTTATGGATTATAATTTATAATTGGATGATTGTAATTAGAGTTGTAAACGAACCGAACGTTCAGTGAACCCTTCGTGAACCGTTTGGCGGGAAGTTCGTTTATGTTCATTCATTATTAAATGAACATGAACACATTTTTTTGTTCGTTTAGTTAAATGAACGAACATGAACAATCGTGAACATTCGTTCATTTATGTTCGTTAATGTTCGTTCGTTTGCATTCGTTTATGTTTGTTTACGTTTGTTTAAGTTCGTTTACGTTTGTTTATTATATAAATATATTTATATATTTTGTACAATCATTAAGTAAATTGAGTTTTTAGAATTGTTTTTTTATCGCTCATAAGTTTACACAGTTTTTCATTTTGTTATGTTAGTTTTTAGGAACGGAATGAAGAGTAATGGTGGTTGTTTTTTGTTCATTTATGTTCGTTCGTTTATGTTCATTTAAATTTATTTATGTTTGTTCGTTTATGTTTGTTTTAGTATATTTGTGTTCGTTTGTTTATGTCTGTTTAAGTCCATTTATGTTCGTTCGTTTATGTTCGTTTAACATCTTAACGAACGAACACGAACACGAACAAACACATTTTCTTAATGAATGAACATGAACACAAAAAAATTCATTTTTTAAAGTATATAATATTTATATACGACAAATGCAACAAATAAACCCACACACCCTCCTCACCTTTGGTGAGGTTCAAACCTCTGACCTCCTAGGAAGTCAAAGACTCTTTTATCGCCTTTGGCCTAAAAATATTTCATTCGTTTACCGTTCGTGTTATTTCGTTTGTTCGGTTAAGTTAAACGAACGAACACGAACAAGCCCTAATTGTAATAAGTAATAACTTTGTTGAGAATAATTTTAGTATTTTTTATCGTATTTCAATCGGCAAATTTATGTATATTACTAACCCGCCAACCTAACCCAACCCGCCATAACCCGCAAGGGTTGGGTTATATTTTTGAATGGGTTGGGTTGAGATTTTCCAAACCGCCATAATTGGGTTGGGTTGTAAAAACGTCCCAACCCGCCCAACCCAACCCGCGTACACCCCTACTTGTGCCTAATAATTTGTATTTACGAGTTTTTTATCCGTGCTTTATAATATAGTATAGATAAGCTTGTGTATCATATATGATTAAATCGCCTTCTTGCAAAATGTTTAGCTTCTCGTTTGATATATATATATATATTATATGGGTAGTTTCATTTGGAAACCACCTTAATTTTGAAAACCATGGAAATCGTCGATTTCATTGGTTAAGTTAATGGAATTGTTTCATTATTTTTGTAATATTTGATAAATTGTTTTATATAAATCTTTTCTTGATAAATTGTTTCATATATTTGTGTTTTTTTATGTAAAAATGAAAAAGTTTCATGAGAATGAGAAAATACATGAAATAATTTCATCAGAATGAGAAAATACATAAAACAATTTCATTTTTACATAAAAACAAAAATATATGAAACAATTTCATCAATAAAAGAATTATATGACACAATTTCATCAAATTAAACAATTTCATGAACTAATTTCATCATCGACGGTTTCCACGGTTTGTAAACTTATAGTGGTTTCCATTTGATCTATATATATATAGGGGTGACTTATTTTGCAATCTAGTAAAAGGTTACAACCTCGTGCAACACTCATCTAAACCATTCATTTAGCTCATTCATTATGTAGACACTTGATTGATTATCGGGTTGCATCGCTGATTACTGGTTTCATGCAATAATCTTACCTACAATGCATAGTATTTCAATAAATCCATACACTAACATGAAATGTATACTGTTTCATAAAAGTACCACCTTCATCCGATATATTGCATGAACTGTTATGTGGATCGACATTTGTTGCAAAAATTCAACGAAATCAGGTTAATTCATTTAGAGAATCAATGAGAATCCAAATGCAATGGACGGTTTAGATGAAGGTTGTACGAGTTGTAATCTTTTACTGGGTTACAAAATAACCATGACCTATATATATAATATATATATATATATATATATATATATATATTATGTAATATTAATATGTTCTTCAACGAAATTTTTTAGTGGTCGTTAGAGGGATGGACCAGATCTGAACATTTTTACAGACCATGATAGTCATCTTGTATTTCAAAAATCCAAGGATAAAAAGTGTTTATTTTGATAAACCATAGGGACTAAATTTAATTTACCTTTTTTTTTAACAAAAGTTAGTCCAATGACCAAAAGTGAAATAGAATGGTAACAACAGTAACCAAAACTGTAATTAGTTTAAAAAAAGGGACTAGACTTGATAGTGAGTGGCAACCAAATGACCAAAAATGTAATTTACTCTTATATTAATGATTTAAGATAATTATATAATTATTACAGGTAAATCATTAAACTTATCTGAGTTATGGACCAACTATAACACAGTCCATAAAAATAAGATGATAGGCTAAATCAAATTCTAAGAGATTGAATCTTTTAGATTTAAATACCCGAGAAAAACGCAGAAAAGAAAAAAAAATCTGTAAAAATACACATTAGATCCAGGGTTTCAGGCTAGCACTCGGTGGAGGCCAGAAACATATTCGTGTTTGGATCACCGATAGAGGAAACCTAACTTGGTTTCTAAGTGTTTTGTCAGACTCGACTACAGATCTAAAAGTCCCAACTCTAAACACCCAATAATTAGTTTAGAATTTGTTTTAATTGTTATCGGATCTGGCTTAAGTTTTATTTTAGAAAAAAACTTTTTAAAACGTAGTAACTTAAAAATAATTTTAGCCACAAGGGTTGTGACGTAGTGGTTAAGTCCCTATGGAATGTGGTGGAATATTCCATCTATCCAGGGTTTAAATCCAGACGTACACAACAATTGTGCCATTGAGTTTATCAGGGCTGATTTCTTACAATCATAATTTGTTGAGATTAGTCTAGGCATAGCCTAGGACACTCTTCCAAAAAAAACTTAAAATAATTTTCCGTTTCGTTTAATGGATACAAAATCGTTTTAGAAACCTACAATAATTATTTTTCATTTTATTTTATATCACGGTAATTATCTTATGATACCGCTGATTTTTTTTTGGATCCATCTCTAGTCGCTCTATGAAGCCACATAATTTTATACTTCCAAATGGTCAATAGTTTTAGATAGATAGAACCTCATGTGAAAGGTGGGTGGGTGGGTGGTGGTGTCAGCAGTGACGATGACAATAGTGGCATGATGGCGGGGTGGGGTGTCGAGGTGTGACAATAGTAGAATTAGGGGTGTTCGCGGTGCGGTTTGGGGCAAAACCGCAAACCGCATCGCATGTGCGGTTTGAGCATTTTCCCAAACCGCAAACCGCACCGCGAAATGCAGTGCGGTTTATGCGGTTTGTCCCTATCGCACTTTATGCGTACAATCCAAAAAATTATAAGTTTAAAATATATTAGAAAATCAACGATTAATTGACCGTAGTCCAAAAAATAAAGAGTTTGAATACATCCAACTCCAAAATGCATAACTAAAAATAGTCTAAAGAAATAAATTGTTTCAATACGATAAACAGATTAAGTGACGTCTCCAGTCGTGAACGTCCTAACCTAGGGCATTTTTTCATTTGTTGAGACATAAACTTTTAAGGGGCTTATAATTAAAAGATTTATTTAGCAAAGTCCAAAACTTAAACTCTTAAAGTCCATAATTAAAAGCCCAATTATATAAATATTAAATTAAAATATTATATATATATATATATATATATATATAGGGTTGAGTTCTTTTGTTAACCTTGATATTCTTGTTAACTTTGTGAACTCATCCAAGCCATTCATCTTGATATTGGATGGTTGAGATTAATAGTCAATTTTTATTAAAAAAATGTCTCATTTATTGTTAATTAAGGTGAACATGACTGGTAAGAGTATTATGGGTAAAAAAAGAACCCAAATGAAACACCTAATTCATCATTAATTGCATTCAATAGAAGCGGATGATACCCTGATTGTGAAATTAATTGCATTCAATAGAAACGGATGATACCCTAATTCATCATTAATTGCATTCAATTAACATAATGTTCATGTTATGCATATAAGTTCACATATGTTCACCTTTTAGTAGTTGATGATTGTTCACCTTTATGTGAAATTAAAATATGTTTTAACAACAACGTTCATGTGCAAATATGTTAACATATTTGTTCATGATAATATATGTTCATATCTTGTAACACAAAGCATATAAGTTCACCTATGTTCACCTTTTCGAGAAGAATGACTATACGATATACGGTTTTATCCAATCATGAACCAAAAATATTATAATAATATTAAAATGATTCAAAAAAGTTATATGAAAAAGGATGATCTTCAAAAATCGTAACCTACAAAGTAATTTTGGAATCTTCATTTTTTGTAACTTCCATGAAATTAATGATAAAAGATTACTACTGTTATGACGTTTATGCCCTTTTGGATTAAATAAATAAATTAATTAAACATCAAATAACCTTGCATTGCATTCCTATTGGTTGAGCAAGGTTCACATAGTTAACAAGAAATACTTGGTTAACAAATGATCCTTACTTTATATATATATATATGTTTAAAATTAAAAAATAAAAAATAATATAAAGATGCGGTGCGGTTTGAACCGCGGTTTGAAAACTCAAAACCGCACCGCATAGTGCGGTTTGGTAAAAGTACAAATCGCAAACCGCACCACGAAAGTTCTAAACCACGTTTTGCGGTGCGGTGTGGGCGGTTTGTGCGGTTTGGATGAACACCCCTAAGTAGAATGGTCGTGGTGGGGGTGGGGTTGGCTGGATGGCGGTTGTGAATTGTGATGACGAACAATGGTGGTGGTGGGGTAGGGTAGGATGGGGTAGTGTTGGTTAAATAGGATGCAAAAGGTTATTTTTGTCTTTTTAAAACCAAATTATAAAATCTTTTACATTTGCCAAAGGATGGCATTCAATTCATTCACTTATGTCAAAGAATGATAGAAACATTAATATGTGGAATTAAAAAGAATTTAAAGAAGTGAACCAAACAAAAGAATTATAATTTAATCAAAGGAATTGACCATTACAATTCCGTTAAAATCCCATGAATTTCATGAACCAAACAGCACCCAAGTCACTGAAAACAAAAAGAAAGACTTATCATCGATGGTTAAGAAAAGCCGAACCATGAAGTCTAGTCGATAAATCCAAATGAATAAAAGACAATTCGTTAAATTTGAATAAACAAAGTGTTAAGATCTTCTAATCAGAATCCTTTAATTGTTCCTTTTCAAGTGTTCTTATGTTGTGAATTATATCTTGCACACTTTTGGATAAGTTATCCGTGTGTTCGTCTATAAACTTTAACAACATACACACCTGTTCTTGATATGCTGCACACCTACGTTTACTTCTCTGCTTTTCGTTATACAGCTCGAGTGTTAGCTCTTTGATTCTTTTATCCTTCTCATCCTGCATAAACAAGAATAACATTAAAACTTGTAAGATACATAATGTTAAATTTTTTAATCCTTGTCATCCAAGTAACCCCCAATACTATTGTTAACCAAATCAAACCAAACCAAACCAAACCAAATAAACCCAGTAAGTCCCACCCAGATGTGTGGTCTCAGGGGTGTGATGTATGCAGAACACGAACACAAATTCTTCCAAGTTACCTATGGCTTGCTGTTGGGCAATAAAACTATAAGAAATTTAATACAAAACGAGTAGTCAATAAGCAACCTGGCTAATTGAGTTCTTTCCAGATCCTCGCCACGGGACTTTAGTAGGATCTAATAAACTGTGATTGTGATCTTTTACGAATTTGGTAATGACCCACTTCCCTCCATCTCTAAGAGCTACTCTGAACATTGCAAGACAGCCTTCTCGAGTAATAGGAGGCGGAGGAAGAACCCTATCTTTTCTGTACACATATTTCTTTTCGCGAAAGCCCTCTTTAGAACAAACAAAATCCTGACCAATAACCGTGTTATTGATGCGAGAACGACGGTTGTGATGGATGCGAACAGTGAATCCTGTACGCCTCCCATAACTAATGTAGAATTCCCGAGCTTCATCTCTTGAGTTAAATTCCATGCCAATTTGTGGTTCTATAGCACCAACACAAGTTACAAGTCTAGTAGATTCTGCCATAGGATTGTCGTGTTCATTCAAACCTAGATCCGTACTTTCGGAGAACTCCACATTAACAAAATCTCGATCATCGTAACTTTTAGCAGGAAAAGTTTCACTTTCATCAGAATCAAATGCTTGACTGGATGTGCTCTCCATAGTGATCTTAAATTAAGATCATTCATTGTGCCATTGATAGTTAACTGCAAGCAGAAAGCAAAATTTAACGATGAAGGGGTACAACCATATAATTCTATTTACTTGAGCAAAGTAGAATCATTATAGTTTCCAACAAACAACTTTTTACCAACAAACTGACTGGTGGCCTTTGGAATTAAAATTAGAGGTGTTGCATCAACAGAAAGAAGAGAGAAAAATGCTCCAATGGAGTTTTGAACTTTTGGTGTGCTGTTTACTCAACACTTGCTGCATCTTACCGGGGTAACTAAACATTTAGTGGCCGTTTATTAAATACTTACCCGGATAAGCGCTAACCGGTAGCACTTATCTTACGGTCCTTACCTATTGAGCATGAAAACTACCTAGAATCTTACCTGGTAAGAGCCATAACAAAGACCGAGAGTCTTACTCGGTAAGTGAGGGAAATGACTCTTACCCGGTAAGCGCTTACCGGGTTTAAGACGCTTACCAACAATCAATTTCGATGGTTCGGAATGTTATACGATAAGGTAAGTGAGGTAATATCCTTGCTGGTAAGTGCTTTCTCGGTAAGCATTTTGGTAAATGACCCCTTACTGGTGTTTATCAACAATCTTTTGCGCTGACCAAAAATCTTACCCGGTAAGTGAGGGTGGTGACTTTTATGGGGCCGGTGTTTATGGTGTTTACCAACAATCTTACTGGGAAAGGTTAGTGACTCTTACCCAATAAGTGATTGTAAACGGCCCCTTAGTTTTATGTTCTCGTAGAATTTCTACAAAATGTAAGGAGTTACAATTAAGCAATTACTCCATTTGTTGTAAAACGTTAGCCATAGAAGGTCTTAGCATACCGATTTAGGAATGCAATTCAATTTATCATCAACTTTTTACGCTTGCAAATGGTCCAAACTTTAAACTTCATAAATAGAAACTAGATTACAAATATTCAACGAAAAATGTACAAGATCTTGAAATGACTAGCATATCCAAGAGAGTACCAACTGTGTACCTAAAACAAAACTACATATTGATCCTTTGGTCTCGAACTTACTCCTTTCCATGTGAATCATCGACTTTTCACACCATCGTAACCATCATACTTACCAAAATGAAAAATAAGGATTTTGGACAAAGACTTCAAAACTGGGCAAATTTCACTTCGTAATACACTTACAGTTAGGGGGTCTTTTACCAAATGTTTACATGATAAGCGCTAATGGTAAGGAACAAGAATTTTACCCATAAACGAGGGATAAACTTTTACCCGGTAAGCACATAACAAGCAAGAGACTACCAACAATCCATTTTGATGGCCGATAATGTTACTCGATAAGGGCATAAAAAGTTTGGTAATCGGTCCCTTAGTCATGTAGTTACATTTAGTTAACAAGTTTTTATCAGACTGCTTAGAATCCACAAAACTTGAACTCAATAAATATTCCGTTCGATTTTTCCATCGTTGACCTGCAACTTTACTTACTTATTGGAGAAGATGGAGTAATCATATAATAATTAAAAACAACATGAATGTTTATAATATTACCCAAAACAAAACAAATATTCGTGAAATCATAGTGTCGGAAACGAACACGCATAACAAATTCGAAGTAAATTCGTCTTCTTTTCAAACAATCAGTTTCAAATTTCTAGGCCAAGTGAAATAGGGAAAGGAAATATTAGGATTGAAATTGGAAAAAAAAAAAAGAGAGAGATTTTGAACATACAAGTATAAAACCCTAGCCATGGTAGGAAACTTCAATGAGCTGATTTGGTAAATTTCTTCTTCGCCAAAGGAATCAAAATCTATATTCTTCTTCTAGAATGGCGATTTGTTGGGTGGGGGTCTAATCTATTAGGCATTTAAGGATCCCACCCACTTAATGATTGGAACCATTTGGTCAAACCACGTTTTGCTTACACAGTTTCCCCCAAATGAGTGTTGTTGCAAAAGCCTATCCCATTTGCTAAAAGCATCTCCAACATCATTTCTAAATATTTTTTAAAATAGAGAATGAAAAGTCAAAATTTTTAAAAACATTTTTTTCTAACTCTAACAACTTTTCTATTTTAGAGAATCAATCATTATTTATATTATTATAATATTCCATAATTTATCATCCCAATACATTTTTTTTAAAAAAACTTAAAATAAAATGTTAAAAATTGAATCTTATTGGTTGGATTGATTAAAATAATAGTTTCTCTCTCTACTTTAGGGATTATAGAGAATTCTCTATATTTAGAGATTTTTTGTCCTTTCTCTATTTTAGCAAACCTTTTAGCAAAGTTGTTGGAGAGAAATAACAAAGAAAAAGTCATTTTTTTTCTATTATAGCAATGCTGTTGGAGATGCTCTAATGACTCCTTAAAATGATTTTTTTTTCATTTCATTTTCTTTTCTCCCACATTTTAGAAGAAAGTTTTGGGAGAAAACTTATCATTGTTTTCCTTCCATTTCCTTTCATTTATTTCCTAAAAAAGTTTTGAGAACATGAACTTTTTTACTTTCCTCCTTTTTTCCTTCCTTTCTATTACTTCATAATAAAGGTTTCGAGAACACATCGTCAAAGTGATCCAAATTCGATCTAAAAAAGAACCATCGAGTTACTTATAAGACAAAACCAAAATTAAAGGTCAACAACTTTCAAACAAAACCTTATACAAGAACTAGGTTATGAACAAGTGTCACTAAACTGAATCTCCAATAAAAACGTCCTAAAAGCTAAATCTTTCTCGTGTCTCTATCTAGCACTCAACTCTTTACAAGTGTCTCTGGTACCACCCCTACAAAGATCTGATGCACATACCGACAAGAAAAAAGTTTAGGCTTAAATCCTAGTAGGTTCAATCAGTTTACGTTTCAAATATAAAACGGTAAAACGGAAATATTGTTCTTTAAATTAATCACAATTTCCCTAGAGATGACATGTTTACAATAAAAGCAACATTTTATCCAAAATCCACCATTTTCACGACGAAAATCTAATAATCAAAACACTCATTTTAGGATAAAACCAAATATTAAATCTCATCCAAAGGATACAACTAAATATCCAAACACGGAAACATAGATAGAACTCCATACCCAAAACACATAAAATATGGATAAAACTCTATATCCAAAATACACCATTAGATAACGGGGGATACCTATATTTCCAGTTGATTGTGGCGGGAACACAAAAGTAAGTCACATAACAAAGTTATCGAGTTTCACCTGAAGATCAATGATCTCTATATACGACTCTTTCAAGTTCCACGACAAGACCCTCGATGATCTTCGTGCCTACTCATTCTCTAGAGAAGTTACACCATAATAGTCAGTGGCCCCGGTGTCTAACTCTATACTGTACCCACCGCAATGCCCCCGATGACTCGATGCTACTCTCCCAGGCTAGATGAGATACGTTCAAGAGCCAATAGCCGATAACTCCATGACTACTCATCTAGTTACAAAGTGAGGACATCAAAACCTCTCACTTATCAAACACAACCAACTCAAATGCATATGTATCCAATGAATTATTACATTATGGTCTATTTTATGACTTTAAATTTGAATGATCAAACAAACCCACACCCATGTAATACAAATCAAATATGTAGTAGATGCAATTCATGTTCAAATATCCACACTGAACACTTTCAGTCAGGCAAGTTCCCAAAACTCTGTTGAACATGATTGAGTTTCCTCAAAATTCACAATTCATGGGATTATCTCATGAAAAACCAACATATGCCTAATGGCGTATTTTCCAGAAATCCCATAAAATCAATAATTGGAATTTCCCAAATATTTATACACTTATGACAAAAAAGGTACAAGTGCCACCGTTAATAACTTATAAGTTTGAGAAAAAAAATTCTAAAGCGAACATTTTATTCAAATCCAATTTAACAAACTCTTCAACTTGTTTGACTAATTCAATAAAGGTTGTCACAAATCCCAAAAAAATGTATCTTAAAGAGTTTAAGAAATCTCAAGACCCAACATACAAGGGCAGAACACAAGCCTTATAACCGTAGGGGTGGACCTAAATTCTTATACATTTTCAGAAACACAAAAATACACTATGTAAAGTTGTAAGATACTAAAACTTTAAAACTGTAAGGAGATAATCCTTGATTGATTTCATTGGCAAAAGCCTTGGTATAAATACAATATTACAGAGAGATCAAAGGCTAGAATTAAGGAAACCAAATATACACCTATTAAACAAAGAATAGTCTAGAAGATTATTTACACTTTTACAATAATTCTATCACACCCCGCAGTTGAAACGGGTGATGGATGCACGTTGAGACTGTCTCGGAAGTCTTCAAATAGAATCATCGGTAGTCCCTTTGTGAAAATGTCTGCAATCTGGTGTCGTGAAAGGACATGTAAAACATGGACTTGTCCACGAGCAACTTTTTCGCAAACCAAAAGGATGTCCAGCTCGATATGTTTAATGCGTTGATGTTGAACAGGGTCCTAGACAAATATATCACACTAACATTATCACAATATACCAATGTAACTTTTTGAATAGGACAATGAAGCTCCAAAAGAAGATTTCGCAACCAACACGATTCTGAGACCACATTGGCGATCCCTCGATCTTCAGCCTCGACACTGGATCGGGATAGAGTTGGTTGCTGTTTGGAGGACCATGAGACCAAATTGTTCCCAAGATAAACACAATAACCAGAAGTTAAGCGTGAGCGTCTTGTGTTTGGACATCCACCCCAGTCGGCATCCGTATAGCTAACTAGAGTGGTTGTCAAGGAGGGGTAGAGATGTAATCCATGATCAAGGGTCCCTTGAATGTAACGGACAATACGTTTGAGGGAATGCATGTGCTCTTCGCTCGGGTCATGCATAAACAAACAAATATGTTGCGCGACATATGATATGTCGGGTCTTGTGAAGGTGGGATATTGTAAAGCATCTGCAAGACTGAGATGGATCACTATAAGGAGTGCTAGATGTAACACTTAGCTTCGGTTTTGTATCAACCAGAGTGGAGGTTGGCTTACAAGAAGACATGCTAGCTCGATATATCATTTTTTTGATATATTTCCTTTGAGATAGGAATAGGCTACCTGCATGACGGGTCACAACTGTGCCTAGGAAGTAACTTAAAAGACCCAGATCTTTCATTGCAAATTCTAAGCTGAGTCGAGACATGATATACTTGCGTAGATCATCAGAAGAAGCTGTTAGGAGAATATCATCTACATATAGGATGTTGATCCAAACTCTCTCAGTGATTTGATAACGACCCTCTTTTATACTTAGTGAAAATTACGTTATTATATGTATTAGTGTTTCATCATCAGCGATCAGACTGAGTCTGTTCAGTTATCGCTGATGACCTTTCTGTAAACATTTAATATGTATTAGTGTTTCACTTTCAGCGATCAAACTGAGTCTGTTCAGTTATCACTGATAGTTTCCTATGTAACACAGTTAACGTAATCCCTGAAGACAAGTCTCGCGTCAACATAGTTCATAGCTGAATCAAAGACGAAGCCACTGAACAATAGATAAGTCTACTAGTGACCTGATGCGGATATCAGCGAAGACCAGACAAATCTACTTACGCGAAGAAGCCTGAGGAAAAGCTTCAGCGATAGCTGAACTTCTTTATCTCTGGAAGAAGAGATACTCAGCGATCAACGATCACAAAGCTTATGCCTCAAGTTTTCTTTTGTCTTACCTTGCACAACCAGTACGATGTGTCAGAACGGACAAGTCCCTGCCACAAATCGTACACCAACTCTGTCAACTACACTGTTCATAAAGTGGCCAAAAGCATGTCTCCAAAAGTGAGACTACCAAAGCCAATCTATGTATGCCACGTGTAAAGTACCCTGCCATGCATTTAATGCATAGGGTATAAATAGGAAGCTCACTCCTTCATCTGAAGGTGTGCTCAATCCTTTGAACTCCAAAGTAGAAACCCTTGTTTTCTATCTCTCTAAAGATCCCCCATTCTCTGAATTTCTTGTGCAACCATCTTAGTGTTTCTTAAGTTTGTTTAGATTGAGTCTGTCTTAACCTTATTCCGCAACAAACTTGTAAATTGTATTTTGATTTATCAATAAACAATTTATTAAACTTTAATTTCTGTGTTTGTATTCAACCCCCCCCCTTCTACAAACTTGTTAAGCACCTTCGGGACCAACAAGTGGTATCAGAGCGGTTTGTTTAATCTAATAAACAAGATCTTGCTGTATACTCTTCCTTGCTATTCTAAAATGGCACTAAACACGAACACAAACTACTATGATAATGGTTCACTTTCTAAACCTCCTCGATTTAGCAGAGATAACTTTTCTCTATGGAAAAATCGAATGATGCTATTTCTTGAAGGTGCGGATCCTACTATACCTGAATATATAGAAAACGGACCCTATGAACCTGTTAGAATTATAGCTGCTGTTCCTGCTACTGCCACCACTGAAGCTGTCCCTGAACGATATGTCGTTAAGGAAATAAGACAGTGGAGTGATGAAGATAAAAAGAAGGTAGGCATAGATGCAAGAGCAAAGACCATTATATCAATGGCTCTGCCTGATGAAGTTTTCCATTCCATCATGCATCTAAAAACTTCTAAAGAAATGTGGGAAACCATATGTGTTCAATATGAGGGCACCACTGAAATCCAAGAGACCCGAAAGATTAACTTGGTAAGACAGTATGAAAGTTTTATCGCTGGAAAGAATGAATCTCTTTCTGACATTCATCAGCGGTTTAACTGCCTGATCATTGACCTAAGAACTGTTGGAAGGACCTATTCTAATTCTGAGGTCCTAACAAAATTCTTGGAAAGTCTTCCTGAAAGCTGGGACAGTTATTCAATATGTCTTAAGCTGACAAAGGACTTACATACTCTCTCTCTAAGCACTCTGTATGGAATATTGCTCAACTATGAGCAATCTAATCTCCTGAAGAAGAATCTTGTAAAAGATTCTAAAGACTCCAAAAGCACTGCTGTTGCTTTAGTCTCATCAGAGATAATTCCATCTCAGCGATCTACTCTAACCATCACTGAGTTAGATTCTGAATCTGAGGATTTATCAGACCCTGATCTTTCAGAGTTTAATGAGTCCTTAGCACTCTTGACAAACTCTTTTAAGAGATTTGCAAGAAAGAGTAACTTCCGAAGAAGTAAACCTCTCTCTCTTACTGAAAAGCCAAAATCAACTCCGGTTGATAAGGCTACAGCCACTTGCTATAACTGCGAAAAAAATTGGACATTTTGCTAGTGAGTGCAGGTCTAAAAAGGTCTTCAAACCTTCTACCTCAAGAAGATCCAGTGATGACAAATACCATAAGCTGAAAAACAAATATCAAAAGCTGAAAAGCTTTCAGCAAAAAGGTAAAGGTCTCATCGCTGAAGAACATGACTGGGCTGAATCAGAAGAATCATCTTCTGATGAAGAAGAAGTCGCTAATCTTTGCCTCATGGCTGAGATTAAAGAAGAAGTAGAAGAACCATCTGAACCTTCTATGAGCTACATATCATCTCAGGTATCCATCTCTACAAATCCCTCTCTGCCTGAAGCTGAGAGAAGTCGCGCTGTTGATGTGCTGACGATTGACCTTTATAATGCTCTAAACGACAAAACTCAAGCTGAAAATAAAAATGTTTATTTAACACAAGAGCTAGAGAAATGTCATGAAAAGATCAGTGAACTAAATCTTTTAGAAGAAAAGCTAAAAGATCAAGTCATTATAAATGAAATCATCAGCATTGAACGCGAACAAGCCATCGCTGCTCTAAAAGCAGAAAAGGCTCATGTTGAAAAATGGTGCAAATCATCAACAAAGATCTCTGAGATAATAAATGCTCAAACTCCTGAAAGTGATAAAACTGGTCTTGGTTTTTGGACACCACAGGATGATCCTAAAGAAGAAAGTTCCTCGCTTAAGTTTGGAACTTTTGTCACATCTTTCTTTGACACTTCTTATAATCAATTCTATCCCTGTTCTTCTTCTAATTCCATCCCTGAGGAGATATCTGCAAAATCTAAGCCTGCAGATAAAGGAAAGTCTATTCTCCCTCCTCAGAAGGCTTCCAAGAAAACCAAACTGAAAGTTCCCTCCAAACCTTCAGTGGATAAACCTTTTAGCTCAGTGACAGAAATCTTTGATATCTGTCCTCCAAAGCTGAAGGTTGATCTAAAGCCCGTGAAATCTGAAGAAATAAAAATTCCTCCCAGATCTCGTGCTAAAGGTATTCTTGGAGCTGGACCTGCTCATCTTAAGTTTTCAAAACCATTTGGTTATAAATCCACCATCAGATATAGAAAATGTTATCACTGTGGATTCACTGACCATATTGCGAGCAAGTGTCCAAATACCACCGAAGCTGATAAAACAGCCAAAGTGAAGAAAAATACCACTAAGGTTAAGAAATTAACCAAAGTGAAGATTACCACTGAAGCTGAATCTTCCTTATCCACTAACTCTGAAGGACCCATTGAAAAGTGGGTACCAAACAAAGCTTAATCTTCCTTATGTATGCAGGGATCAAAGGGCATCTGGTATCTCGATAGCGGATGTTCTCGTCATATGACTGGACAAAAAGACCTGCTCACTGAATACAAGGAAGAGAAAGGTCCCTCTGTGACCTTTGGTGGAAATGGAAAAGGATTTACCCGAGGGTTTGGTGTCCTCAGCAATGGGACAACTACCTTTCGAAGAGTCGCTTATGTAGATGGACTGAAGCACAATCTTCTAAGCATCAGTCAGCTATGTGACAAAGACTACGAAGTTCGCTTTTCTAAGAAAGCATGTTCAGTGGTAGATGAAAAAGGAAAACTTGCTCTCAGTGGTTATAGAAGAGAAAATGTCTATGTAATAGATATGGACTCTACTATCACTGATAACTTATGTTTTCTCTCTAAGGCCTCTTCTGATGTCAACTGGCTATGGCATAAAAGGCTCTCTCATCTAAACTTCAAAACCCTGAATTCTCTCTCATCTAAGGAACTGGTTTCTGGTCTTCCTCAGCACTCATATGCTAAAGAATCTCTCTGCTCAGCATGTGAAAAAGGAAAACAAACAAGAGCTAGTTTCAAGTCGAAACAAGTTTCCTCAGTAACAAGTCCTCTTCAGCTCTTGCATATGGATCTATTTGGCCCTGTCAATATCCAATCAATAGCTGGAAAGAAATATACGCTTGTCATTGTAGATGAATATTCTCGCTACACCTGGGTTATTTTTCTTCGCTGCAAGAATGATACTCCAGAAGAACTAATATCTTTTGTCAAAAAGATGGAAGTGCTGAATAATCTTACTGTTCGATCAATAAGGAGTGATCATGGAACTGAATTCAAAAATAGTTCCCTGAACAATTTCTTTGAGAACAAGGGAATCTCTCACAACTTCTCTTCAGTAAGAACACCTCAGCAAAATGGAGTCGCTGAAAGAAGAAACAGAACGATCATAGAAGCTGCTAGATCAATGCTCAGCGATTCTCACCTCCCTACTCAATTTTGGGCAGAAGCTGTAAACACTGCATGTTTTACTCAAAACAGATCGCTGATAATAAAGCGATTTGGGAAGACAGCTTATGAACTCTTTCTTGGAAGGAAGCCTTCTATCAGCTTTCTTCATATCTTTGGTTGTCAGTGCTTTATCTTAAACAACAAAGATCAACTTGGAAAGTTCGACCCAAAAGCCGATGATGGAATATTTTTAGGATATTCCTCCATCTCAAAAGCCTACAGAGTTTTCAACAAAAGAAGACAAACCGTAGAAGAAACCATTCATGTCACGTTTGATGAAACGCGCTCAGCGAACTCTAAACCAATCGCTGACAATGAAGAACTGAATACTTGGATGATCTCTCACTATAAAGGAACTGAACCTTTCTTCTCAAACCAACAGCACACTGAAACTCCAGCTGCTGATGAAGAACCAAGTATCATACCTCCCACCGCTGAATCCAACTCATGGATTTCAGCTGAACCTCTAAACACACTTCTACCATCAAATCCATCTACGTCTGAAAACCCTTCTGAAAGCATTGGTGTATCTAATGTTCAACAATTACTAGCTGATGAACCTCAAGCATCTTCATCAGCGACTGCTCCTATTGTTGATCCTATCGCTGAAATAAGCAATCTTGCTCCTGCTCAGCGATGGACCAGAGATCACCCCATAGATCAAATTCTTGGTAATCCAGATGCAGGTATTCAGACACGACGAAGCTCAGGTAATATCTGTCTCTTTGTAAACTTTCTCTCCTTAATTGAACCAAAGAAGACTGATGATGCCCTCAGAGATCCAAACTGGGTCAGCGCTATGCAAGAAGAGCTGACTGAATTCTCTCGAAACAAAGTTTGGAATCTCGTTCCTAGACCATCTGATAAAACTGTAATAGGCACCAAATGGGTGTTTAGAAACAAGTTAGATGAACATGGAATTGTAACCCGCAACAAGGCTCGACTTGTTGCTCAGGGATACAGACAAGAGGAAGGCATAGACTATGATGAAACCTTTGCCCCTGTGGCCAGGCTCGAAGCAATTCGACTATTCTTAGCTTATGCAGTCTATAAAGACTTCATCGTTTATCAAATGGACGTAAAATCAGCTTTTCTGAATGGAAAACTGAATGAAGAAGTTTATGTAGAACAACCACCAGGGTTCTATGACCCTAAGCATCCAAATTATGTTTATAAATTGGATAAGGCTCTCTATGGTTTAAAACAAGCCCCTCGTGCTTGGTATGACACTCTCTCATCTTTTCTTATCTCTGAAAATTTTGAACGTGGCAAGATTGATAATACGTTATTTTTCAGGAAGATAAAAGGTCATATAATTCTTGTACAAATATATGTCGATGACATAATATTTGGTTCTACTAACCCATCTCTATGTACTCGCTTCGCTGAAAGAATGAAGAAAGAATATAAAATGAGTATGATGGGTGAGCTGACATATTTTCTTGGTCTTCAGATTAAACAATCTGACAAAGGTACTTTTATCTGCCAAGGTAAGTATGTTAAAGACATGCTGAAGAAGTTTGATTTAACACAAACTTCAGCGATGAAAACTCCTATGGCACCACCACTGACACTTAACAAGGATCCATCTGGAAAACCTGTTAATGTCACTGCCTATAGAGGAATGATAGGCTCATTGTTGTATCTTACAGCAAGCCGACCTGACATCATGTACTCTACTTGTTTATGTGCACGCTATCAATCTGAACCCAAGGAATCCCATCTGATCGCTGTAAAGCGAATTTTCAGATATCTGAAAGGAACTCCTAACCTCGGTCTTTGGTATCCCAAAGACTCAGGGTTCGATCTAACTGGTTATTCTGATAGTGATTTTGCAGGCTGTAAACTCGACAGAAAGAGTACCACTGGTGGATGTCAACTCTTGGGAGGAAAGCTAGTAAGCTGGACAAGCAAGAAGCAAAATTCTGTGTCCACTTCAACAGCTGAAGCTGAATACGTAGCCGCTGGAAGCTGTTGTTCACAAATCCTATGGATGAGAAATCAACTATTAGATTATGACCTTCAGCTGTCAAAGATTCCTATCTATTGCGACAGCACTAGTGCTATCGCTATAGCAAATAATCCAGTGCTACATTCAAAGACAAAACACATAGAGATCAGATATCATTTTATCAGAGATCATGTGATGAATGGTGATATTGAACTTCACTTTATCCCTACTGACTTTCAGCTTGCTGATATTTTCACCAAACCTCTTGATGAGACAAGGTTCAACTTTCTCATCAGTGAGCTTGGAATGCTGAACCTCGAAGAATAATTCTTCAGCGTTCATGTATTGTGTCAGTAATCAAAAGTTCCCCTCATCATTCTCTCTGATAAACATTCTGACTCTCAGGTATGTTCTCTCTCCCTCAAAGATGTTTTTCTTCAAAATATAAAGTTTAATCACTGAACTTTCTTCAAATGATTAAAATTTTTTTTGAAAAATACATTAATCACTGATATTTCCAATCAGTGATCTTTTAAAAGGAAAATCTATCCCTATCTTTACAATCAGGGATACTTTTAAAAAGGAAAATCTATCACTGACTTTTCTTCAGTGATCATTTGAACGGACAAATGAACAGTCTCTCTCCTCTATGACGTCATTTGAACCGACAATCCACGACATGCCTTTTCTGACACGTTCGTCCGTTGCCCTCCTATCCAATCAACTTCGTGGAACGTGTCAATGTCATGATGATTTCTTTTCCCGCTTCATTCTCTCTCTTATCTCTCTTCTCTCTCTTCGTATAAAAGGAATTCTTCTCTCCTTTATACGGTTTACGCTTTCAAAACTTTCAAAGCAAGAAACATTCTCTCAAGAACACTCAAGCAAGTAAACCCAGAATATTGAATCTGCAACTCTTTTTCTTCAAGATACACAGGTTTATTTCATGTTTATATGCTTTGTTCATATGCTTTTTATTCTTTTAAAATCCTACTCGCTTTCTATGGATTTTATAAAACGTTTTTTTTTAAACTAAAGATCATTCCTTCTGATTTTATGTTTTTAAATAAAAACCTTTTGGTTTTAAAGTGTTCTTCATTCTTTCTACCCAGAACACTATTTTTTTCTCTTAAAAATAACTTGATAATTTTCCAGTTTCCCTTCTTCTATGGAAACTGGTAATCATATTATTTTTAATCTAAATCATTTCTTCTATTATGCCTCTTTCCATAACAGAAATGACACAGTCTTCAATCGTTGCTTCCAAGCATGTACGATTCGCTCTCACTGAAGTTGAGATTACTAAATGTAATCATTTGGCCAGACTCGACTTCAAAGCTGACAAATACCCACATCTGGTGGAAGCTGCTAATTTCCTCAAGCAGTCCTGCATAGCTTACGCGATCACTGTGGATCCTAAGCCCTCCAAGACTCTACTTCAGCAGTTCTGGTTCACTGCTGATGCAACTGAACTTACAAACAGGAAAGGCGAACGAGTCCCTGCTATCTCGTTCAGCACGGAATTAGGGCCAGGGAGCATGACCGCTCTTAGCCTCAGGAAATCTTTACGATTCCCTGACAAACCAAAGAGTGGATTCGACGCACTCCCCACTGATGATGAGCTGATATTCTTCCTGGACGCAATGGGCTATTGTTGGGAAAACAAACCAAGATCGTCTATTCCTAACAAGAAGCTCACCAAGATTCTTAAAGCTCAGATGCCATCACAACTGAACTTTATCTTCTCGCACATAATTCAGTGCATGAGTGGGAAGAGTGGTTCGCTGGATCAAGCCAGCAAAACACAACTGCAGATGGCATACTCCGTTATCGCTGGTCAAAACTTTGACTACGCCACAGCCATCTTTGAAGATCTGAGGTCGAGATTAGAGAAGCCTGAACGAGATCCCAAGATCTCGTACGTACGTTTCATATGTACGTACATCAAGTTCCTCTATCCCAACACCTATCCTACCAAAGATGATGGCACCTTTGCCAGGGTTGGTCAACGATCACTGGAGGTCAAGCCACTCGCCGACGAGGTAAGTATCTCTCTCCTTCGCTCTCGTCTCTCTCTCCATTCTTCTTCACATTCAGCGACCACGCAGACGGTTCCTTCGTCTGCTATCCCTGTCGCTACCACTACTTCTAAAAGACCATCAGCTAGTCCAATTGGTCCTTCCAAAAAGGCCAAAAAGACTAAGGAAAGTACACCTTCTAGTACTATACCTGAGGGAGCTTCTCAACAAGCTACCTTAGATGCTTTTGTGGGTCTTTCCTCCACAACTTCAGCAGTCACTCATACTGCCGTGTCAGCGATCTCACTCGCTGTCACATCATCAGTAACCCCACCTACTATCTCATTCCCTGAGATTAACCCCATCCCTACTTCTATCCCCAAAACTCTTCCCTTCTCTCCTCATTTGGTCTCTGAACCTGCCACCTCTTCTTTCCCTATAGGACCTGAGCATCAAACTTTTGAGGAATCTATGCAGTTCTACAAAATGTTTGATACGTCAGGTACACCTATACTCCTAAACACTTCTCTACCCCCCTCTCCAAATAAGCCCATATCTGAACTAACATTATTTTCAGGTCCTAGCTTGGCGACTGTTGACACGCATGTCAACAGTCTAGGAGAAAAGGTGGATGCTCTCACCAACACCATCAATGAAACCACCAACGCCGTCAATCAGGCTGGTGAGGAGCTGAAGAAGTTGACCGCCACTTGCTCATCGAAAGCTGAGAACTCTCAACTTTCAGCTCTTGAAGAACAAGTCGTCCAACTCAGAGAGTCCTCTCGACTCTTTCAAGGACGATTTGAGTCTCTTACAGCTGAAGTTCAGGGTCTCTCTTCCAAGGTTGACCTCTGCACGTCCCTTCTTCAGCAAGTTCTACAGAAAGTGAATGAACCAGCTCCAGCGCTGCCTCCCTCCTTCACTGAAGATGATCGTACCAACCTCAACATCGCTGTGGAATTCATTCATGATGCCACATGCGACATACCTGCGGTTGAAGACCGAGTTAAGCGTCTGGAGGCTGACGTTCAAGTGCTAAAAGCTTCAACAGCTACTCCAGCAGCTGAACAATCCCCTACCGCTGATAATGACAAAGTGGGGGAGAAAACTGAAGAAACCTCTATTGCTGCTGGGGAAGCTAAGGAACCTCCCTCTCAATCTGAGGGGGAGAAGGCAAAAGAATCCTCATCGATTCACTCCATTCTCTTTGAAGAGGATGAGGAAGAAGACGATGAAGAGGAAGATGATCTAGATCTTGATGATCAAGAAAAGGATCAGCCCTCCGATGACGACGACGACGATGAAGACCAATCTATGTGGTTCTCTAAGCCGAACGTCGTATCAGGGACAACTTCGCAAGAGGTTGTCAAAACAGGGGTGAGAGGTGATACATCTTCAAGTGTTCCTTCGCAAAGCAAAGACAAGCAACCGATCGCTGAAGAATGCTTGAGGACTGGATCACAATCTGAGGGGGAGCATCCTTCTCAGGTATGTCTTTCAATTGTACCACTTTTCTACTCTTTCCAAACCCCTATGTCTTTCTAGCCTTTATCTCTCTCGTTCTAAAAATACACTTATCCCTTCTTTCCTTCTTTTTCTAACCAGACAGTTCTCACCCCTGCTTAAGGGTTCTGAACTACAAATAATACCAGCGACTATCGCTGATGAAATAATCCCAATCTCTATCACTGAGATTGATGAAGAAGAAGAAGATTCCCTGATCCATCCAGGAAGGCCCTCTCGACCATCTCATTGGTCAGAGGAAGTGGTGAAGAAAAGAGTTGAAATGATCGCTCAACTAGAAAGTCAACGGCTGAAAATCCCTCTTCAAATATCCACAGAGCTCGACTTCCTCACTGACGCTGAAAGAGAAGAATCTGCCAAAGCTGAGAAGCTGATCGCTGAATGCAAACGAGATGCCCAACTCGCTTTAAAGATTCAATCCTCTCAAGTTAAGGACAAAAAGCTGAAAAGCAAACCTGTGGAAGTTCAAGCAGCACTACTGAAAGAAATTGAAGAGGAACGCTTCAAAGAACAAGAGATCAACGATAAGTCTATCGAATGGTGCAAACAAAAGATGGATTATCGTTCTGATCTTCCTCCAATATCAGCCGTGACTATCTCTGGTCGCAAGAAGAAAGATCAACTCTCAGTGACCATGGAGATTACCAGAGAGGATGGAACCCAAAAAGCAATGTACGTATCAAAACTTGAAAGCTTCGGATTTACGGAATGGTTAGAGTTCTGGGATGCGCTGAAGAAATCCAAATCTACATACAGAGGCTACGTTGAAGGACTCCTTGAAGCCCTCATAAATAGAGTCGTTTCTGTACTAAAGCTGCCATCTCCTCTTCCTCCCAAATCTTTGAAACTCAAGAGAAAAATTGGGTCCTCCTCCTCTGAAGATGTCGCCATCATCAGGAATGAAACTTCTATCAAATTTTCAAGAGATGCACTGTTTGGTCCTCCTCCTGATCTTTCAGTTCTGGACTTATCTCTGCCTCCTGGTGGTCCCTTCCAAGCTGGTCAAGTAATCGACAAGCCTTATGGAATATTCTTCAGAGATGATGATGAGGAACTCAGATTTCAAAGAATCTCTGAGATTCCTATCTGTCCTCTGAATCATCTCAAGGATCTCTTATGCTTATGGTGTGACTTCTTCCCTGCTGCTGAAAAAATTAAAGAAATTATCAGTCAAGAATCTTTGGAACGAAGACAGAAAGGAGAAGAAATACCTGAGTATATGATCAATCCTCCCAAATCTTCTTATAGCTGATAGATTAGTTTTCTTCTCTGTAATCTGTTAGTTATACTTACAGTAGTTAGTTAGTCACTTGTACTTATGATTTTCATATCTTGTAATTCTATCCCTGAATTAAATGAAAATTGCAGTGATGTACTTAACCCTATCAGTACTGTAAAAGATCCCTCAAAATAGTAATTGGGACATGCATTCTATGAGTCCTTTTTATTCCTATATTTTGAATTAAAAAGTAATTTTCTTTTGTTACTTTGTCATTATCAAATAGGGGGAGATTGTTGATCCAAACTCTCTCAGTGATTTGATAACGACCCTCTTTTATACTTAGTGAAAATTACGTTATTATATGTATTAGTGTTTCATCATCAGCGATCAGACTGAGTCTGTTCAGTTATCGCTGATGACCTTTCTGTAAACATTTAATATGTATTAGTGTTTCACTTTCAGCGATCAAACTGAGTCTGTTCAGTTATCACTGATAGTTTCCTATGTAACACAGTTAACGTAATCCCTGAAGACAAGTCTCGCGTCAACATAGTTCATAGCTGAATCAAAGACGAAGCCACTGAACAATAGATAAGTCTACTAGTGACCTGATGCGGATATCAGCGAAGACCAGACAAATCTACTTACGCGAAGAAGCCTGAGGAAAAGCTTCAGCGATAGCTGAACTTCTTTATCTCTGGAAGAAGAGATACTCAGCGATCAACGATCACAAAGCTTATGCCTCAAGTTTTCTTTTGTCTTACCTTGCACAACCAGTACGATGTGTCAGAACGGACAAGTCCCTGCCACAAATCGTACACCAACTCTGTCAACTACACTGTTCATAAAGTGGCCAAAAGCATGTCTCCAAAAGTGAGACTACCAAAGCCAATCTATGTATGCCACGTGTAAAGTACCCTGCCATGCATTTAATGCATAGGGTATAAATAGGAAGCTCACTCCTTCATCTGAAGGTGTGCTCAATCCTTTGAACTCCAAAGTAGAAACCCTTGTTTTCTATCTCTCTAAAGATCCCCCATTCTCTGAATTTCTTGTGCAACCATCTTAGTGTTTCTTAAGTTTGTTTAGATTGAGTCTGTCTTAACCTTATTCCGCAACAAACTTGTAAATTGTATTTTGATTTATCAATAAACAATTTATTAAACTTTAATTTCTGTGTTTGTATTCAACCCCCCCCTTCTACAAACTTGTTAAGCACCTTCGGGACCAACATAGGATAATGTAGGCCATACCGGTACCATTACGGTAGATGAAAAGGGAGTGATCAGATTTGCTATGAGAGAACCCAATGGATGAAAGATAATCAACAAAACGCTTGTACCAAGCTCGAGGAGCTTGTTTGAGCCCATACAAATATTTCTTCAACAGACATACATGATTATGATGATTAGGATCTTGAAAACCCATGGGTTGGTGCATGTAGACTGTTTCTTTGAGTTCGCCATGCAAGAAAGCATTTTTTACATCAAGTTGATGAATGGGCCATGCTTTAGAAAGAGCAATACTGAGTACCGTGCGGATGGTCACCGACTTGACTTCCGGACTGAAAGTTTCCCCGCAATCCACACCTACCTGTTAAGTTTTACCATCACTTACAAGGTGTGCTTTATAGCGCTCTAAAGAACGTTCAAATTTAACTTTATGTCTAAAAATCCACATAGATCGAATTATATTGACATGTTGTGGGCAAGGCACCAACTCCCACGTCTTATTTTTAATAAGAGCATTATATTCGTCGTCCATGGCCATTCTCCAATTTGGGTCATTGAGGACAGTCACAAGGTTACGAGGTAAGGGAGATGGAGTGACACGAGTGTGTAGATTATATTATCTTTTACGTTTACATATCTCGTGTTGACTGCTTGTGACAGGCCGTTGAGTTGGAATTTGAATAGGCAGAGTGGGAGGCGGTGGAGAATGAGCAGAAGTAGGTGGGATTGAAGGCTCGGGGCTGCCTGAAAGGAGAGGTGTGGGCCGTGGAATTTGTATGAGACGAAAAATGATGAATTAGGTGAGGGGAGAGACCTTCATCGACAATATCATATGAGTGATTGGTGGGATTGTGCAATGATATCGGAAGACCGTATAGTTCCACACAGTGGCCACAGTGTTCCCACAGTGGGGGCGCAAGTATACACCTCAACTATGATAGCTATAAGTAATAAAATAGTAAGTATACCGAATATCGTTTCCACAGGGACTGGTCTACTGAGAATCAGAGAGTTTCATGAACTTCTTGCACACGCTTTGGTTGTGAGAAAAATTTGTCGTTTTGTTGGTGAAATATCTTAAAAAATTATGAAATTTAACAATGAGTTAAGGATTGGGTATGGGTGTAAGTTTCCTTTGAGATAATCGTAGTTACCAAATGGTTAAGCTCTTGAGTGCATAAAAATATTTATAAAAATCCCGATCTCTCGAAAACGAACTTTTATAAATTATGCCCAAAAGTGCCTGCAAAGTGCCCATAATTATTGTACTTGAGTTTGCTGATTTATCTAAGTTTGACACTAAGCGTCAAGTTCCACCGGTATGGAGATTTACACCCAAATCTCTTTGTGATTACTCGACCGACATCCCGAACCTTAGTAAATCATACAAAACCCGCATCTCTGGGTGGTTATCAAAGACTTTCTCAAATCTTTGTGCATCACTTAAGCCGTATTTCGGATCCGCCCCTCTCGAGGTCTAAGATCTAATATTAACACTTCAAAGTGATCGTCTTATCCGCATTGAGTTATGTCCTGACTCAAGTGACCAAACTCAAGAAAACGTAATTATGGACACACCCAAGTGTATCCTACTAGTCTCAAGTTCACTCACACCCACACCCAATAAGGTGCTTAGCTCATGACTAAAAAGAAAGACATAATGAAATAGGAGAAATAATTAAGAACTACTTGCATCAATTTAAATTACGGAAATTAAATTACAAGGGAAAGTAAAGTACTAGAAAAGTAAAGTGCTAGAAAAGTAAAGGACTAGAAATGTAAAGTTACAATCTTGAAGTTAACAAGTAACTTGAAGATGACTAAAGCTAGAGAATTGTTGGTGAATTTCTTGTGATGGATGATGGGTTGATGGGTTGATTAAAAAAATGCAAGCCATGCCCTCTTTATATAGCCTCCAAAAAGCAAGAGACCCAAAGGATTTTTCTTCAAAAGCACAAAGGGTAAGGCCCAATTCACTTTACAACCCATGCCAAAAAGATTTCCAGAGATTGTTGCAGGTAAGCATGCTCCAACAATTGTATTTTACTCTGCTCCTTTTTGTCCGGATAAACGCAGCGCCCGGTAGTTTCTTCAAGTGGTTCGTCAATGCTCACAATGGGGACAACACCTGCCAAAGTTGCCCATAAAAGTGCAGTTTTTCCAAGAAAATAATTTTTTGGTAACTCATCACTTCTTTATCACAATTTAGACCAAAAGAATAGAATAGAAGCAAAGTGGGTATAAAAACGATACAAAATCCTAGAAAAAGAGTGATAAATAACTCTCAAAATCGAGAGTTATCACACCCCCAAACTTGAGGTTTTACTTGTCCTCAAATAAAAAAAATGAAATAAAAAGAAATTTTACGAATGGAGAGAAGGAACGAAACCTACAAAAATAATTGCTTGAATGTCTCCTTTTGTCAAGAATTGTACAACTTCCTTGCATGACTTCTTTGATGTTGAAATTGATTGGTAGGGCTTTATCGGGTTAGTGTTTGCGGCTTTTTCAAAAAAAATCTTTCCCCAAACTTGAACTTAACTACAAAAGGGTGTAAGGTATTTCTTTTCTTGTCTTTCCCTTTGAGTTCAAAATTTCTTTCAAGACCCCCAAAGTTTTGTGATATTCCAATTTGTTTCACGATCCTTGGGTTTTAAATTGCCTTCCAATTTTTCGAAGGTCGTCTTCCAATTTTTCGAAGACTTTTTATTTATAAAAATACATAAAAAAATTTCTTTTGTTTTCTCCACTTTCCTTTTTTTTTTTCTTATCATATATGCAAATATCACATATATATTTTTCTTCCCACCCCCAAACTTTAAAGCGGATAATGTCCCCATTGTCGAATATAAGGGCTAGGGTAAGGCTCGAGGGGAAATGTGTTTAGGCCAACAATAAAGGGCCTACGTCCTTTCAATTTTCACCATCCAAAAAGTCATCCGAAGAAGTCGTACCTGAAATCAATTGTTTAAACATAAAGGAGACCAAAAATAATATCAAGCATAAAACGATAATATCAAACAACCTAATCAATACCCGCATATCCTGCACAAAAGGCGGGAATTAGCGAGTTGAGAGTTTACAAATACCCAAAAGACATAACATAGATATAGTTCAAAAGATTAGTGATGAAAAACCAAAAGTTAATTTTTTGGATCCTTCTGCCCACTGTGGGAACCAGTGGCCACAGTGGGATCAACTGCATCATTATTAACCGGGTCAACTATGTTCCGTCGCTCCTCCAACCTAGATACATGATTCTGCAAGTCAGTAAGCGATGCAAGAATGGCCTTTAGAGTCAAATTGGTTTCCTCTTGCTGCATCACCAGAGCCGAAAGCCACTCGGCCGTCCCATAGCCCAAAGAAGTTGAAGCAAAGTCTTGCTGGGGCTGTTTCGACTTGGGAACATGTGGTGACTGGACCTGGGGCTGCACCGGAGGCCGATTGTTTACCTGCAAAACAGTTGGGTGTTTCGAGGAATGCTTACGACGCTCAAGGGTATCCTTATCAATGTGGACCGCACCAGAAACAATCTCATCTGTGTCATAAGTTGGCACTTTGGCAAAAGTGCACAACTTTGTAATCAAAGCTGGGAAAATTAGCCGCGATTTTTTACTCCTAGAAGCAGTTTCAATAGCCGAACAAGCAATAGGTCCAAGATCAACGGGACACTCTTTCAAGATGCAGTAAAGTAACATACATCGATCTCAAGACAAAGTGCAATCATGCGCCGTTGGATTAACATTATGGCGCAAGAACTGAAACCACACCGCCGCTTCCTCCGTGAGACTATTGGCTTGAATCATTAACCTATGGTTATCTAAAGACCATCCCCTTCCCGGTGAAAGCAATAAGTCCGCTATTTGTTCGTCCGATACCTCAAGTAATTTGTTCGAAATTTGATTAAACGAACAAACAAATGGGACTTTCAGTTTTAAAATCTTGTTAATCTGTGGACCCGACCAATCTACCCACTTTCCCCTAATAAGCACGAGATTCTTTTTTATGACGGCAATTGCCGCAAAAAATTCAGTGACCCATGTGACATTGCCTTTGCATGGGATATAAATCATTTTATCCCAACGCATTGCCGCAAGGTGGTGCTTCACATGTGAAAGAGATGCAATAAACTCAGGGGCAAAAGCATGTTCCATGAGAATGCTATTGTGCTTGATTTGGTCATACCTTTCTTGGATTTTAGGATCGTCATCGGTATTTTCGGCCCTCTTTCGCTTTGATGAACGAGTCTGTCTATCCACCATTTTTCCTTTTCCCTTCACATCTTCCCTCAGTTCTGCCTCATAGTCACTGTCCGAGTCTTTCGTGCACCTCGTACTAGTCTCAGGTGGCGGTGATAGGGATTTTTCAGAAGAGGCAGATGTCATTTCACCCGAGGATTCCGACCCAGTAGCAGAGACAAGACGTTTTGTTTTCAGCAACCTCAGTAGCAGTAGTGTCTTTGAACAGTTCCTGTTGTTGGATGTTGATGGTTCGACTGGTGCCCACAGTGGGCACAAATTGCTCACTGTAGGTGTCGACATGGACTATTTTTGGTGGGGATGGTTGGTCGGGCGATTTTAGGGCTTGGTTCTCGGGACCACAAGAAGTCTCAAATGGAAATAACCCATTATATTCAGGGTGCTGGCCATCCTTAAAATCAAACATATAGGAGTCATCCATACTATCTCCCTCGAAATCTCGGTTTAGATCGAAAGTTTAGTGCACGGGGTTTGGTTGGTGTTTAGGGGTGGTTTGCGGTGGAGAGACTAGGGAAGTGAACAAAGGATCTGGAATTGGGGTAAGGTGCTGTGGATTATGGCTAAAAAATTTGTGGTGTTGGTAATGGTGGGTGTTAGGGAAAGGGGTTTTGTGAGAAAAGGGTTTGGAAAGGTTAAATCAGTTGGAGGGAAAGGTGAGGTTATTATAGAAGGGTTATTAAGAGAGAAAAATGGTAGAGAAGTAGGAGGATTAAGAGGGTTTTTAGAGGAAGATGAGGGAATAGAATGTACCAATGTGAGGATTTCGTGACTTTCTTCAACTGAATGGACAAAGACCGGCGACGATGGTGTTAGGGCATCAAATGAGGGGATTGCCAGTGACCCACAGGTGGTGTAAATGCCCTGAGTACTCGAAACAAAGGATGTCGGTTCTGCTGTGGTGGTCTGTTGTGTTTGATCGGCGGTGTGAGCAGCGGCGATGGTAGTTTGATCGGCGGCGAAAACGGTGGACAAAAGTGTAGAGGCAGCGGCGGTGGTGGTTGCGGGTGTTTCTGCATCGGCGACCTTGGTGGTACCGTGGCCATCGAACGAGTCGGTGGTGTTGTAGCGGTGGTTCGGCGGCGAAGGGACCGCCGTGGGGGTTGTGATGGTCTTGACACTAGGTGTTTTTGCCTAGCCATGGATGGTTTTCGGTTTCTACCGGGAAGAAAGTGAAGAGGTTGGAGAAGAAGGTGTCCTTTGGTTTCTAAAAAGAAAAGAGAAGACTTTTGTTGACCATTAGACTTTTACTAATTATCCAAATACCCTATTTTTTTAACCAGATAAAAACGTGGACCAAGGGTATAATTTTTGAAATTCAAACTTTTGGATAATGAGTTTGTCCAATCTTGTACTTTGTATATAAAAAAATAAAATCTTCTTCCCAACGCACCAACTTTCTTCCATTTGTATTATTAAAATACTTCTTTTCTTTTATCCCAAAAAGCAACCATCAAATCAGTTGACCTTACCAAGAGAGACCATCATGACACTCCCATTAGATTTAAATCTGCACAAATCACCCTTTGCATTTCACGGATTAAACTGAAATTTTCTCCTACAAAATAAAATTTAACATAAATCAAGATAAAAATCTGTACAATATTTACAAATAAAATCTCCAACTTTTACTCTTCAAAATTAATGGGTCCGGGTACTCCGTTAGGAATAAAATGTTTCACCCGGTGTCCATTAACTTTAAAAATATTGCCATCTTGTGGGTTTAACAAATCAATCGTTCCATATTTTCCCACATCCATGATGGTAAAAGGTCCCAACCATCTTGATTTTAATTTACCCGAAAATAACTTCAACCGTGAATTAAAAAGAAGCACTTGTTGATTTTTTTCAAAAATCCGTTGTTTGATCCTACGGTCATGCCACACTTTGGTCTTTTCTTTATAAATTTTGGCGTTCTCGTAAGCATGGTGCATTAATTCCTCCAATTCATTAAGTTGAAGTTTTCTTTTCTTTCCGGCTTCATCGAAATCCATATTCAATTCTTTTGTTGCCCAAAATGGCTTATATTCAAGTTCTAAAGGCAAATGACATGCCTTTCCAAAAACCAATTTATATGGTGACATTCCTAACGGGATTTTAAAAGATGTTCGATATGCCCAAAGTGCATCATCCAGTTTAAGAGACCAGTACTTTCTGTCAGGTTTTACCACTTTCTCTAAAATTGATTTTATTTCTCGATTTGAAAGTTCGGCAAGACCGTTCGTCTGAGGATGGTATGCGGTTGAAACTTTATGCTGGATGTTGTACTTACTAAGAACAGTGCCTAACATTTTATTAACGAAATGGGTTCCTTCATCACTAAACAAAGCTCGGGGAGTCCCAAAACGAACAAAAATATTTTTCGGAAGAAAAACTATCACTATTTTAGCGTCATTTTTTGGACAAGCAATCGCTTCTACCCATTGGAAACGTAATCAACGGCCACCAATATATACTGATTATGGAAAGACATGGGAAACGGGCCCATAAAATCAATGCCCCAAACGTCGAAAAGTTCAACTTCTAAAATGTTGTTTAAGGGCATTTCATTTCGTTGGGACAAGTTTCCCGTGCTTTGGCATTGATCACAACTTTTAACAAATTCGAATGAATCTTTGAATAGTGTGGGCCAAAAGAAACCGCTTTGTAAAATTTTTGCCGCCGTACGTTGACCACCGAAATGACCTCCGTATGATGACTCATGACAGTCCCTCAAAATATCTTTTATTTCAAAATCGGGGACACATTTTCTCAAAATTTGGTCCGCTCCTAATTTGTATAAAAAAGGATCGTCCCAAAAATAATGTTTGCAATCGTGGAAAAACTTCTTGAGTTGTTGACCGCTCATTTGGTATGGCTTGATACCGCTTGCAAGATAATTTGCAATATCCGCATACCAAGGGAGGTCCTTGTCAAAATGATGGATTGCCAAAATATTCTCATCCGGGAAAAAATCTTTGATCTCGTGACTTCCTCCACTTGACACTTGTTTTTCAATCCTAGAAAGATGGTCCGCAACTTGATTGTCAACTCCTTTCCTATCAATTATCTCAAGATCGAATTCTTGTAAAAGAAGGACCCACCGAATAAGTCGTGGCTTTGCATCGGTTTTGTTGAAGATATATTTAATAGCGGAGTGATCCATGTGAACAAGGACCTTCGTGCCAATCAAGTAGGATCGAAAACGGTCAAATGCAAATACTACGGCGAGTAACTCTTTCTCGGTTGTTGTATAACTTATTTGAGCTTCGATAAGAGTTTTACTCGCGTAGTAAATGGGATGAAAATTTTTATTTTTCCTTTGTCCTAACACGACACCTATGGCCCAATCGCTTGCATCACACATAACCTCAAAAGGCATGGTCCAATCAGGGGCAATTATAATAGGTGCCGTCACAAGAGCATTCTTGATTGTTTCAAAAGCGTTTTTACAATCGGAAGTAAAATCAAAAGTTTGATCAACATGCAACAAATTATAGAGCGGTTTTGCAATTTTTGAAAAATCTTTTATGAAACGTCTATAAAATCCCGCATCTCCTAAAAAACTTCTAATGCCTTTAACCGAAGTGGGTTCGGGTAATTGCATTATTACTTCAAGTTTCGCTTTATCCACTTCCAACCCTTTTTTAGAAACCATGTGACCCAAAGCGATTCCTTCTTGTACCATAAAATGACATTTTTCCCAATTTAAAATTAAATCGTGAGTTTCACATCTTTCTAAATTTTTTTCCAAATTTTTAAGACAATTTTCAAAGGATGTTCCAATTACCGAAAAATCGTCCATAGAAACTTCCATAGTATCCTCAATCATGTCCGAGAAAATAGACATCACGCACTGTTGAAATGTTGCGGGTGCATTGCATAAACCAAATGGCATCCTCCGGAAAGCAAAAGTACCGAAGGGACAAGTAAAGGTCGTTTTTTCTTAATCTTCGGGTGCGATGTGAATTTGATTATAACCCGAATATTCATCCAAAAAGCAATAAAATTATTTTCCAGCTAAACGATCTAGCATTTGGTCTATAAATGGCAAAGGAAAGTGGTCCTTTTTGGTGGCAAGATTTAATTGTCCATAATCCATGCAAATTCGCCACCCGGTGATGGTCCTAGTTGGAATAAGTTCATTTTTCTCATTGGTGACTACCGTGGTACCACCCTTCTTTGGGACACATTGCACCGGACTCACCCAACCACTACTTGAGATGGGGTAAATAATACCTGCATCAAGCCATTTCAAAATTTCTTTTTTAACGACGTCTTTAATGATGGGGTTAAGTCATTTTTGTGGTTGCACTTTACCAACACTATTTTCTTCCAAGACTATCTTATGTTGGCAAAGTGAAGGACTAACTCCCTTGATGTCGGCTAAGGTCCAACCTATGGCTTTCTGTGGTTTTTCAACAATTCTATCAACCTCACTTCTTGATCATCATTTAAGTTGGAAGAAATAATCACGGACAATTTCTCTTCTTCCATGAGATAAGCGTACTTAAGGTGATTGGGAAGTGGTTTTAAGTCCAAATCTGGTGCTTTTATGATAGAAGGAACCTGTGTTGGCCTATCATGAAAATCAAGTTGTTCAAAAGCATTTATAACCTCAATTAAGTCATCTTCCGAAATGTCATCGTCAGTGCCCACATTGTGCTCACTATGGGTACAATCTATCACACTTAACTCGAAGTCATCACCCAAGGTGCTAAGGGCAGAACAGTCCTCTACTTCACCATTAAACTTAAGAGACTTGAAAACATTG
Organism: Arctium minus; assembly: GCA_954870635.1. Taxonomy (NCBI): domain Eukaryota; kingdom Viridiplantae; phylum Streptophyta; class Magnoliopsida; order Asterales; family Asteraceae; genus Arctium; species Arctium minus. Next base: position 131,496,253 of record OX941080.1, on the reverse strand, counting down.
AAGGTCACTTGTTGGTCATTCACTCTCATGATCAACTCGCCTTTTTGGACGTCTATCAATGTTCGGCCGGTCGCAAGGAAGGGCCTTCCTAATGATGGGAACATTTCTGTCCGCCTCATAGTCCAAAACTAGAAAATCAACCGGAAAAATAAATTTATCAACTTTGACCAAAATGTCTTCGATTTTCCCTTTCGGATATGCCAAAGATCTATCCGCAAGTTGCAAAGTGACCGTGGTTGGTTGAACTTCTCCAATTCCCAATTTTTCAAAAACAGATAAAGGCATGAGGTTTATACTCGCTCCCAAGTCACATAGTGCAAGTCCTACTTCTTGTCCTCCAATGGAGCACGGTATGGTGAAACTACCTGGATCCTTCAATTTTGGAGGAATTTTACAAGTAAGAATAACACTACATTCCTTGGTTAGCGCAACGGTTTCAAATTCTTCAAGCCTTCTTTTTTTTATTGAGAATGTCTTTTAAAAATTTAACATAACTTGGCATTTGCTCGAGAGCTTTTACCAAAGGAATGTTAATGTGGAGTTGCTTGAAAATATCTAAAAACTTTTTAAACTGAGCATCCACATGTTTTGATTTTAATCTATTAGGAAAAGACAATTCACGCAGATCTGGTTTCGATGCTATTTTACCAGGTGTGGGAACAATTGGGTGAACTGTGCAGAATTTTTCCCAGAACTGGATGGGTCAGCTGTTTTGGACACAGAATCTGGGATCTGTGTTTTCTCAACAGAAGGAAAAAAAACAGGGAAATTTTCTTTATCAAAGAGACGTGAATCTTTTTGCAAAATAGGGATGGAATATGATTTTGTGTTTTGGCACGAGTCATCTACATTCTCTATTTCCCTTATACTCACGACCTTGACATGTTCTTTTTGATTTCCCTTAGGATTATCGGTGTCACTAGGCAACGTCCCTTGGGGCCTGTTTTTGAACTCGACAACAAATTGCCCGAGTTGGGTTTCGAAACCCCTCAAGGTTGCATTGGTTTGGTTTATAAAACCTTTAAGCAATGATTCGATTGAATCATTACCTCCCGATGCATTATGTTGCCTAGGTGCATGCGATTGTGAGGATTGTCCATGTTGAAAATTGGAAGGTTGGTTTTGATGAAATCCCGGGGGATTTTGTGGTTGGTTTTGGACTTGACTTGCCCCGGGGGGTTGAAGTCCTTGATTACCGGTCCAAGAAAAATTTGGGTGATTCCGCCAATTTGGGTTATATGTTTGGGAAAACGGGCTATTTCTAGCATGATTTCCCATGTAGTTCACTGAGGCGGGATTACCCGGGCATTGCTCAAAACGATGATTTTCTCCACAAAATACACAAGATTCGTTCAAAGAATGATTCATGGCTTGCACTTGACTTTTTTCTTCATTTATGTTCAAATTATTTTTAACCAAATTAGTGAAGGCAATGATTTGTGCATTTAAAGAAGCGATGGCATCAATATCATGAACTCCCGATGCAGTTTTCGGAACGATGGCACAAGGATTTGACCACTCGGTGTTATTGTTTGAAACTTTTTCTAAAATGTCAAATGCCTCGTTGTATGTTTTGGAAACAAAAGCACCACCGGCCGTAGCATCGAGAATGATTTTCGCAGCATTAGAAAGACCATTATAAAATGTTTCTAATTGGATGCAATGGGGGATTCCGTGGTGAGGACATTTTCTAATTAAATCTTTGAATCTCTCCCATGCATCGGAAACTGCTTCATCTTTCTCTTGTCGAAAATTCATGATATCATGTCTAAATTTCACATTTCTTGTTGGTGGAAAATATTTCTTTAAAAACTTTTCGGCTAAATTCACCCAAGTATCAATCGATTCAAGTGGTTATGAATTTAGCCAGGTTTTAGCTTTATCTCTTAGGGTAAAAGTGAAGAGCGTTAACCGTAAGGCTTCTACAGTTACTCCGGGAATACGAAAATGATCCGTCATTTCTATAAATGATTTTAAATGAGAGTGCGGATCTTCCGAAGGTAATCCCCCAAATTGACTCATTGCTTGGATCATTTGAAACATTACCAGTTTCGGTTCAAAAGTTTGTGTTGCCATGTTGGGCCTAAGAATACCCGATTTTAATTGACCAAATTCGGGAGTTGCATAGTCCCGTATTCCCCTATCTTTATCATTGGCAATTTTAACCGTGGTCTCAACATTTGGCGGAGGTGGTTCAACCATGTTTCAGTTTTGCCTATTTCTCCTACCTCTTCTACGTCTTTTTACGGTTCTTTCGATCTCGGGATCAAGAGGTAAAAGTTCACCGTGTTGTAGCCGTGGCATACAACACGGAAAAGGTGCTTTGAAACGAGTGACACAGGCTCAAATTAAAGTCAATATCTTAGGATGTAAAATCACACCAGTCCCCGGCAACGACGCCAAAAACTTGATAGCGGAAAACCGTATAGTTCCACACAGTGGCCACAGTGTTCCCACAGTGGGGGCGCAAGTATACACCTCAACTATGATCGCTATAAGTAATAAAATAGTAAGTATACCAAATATCGTTTCCACAGGTACTGGTCTACTGAGAATCAGAGAGTTTCATGAACTTCTTGCACACGCTTTGGTTGTGAGAAAAAATTGTCGTTTTGTTGGTGAAATATCTTAAAAAATTATGAAATTTAACAATGAGTTAAGGATTGGGTATGGGTGTAAGTTTCCTTTGAGATAATCGTAGTTACCAAATGGTTAAGCTCTTGAGTGCATAAAACTATTTATAAAAATCCCGATCTCTCGAAAACGAATTTTTATAAATTATGCCCAAAAGTGCCTACAAAGTGCCCATAATTATTGTACTTGAGTTTGCCGATTTATCTAAGTTTGATTCTAAGCATCAAATTCCACCGGTATGGAGATTTACACCCAAATCTCTTTGTGATTACTCGACCGACATCCCAAATCTTAGTAAATCATACAAAACCCGCATCTCTGCGTGGTTATCAAAGACTTTCTCAAATCTTTGTGCATCACTTAAGCCGTATTTTGGATCCGCCCCTCTCGAGGTCTAAGATCTAATATTAACACTTCAAAGTGATCGTCTTATCCGCATTGAGTTATGTCCTGACTCAAGTGACCAAACTCAAGAACAAGTAATTATGGACACACCCAAGTGTATCCTACTAGTCTCAAGTTCACTCACACCCACACCCAATAAGGTGCTTAACTCATGACTAAAAAGAAAGACATAATGAAATAGGAGAAATAATTAATAACTACTTGCATCAATTTAAATTACGGAAATTAAATTACAAGGGAAAGTAAAGTACTAGAAATGTAAAGTGCTAGAAAAGTAAAGGACTAGAAATGTAAAGTTACAATCTTGAAGTTAACAAGTAACTTGAAGATGACTAAAGCTAGAGAATTGTTGGTGAATTTCTTGTGATGGATGATGGGTTGATGGGTTGATTAAATAAATGCAAGTCATGCCTTCTTTATATAGCCTCCAAAAAGCAAGAGACCCAAAGGATTTTTCTTCAAAAGCACAAAGGGTAAGGCCCAATTCACTTTACAACCCATGCCAAAAAGATTTCCAGAGATTGTTGCAGGCAAGCATGCTCCAACAATTGTATTTTAATCTGCTCCTTTTTGTCCGGATAAACGCAGCTCCCGGTAGTTTCTTCAAGTGGTTCGTCAATGCTCACAATGGGGACAACACCTGCCCACAGTTGCCCACAAAAGTGCAGTTTTTCCAAGAAAATAAATTTTTGGTAACTCATCACTTCTTTATCACAATTTAGACCAAAAGAACAGAATAGAAGCAAAGTGGGTATAAAAACGATACAAAATCCTAGAAAAAGAGTGATAAATAACTCTCAAAATCGAGAGTTATCATGCAACTTTGCAAACGAAAATTGGGTTTCATCAAATATGACATGTCGATTGATTAGAATTTTGTTTGACGATAAGTCATAACATTTGTATCTACGATGATTTGGTGGAAATCCTAAGAAGACACAAGGTGTGGAACGAGCTTGGAGCTTGTTGATTGTGGTTGAAGGAAAAAACGGATAACATAGGCATCCAAAAACACGTAAATGAGAGTAGGATGGGTCTTTTTGATAGAGAATTTTGAGAGGGGATTGGTAAGCTAACTTTTTGCTTGGAAGGATATTTAGAAGATATGTTGCCATTTCCAATGCATGATGCCAAAAGGAAGGGGGAAGGGAAGCATGTGAAAGAAGGGTGTGAATGATATTATTGATAGTTCGTATCTTTCTTTCGGATTTTCCATTTTGGGATGAGCTATGAGGACATGATAGACGAAACGATAAACCATTAGCTTTACAAAATTGCCAAACTGGCCCATTGTCGAATTCCCTACCATTGTCACATTGAATATTTTTTATATCACGTTCAAATTGTGTGCGAATGAAAGCACGAAAAGAGAAAAATGTGGAAAATACTTGAGATTTTTTAGTGAGAGGAAATGTCCACAGAAAATTAGAGAAATCATCCAACAAGAGAATATAATAATGCTGCCCCAAAGAGCTTAAAACCGGAGATGTCCAAAGATGTAATACCCGGAAATTCTCATATAAGTAAGTTATAAGTCTAGTTCTCTTTGTGTCACTATAGTAGACCATACTTGAATTTATTTTCCGTTCATGATTGGAATTAATCCCATGAGTCACCACTAGATGTTAAATGAAAAATTTCAGAAAAAAAATCGAGTGGTCGACATCTTTGAGCGACCTTGCCTGCGACAGTGACATGTGTCAAGGTCGCGCGACATGGTCGTGGGCGGTTTGGTAGATACGGTACATCTCACGTGAGAGTGACCGCGATTGTGCCCTTGGGCACTCTCGCCGGTCACAATCATCGAGATTGTACCGAATGGGGGTTTGGGCCGACGATTATGCCCTGGAGATAGTGCCAGTGGCAATATCGTAGGGCACTCTCGCCCACGTAGTCTACCCATTTAAAAACATCCTCCAGCGCATTTTCACTTCACTTTTCATAAATATCAGATTTAGGGTTCGGTTGGGAGCATCCTTGGGGGTGATTTTCACTCATTTTCACACTCTCTTCCCTATTAATGCTCTAGAGATTGTTTGGTACCATAAATTCACATCAAGACGCAACTAAGGTGCATTTAAGGGCTATCATTTAAGCTTGGGGATCTCAAGACTTCATCTCCTTCTCATTCCATCAAATTTTCTAGGGTTTTTATCTAAAACCTAGATACTAAGTGTTTCTAAACCTTTGTAAAAGAGATACATGTATTTACTTGCATAAATGTTGTTAGGGTGTGTTGAATTGAAGTAGAGGGGGTGCAAAATGTAATGTTTTATTTCTTTATTTTTGTTATGGGATTTTTTTTGTTAAATGGGCTTTGTGCATGTTAGGCTTAAGCCCTTGGTATATAATGTTTTTTTTAACCTAATTTCTAGGTTAATGGTCATTTAGAGGTTTACGTGCATCAGTTAAAATTCTCTCTGTAAACCTTTGAGCTCTATCGGTTATTCAATTCATATGACCATAACATGTGATTCATATTGATTGTTCTTCTTTGATTTATTCAATACACTTGCAATCTGGGATTCACAATTGGTATCAGAGCAAAGAGACGAAGATCTGATTCGAAAAAGGTAATTTTTTTTCTCTTCTCTCTATGTCGATCGAGTTTTTTGTCTGAGGTTATTTGGGCTTGTTGATTTTTGCTAAATATTTGAGTCTAGTTGCTCCAAATCTCTTTAGTCTAGTTAGTTTAAGTGGTTGGTAATGTTTCATTTGCTAATTCGGAGTATTGATCTTGAATTTTGGGTTTTTATAGATCTAATGTAACACCCGTAATTTTTTCCTAAAGAACAGTTAATGATCGACCGAGGGAACGGTCAGCGGCTGGCCGAGGGAAAGGTCGGGGAACAGTTTAACGCAATTCGTGAGGAGGCACAACAGGGACATGCGCGGCTTGGCCCGCGGCTTCCAAGCCGCGGATAAGCCCGCGCAAGTAACTGTGATCTGTGACTCAGGGACACGCGCGGCTTGGCCTACGTTTTGGAGGTCGCGGCCAAGGCCGCGATATTGATCTGATCGATTAAAACCCAACTTTCTAGGGGTTTCTCTCATTCTACTCCCACACTTCATTTCTCTCTTCTTTGGGACGAATTTGGGAGCTCAAGAACTGATCTGGGGTACCTTGATGTGAATCAACCATAGGGATATCAAGGTTATGGTGGCATGAGGCTTGGCTATGTTAAGAATGGAAGATTTTGTTAGAATGGTGGATTGGAAAGTTTTAAGTTCGGTTAAGATAAATCCCTTGAACATTCCAAGCTTTAGTATAAGTACCTTCATGGATGTAAAGGTTTTCTTGTTAATGGTTTATTCTAGACTCGAAGGATGGGGTTGTTTGGAAACCCTAGGTTATTGTTGAAGATGATTTGTTGATGGTGAAAGCTTCATCCTTGGAGGCTAAGGATTTGGGATTGAAATCTAGGTTTAACTTAACCTAGCATGGTGAGTTCAAGTTGATTTGTGAAAACGTTGTACATGCCAAAATGTTTATTTTAAAGTACTTATGTGTTTAAATGAAACTATTATTTGTTGAGTCATTGGTGGGTTTTGATCATCTGAGTGCTTGGATTCATAAACTTTGTAAAACCCCCATATTTGGAATTTTTGAACATCTTGGATAATGAGTCATTTTAAGGTGTTTTTGATGAATTATTGCTTAAATAGAACCTATTTGGTAAAATAACATTTTTAGTGTTTGTTTGGATAAAAGGTTTAATTTTGTGTTATGGGACGTTTTAAAAGGATAAAGAGTATAAACCTATTTGGAAAACCTTTTGTCCCGACTTAAACCGTGTTGGAGTCCATTCAAGTATTTTGGAGAGTGTGATTGCTCGGTATGGGACGAGTACGATTATTAGTTGAAAAACGTTAATCATTGGTCAAAAAAAGGGGTTTTGAATATTTTGGCTCGGTGTCGTTTTAAAGGAGTCTTGGGGACACTCGTCCGGTTTTATATGGCTCAATGTAGATTCCAATTATGATGTACGTACTAATGCGTCGTGTTGCGTATTGAGGATGGTTACGGGCTCGAGTGCTTTGGTCATTCTTGAGTAGTCCGGTAAGGTTAGACTGTGTTGCATTAGATCCATAGGCACGTAAGTCAGTCTGTTTTGGGGTGGTCAATTGGGTGCTGCGGGGTTGAATTCCGATGCCCATGTTTTAGGATCGAAAACTTTACAAGTAAGCACTACGAGGGTTGAGTCTGGGGGTGCTACCGGGGAGATAGGCACCAGGACCTCCGCCCCTTGAAGTAATGCCTGGGAGGTAGTCTTTAAGTGTGTCGGGCCTTCGGGATGGAGTTCTTCGGAATGTTCATCAAGGTCAACTGACTTGAGGTGAAACTTGTTAAAGAAATCGTAGGGGCACTTGGGCTGTGATGTCGTGAGGTGTCATATGATTAACGTTTCATGTGTGGCATACTTTTGTATTCCTCCACTCTCAACGGATACGGGTCTCCCCTGTCGTCGGCTACCAGTATTTTAAATATAAGGATGTCTTACTTTATTGTCATTGGTTCTTTATGGTCGACAGTGAACGAGGACCTTAATATTGGATCTTCCTCCTCGTATATTAAGGTTTGAATGAATTATGTCATCCCCATGTTTTGGTATTTAGATTCCTTTCGTTTACGGTCGCGTGAGTATTGGACCTAGTGTCCATGTTTTCAGACGTACGGTATATGTGGTTTTGATGATGATTCACAAGTCGAGTATTTTGCCCCACATGTGTTTGGGTGTTTTGGGATATAACGTTTTATCCGCGTTTCTTAAATGGGAGTTATTTCATATTCATGTTTCGAGTTAGTTTACGTTGCGTCAATTTATAAAACATGTTTGAAATGGGGTGTCCATCTACTAAAGTCCATAACATTGGAAAAGAGTTATTTTCTACGTTTTAAAGTACATTAATCGAAAGGTGTTGTCTTTAAGCAAAATTCATCATTTTTAAAGATATTTACTCATGTAAAACTCTTAAACTCACTAGGCGTTAGCCTAACCTTTTTATTTGTCGGCATGTGGAACATGCTCGTTGGGGAATAGTTCTAGTGACACTATGAAGAGAGAAGTGCTAGTGGTGTGCTCGTAAGGTGAGTAGCTTGGTGAAGTATTCCGCATTAGTATTGTGAAGATCAACTTGTACTGGGTTTAAGTAGCACCCGACTTCAGTTAGGTCCTTGTTAAGTACTGAAGTTTGTTATTGTCGAGGTTAATTATAGAATTTTATATTCGAGGCATTTTGAGCTTTGTTATGTAAAGTGGAAGTTTTGTCCTTTATTTGTTGTTAAATTGAGATTTTTAATTAGTTGCTCTTACCAAATTTGAGCGTGTTACATCTAAAGTTTTTTTTATCTGTGTTCTTGAGTTTTTTTTTTGGTTGCAAATCTATGCTTTGGTTGAAAATCAAGTGAAAAAGAGTGTTAAAATTCTGGATTTAATCGATAATTATTGCTAAAGTTCATTAGTTTTCGATTAAAAGGGTTTAATTTTGAGTTTGTGATCGACTGTAAGGTTTTGATTTTGTGTTAGTGTTGCTAAACCCTGTTAATACCCTACCCGGGTCTCGCGAAACCTTGTTCCCAAGCCGAGACCCTGTCCTTCCAAACCCGGTTATCACCCGCGAAACCTTGTTCCCACCGCGAAACCCTGTTCCCTAAGCCCTGTTCCTAAGCCCGGTTCCTCCCAAACCCGGTTATCACTCAAACCCGACTCCCACCCTCAGACTGTTTTCTGTGGGTTGTCTTTTATTTTTAAATCAATTTTTCGTTAATAGGAGGTTATCACTCTCTACCTTAAAGTTTCATTTTAGAGTGTTATTCGTTCCTCTACACATTTCTTGAATCACATCGCGTTCGTCTCACGGTCATTTGCAAGTATTAGAACGATGTCTACCCGCGAAGCTTTGGCAATGGGTATGGACACTCGACCTCCCGTCCTTTTTAGAGGTGAATATCCTCAGTGGCGGGACAGATTTCTGGATTTCATCGCCTGGCATGATCTTGGAGAACAAATTCTCACTTCTCTCAACGAAGGACCCTGTGTCTTTTACACCGAAACGCCTCCTCTACCAAACAACAATCCACCTCTTCTGGCAGAAGTTAAAATAAAAGAAAAAGAAAAATACTCGGAAGAAGAAAAGAAAAGGACTAAAGTGATCAACTTGCTAAATCTTACCTGCTGCAAAGTCTTCCGAATGACATCTACAAAGAGACTGCCAGAGGAATGTGGGTACAAATTGAAAAGATGATGATGAGAACCAAGGCTGGAAATCAACTAAAAGTTTCCATCTGCATCAATCACTATGAAGACTTTAAATCCAGGGACGACGAATCTCTTGAAGAAACTTATGATCGGTTCTGTCTCCTACTAAATGAACTCAGTAAGAACCAAATCCACAAAACCATCATTGAGAATAACGTCAAGTTTCTCAATAACCTGCGACCAGAATGGAAGCCTTTCACCTCTCACCTCTCAGATAGGAGACAGATCGGTTCTGTCTCCTACTAAATGAACTCAGTAAGAACCAAATCCACAAAACCATCATTGAGAATAACGTCAAGTTTCTCAATAACCTGCGACCAGAATGGAAGCCTTTCACCTCTCAGATACGACAAAACAAGGATCTTTCTGAGATTGGATTGCATGAAGTCTACGAGATACTTAAGCAAAACGAAGAAGAGGTTTTGGAAATTGTTGAGGCGAATCGAAAAGTGGATAAACCAACGATACTCTTGCTCTCGTGTCTGATAAACGGGAAAGTGGATCGTCTCGCATGCCAAGGAAAGAACGGGATCCGAGTGAATCAGAGGGGGAAGATGATGACAGTGATGTTGATCCAGAGCTACACGACATCAAAGAAGCGATGTTGTTTCTAACCAAGGTCGTACATAAAAAGTTCTTCAAGCGATATACTCCCAACAATCAGCGGTATGCCACAGGGGGTAGACATCACGAGTACAAGGAGAAGTATGAAGGAAAGAAACAGTTTGATGCAAAAAGACCAACTAAGGCTAAACCGGAGATTAAGGGAGCTGACGAACCACCTAAGTGCTACAACTGTGGTAAGACAGGTCATTTTGCTCGTGAATGTCGGAAACCAGTTGTCAAGAATGTTGAGTACTACAAGAACAAGTTACTTCTAGCGAAGAAAAAGGAGGCCGATAAATCACTGCTAGCAGAAGAGGAAGAAGATGCTCATGCCCACCTGTGCTTCATGGTAAGAAATTCTGAGGCTTACAACTCCGACAATGATGATCGTGCATCACAATCTTTTGAAGATGGTTCTAAGGTAAGTTCTTCGACTTATACTGATTTACTTGATCAGATGCAAATAATGATGCTTAAGCTACAAGATCTAACCGATCGTTTAAAAAGTGAACAAGCTCTTGTCGCCAAACTAGAAGCACGTTTACTAAATAATGAAAAAGTTCTTACTCAAGTAAATGATGAATGTACTGATAATCTTAGTTGGGCAAAGAGCTTGCAAGAAGAAAAGTCCAAACTTGCTGAATCTAACAAAGCTTTAAATGAACATATTTTTGATTTGTCAATTAAGCTTAAAAATTCTGAAAGTGAGACTGAAGATTACATAAATAAGTATGACTTTGGTTTAGTTCAAAAGAATGATTTACTTGATAAACTGAAAGCCCTTGAACTTAAATTGTACAAACTTGGAAAAACAGATCACACCATTCACTTGAACACACCTAAAGAATTCAGGGATTACAAAGATAAGTCAGGTTTGGGATATGAAAATCCTTTCTACCTTACCAAGGCTTTGTCAGAAACACCTACTCTCTACAAATTTGAATATCTGGATCTTGGTCCGGAATATCAAATACAGTTTATGGAATCTCCTGAAGAGGTTGAAGCACAGGAAGATTTAAATAGGAAAAGGACTGACAACGTGCAACTTCCCTTTGTTTATGACGAACTCAATGCAAGTTATCATATGAGAGAATTAACACTCTCGACTGACTACTTTCATAGTTACTCCAATGAAGAGATCCATTCCAAACTTGTTGAACCAAAGATTTATGTACCACCTTTGGTTTTAGAAAAGAAATTGGTTCAACTTGAAAAGGATTTTGAAAATGAAAGAAAGTTGTTCAATACTGAAATTACCAAGTTGTCAAAACAATTATCTAGTATAGCAACTGAAATTTTACAAGAACAGTAAGACAAAACTAATCTTCAAATGGATTTGGAAGTAGCTATGAGTTCTTTTGAAAAGGAAAGGGGGTTGCTAATTTCTAAAATTGAGGAACTTCAATTCCAAACCCTAGCGAAGTGTAAGGATACTTCTGTTACTGAAGGAAGTCAGTCTAAAATTCAGTCAGTGAAATCAGAAGCATCCTCATGCAAAGCTTTCATAGGGGTAACTGATAATCTCTTTGACATCCCCCCAAATTCCTGTGACTCACCGAATCTAGGAGAGGACATACAGTCTGATGAAGAATTATTTTCTGCCTTAATGAACTCCAAGGAATATCTGAATGATGATGTGAACAAGTTCGATATTGATCATATACTTCCAAGCCATACCGAGTTTCTTGATAAAGGGAAAAACAAGATTTTGCCAGATCTCATGGATATGGGCGAAAGCTCTAAATCCACCTCTCAACGTGTCTCTGTGAATGCCTCCCAATCTAAATCCAATTCTAAATCCAAAAGGCATTCACAGAAACGACGTAAATCTGGAATATCTCAAAAATCAAATGTATCTCAATTTCACTCTTCTGATCCTCAGTTTACTGATTTTTCAGATAATCAATTCACTCAAAAGGGAGTTAAGCAAGTTTGGGTAGCAAAGAAATCATTAAAGGACAAGAACAACAAGTCATTTCATTCCGCTTTTAGTGATAGGAAAAACAATATTTCGCGTGGTTTTTTTAATAAGGATGCTATTTTTGGACATAATTTTCCGTTTCCTTGCAATGTTAATTCAATTGAGAATTTTATTAATCTTGCCCATGATAATATCTGTTGCTATTGGGGCGGATCAAATGATTTTGTTGATAAATATACTGCATCTGATTGGTTTGGCAAGTATAATTATTATTCTTGTAATTCCCATTCTAGTGCCCCTAAACGTCGCAAAGGTCCTATTTATAAGTAGGTGCCTAAATCTAACCCAAAAGGACCCATTTATGAATGGGTACCTAAACCTCGTTAATCGGTTTTCCAGGCCAGTCATGTGTGGTATTTAGATTCTGGCTGCTCCAAACACATGACTGGAAGAAAGGAGCTGTTGTCAAATTTCACCGACAAGTATTGCGGCACAGTTCATTTTGGCAACGATCATTTTTCACCGATTATGGGGTATGGAGACATTCTGCGAGACAACATCACCATCAAGAAGGTCTTGTATGTCGAAGGACTAGGACACAATCTGTTCAGCATCGGTCAATTTTGTGATAAGAATCTGGAAGTCAACTTCAAATCCAGACGATGTAGTATTCGCACAGATGATGGTACGAAACTCTTAGCTGGGACAAGACAATCCAATCTATATACGATTGACTTGTAATCGGTCGAGACTGCCAAGGCTGTCCGCCTCTTGTCCAAAGCCTCCTTGCAACAAAACTGGCTCCGGCATCAACGACTTTCCGATCTCAATTTCAAGAACATCAACAAATTAGTAATCGGAGGGTTAGTCAAAGGATTGCCGGAACTCAAATTCGAAAAGGAGCATCTCTTTGCGGCCTGCGAAATGGGTAAGATAAAGAAAGCTTCACACAAACCAAAGGTAGAACCGAGCACCTAAAGATCTCTCCATCTGATTCATATGGATCTGTGTGGCCCGATGCGCATCCAGAGCATAAATGTCAAGAAATATATTCTAGTCATGGTCGACGACTTCTCGCGCTACACATGGGTCAAGTTCCTCCGAACCAAAGACGAAACTCGCGAGCTCATCATCAACTTTCTGAAGAGTGTGCAAGTCAATCTACAGCTGACGACACAATCCATCAGAACCGACAACAGAACGGATTTCAAGAACAGGGTGTTGAGTACATATCTCGAGTCTATCGACATCACTCACACCTACTCGGCAGCTCGAAATCCTCAGCAAAACGAAGTCGTTGAAAGACGAAACCGAACACTCGTAGAAGTTGTCTGTACAATGTTGACACAATCGAAGCTTCCACTATTTCTTTGGGCCGAAGTCGTTGCAACTGCTTGCTTCACTCAAAACCGTTCGATTGTCAACAAACGTTTTGGAAAGACTGCTTATGAGATCATTAACAACCGCTTCCCTAATATAAAATTCATTCATTCTTTTGGATGCAGGTGTTTTGTCCTGAATGACAGAGATGATCTTGGAAAGTTCAACCCCAAGGCTGACGAAGGCGTCTTCATCGGCTATTCTTCTGAGTCTGCTGGCTACAGAGTCTACATCAAAAGGACCAAAAATGTTACGGAGAGTGTCAATGTCACCTTCGATGAGTTAGAAGATTTGGCTTCTGAACAAATCAGTTTAGAACCTTCAGTAACCGGTGTTTTAGCTGCAGATCAGCAACAACCCCCACCAGATCGAGCATCTACATCGCAATCACCATCAAATGATTTGGATCTATTATTTCAATGTTTCTATGATGAATATTTTGGTTCTACTAAGCTTATCTCCTCTGTCTCAAACAGGGATAATGGAGCTGGAGCTGAGACCGACGTCTCTCTTCCGGGTTCACCCACTCCTCCAGACACTACCATACGAGATGATTCACCGATCCCTGAAGCTTCTACTCAAGAACCAAACTCATCCACTCCTCAGGTTGATTCTGGTAATGCTGGGATATCTGCCTCTACTGGAGAATCTACCATGACAATGCCATCTGAAGATCCAAGTGGACCCTCATCTTCAGTTATCGCCCCAGAACAACCACCTTTGACTCCAGCTCAAGATCCTCACCCCGTGAACTTAGCGTCCGCCCCATCTGGTTTTCAACCTTCTCTCGAATCAGTTCAAGACATTCCGTCGGGTAACTATGTTGACTCTACTGCTGATCAGAACACTCAACCACTTCCACACACACACCGTCGGACGAAGGACTACCCTCTACACCAGATCATCGACGATCTGAACTCCCCAGTTCAAACATGGTCCATGTCCGCCAATGACTGTCTGTTCTCTATCTTTCTGAGTAAGATAGAACCGTCGACAATTTCTGAAGCCCTGATGGATCCCGATTGGATTATCACGATGCAAGAAGAGTTAAACCAATTCAAAACCTTAAAGGTGTGGCGACTTGTACCTCGGCCTCGAAACAAGACCATCATTGGAATGAAATGGATCTTCAAGAACAAAAGAGATGAAGACAGAATAGTGGTTCGTAACAAAGCACGACTTGTAGCTAAATGCTATCGACAACAATAGGGCATTGACTATGATGAGATGTTTGCACCTGTAGCACGGATAGAAGCTATAAGGATGTTCGTGGTATATGTAGCCCACAAGAACTTTATGGTCTTTCAATTGGACATGAAAACGACTTTCTTGAATGGCATCCTGAAAGAAGAGATGTACGTCTTCCAACCGGAAGGCTTTGTGGATCCAGACAAACCGACTCATGTCTACCGACTGGACAAAGCTCTTTACGGTCTCAAGCAAGCCCCAAGAGCATGGTATGATGTTTTATCTCAATTCCTAGTCAAGTCGGGCTTTTCAAAAGGTAAGATCGATACCACTCTTTTTATTAAGAACGAAAAGGCTGATATCATACTCATACAGGTATATGTAGATGATATTATATTTGGCTCTACAAACCCGCAATATTGTAAGAATTTTTCTGCCTTAATGATGTCAAAGTTTCAAATGATTATGATGGGAGAAATGAATTTTTTTTTCTTGGCCTTCAGGTCAAACAACTTTCAACTGGCATTTTCATTAATCAGTCAAAATATATTTTAGATATTTTAAAGAAATACAAGTTGGAAAACAATTCTCCCATGAAAACTCCTATGGCACCAGGGTCTAAGCTACATTCCGATCCTGACAGAAAGGAAGTAGATGCTACGATCTATAGAGGCATGATAGGGTCCTTAATGTATTTAACGACTAGTATACCAGATATTATGTTTTCAACATGTCTGTGTGCGCGATATCAGTCTAAGCCTAAAGAGTCTCATCTAATAGTTGTTAAAAGAATTTTTCGGTACTTGAAAGGTACTACTAATCTTGGTCTCTGGTATCCCAAGGATACTGGGTACGAGCTTGTTGCCTTTTCTGATGCAGATCACACATGTTGCATGTTGGACATAAAGAGTACTACGGGTCGCGTGCAGTTCCTTGGAGACAAACTCGTAAGTTGGGCGTCAAAGAAGCAGAACTGTGTCTCCCTGTCCAACACACAAAGACGAAGCATATAGATGTTTGGTACCAAATGGTACAAAATCAGAATGACCTAGTGGCCGATCCGATCGATCCCGTTGCTGATGTTGCTCTTATCAGCCCCAACTCTTACCTGCCGTTGACTCCGAACAACTAAAATATCCACTTCATCAAATTCCACTGTAAACACCATATAGTACTCGAAATCCTCAGTCGCCATCCCCTCAGCCGTGCTCTCACCGCTACTGTCGAAGTCCTAGAGATCTATCTACAGACATCTCCGACGAGCGGAATAAGATTGAAAAACTAGAGGCCTTTGTAGAAACAATACCGTTGGTACTCACAACCAACAGTCTCCAACTGCTTCTCAATCTTCCAGATGCTATCCTTCACGGTCGCTCAAACTTTGATCCAGAAATACCTGATGACCAACTGCTCAGAGAGGTCCACGCACTCGGCTACGATGGTTCCCTCACGAAAGTGACGGCATTCAATCCCAGACATCTCCACCCAATCTGGTTCACGTTTTTCACCATTCTCAACCGCTGCCTCTCGTCTAACACAAAATGTATCGATCACTGCAGCACCACCTTCCTATGCATCTTGCACGGTATTGCTTATCATCGACAAGTCGACTATGTCGGTCTTCTCTGGAAGGGACTGGTTCAAATTGTTCAACACAAGAACACTGGAAACCGGTGGAATTTCATTCCTTACATGAGGTTTCTACAACTTGCCATCGATCGATTGATGACCAGCAACTCCCAAATTCCACGACGGAGATCTCATCAGGTATGCACTTCTCACAAGATGTGCCTCATTGTTAACGAGCCTAAAGAGAATTCCAATCTTCACCCGATTCGTATACCAATGCCTTACTAGCATATGCTCGTCCCACGACACCTAGTGTGGTATTTTATAGGAATCTTATAGAACAACAAGCTTCAGTGGTCCAACTAGCACCGACAGGACCTACCCAGGGAGCACAACCCGAGCGACGTTAGGGTCCCCGAGTGAGACTTCCAAAAGTCTGGAATTTAGGGACTTCCGGACAGGGTGAGAAAAGAGTAAAAATCGTGAGGGTTTCTGGTGTAGGAGGTGCCGTGGACGATCAAGCTATTGCTAGTAGGGTAAGACAAACTGAGCCTGATACTACATCTACACTCCATGATGTACCGGTCATCACCGACACAACTATAGCCGGTACTGAGAGTAACGCATCACAAGGTCATAACCCATCGGGCTCTTCCTCATCCTCCACCCAATCGGACAATGACCGCAACCAATTTCGTTTCGCACCTATCGGTTGTTGCCCATCTCCTATCTCCTCCACTCAACCCTCCCTCAAACCTAACTCACCATCCCATTCCTCTCTCCAATCCCAACCAGCCTCACCTGCACCCATTTCTCTTACACCCACCTCTCCTCAACCTACCTCTCCCACATCATCAAACCATTCTACCCCTACACCTTCCCTTCCCAAGACAACTCTGGAGACATAAGGAGAGCGGAGGGAGTTTCAGTCGAAAATGAAAATGAAAATGAAAATGAAAATGAGAGTTTCTATGTGAAGGAAAGGCGCAGTAAGAGAAATCAGGAGCGTTCGAGCATCACAGCCAAATCGAGACGGGTAGCCACATCTACTGTCAACTCCCATGTGTTGGGACGAGGCATTGAAGAAGACGCCGTGGACCCAATGGTGCAAGCACAAACCCCACCTGTCCACTCAACCATCTCACAAAAGATGGTTGTTTCAGATATTCACGGGGACATAACACATATGCTACCTAGCTCACACTTGAAGAGTCAAGGTATTGAACAAGATAGGCCCCAACCCCGGCCATTGACTTCGTTTGAGAACATATTGAGTCTAGAGCCTATACACTTTAGGACACATACTGAGTCTATAGTTGTGAGCCTGAGTGGCCCAACCGGAAGTCCTACCACAGCTATCATCACGCTAGCTATGAACGTAGGCGGTTCGACTTCAACAGTCGTTACCCCAACTGGAAGTCTATGTGACCCAGGTGTTAGCTTACCCTCTTTTATTACACCGGAAATGTTACAGCAGGCTTTGCATGTTGTAGATGGTTCCATCTCTTGCCAACTTTAACTGTAGCGCCGATCAGCTGAGGAGTTTCAACAAATGGTTCTCCGAATGTTGAAAGGCAAATCCCCAGTAGCTGAAGCTCCTCTTTCAGCACCGTCACCGCCACCACCTCCACAAGTTCAGCAGCGAACGTCAACCTCTGAGCTCAAATCCATGCTCTTATCCGATCTTCTATCCAATGGTACACTTGAAGATGCAGGTCTGATAGCCATTCTTCGCCAATAGTCTGAGTCCCATGCTTTTCAAGATGAAGTCTGAGCAGGTTTCCGAGACCTCACTGCAAAGATTGAATCTATTTCTACCGAGTTTCAGTCTTCGATATCTGCCCTTTCCAACAGGGTTAAGGTACTCGAGGATACTTGTCGCTCTCAAGACGATTCTTCCAAACGTCCACATGACGACCGTGATGATCCCGATCGTCATGAGGGGGATAAACAACAGCGCCTCAATGACATAGCATCAAGAACAGATACCTATCAAACAGATAATCAACCGGGAACTGCACAGTAAAGACAATCAGAAAGGAATCAGAATAGAGAATCAGTACATGATACAGAGATCGATGAGGCACATACAGAGGCTATATCACAGTCGAGTCATCTTCAGGCGGATTGCTCAGTCACAGAATTAATCGACTGAGAAGAAGGTATAGACTCACCCGTTGAGGTTAGAAATTATGATTTAATTGATCATTTTGCAGATATTAGTGAGTTAGTTGAACCGGCATCCAAAAGAGTTTTAGTCGTATTCCTAGAAGGATTTAATGAATTGTGCACATTCGACGATGCAAAATGTATGCAACAAGGAGACTATGATTGCTTATTTGAGCAGATGCGACAAGAGTTTCAATCTATTGAGGCACTTTCAGGCGTCATCCCTCTACGATCAGTTCCTTCCGTTCCACCAGATCTCCCCGATCAGAATATGTCAGAAACTCCAATTTCTGAAGCTGTAAAAGCACGACCTAGTCCACCATTGAAATGGGAAAGAATAAGGATAAATGTTCCCTTTCTTGAAGAATCTTACAAAAGGATCTTTGCTCATTGGATCCGAACATATGATAAGGCGTTTATCTATGGTATTGGCTCATTCGAAAGACAGAAACAATTCGCATATTGTTCCCTGAGAGAGAACAACAATAGACCAAGCAGGGGCAGAACAAATCTTAGAATCAAATCTGTCGATGAAATTGGTATTGACCGCTCTGAAGAAAAAATATGGTATCCGACTTTTCTTGTCACTAGAGAAGATGGGACACAATGGAAATTCACAGAATTTGATTTTAAGGATCTGGAGATACGAGATTTTCTATTTTTGCTACGTGACTTAAAGACTCGAACCAAACGTCCTGGTGTAATTCAAGATGCTCTGACTGCCGTAAAGCTTTTCATGATAACCACGATGAAGTTAGCGTGTCTTGAATACTTACAGATTGGTATTGAAAGTCATCAAGCCAAGATCAATATGTTCAAACCTGATATGAGACTACCAAGTAATTTTAAGGATGATCCAGCCTACAGAGTGATTGAAAGTGCGGAACTTAGCATGATGTATCCCAACACGAAAGGTAAAATGCGCTACTTCAGATTTAGCCAGATTATGTGATGGTACTTTGTACATCCTTAGAAACAAACTTTGTGCTATGTTGTCTCAACACGACAAAGGTCAGAATCAGTTGGATCCAAATTACAGAAATCTCGTGTCTAAAGCCTTGAATATGATCCTTGAAAGACTAGAGTACATAAATTCAATAAGGATTTTCGAGATGCACTTTGGACTTCGAAAAGCGCGTGTTCCGAACTGGAGAGACTACGAACTTCAATTTAAAGGGGGATATTGTTGGGTGTGTTGAATAGAAGTAGAGGGGTGCAAAATGTAATGTTTTATTTCTTTATTTTTGTTATGGGATTTTCTTGTTAAATGAGCTTTGGGCCTGTTAGGCTTAAGCCCTTGGTATATAATGTTTTGTTTAACCTAATTTCTAGGTTAATGGTCATTTAGAGGTTTACGTGCATCAGTTAAAATTCTCTCTGTAAACCTTTGAGCTTTATCGGTTATTCAATACATATGTTCATAACTTGTGATTCATATTGATTGTTCTTCTTTGATTTATTCAATACACTTGCAATCTAGGATTCACAAATGTTGATTTTCTTACCATGTAAAACTAGGGTTTTCACATATTACTAGTTTGCACTATGATTGCTATATGATATGAATGATCAATCTTGATATATGGAAATATGTATCAAGATTGTTAGAGCATAAATTTGTTGGATACAAGATCATAGAAGACTGAAGACTGAAGGTCAAAGCTAAAGTCAACTCTCAGCATCAAAGTCAAAGTCTATTGTAATAAAGTCAAAGTCAAACATTATATTTTCTGTTTTCTAGTGTTTGCGTGTTTTAGTAGTATGCGGTGAACAGTGTTTAGAGTGTTTTGTGTCTTGCACATTTCTAGCCTTTGTTTAAATAGCTTGTGTGCGTGTAATCTTGTAACGAAGAACATAGAGTTCATATAGCATCATACGTGTTTCAGAGTTAGAGAGAGAAAGAGTTGTGAGCGTTCTTTGTAATTCAGACTTGTGATTGAAATAAAAGTGTTTCGATTTGGAAATTAAATGTCATATTGATCATAACATTGTTAATTGGGAATAACAATTGGTATCAGAGCTAGAGAGAGAAAGAGTTGTGAGCGTTCTTTGTAATTCAGACTTGTGATTGAAATAAAAGTGTTTCGATTTGGAAATTAAATGTCATATTGATCATAACATTGTTAATTGGGAATAACAATTGGTATCAGAGCATACATAATTCAGAAAGATTGGATCAAATTTGAATTTTTGGATCGTATACTGGACGAACTCGCTGAAATGAACTGAGTGTTTGATTTTGTCGATTTTGTGTTGTTTAAATCATAAAATTGATTGTAATAGGTTCTATTTGATACATAGAACAGGTTGTGTATGGTTTATTTAGTTTAATTCACATGTATTAGATTGAATTTTAGAATTTTCTAAGGTTTTGTGTTTGAAATTTTACGAACTGTTGTATAGATCGAATTATAGATTTTGGTGTTGTAATATGTAATTGATTGGTAATATTGTGATCGAAAAGGAATTCTAAGCATTTATACAAAATCTCAGATCAATTGAAGATGATTTGAATCGATTCAGGTTGGAAAATCGAATTTTGGAACTGCAAAGGGAAGAACTCGCTAGATCTAAAGTTCGCGCTAATGAAGAACTCGCAGAAGAAAGTGTTGATCCAAACTCTCTCAGTGATTTGATAACGACCCTTTTCTGTACTTAGTGAAAATTACGTTTAATATGTATTAGTGTTTCACCATCAGCGATCAGACTGAGTCTGTTCAGTTATCGCTGATAGTCTTTCTTATATACATTTAATATGTATGTGTTTCACTATCAGTGATCAAACTGAGTCTGTTCATTTATTGCTGATAGTTCTAATGCAAACAGTAACGTAATCCCTGAAGACAAGTCTCGCGTTAACTGATGTTCATAGCTGAATCGAAGATGAAGCTGCTGAACAAAGAGAATTCTACTAGTGACCTGATGCGGATATCAGTGAAGCAAAGACAACTCTACTTATACGCGAAGGAACATGAGGAAAGCTTCAGCGATCGCTGAACTCTTGATGTCTCTGAAGAAAGAGACATTCAACGATCGAATGATCACAAAGCTTATACTTCAAGTTTCCTTTTGTCTTACCTTGCACAACTCAGTACGATGTGTCAGAACGGACATGCCTCTGCCACAATTCGTACAACAACTCTGTCAACTACACTGTTCATGATCCGGCCGAAAGCATGTCTCCCAAAGTCAGACTTCCAAACCCAATCAGTGAACGCCACGTGTAAAGTGCCCTGCCATGCATTTAATGCATAGGGTATAAATAGGAAGTTCACCCCTCCTTCAGAGGGTGTGCTCAATCCTTGAACTCCAAATAGAAACCTTTGTTTTCTATATTCCTTAATCCCCATTCTCTGAAATTCTTGTGCAACCATCTTAGTGTTTCTTAAGTTTGTTTAGATTGAGTCTGTCTTAATCTTATTCCGCAACAAACTAGTAAATTGTGTTTGATTTATCAATAAACAATTTATTAAACTTTAAATTTTTGTGTTTGTATTCAACCCCCCCCCCCCCTTCTACAAACTTGTTAAGCACCTCCGGGACCAACAAGTGGTATCAGAGCAGACTGTTTAATCTGATAAACAAGATCTTGCTTTATTCTCCTCTTTGCTGTTCTAAATGGCACTTAACACAAACACTAACTATTATGATAATGGTTCACTCTCTAAACCTCCTCGATTTAGCAGAGATAACTTTTCTCTATGGAAAAATCGAATGATGCTATTTCTTAAAGGTGTTGATCCTACTATACCTGAGTATATAGAAAATGGACCCTATGAACCTGTTAGAATTATAGCTGCAGTTCCCGCTACTGCCACCACTGAAGCTGTCCCT
The DNA here is from genome assembly GCA_954870635.1 of Arctium minus. Taxonomy (NCBI): domain Eukaryota; kingdom Viridiplantae; phylum Streptophyta; class Magnoliopsida; order Asterales; family Asteraceae; genus Arctium; species Arctium minus. The sequence goes on along the minus strand of OX941080.1, from coordinate 131,474,287 downwards.
GAACGCTATGTCGTTAAGGAAATAAGACAGTGGATTGATGAAGACAAAAAGAAGGTAGGCATAGATGCAAGAGCAAAGACCATTATCTCAATGGCTCTGCCTGATGAAGTTTTCCATTCCATCATGCATCTTAAAACTTCTAAAGAAATGTGGGAAACCATTTGTGTTCAATACGAAGGCACCACTAAAATCCAAGAGACTCGAAAGATTAACTTGGTAAGACAGTATGAAAGTTTCATCGCTGGTAAGAATGAACCTCTCTCTGACGTTCATCAGCGGTTTAACTGCTTAATCATTGATCTAAGAACCGTTGGTAGGACCTATTCTAATTCTGAGGTCCTAACAAAATTCTTAGAATGTCTTCCTGAAAGCTGGGACAGTTATTCATTATGTCTTAAGCTGACAAAAGACTTAAATTCTCTTTCTCTCAGCACTCTGTATGGAATATTGCTCAACTATGAGCAATCGAATCTCTTAAAGAAGAATCTTTTAGAAGATTCTAAAGACTCCAAAAGCACTCCTGTTGCTTTAGTCTCTTCAGAGATAATTCCATCTCAGCGATCTACTCTCACCATCACTGAGTTAGATTCTGAATCTGAGGATTTATCAGACCCTGATTTTTCAGAGTTCGATGAGTCCTTAGCACTCTTGACAAACTCTTTTAAGAGATTTGCAAGAAAGAGCAATTTCCGAAGAAATAAGCCTCTCTCTCTCTCACTGAAATGCCAAAATCAACTCCTGTTGATAAGGCTACTGCCACTTGCTACAACTGTGAAAAGATTGGACACTTTGCTAGTGAGTGCAGGTCTAAAAAGGTCTTCAAGCATTCTACCTCAAGAAGATCCAGTGATGACAAATACCTAAAGCTGAAGAACAAATATCAGAAGCTGAAAAGGTAAAGGTCTCATCGCTGAAGAACATGACTGGGTTGAATTAAAAGAATCAAGTTCTGATGAAGAAGAAGTCGCTAATATCTGCCTCATGGCTGAGATTAAAGAAGAAACGGAAGAACCATCTGAACCTTCTATGAGCTACATATCATCTCAGGTATCTATCTTTACTAATCCCTCTCTGCCTGAAGCTGAGAGAAATTGCGCTGTTGATGTGCTGACGATTGATCTTTATAATGCTCTAAACGACAAAACTCAAGATGAGAACAAAAATGTTCATTTAACTCAAGAGCTAGAGAAATGTCATGAAAAGATCGGAGAACTAACTCTTTTAGAAGAGAAGTTAAAAGATCAAGTCATTATAAATGAAATCATCAGCATTGAACGCGAACAAGCCATCGTTGCTCTAAAAGCAGAAAAGGCTCATGTTGAAAAATGGTGCAAATCATCAACAAAGATCTCTGAGATAATAAATGCTCAAACTCCTGAAAGTGATAAAACTGGTCTTGGCTTTTGGACACCATAGGATGAGCCTAAAGAAGAAAGTTCCATGCTTAAGTTTGGAACGTTTGGAACGTTTGTCACTCCTATCTCTGACACTTCTTATGATCAATTTTATCCTTTTTCTTCAAATTCTATCCTTGAGGAAAAATCCAAAGGCTCTAAGTCTGCGGATAAAGGAAAATCCATTCTTCGTCCTCAGAAGGCTACCAAGAAAGCAAAGCTGAAAGTTCCTTCTAAACCTTCAGTGAATCAATCCTCTAGCTCTGTGATAGAAATCTTCGATCTCTGTCCTCCAAAGCTAAAGATTGACCTTAAACCCACGAGATCTGAAGAAATAAAAATTCCTCCCAGATCTCATGATGAAGGCATTCTTGGAGCTGGACCTGCTCATCTTAAACTTGCAAAACCTTCTACTTCTGGTCCTAAAACCATTTTCAAATATAGAAAATGCTATCACTGTGGTTTTACTGACCATATTGCAAGCAAATGTCCAACTGCCACTAAGGCTGATAAATCATCTAAAGTGAAGATAAATGCCTCCAAGACTGAAAAGGTCCCTAAAACTGAAAAATCGACCAAAGTGAAGAATACCACTAAGGTTAAGAAATTAACCACAATGAAGATTACCACTGAAGCTGAATCTTCATATGCTGTGAAGATTACTGAACCTTCCATCTCCACTAACCCAAAAGGACCAATTGAAAAGTGGGTACCAAACAACGCTTAATCTTCCTTATGTGTGCAGGGATCAAAGGGCATCTGGTATCTCGATAGTGGATGTTCTCGTCATATGACTGGACAAAAAGACCTGCTCACTGAATACAAGGAAGAGAAAGGTCCCTCTATGACCTTTGGTGGAAATGGAAAAGGATATACCCGAGGGTTTGGTGTTCTCAGCAATGGAACAACTACCTTTCGAAGAGTCGCTTATGTAGATGGACTAAAGCACAATTTTCTAAGCATCAGTCAGCAATGTGACAAAGACTACGAAGTTCGCTTTTCTAAGAAAGCATGTTCAGTGGTGAATGAGAAAGGAAAACTTGATCTCAGTGGTTATCGCATAGAAAATGTCTATGTAATAGATATGGACTCTACTACCACTGAAAACTTATGTTTTCTCTCTAAAGCCTCTTCTGATGTCAACTGGCTATGGCACAAAAGGCTCTCTCATCTAAACTTCAAAACCCTGAATTCTCTCTCATCTAAGGAACTGGTTTCTGGTCTTCCTCAGCACTCATATGCTAAAGAATCTCTCTGCTCAACATGTGAAAAAGGAAAACAAACAAAAGCTAGTTTCAAATCTATAAAAGTTTCCTCAGTGACAAGTCCTCTTCAGCTCTTACATATGGATCTGTTTGGCCCTGTCAATATCCAATCAATAGCTGGAAAGAAATATACACTTGTCATTGTAGATGAATTCTCTCGCTATACCTGGGTTATCTTTCTTCGCTGCAAGAGTGATACTCCAGAAGAACTAATATCTTTTGTTAAAAAGATGGAAGTGCTGAATAATCTTATCGTTCAACAAGAAGTGATCATGGAACTGAATTTAAAAACAGTTCTCTGAACAATTTCTTTGAGAACAAGGGAATTTCTCATAATTTCTCTTCAGTAAGAACACCTCAACAAAACGGAGTCGCTGAAAGAAGAAACAGAACAATCATTGAAGCTGCTAGATCAATGCTCAACGATTCTCATCTCCCTACACAATTTTGGTTTGAAGCTGTAAATACTACATGTTTTACTCAAAACAGATCGCTGATAGTAAAGCGATTTGGAAAGACAACTTATGAACTTTTTCATGGAAGAAAGCCCTCTATCAGCTTTCTTCATATCTTTGGTTGTCAGTGCTTTATCTTAAACAACAAAGATCAGCTTGGAAAGTTCGACCCAAAAGCTGATGATGGAATATTTCTAGGATATTCCTCCATCTCCAAAGCCTATAGAGTTTTCAACAAGCGAAGACAATCTGTGGAAGAAATAATTCATGTCACCTTTGATGAAACTCGCTCAGCTAACTCTAAACTAATCGCTGACAATGAAGAGCTAAATGCTTGGATGTTTTCTCATTACATAGAAACAGAACCTTTCTTTTCAAACCATCAGCACACAGATCCACCTACTGCTGATGATGATCCAAACATCATACATCCTAACGCTGAATCGAACTCATGGATTTCAGCTGAACCTCTAAACACACTGCTACCATCAGATCTACCTTCGTCTGAAAACCTCTCTGATAACAATAGTCCGTCTACTACTCAACAGTTAATTGCTGATGAACCTCAAACGTCCTCATCAGTAAACATCCCAATTGTTGATCCAACATCTGAGTTAAGCGATCATGCTCCTGCTCAGCGATGGACCAGAGATCACCCAATAGATCAAATTCTTGGTGATCCCGATGCAGGTATTCAGACACGACGAAGTTCAGGTAATATTTGTGTCTTTGTTAACTTTCTCTCTTTAATAGAACCAAAGAAGACTGATGATGCCCTCAGAGATCCAAACTGGGTCAGTGCTATGCAAGAAGAGCTGACTGAGTTTACTCGTAACAAAGTTTGGAATCTCATTCCTAGACCATCTGATAAAACTGTTATAGGCACCAAATGGGTGTTTAGAAATAAGTTAGATGAACATGGAATTGTAACCCGCAACAAGGCTCGACTTGTTGCTTAGGGATACAAACAAGAGGAAGGCATAGACTATGATGATACCTTTACCCCTGTGGCTAGGCTCGAAGCAATTCGACTATTCTTAGCTTATGCAGTCTATAAAGACTTCATCGTTTATCAAATGGATGTAAAATCAGCGTTTCTAAATGGAAAGCTGAATGAAGAAGTCTATGTAGAACAACCTCCAGGGTTCTATGACCCTAAGTATCCAAATTATGTTTATAAATTGGCTCTCTATGGTCTAAAACAAGCCCCTCGTGCTTGGTATGACACTCTCTCATCTTTTCTTATCTCTGAAAAATTTGAACGTGGGAAAATTGATAATACATTGTTTTTCAGAAAGATAAAAGGTCATATTATTCTTGTACAAATATATGTCGATGACATCATATTTGATTCTACTAACCCATCTCTGTGTACTCGCTTCGCTGAAAGAATGAAGAAAGAATACAAAATGAGTATGATGGGTGAGCAAACATATTTTCTTGGTCTTCAGATTAAACAATCTGACAAAGGTACTTTTATCAGCCAAGGTAAGTATGTTAAAGATATGCTAAAGAAGTTTGATCTTACACAAACTTCAACGATGAAAACTCCTATGGCACCTCCCCTGACACTTAACAAAGATCCATCTGAAAACCTGTTAATATCACTGCCTATAGAGGAATGATAGGCTCCCTGCTGTATCTTACAGCGAGCCGACCTGACATCATGTATTCTACCTGTTTATGTGCACGCTATCAATATGAACCCAAGGAATCCCATCTGATCGCTGTCAAGCGAATTTTCAGATATCTGAAAGGAACTCCTAACCTCGGTCTTTGGTATCCCAAAGACTCAGGGTTCGATCTAACTGTTTATTCTGATAGTGATTTTGCAGGTTGTAAACTTGACAGAAAGAGTACCACTGGTGGATGTCAACTCCTAGGAGGAAAGCTGGTAAGCTGGACAAGCAAAAAGCAAAATTCAGTGTCTACTTCCACAGCTGAAGCTGAATACGTAGCTGCTGGAAGCTATTGTTCTCAGATCTTATGGATGAGAAATCAACTATTAGACTATGACCTTCAGCTATCAAAGATTCCAATCTATTGCGACAGCACTAGTGCTATCGCTATAGCAAATAATCCAGTGCTACATTCAAAGACGAAACACATAGAGATCAAATATCATTTTATCAGAGATCATGTGATGAACGGTGATATTGAACTTCATTTCATCCCTACTGACTATCAACTCGCTGATTTATTCACCAAACCTCTTGATGAGACAAGGTTCAACTTTCTCATAAGTGAGCTTGGAATGCTGAATCTTGAAGAGTAATTCTTCAGCGTTCATGCATTGTGTCAGTAATCATAAGTTCCCCTTTTATCACTCTGATAAACATTCTGACTCTCAGGTATGTTCTCTCCATCCCTAAAACTGAATTTTCATTCAGTTAAGATGTCAGGATCGAATTCTTAACAAGAATTAATTCTCAGAAACAATATCAAAGAAGTTTGCGGAATAACACTTTGATATTTAATCAAACAGAAAATAAACACAGAATATAATCAACAAACTGTAAACTTGTATTTAATGCTTTGAAGTTACAAGATTACTCACTCAACCTCAATATTGATGAACAGGCTCACCAATACGAATTCTACTTCTCTAGAATTAGGATCTATGCCTTGAGGTTGATTCTCTCTGAAGGAATGAAAACTGAAAGTTAAAAGTAATCTTCCTATTCTAAACAATACTATATATATATACTGAATACAAAGATAATTACAATGAATAAAATATCTTCAGTATATCTTCTATGTATATCTCTAAGCTTCCATGTATATCCTTTCATACGAATCTTCATCATATAAGCAGTATTAATCTTCAGCAGCATTAACTTCCTTCTAGCAGCATTAACTACTAAGCAGTACTAACTACTAGCAGTACTAACTAGCTAAGCAGTACTAACTTTGACTAGCAGTATTAATTAACACTAGTAGTAGTAACACTCAGCAGTATTAACCTTTATGTCTTCTAGCAGTATTAATATTGAACCAGCAGCATTAACCACACTTGATGAATTCTTCAGTTCCCAACAATCTCCCCCTAACTTGACTTTTAGGAAAAGAAGTCAAGTTCTTCAGATCTTCTTCAAGATGCTTTCAACACCTCTGATTCAATTTCCCAAATTTGGATCTAGGCCCAAACTTTGATTTACAGTTCTTCTCACCACAATCTTGGCCATTTCTGAATCCTTTGTACAAACCAGTGTAGCTTTAAGCATCCCTTCTAACTTCTCCTTGCTATGCTCATATATTTTGTCCACCAGGTAGTATTCATGATAACAATTGTCAATAGTAATCATGTATACTCCACAGTTTTCAAACAGTATCCATTTGTCAATCTTCTTGAATATGAACTCATGCATATGATCTTTAATCCTATGGTGCACTCTTGCAGGCTCAAACATCATGCACAAGTATTCCAATGTCACTTTGAGAAGATTCTCTTCAGTACCTTTCAACACAGGTTCATAAAGTTTCATCCCAACTTTATATAGTTCTTCCATATCAGCTCTTGAACAACTTCTGATGACTTTCCCCCATGTTGAATAAGCTTCAAATGAACCATCAGCTCTCTTGATTCTGAAGAAATTCTTTCCATTGTCTCTCAGAATATCCCAGAAGATGATCTCTGGAGCTTGCATAGAGATTGGAACAGCTTTCAAAGGTTCCACTATTGTCATGTACGGATCCATACTTTCATCAGTTTGCTTAGTGACCTGCTCTGGACTCTGTACTGGCTCTGTTGGGGATGTGACTGAAGGTTCTGCTTCCTTTTCAGTTTCTTCCACCCTAGGCCTTTTCAACTGCCTTTTTGGAGCAATTGTTTTCACTCTTTTTCCAGACTTGGCTTCTCTACCAACATTTCCAGGTTCTTCCTTCTTCTCTTCTGCTTCTTCTTTGGAAGGTGTGGTTTTCTCAGGGAATGGTTGTTGGATGTTGAGATCATGTCTCTCTTTCATCCTTCTTTCTGCTTCTTCCCTTTGAGAGGAATCCCCTTGGAGCTTTGTCATTTCCTTCCTGTATAGCTCTTCAACCTGAGAGTATGCCATATGAGTAAACATCTCCCCCTTAACACCAATTGCACCTTTCAGGAAGTTTATCATCTTTCTTCTTTCCTGATTGGCCAAAAAGGTCTTGGAGGGTTGTCTTTTCTGCTTTTTGAATGGCATTCTTTTTACTTGTACTTGCTTGGCCTGAGCTGCTGTTTTCATGCTCTTCTGATACTCTTCATTTAGTTTTCTGGCCATATTCAGTGCAAGCTCTCTATCCTTCTCAGATTGAAGTTGTTCCTCCCTTTCCATTTCTGCCTGAAGCTGCTTTGCCACTTTTTCATCCAGTTCTATCTAAATTTTCTTCTTTGCAGGTTGTTCAGGTTCAATCATCTTAGCTTTACCCTTTGTATCCTTCAACCCTGCCTCACTTCTTTCTTGTGTCTTCTTTTCAAGGTCTCCTTCATTGATGACCACTCCCTTAGCCTTTTGAGTAGCCTTAGGAGTGTCATTCTTTGCTTTTACTAAGGTTTCAGCTATTTCCAATTCTTCAACAGATAGCCCTGTTACTGCTTGAACATTATCTGTTTCTACTTCTTGTGCTTCTGTTTCTGCAGCTTTCTCCCCCTTAACATCAAATCCCATCACAGAAATACTTTCTTTTTCTGCTTCAGCCTCTGAATTCTCCCCCTTGTTGAAATCATCTTCAACACTTGTCCTCCTCTTTAGCACAAACTGCTTCCTTCTCCTTTTCTGTAACAATCTTGTCACCATTTTCTTCAGTTTGGTGATCTGAACTTGTTGAGATAGAATAATCAGCTTCATCTCCTCTATTTCTTTTCCTTGCTTGATGACATCCTGGTTGATGTTTCCCATGGTCTCCATCAATTCATCATAGTTATATCTGTCCTCACCTTCTCCAGGAGTGTTACCCCCTATTGAAGGATCATTGGATCTTTTATTAGTAGATGTCTTCTGCCTAGCAGAAGCACTATCCACCCCTGTGGTTTCTTGGCACCAGGGTCCTTCAAATGATTGCTCATTCAAAGTTGCCATGGGGGAGGTCTTATTGATGTTACCACTTTCCTCCTCTGTGCTAGCAGGAGTAGTGGCAGCCTCATCACCCATATGCTCTACCTCCTCCTCAGAGAGCACCTCCTTTGGGTTGGGAGACACCCTTGTGGTTTCCCTTTGGATATTCTCTAGGGGAGAATTCTCCCTTAGAGGGCTTAAAGGCTTAGTGGGTGATGGTACAAGAAGGGAAGGAGCCTTCTTTACCTGTTTTCTTTGATAAGTTTGGGTAATTGGAGAAGTGGGCTTATTTAGTAGGGACTGTGGGATAGATATAGAGTGGGAAGGTTGGGCTTGGCTAGCAGTGGATTGATCTAATGGGGGCCTTGACCCTGCTGCCATACCTTCATTGGGTTGGGACACCACCATCATTGTAGAGAACAATGGGGTGTCAACTCCTTCAGAGTCCCCAGCAGATCTTCTCATATTTGAGAAAACCTTGCCTTTGGGGGGTTTTGGTACATAAATTCCATCAGAATGAGGAATATCCGTCAATTCATGGTTGATAACTGCTTGAACAAACCTGGGATACATATAAAAGCTCTTTTTGTTTCCCATGTTTGAGACAAGATCATTGAAAATCATTTGTGAAAAATTGTACCTTATGGCAGTGGCCAAACAGACCAAAGCATAAGCAATGGTACTGCTGAACTCACTCCATCCAGTAGTCTTTTTAGAAATGCAGTGCATCAAGGTATGAACAAGAAAACGCCATTGGGGTGAAAACTTAGCTTTTGAGAACTTAAAAATACCCAATGGGCCTCCATACCCCATTCTTGTCAGAGTAGAAAACAGTTCATCATTAGGGATAGAAGATATACCAGAGGCATCGTCTAGACGTAGACTGATGCGAACTATCTCTTCAGTAACTGTCAATGGATTGCCACATACTGTCGTCTTGATCATTCGCACACCATTCTCATTAACAATGGTGGCATGTGCCCAGAATTGCCTCTGATGCTCTATAAAGATAGTTGGAGACATAGTGAGAGCATGGGCAATGTGGCTTGACTTGAGGAAATCCACAATCTGATGAAATCCTGAAGCTTGCTTTGGCTTTTGTAGCATCGCAATCTCGTTGTGCTCGTCGATGAACGTCATGGATGCCATTGATCTTAGTGAAAACTTGCCTGAAAACTTCGAACTTGAGAGAGAAAGGGTTTAGAGCGCAAGTGAATAGTATGCAAAGAGTCGTTATAAGCTTTTAGGCGGGCAAAGAGTATTTATAGTATTCGGAATAGAAGCAGTATTAACCTATAGCAGTATTAACTACTAGCAGTATTAACTGCGAGCAGTAGTAACTAACTAGCAGTATTAACTACTAGCAGTATTAACTGTGAGCAGTATTAACGAACTAGCAGTATTAACTACTAGCAGTAGTAACTGCGAGCAGTATTAACTAACTAGCAGTATTAACTACTAGCAGTATTAACTGCGAGCAGTATTAACGAACTAGCAGTATTAACTACTAGCAGTAGTAACTGCTAGCAGTATTAACTAACTAGCAGTATTAACTACTAGCAGTATTAACTGCTAGCAGTATTAACTGCGAGCAGTATTAACGAACTAGCAGTATTAACTACTAGCAGTAGTAACTGCGAGCAGTATTAACTAACTAGCAGTATTAACTACTAGCAGTATTAACTGAACTTACTCCTTTTAAACGTGCTAAACACTGAGTACTGCAATGCATATCCTGAAAAAGAAGATTAGTAACTCCAAGAATAATATACAGGTATAAAACCACTTTTTGAGAGGAAGATTATGCAGAGTTTATCATTCCCACACTTGTTACCAAGAAAGTGAATCTACCCACATCAAATGCTTTAGTGAATAGATCAGCAAACTGATTTTCAGTGTGAACTTTGACAACTTGAATAAGTTTCTTTTCATTACAATCTCTTATAAAGTGATACCTGATTTCAATGTGCTTTGTCTTTGAGTGCTTGACAGGATTATTTACAATGCTGATAGCACTGCTGTTGTCAATAAAGATTGGAGTGTGTAGAAAGGTTACCCCATAATCCAACATTTGATTCTGAATCCATAAGACTTGAGAACAGCAACTTGCAGCTGCTATGTACTCTGCCTCTGTTGTAGATGTGGATACTGTGGTTTGTTTCTTGCACTGCCATGAGACTAGTCTTGCACCCAAAAACTGACATCCTCCAGAAGTAGATTTTCTGTCCAAGTTTGCCCCACCTAGATCACTGTCTGAGTATGCTATTAGGTCAAAAGGTGAGTTATGAGGATACCAAAGTCCCAATCTAGGTTGCCCTTTGAGATATCTGAATATCCTCTTAACAGCTTGAAAGTGAGATTGCTTTGGCCTAACTTGAAATCTTGCACATACACAGACTGGAAACATTATATCTGGCCTTGAAGCTGTGAGATACATGAGAGAGCCAATCATGGATCTATAATGATGCACATCCATATCCTCCCCCTCAAGATCTGCTGTGATCTGCTTGTGTGTTTCCATAGGTGTGCTGGCAGGTTTTGATTCTGAGAAACCAAACTTGGTTAGAATATCCTGCACATACTTGGATTGACAGATGAAAATACCATCTGACTTCTGTTGAACTTGGAGGCCAAGGAAGAAAGTAAGTTCCCCCATGGAACTCATTTTGAACCTTTGATGCATTAAATCCTCAAACTCCTTGCACATGTTGTTTCTTGTAGAACCAAAAATAATGTCATCAACATATATTTGGACCAGCAAGATATCCTTCTTCTTTCTTTTGATAAATAGAGTCTTATCAATGACTCCTCTTTCAAAGTCATTTTCCAAGAGATAGGATGACAGAGTGTCATACCATGCTCTTGGGGCTTGATGTAGTCCATAAAGTGCTTTCTTTAATTTGTATACCCTGTCTGGATAGCTTGGGTTTTCAAACCCTGGTGGTTGACAGACATATACTTCTTCTTCAATTGAGCCATAGAGAAAAACACTTTTTACATCCATTTGATAGACTTTGAAGTTCATGTAAGAAGCATAGGCTAGGAATAGTCTGATTGCTTCTATCCTAGCTACAGGTGCAAAAACTTCTTCATAATCTATACCCTCTTCTTGAGTGTAGCCTTGAGCTACCAGCCTTGCTTTGTTTCTTATAACAATACCTCTTTCATCTCTCTTGTTTCTGAAGATCCATTTTGTGCCAATTGCTCTGTGACCTTTAGGAAGGTCTACTAGATCCCACACATCTTGTAGCTTGAACTGTAACAGTTCCTCTTGCATTGCTTCTATCCAGCTAGATTCTTTCATTGCATCATGTGCCTTTTTAGGCTCAAGCTGGGATAGAAAACAAGAAAGCACTGTATGCTGTTGATCTTGCATTTCCTGAAGTCTGCTTTGATGTCTAGTCATCATAGGAGAAGAGATATCTCCTATTATCAACCGTGGAGGATGATTCTTCTGAACTCTGGTGTTGTGACTAGGTTCTTCATTTAATCCAGCCTCAAGATTAGATTCATGCAACTCAACTGAAGTGTTTTCAGATGCCACTTCATTGTTTTCTTGAGTCTCCTCATCTCTAGTGTCTTCTTCACTCTGACTTGATTCAGAAAATGATTCCTTTTCACAGTCTTCAACTGAATTTACTGTGGGTATGGGAAAAATCACAGATTTAGATATACTTTCTTGAACTTGTGTGATCTCTGATTCTCCACTACCTGTTCCTGTATACTCATTACTGAAACCAAAAGAGTTAGTTAGTGAATCAATGTCAAATAGCCACTGAGGTCCAGACCCAACAGGATTTGGTGTGTTCTCATTGCATTTGACATTGTCACTTTCTTCAATTATTCTAGAAGCAGAGTTAAAAACTCTGTAGGCCTTACTCTGAGATGAATATCCAACAAGAAATCCATCATCTGCTTTGCTATCAAACTTACCTAAGTGAGATTTGGTATTTAGAATTGTACAAGGACACCCAAAAGGTTTAAAGAAACCAATAAAAGGTTTTCTTTTATTTAAAAGCTCATATGGGGTCTTGTTCTTTTGCTTGACCACTAGAACTCTGTTTTGGACATAACAAGCAGTATTAACTGCTTCAGCCCAGAAGGTAATTGGCAATTTTGAATCAGCCAACAGAGATCTAGCAGCCTCTATTAGTGTCCTATTTCTCCTTTCAGCAACACCATTCTGTTGAGGAGTCCTAGGAGCACTATATTGTCTCTCAATACCTTTCTCTTCACAAAAGGTGTTTAGATCATGATTTTTAAACTCAGTTCCATTATCTGATCTATTGACTTTTACTCTTTGATTAGTTTGGTTTTCAATTCTTAGAATAAAGGATTTGATAAGACCACTTGTTTCATCCTTAGTCCTTAGAAAATATACCCAAGTAAATCTGGAGTAATCATCAACAATAACCAAGCAGTAAGATTTCTTGCCTATACTCATAACATTTGTAGGACCAACCAGATCCATATGCAATAACTGGAGACAAGAAGAAACAGAATTTAACTCTTTGGTCTTATGAGAAGTTTTGTGTTGTTTGCCTTTAAGACAAGCAACACAATGATCATCACATGAAAAGACTTTTGAAGGTAAACCTCTTACAAGGTTATTTTTAACAAGATAGTTCATAGTCTTGAAATTCATGTGACACATCCTTCTGTGCCAAAGGGAGGATTCATCTATAGAAGCTTTTGAAACAAGACAATTTAGAGATGAATCACTATCAACATTGTCCAAATCAAGACAGTAAACATTGTCCTTTCTTGGAGTTCTAAGTAGTATCATGCTTTCATCAACTACCTTGAACCCTGGAGCAAGAATCATACACTCAGTATTAGTAAATAATATACTATGTTGTTTGTCACAAACCTGTGATACACTTAACAGGTTGTACTTTAATTGATCAACATAGTAGACATCCTCAAATGTCATCTTACCTTTGGTGACATTACCTTTTCCACTTATCTTACCACCAGTAAGATTGTCTCCAAATGCAACATGTCCTCCATTAATATGCTTGAAATCCTGAAGGCATGACATGTTGCCTGTCATGTGCCTAGAGCAACCACTATCAACATGTCAAATGCTCTTTCCCTTGAGCTGTTGGTTGCCCTGCACATTAAATAAATCAATTAGTATGATTGGGGACCCAAGCCAAAGTGATCTTGGGTCTCCCTTTCTCATCAAAGTATTTACATTCCTTTTTAATGAGGTTTTTAAACTCAGAACACTCTTTATTAGAGTATTTTGTCAATATTATTGGTTTAACAGAACCAACACTAGAAGCAGTACTAACCGTAGAAGTACTAACAGAGTTAGCAGTACTAACAGGTTTAGCAGTACTAACAGGTTTAGCAGTACTAACCTTGTTAGCAGTAGTATTACTTCTAGCAGCACTATCATTGTCAGCAACACTATTTGTGGTAGCAGTACTAACAGTTTTAGTGCTTTTAGGAATCCACATATTGACACTTTCTTTAACAGACTTTTTCTTCATGTGGCTTTTAGTTTTAACAGTTTTCTTAGCCACATGGTTCTTTTCAATTTTCTTATAACCAAAGGGTTTTTGCATGGATCTTTGGAAATTCATCCTTTGTTTCATAGGATTGAAATAACAGAATTTTGCAAGATGATTCAATTTGCCACAGATAAAACAAGGTTTTGGTCTATTGATTTTACTCAGATCAACCCCTTGTGTTTGTGCCCATTGATTATTCCAGTTTCTTTGATTTCCCCTCTTTTTGTCCTGTTTTTGGGGCTCATTCTTCTTACAAGCACACTGTTTGCAAGGACCTGGATTCACAACTGTGGTCTGTTTGTAATGGACCTTACCAGACTTTCCCTCTGTCTTCTCTATGTCCTTGGATTTAATCCAAGTCCTTCCACAATCCTCATTGGTGATAATGTTGTTCTCTATAGAAATCTCACCACTTACCTTGTTCTCCTTACTCTTGCCAATCTCTTTCTCAGTCTTATCCTCAACAACTACCTCATCTAAGGGATCTATTTCAGTGGCTCCCTCAGGCAAGTCCTTCCTATCTTTGGTGTCTAATAGGTCTGAAGTAGGAGGAATGTAATTGTTGTTATATGGTGGAGGTGTGGCATTATACCCAATTCCTCTTCTCAACTTATCATGAATCTGATTTTGCAGTAAGGAGTCCATTGCTTTAGAAGCATTGGAAAACTTTTCTACATCAAGCTTAACCTTGGTTAACTCCTCTTTCAGTTTTTCACTCTCCTCTTTAGATTTGGTCAGTTTAAGTTCTAAATCCTTTTTCTCCCACTGCCAGTAATTGGTGTCATATGAGTGTTGGAGTTCATTGGCTTGAAAACCTTTGATCTGATCTTCAAATCTCTCTACAATCCTTACATAGTCTTTGATATCTTTTTCTAATCTCTTAAGGTCATCACTCATCTTCTGATTGTGATCCCTGTACCTTTTAACAGTGTCTATGCAAGTTTTAGAACAGAGATTAGAACTTACCTCAGATGGGAGATCAGATACTTTAGCCATAAGAGCTTGATTATGAATAGCTTCTTCTGCTTGATCACTCCAATCAAACCCCATTCCTTGTTGAGAAACAAGGGCTTGAGCAGAGTTTCTGTTGTTATTGAAGCTTCCAGATTGAGTTTGTTGGTGATTGTTGTGAGACACTTCACTTCTGCATTCTCTAGCAAAATGTCCCTTCAGATGGCATTTGTAGCATTCCACCTTTGATTTATCAAACCCTGCTCCATCTTCTTTTCTTTGGGAGAAGTTGTTTCTCCCAGTCCTCTTTATAAACTTCTTAACCCTCATGGAGAGCATGGCCATCTGCCATTTAATATCCATCTCTTCCAGATCATCTGGATGAAGTTGTTCTAAGTCATCATTAATCAAAGAGGAATTTCCATGATTGGAAAGAAAAGCTTCAAACACAGAATCAGTGCCTTTATCTTGATTTGTTCCAGTAGCAGCATTAACTGATTCAGGGTTAGCAGTAGAATCAATTGATGCTGATAAGAGTGCAGCATTATGAATATATCCAGAAGGCTTCTTCTTTGCCTCCACCTCAGCTTCAAATACTCTAAGATCATTGTACAGATCATCAAGTTCTTTTTCTTCCAACTGATCATTCTGTCTGAATGACACAGTGTACATGGTCCATTCATCTCCAAGGGACCTTAAGAACTTTCTGTTCACATCATCTTGATCAATCTGTACTCCCATAGTAGCTAGTTCACCAATTAGTTTATTAAACCTGTCAAAAGTTTGAGTCATGGACTCATTCTTAGTTGAGATGAAGTTTTCATACTGTTGTTTTAAGATTGCCTTTTGATTTCTCTTGGTACTTTTAGTACCTGAGAATCTCTTCTCTAGAGCATTCCATAGCATCTGTGCATCAGTACAATTGCAGAATTGGTGTTGATACTCATTTGGAATGGCCAAGAGCAGTGTGCTCAAGGCTTTCATCTCTATCTGCCTTGTCTTCCTGTCTGCATCTGTCTTTGGAGGGGTTCTTTTGCCATCTTCACCAATCTTTCCTGCATCAGATGGGCCATTCTCAATGATGTCCCACATAGAGTAATCTGTGAGGAGAATATATTTCTTGATTCTGATCTTCCACATGTCAAATTCATTGGATCTGAGCATTGGAACTTTTGAGACCAAAGTACTGTAAGATTTTCCATGATGAATAACTGTTTCTGAGAGAGTTAGGCTCTGATACCACTTGTCAGGATCGAATTCTTAACAAGAATTAATTCTCAGAAACAATATCAAAGAAGTTTGCGGAATAACACTTTGATATTTAATCAAACAGAAAATAAACACAGAATATAATCAACAAACTGTAAACTTGTATTTAATGCTTTGAAGTTACAAGATTACTCACTCAACCTCAATATTGATGAACAGGCTCACCAATACGAATTCTACTTCTCTAGAATTAGGATCTATGCCTTGAGGTTGATTCTCTCTGAAGGAATGAAAACTGAAAGTTAAAAGTAATCTTCCTATTCTAAACAATACTATATATATATATACTGAATACAAAGATAATTACAATGAATAAAATATCTTCAGTATATCTTCTATGTATATCTCTAAGCTTCCATGTATATCCTTTCATACGAATCTTCATCATATAAGCAGTATTAATCTTCAGCAGCATTAACTTCCTTCTAGCAGCATTAACTACTAAGCAGTACTAACTACTAGCAGTACTAACTAGCTAAGCAGTACTAACTTTGACTAGCAGTATTAATTAACACTAGCAGTAGTAACACTCAGCAGTATTAACCTTTATGTCTTCTAGCAGTATTAATATTGAACCAGCAGCATTAACCACACTTGATGAATTCTTCAGTTCCCAAGTTTTTCAAAATATAAACTTTAATCACTGAACTTTCTTCAAATGATTAAAAGCTTTTTGAAAAATAAATTTATCACTGATATTTCTAGTCAGTGATCCTTCTTAAAAAGAAAACTCATCCCTAACTTTCTCATCAGGGATACTTTCAAAAAGAAAAATCTATCGTTGACTTTTCTTCAGTGTTAATTTCAAAATGGACAAATGAACAGTCTCTCTCTCTTCTATGACATCATTTGAACCGACAATCCACGACATGCCTTTTCTATGACACGTTCGTCCGTTGCCCTTCCATCCAATCAACTTCGTGGGACGTGTCCATGTAATGATGAACATTTGTTTTCCCGCCTCTCACACTCTCTCTCCTTCTCTCTCACGTATAAAAATAATGTTTTTCCATTCTTATCACTTTACTCTTTCTGGAAATACTTTCAAGGCAAGAAAACTCTCTCAAAAGAATTCTAGCATTCTCAAGCATTTGCATCATCTCTTTCAAGATCAACAGGTTATTCTTGATCTTCTTCTTATTCTTGTTCTAAATCTTTTTACATAATACTCCATTTATGGACTTCCATTATGGGTTTATAAGATTCTTTTTAATAAAATCATCTTTCTTTTGATTTTATTCATTCAAAACCAATTTTTTGATTATCTTCATTCAAAATCTTTGGTTTTTCTTCTTGTTCTTATATCTTACTTTAAGAACACCTTTTTAATCTTCAAATATGTTGATTTTTCTATGTTTCTTTCCTAAAATAGAAACTGGGAAAACCTTCTTTATTTTTAGACTAAAACTTTTCTTCTATTCTTCTATCTGTTCATATTCAGAATGTCTCAATCTGCACTAGTCGCCTCTAAGAACGTCAAGTTCGCCATCGCTGATTCTGAGCTTCCCAAAAACAATCATCTTGCTCGCCTTGACTTTGATGGTGTCAAATACCCACATCTGGTGGAAGCCGCAAAATTTCTGAAGCAATCCTGCATTGCCTATGCTATCACTGTGGATACCACACCTTTTAAAGCTCTTCTCCAACAATTCTGGTTTACTGCTGAAGAGACCTCTCTCACTAACAAAAAGGGTGAACTAGTTCCTGCTATCTCTTTCAGCACTGAACTTGGAACAGGGATGATGACAGCCTTAGGGCCGAGGAAAGCTCTACGATTTCCCGACAAACCTAGGAATGGATTTGACGCCTTACCCACTGATGCTGAAGTCATCCAATTCCTGGATGCTATGGAATACTTTTGGGAACCCAAGCCAAGAACGACAATACCAAACAAGAAGCTGACTCTGGTGAAGAAGGCGCTCATGCCTTCTCAGCTTAACTACATCTTCTCTCACTTCATTCAGTGTATTAGTGGGAAGAGTGGGTCACTGGACCAGGCCAGCAAGTTTCAGGTCCAGATGACTTACTTGGTGATCGTCGGAAGAAATTTCGACTACGCAACAACTATCTTTGACGATCTAAGGTCAAAGATAGAGAAGACCGAGAGGGATCCAAAGATTCCCTATGTACGCTTCATCTGTGCGTACCTGAAGTTCCTCTACCCTGCTAATTACTCCACGAATGCTGATGCATCTTTTCCCAAAGTGGGTCAGCGCTCCCTGGAGGTCAAGACACTTCCCAACGAGGTAAGTATCTCTGAACTTCGCTCCCGACTCTCTCTCCTCACTTCTTCATCTTCAGCGGCCACGCAGGAGGTTCCTTCTTCTGCTATCCCTGCCGCTACCCCTTCCAAACAACCATCAACTGGCTCCCTTGGTCCTTCGAAAAAGGCCAAGGTGACCAAGGAGAAAGCTACCTCTAACTCAATACCTAAGGATGTTTATCAACAAACTTCCTTGGATGCATTCGTGGGTCTCTCCTCCACATCCTCAGCGATACCCACTTCAACCATGCCAGCGATCTCGGTCGCTATCACAACAACAGTGACGCAACCTATGATCCCAGTTCACCAACAAACTGAGGTAACTACCCCTATCCCTACTTCTTCTATCCCCATCTCTAGTCCTTCTATTTCTTTGATCTCTAATCCTCCATCTATCTCTACTCAACCACAGTTTCGACCCATAGGACCTGAACATCAATCTTTTGAGGAATCTTTACAATTATACAAAATGTTTGATAATTCAGGTACCCCTATAACCTTAAACACTTCTCCGAACTCACCATATAAGCCTGTTTCTCAAAAACTAACTTATATTTCAGGTCCTAGTTTGGCGACTGTTGACACCAATGTCAACAGTTTGAGTGCAAAGGTGGAGTCTCTTACTGACTCTCTCAACAACACCGCCAGCGCTGTTCATACCGCTGGTGAAGCACTGCAGGCGCTCACAGCTCAATGCGCCTCCAAAGCTGACGTTTCTCAAATCGCTACTCTTCAAGAAGCGATTACCAAAGTCAGGGAAAACTCACAGCAACAGTTTGCAGCCCTGGTTACAAAGGTTGATTCCTGTGAAGTTCTTCTTCAGCAAATCCTGACTCACTTGAAGGCACCATCTCCGACTCCTACTCCCTCATTCACAGAGAACGATCGTACCTCACTAAACATTGCCGTGGAGTTCATTCATCAGGCTACGTCAGATCTTCCTGTGTTTGAAGGTCGTCTGGACAGTTTGGAGGCAGAAGTTCAGGTGTTGGCCGCTGCAAAAGCTTCATCTCCTTCCAAAGATATCTCCCTCCCTGATAATGACAAAGAGGGGGAGAAGGCAGCTGAAGAAAATATGGAGTTTGAAATCGCTACTGAGGTCCAACAAAAGGAAACTCCCTCTCGGGTTGAGGGAGAGATAGCTACTGAAAAAGCCCCTCCTTCTCTCGAAGATTTAATCGATGATGAAGAAGAAGAGGACGATGAAGATGAAGCCCTTGATCTTGAAGATCAAGAGGAAGAACCTCATCAAGATGATGATGATGACGATGAAGAAGATCCATCGCTATGGTGTTCTTCAGCCGTCACTTCATCAGCGATAGCTTCGAAAGAAGTTATCAAAGCAAGGGGGAGCCATAGAACTTCTTCATGAACCCCTTCCCAAAGCAAAGGTGCTACTGCTGAGGGAAGCCTGAAGAAGACTTCACTATCTGAGGGGAATCCTTCTCAGGTATTCCTTTCCCTCGTTCCCTTATTCTTCTATAAAAATCCCACCCCTGTTTCTTTCTAGCCTTTATCTCTATTCTTCCATAAAAATAAACTACCCTTTTTCATTTTCTGACCAAACAGTTCTCTCCCCTGCTTAAGGGTAAAGAGCTCCAAATAATCCCAGCTGCTGAAGCTGATGACCAGATAATCCCAATCTCTATAAGAGAGATTGATGAAGAGGATGAAGAAGATGAGTCCCTGCAACACCCACGGAGGCCCTCTAGACCATTTCATTGGTCAGAGGAAGAGATGAAGAAAAGAACAGAGATGATCTCTCATCTGGAGAGTCAACGGCTGAAGATCCACTCTCAATCAACAGATCTAGAGTTCCTGACTGAAGCTGAAATTGAAGAATCCGTCAGGGCTGAGAAGCTGATCGCTGACTGTCAAAGAGATGCCACTCTGGCTCTCAAAATTCAGTCTTCTCAAGTTAAAGACAAGAAACTGAAGAAGAAACCAGTTGACGTCCAGGCTGCTCTTTTGAAAGAGATTGAAGAGGAACGCTCAAAAACTCTAGTGGTCAGCGATAGTTCAGTCGACTGGTGCAAACATAAACTCGACTATCGCTCTGACCCAATGAAGATTGTTTCAGTCGCTATCTCTGGAAGAAAGAAGAAGGACAAAGTTTCTGTCACCATGGAGATTACCAGAGAGGATGGAAGCTGGAAAGCAATGTTTGTTTCAAAGCTGGAAAGCCTCGGTTATATGGAATGGCTTAAGTTCAAAGACGCACTGAAGAAATCAAAGTCAATCTACAGAGGTTATGTTGAAGGGATAAATGATGCTCTCATCAACAGAGTCGCTGCAAATTTAAAGGTGCCGTCTGCTCTTCCTTCTAAGCCAAAGCAGATCAGAAGAAATCCTGTCTCCTCCTCCTCCTCTGAAAATGTCGCAGTGATCAGGAATGAAACCTACATCAAATTCTCAAGAGAAGCTCTGTTCGGTCCTCCTCCAGATCTTTCAGTTTTGGATCCATCTCTGCCTCCTGGTGGACCATATGTTGCGGGACAAGTACTCGAAAACCCTTTTGGAATCTTCTTCAGAGATGACGAGGAACAACTCAGATTTCAAAGAATCTCTGAAATCCATATCTGTCCCCTTGGCCTTCTCAAGGATCTCATGTGCTTATGGTGTGATCTCTCTCCTGCTGCTGAGCAAATCAAAGTGATAATCAGCAAAGAATCTTTAGAGCGAAAGCAAAAAGGAGAAGATATACCTGAGTATTTGATCAATCCTCCTAAACCCTCTTTAGATAGCTGATAGATTAGTTTTATTCTTGTAATCTATTAGTTTAAACTTACAGTAGTTAGTACATCACTTGTACTTGTAATTTTCATACCTTGTAATTCTTTTCCTGGATTAATGAAAATTTCAGTGAAGTACTTAACTCTATCAGTACTGTAAAAGATCCCTCAAAATAGTAATTGGGATATGTATGTTATGAGTCCTGATTATTCCATCATTTTGAATTATAAAGTAATTTTCTTCAGTTACTTTGTCATTATCAAATAGGGGGAGATTGTTGATCCAAAATCTCTCAGTGATTTGATAACGACCCTTTTTTGTACTTAGTGAAAATTACGTTTAATATGTATTAGTGTTTCACCATCAGCGATCAGACTGAGTCTGTTCAGTTATCGCTGATAGCCTTTCTTATAAACATTTAATATGTATGTGTTTCACTATCAGTGATCAAACTGAGTCTGTTCAGTTATTGCTAATAGTTCTAATGTAAACAGTAACGTAATTTCTGAAGACAAGTCCCGCGTCAACTGATGTTCATAGCTGAATCGAAGACGAAGCTACTAAACAAAGAGAAGTCTACTAGTGACCTGATGCGGATATGAGTGAAGCAAAGACAACTCTACTTATACGCGAAGGAACACGAGGAAAGCTTCAGCGATCGCTGAACTCTTGATGTCTCTGAAGAAAGAGATATTCAGCGATCGAATGATCATAAAGCTTATACTTCAAGTTTCCTTTTGTCTTACCTTGCACAACTCAGTACGATGTGTCAGAACGGACATGCCTCTGCCACAATTCGTACAACAACTCTGTCAACTACACTGTTCATGATCCGGCCGAAAACATGTCTCCCAAAGTCAGACTTCCAAAGCCAATCAGTGAACGCCACGTGTAAAGTGCCCTGCCATGCATTTAATGCATAGGGTATAAATAGGAAGTTCACCTTTGTTTTCTATATTCCTTAATCCCCATTCTCTGAAATTCTTGTGCAACCATCTTAGTGTTTCTTAAGTTTATTTAGATTGAGTCTGTCTTAATCTTATTCCGCAACAAACTTGTAAACTGTGTTTGATTTATCAATAAACAATTTATTAAACTTTAAATTTTTGTGTTTGTATTCAACCCCCCCTTCTACAAACTTGTTAAGCACCTCCGGGACCAATAGAAAGAACTCGCTAGAGGAAAAACTCGCAAGTATAAAGAACTCTCAGAAGTCTGTTTAAAATCAGTTCCTGTGAAAACCTTTTTCACAAAATTTGTCAAAACTCGCAAGTTGTGATTTTAATGTTAAGTTCTGATTTTTAAACAGAACTCTGAGAGTTCTGATTTTAATGTTAAACAGACTTCAAAATCTGATTGTTTGTCTGGTCTATTTGATGATGAGGTTGATTTCTTAAACTCTGGTAGTGATTTAGATGATTGTGTTGCTCAATTCGATTTTAATGTTAAACTTCCTGATCATTCAAAATTTGTCATAAACTCTTTTGGATTACCAAGTGTGTTTAAAATCAGAAAAAGGTGAAACATCAACGAAAGTTGATAAATCAGTTCCTGTGAAAACCAAAGTTGCCAAAGGTAAGAAGCATAAATCTGGGCATTCACATAAACCGACCAACACTGGTAAGCCAAAGAAGAAGCATTCTCTTGATTCTTACATTTCTAACTTTAAACTGTCAAACTTTTCAGATATGAGGAAGAAAAAGAATGGAGTTAAATCAACTTGGATACCAAAGAAGAAGGTTGACGAGAAGGCGAAATCATTGTCTGATTCTTCTTGTAATAGAAATATTGATAGTACTTATGATATAATTGATAACGTTGCTTCTAATAAACAAAAACTTGTAACTCATTACAAGAAGTATTCAATAAAGCAATTGTTCCAGTTATCTCCGTATGCTAGAAAGTTTTCTACTATTCGTAGGAATGATTTTGCTTCTCGACAACATTCTAATGATTGGTTTGGCACGTATCATGTATATTCTTCTCATTCATATGGCTCAAATGTTTTTCAAAAGAAAAGCGGACCCAAATTTAAATGGGTGCCAAAATCTTCTTGTGCTAACATTATAGGACCCGTTTTTAAATGGGTACCTAAAGTTGTTGTTCCATGATTTCTCATGTGCAGACCCGTCATATGTGGTACTTGGATTGCGGGTGTTCCAAGCATATGACTGGGTAGAAAGCTTTATTGTCTAATTATACAGAGAAATACTGCGGGACAGTTAGATTTGGAAATGACCAATTTTCACCAATTTTGGGATATGGTGACATCATTCAAGACAAAGTAACGATAACGAAGGTGAGTTATGTTGAAGGTTTAAGGCACAACCTGTTTAACATTGGCCAGATCTGCAACAAAGGATTAGAGGTGAATTTTAAACCCAAAAGTTGTTCTATGCGTACTGAAGATGGAAAGGAACTTTTGGTCGGAATTAGAAGATCTAACCTCTACACAATCAATCTTTCAAATGTCTAGACTGACAGTGAGGTTTGCTTACTGACAAAAGCCTCAATGCAGCAAAGTTGGCTTTGGCACCGAAGATTGTGACACCTGAATTTTCGTTATATAAACAAATTGGTCACTGTAAAGCTAGTCAAAGGACTTCCTGAGCTCAAATATGTGAAAGAACACTTGTGTGCAACATGTGAAAAGGGAAAGATGAAGAGAGCTCCACATAAGCCGAAACCTGAACAAAGCACCAGTTCTCCACTCGAGTTGTTTCATATGGATCTTTGTGGTCCCATGCGAACACAAAGCATAGGCGGCAAGAAGTATGTTTTAGTTATCGTGGACAACTATTCGCGGTACACTTGGGTAAAATTTCTAAGATCAAAAGATGAGACGCCCGAAGTACTCATCACCTTTCTGAAGACTATCCAAGTGAACTTGCAAAAACCAGTCAAGCTTCTAAGAACAGACAATGACACAGAGTTTAAGAACAAAATCGTTGAAGATTATCTTGAATCGGTCGGGATAACACATCAATTCTCTGCTGCTCATACCACAAAATAGAATGGAGTAGTAGAAAGGCGCAACCGAACGCTAGTCGAGGCCGCTCGGACTTTGCTTAGCCAATCTGATCTACCTTTGTTTCTGTGGGCAGAAGATGTTTCGACTGCGTGTTATACTCAGAATCGTTCCATGATACATCGCCATTTTGGAAAGACTCCTTATGCTTTGATCAACAACCGGACACCAACAATCAAATACTTTCATATTTTTACTTGTAAGTGTTTTGTGCTTAATGACAGAGAGAGCCTGAACAAGTTCAGTGCTAAGGTAGATGAAGGATTTTTCATTGGTTATTCTCAATCATCGGCTGCATATCGGGTGTAGTTGAAAAGGTCAAAGACAGTAGTTGAGAGCGTT
This sequence comes from Arctium minus, assembly GCA_954870635.1. Taxonomy (NCBI): domain Eukaryota; kingdom Viridiplantae; phylum Streptophyta; class Magnoliopsida; order Asterales; family Asteraceae; genus Arctium; species Arctium minus. The sequence continues at coordinate 131,450,041 of OX941080.1, read as the reverse complement.
AATGTCACATTCGACGAGGATATGGCTTCTGTACAAAGTGGTTCAGAACCCGTACTTACCGGAGTGCTAGCTTCTAGGCAGATCAGTCCAGAACCTGTACCGACAAAGCAGAAATCAGATGAAGCATCAACTTCCAATGCTCATTTATCTGATTTAGATTTATTATTTGAACTGTTTTATGATGAATTTCTTGGATCTAAAGTGACTAAATCTGTTGTGATTGACAGGATGAACGACTCAACGAATAGTAATACAACCGCTTCAGAGTTATCTACTGAATCCAACTCCCCGGTTCAGCAAGTAATTCCAGTTCAAATATCTGCTCCGTTAGTTGAAGATGTGAATAATAACGACGAAACAGAAGTTGCTGAATCAATTAGGTGTATAATTGAGACAAATCAACAGTCTAAACAAGTTGTACCAACTGAAGCTTCTGTACAAGCTACTTCAACTGAATTACTCCCTCCTACTATACCACCTGATGAAGTTGAAAGTGGATTCTTAGATGATAATCATGATCAATCTTCATCTAATCCACTCCCTTATGAACATCGCTGGACCAAAGAGCACCCTATTCACCAAATCATTAGAGATCTAACGAAGCCGGTGAAAACTAGATCGGAAACTTTAAATCAATGTCTACATGACTCATTCCTGAGTAAGATAGAGACAACTCGAGTATCAGAATCTCTAGCTGACTCGGATTGGGTGTCTGCTATGCAAGAAGAGTTAAACCAGTTCGAAGCCCTAAAGGTCTGGAGACTTGTGCCAAAACCGGAAGGAAAATCTATCATCGGCACTAAATAGGTATTCAAGAATAAAAAGGATGAAGATGGTATTGTAATTCGAAACAAAGCAAGACTTGTTACCAAAGGCTACCAGCAAGAGGAAGGCATAGATTACGACGAGACTTACGCTCCAGTAGCAGATATAGAAGCAATCCGCATGTTATAGCGTACGTTGCTCATAAAAACTTCACAGTCTACCAGATGGACGTGAAGACTGCCTTTCTAAATGGCATACTTAAGGAGGAGGTCTACGTTACACAACCAGAAGGCTTTGTGAATCCAGATAAACCATATCATGTCTACATCTTGGATAAAGCACTTTGTGGGTCAAAACAAGCGCCTCGAGCCTGGTACGATGTTTTATCAAAGTTTTTGGTCAAGTCTGGCTTCACTAAAGGTAAAATCGATACCACTTTATTCATTAAGAAAGAAAAAGCCGATATCATTCTTATTCAAATATATGTGGATGATATAATATTTGGCTCTACAAATCCTAAATACTGTAAGAACTTTTCTAATCTAATGGTATCAAGATTTCAAATGAGTATGATGGGAGAGATGAATTTCTTTCTCGGATTACAAGTTAAGCAATTTTCAACGGGGATTTTTATAAACCAAGTTAAGTACATTTTTGATATTCTTCGGAAATTCAAAATGGAAACTTGTAAACCAATTGGTACCCCGATGGCACCTGGAACTAAGATTGGCATGGATCCTTCGGAAAACCTGTTGATGTTAGGACCTATAGAGGTATGATAGGTTGTTTAATGTATTTGACGTCTAGTAGGCCAGATATTATGTTTTCTACATGTTTATGTACCAGATATCAGGCTAACCCCAAAAAATCCCATTTGTCCGCGGTCAAAAGGATTTTTAGATATCTAAAGGGGACTGCAGATCTTGGTCTGTGGTATCCTAAAGATACTGGTTTTGAACTGATTGCTTATTCAGATGCAGATCATGCTGGGTGTATGTTAGACAGGAAGAGCACGTCGGGTCATATTCAATTTCTTGGAGACAAGCTCGTAAGTTGGGCGTCAATAAAACAACTTTGTGTTTCCACCTCTACTTCTGAAGTAGAGTATGTAGCTGCTGCCAGTTGTTGCTCTCAAGTATTGTGGATGAGGACACAACTTCAAGACTATGGCTTCAAATTTGACAAAATTCCGATTTATTGTGACTCGAATAGCGCCATTGCCATATCTGCAAATCCTGTGCAACATACAAAGACAAAACATATCGATGTGAGATATCATTTTATAAAAGACAATGTCGAAAAAGGTACAATAGAACTTTATTTTGTTAACACTAATTATCAACTTGCTGATTTGTTTACCAAGCCTCTCGATGAGAAGAGATTTACTTTTCTTATTTCGAAACTTGGTATGCTAAATCTTAAGACATAATCCGTGTTTACCTAATAAAGTTTTTCTTATTGGTATTTTTCTTCGTTTCTTTATCTTTATTCTGAAAAAATATCAACACTTTAACGTGTGTTCATGATCTTAGGAGGAGTGAGAGAAGATTAAGATGATCTATATTAATTTGAGGGGGAGTTAATATATTTTTTTTGCATATGTTTAACTGACATATTTTTCTAATGCATAAATACAGGGGGAGTAATAGTAAAGAAAAGGAGTAAGAATGATGATTTCTGATTACTTCAGATCAGAACTCGTACATTCAACGCTTTACTTCTTTATGTCATTTTATTTTTCAATAAAAATTTTTTTGTGAATAAATTTGGTACTTTGACAGACTTTTTGACAGATGCAGATTCAGAAGATGCTTACAAGATCATATTTTTATGACTTTAAACTTGACTTGATGAGATTTATGATTGAACGGAAAGGTTTATTTCTTATCTTAATCTCATATATGGTTGAAAGAAGGACAACTTTCAATCATAGAAAACATGTTTTCAATGTTCAAACCACTTCCCGATTATTACATAGTTTTCATGATTTGGAAGTGTGATTTTTAAATGTTTTTACTTTTAGATGTGCTGAAATGTTTATAAACCGTGTGTTTCCAAAGGTTAATACTTGTGTATTATCTTGTCTATATACTGTCAAGTATTCACACACACTGGTTTAATTTTTGTTTGAATTTGTTCTTACCGTTTCTCTAAATTGTAACCAATTTTTCGATGGTAAGACACCTCGTTTGTTATTCAAAGCTTGAGCATGATTTCATTTCTGAACGTTTTTTCAAGAATGTCTATATTTTTTATTCTTATAGACATATCAATTTTTTTATGACCAAAGCCTTGATTGCTATATCATTTCATATTTGATCTTTTTCATACAATGTCAGATTTTCAAACAAGTTTCTTGTATTCATTTCATTCAATCAATTATCTTGCTTGAAAAGTCTTCAACGTTTAACATGCTCAAATCTTCATGATTACATCTCTGAGCATATACATATCTGACTTGTATCTTTGAGCTTTAACTGATCAAGTTAAACCAATTTTGAGCAACATGTTCTTTATAGGAAAACATGGGTTCTTTGTGTGAACTTAAATGAAACTTCTATGGATTCACGTTAACCAATGTTTCCTACCCAAGAAGTTAATCCTTAGTGATCGAGTGTGAGGTGTCAAAAAGATATGAGCGTGTGTTGTGTGAAGAGGTAAAATGTAAAAGAGAGTTTGGATAGCAGTGAGCTTAATGATTAAAAGAAAGAGGGTGAGAGAACAGAATAAAAGAATATCAAACTCTGCACCAACTACTTTCTGAGTCGGGAAACCATATTACTAGTGTTTCATAACTCTTCGTGAACATTATTGAAACATGCATCTAGCCCATGCCAACTCTTGATTAAACCCCACCAGCCACTTATTTTCTTCTTAACAAGAAAATGTTTCATATTTTCAAGGGGACGCAACATATTATCTATCTGGTTTTCATTTAGAAAATCTGGATATTGAAAAAGAAGGAAGTCTGCCCCACATTCGCACTTCGATCATGCACAATTGAGTCTGTGTTTAATTACTGTTGTCTCAGTGGTTTACACAATGTTGAGCCTTATAAAAAGTAATCATCATGTGTTTAATTCTTTCGAACACTTGTACAAAGACACAAGGAAATTTGTTTTTCTTGTTATAACGTTCATAGAAATTGCCTTTGTGGTGTTTCGATGATTGGATGGAAGCCCTGGGGAGTAAACATCAAAAAGCTCCTTTCCAATGTGTATTTGTTACATACAGTGACTTAGTGTTACTGACAGGCATCTTAACTGCTTCATTTGTTGATTCAGGTGTTACATTCTTATTTTGTCTGAATTTGAAAAGATTCGGATGAATATATTCATTGGATCGACATATAATCAGAGGCTCAGAGTTCAAAAGATCAGTGGTCAGTTAAAGACATTTTTTGGAGAAAGTTTTGATGATTTCATGCTGCAATTATCAAAAAGGGGGAGATGACAAAGTTCAAAGAAATGTTGACTGAAGAACAATTTGAAACAAATTTTGGTGTTGATAAAGAAAAGTTGGAGAATAAAGATTGATTTGAAGAGTGTTTCTTTTCAAAGATTGCAAGACTAAAACAGGAAAGCAAATTCAAAGGATTTCTGAAGACAAGCTGAATTTTACAGAAATTTTCTTTGAAGATAATTTGCTGATGTAATCTGAGCTGAATCTGAAGATGATTTCTTTCAAGCGTCTGAAATAGGTTTCTACCATTTTTGGGAAAGATTGTTACTATTTGTTTTGAAGAAAATCCGTGTTAACAGACTTTGACAAAGAGGGAGATTGTAATTTTGTGTACTCAAAGAGAGAAGATTGAATTGCTAAATCTTTTTAAGATGATCTTGCTCCAAAGGGGGGGATTGTTAGAGCATAAATCTGTTGGATACAAGATCATAGAAGACTGAAGACTGAAGGTCAAAGCTAAAGTCAACTCTCAACATCAAAGTCAAAGTCTATTGTAATAAAGTCAAATTCAAACATTTTATTTTATGTTTTCTGGTGTTTGCGCGTTTTAGTAGTATACGTGAACAATGCTTAGAGTGTTTTGTGTCTTGCGCGTTTCTAGCCTTTGTTTAAATAGCCTGTGTGCGTGTAATCTTGTAACGAAGAACATAGAGTTCATATAGCATCATACGTGTTTCAGAGTTAGAGAGAGAAAGAGTTGTGAGTGTTCTTTGTAATTCAGACTTGTGATTGAAATAAAAGTGTTTCGATTTGGAAATTAAATGTCATATTGATCATAACATTGTTAATTGGGAATAACAATGTGTTAGTAATATGAGTAGGTTGTGGGATGAGATTTACCCTCCTTCAACTATATAGTATGAGTACCCAAAATGAAGGAAAATATCCACATTGTGGAGGGACTCTATTTGTGAATAAAATGTCTAAAAAGGAATGATGTGTAAGATGTTACAGTTCTTGCAGTTACTTGTCTCATGAATATGTGTATTTGGACCATATGAGGATATTGGTATTGTTTACACCTTATAAGGATGAAATTGCTCCTTTGGTCATAAGTGAATTGCATGGATGAACCAAGTCAACTAGGCACTAAGAGGACATAGTCTTGGGTGCCACCGTGTTGGTTGTACCCCCGGATGTGTCGGGCCTTGTGGTGTCACTTTTGGATGTGAACAATAAGTTATCTAGACTCTTGGGTGAAATTTGATTGGTGTTACGGGTCTCACCCATTAATTCTGGATTCGGTAAATCATAGTTGGTAAAGAATTATATAATTGATAATCATGCACGTATTACTTGTACATCAACCTTACTAGGATTTTTGGCCTAACACTTGCTTGTTGTCTACGTGTATCTCAGGTTCTAGTGGCGCCGCGCCTAAGAAGGTCTAGACGGACTTGGTGAGAGTTTGTAGATAGTGCCATTGGGTGCACTTTTTGTGAAGATTTTATTGGGTTTATAGGCGACACCCTTTTTGTAATATTATTTCTATTGTAGAAATTAGATTAGTTGGTTGTTGCTTATTACCGTTAAATTACAAACTGTAATTAAACAAGTTTACACATTTCCCCATTTTTGGGAGTCTCTTGCTATGGCAATTTTATATACCACATTTCCGTTCTTTCCGGAATTTTGTTATCCTCATTTTTGGGGTGTTACAAAAGATCACTATGGATAATGTCAAATGGCATAGTAGTGCGGGAATTTGAAGCAACAAAAGGTAATTTAACATGTTTACCAAGAGTGCACGAATGAAAAACATGAGAACTATGAAAGTTATTAAAAGCAATAAATTATTGAGCCTAAGAAAATAAAAAACAGGAGCGCCCGGATGACCCAAACGTTCATGCCAAAGAGAAGGTGCTAAAGCCACAAAGGTTGATGGTGAAGGTAATGGGGTTCATGTCGGTGATGATGGGATATAACTGACCCTGACTCTCACATCTCATTAGGCGCATCCCCGTCTGAAAATCCTTCACAGAAAAACCGAACGGATCAAATTCAACAGAAATCGAGTTATCAGTAGTAAACTTTCTAACCAAAACTATATTTTTGATGAGTTGAGGAGCATGAAGGACATTTTTTAAAGAGAAAGGATGGTACGGGGTTGATAGGTTCGTGTGACCATAACCTCGAATTGGAATATTATGGTTGTTTCTGACTGTTATACCACGATTATTGCTCAAATTAAAGCAAGACGAGAGATTACCTGACGTAGATGTCATATGTGAGGTGGCACCGATGTCCATATACCAGTTTGGATCTGGTGGGTTGAGCCCGAGAGTATGCATTGCCGCTTCAATATCGGTTGGTGTTGGTGTGATGGTACTGTTGTCGAGTAGGCTTGCTGGGGTCGTGGTCCGAGTATTCCCGGTTGCCTCTGTTGATTGTTGGGTCTAGTCCATGGGGCTGTCTGGGCTGCTGGTTGCGTTGTACACGGGTATGGCGGCATTGCCTACGACATCCATTGCCATGGCCATTATGGTTGCCATGATTGTTGCCCTCCATTACGGTTGCTTCCACTGCGGCCACCGTTGCGGTTATTGCGGCCTTCACCCCTGCCGCTTCCGCCACCGCAACCACCCCCACAGTTCTTGTTGCCAAAACCATGGTGTTGGCCCCTCCTAATATTGTTGTGATTTCGATGTGAGTCCTGGTTGTCCGAGTAAAGCAGTGGGTCTTCGAGTTCTTTAGACGAGGCGATGAGCATGGCCGAAGTTGTTGAACCGTGACTGACCATTTTGGCCAGACCTGCTTCTTAGAGCATCAACATGGAGCGGGCTTGGTATAATGGTGGAAGAGAATCAGTTTGGCGAATTAGGGTACCCACGCCATTGTAGGCTTCGGTGAGACCCGCAACCATTTGGAGGACCAAGCGATTGTTCGTCATCGGTGCGCCGACATTCTTGAGTTGATCCGATAATACCTTGAGTCGTTGACAATATGCCGAGGCATTAGGAAAGTCTTTCATGTTGGTGTTAGAAAACTCTTGCTCCAGCGTCACAACATGTAAGTTTTTATTGTCTTGAAAAATATCGCGCAAACGATTCCAAGCTTCCATGGCTGTTGAGTCGGGTTCAAGAATCGTGTGTAAGAGATCATTGAAGATTGTGGCATAGATCCACTAGAGAACAGTGGCATCGAGGGTCGACCACATATCTTTCTCTTCATCGGTGGTTGGTGAAGTTTCTTTGGCTTTCGTTGGAGGGAAAATGTGATTGATGACCCTGTGAGATCTCGCATGGATCTTGAAGATCTTAGACCACGTCACGTATTGGACGTTTTCCATCTCAAACATGATGGATATATGGTTTTTGATGTTTGATACAGCCAAAGCTGGATGGAATGAGGATCTGGCAGAAGAAGGAGAAGTCGTTTTGTCAGACATGATGGATTGATCGAAAAAAAACCGACAGGCAATGAAGAGGCTACGACTGAATTATTGGAGAAAGGGGAGGGTTGCCTACAACTCTGATACCATCTAAGGAGACGGTCCTTGATTTATCTCATTGGCAAAAGTCTTAGTATAAATACAATATTACAGAGAGAGCAAAGGCTAGAATTAAGGAAATCGAATATACACCTATTAAACAAACAAAGAATAATCTAGAAGATTATTTACAATTTTACAATGATTCTATAAAAAACAAAACATTAATTTTGGTTTGCTAAAACTTTAAAGCAAGACATTGAATTTGATTTCTGTCTTGTGGATCAATAGGATATTCATAAATTTGAGGACGTAAACCAAGTTCTTGTTCCAGTACTAAGATCAATATCAATACTTTTTATTTTGAATTTTTATAGAAGAGTTTCCGGTAAACGAAACATAGAGGTAAAAGTACTATCTAAATTTGTTGTCTTTTCGAGATTTTTCAGATGAACTAACATGTTTTCTTTTGAAAATGAATGATATATTGATTTTTCATCTAATCTACATATCAAATAAAATTAAGAAATATTATCAATGTAGAAATTTAGGGGTGAACATGGTACGGTACTATGTTTTTCTTCTTCTCAATATCGTGTACCAACCAATTATAATTGGTATGCAACTATTTATACCATATACAACTATTTATACCATATACCAGCAACTCTACTTGGTACCAACTTAATTGGTACCAACTTTTTTAGGTTGGTACATGTTGGTACGAATTCGTACCAACATCTCAAATGTCGATGTTACTATGGGCTCCAATATGTTAAAGAATAGATATAGAAAATGCATTAGAACGCCTCCGAAGATTGATTGCAGATTCGTGTCATCGTGTACTCGTGTAGAGGTGTGGTCGTCGAAAGGTGGAAGTGTGGATTGTGGAGGTTGGAGGCATGCGTTGAGGAGAGGAGGAGTCGAGGAGTTACTGAGTATGAGTCGGGGTTGCTATGAGGAGGCATGGAGGAGTTAATGTATTAAACAATAAATAATAAAATGTTAAATTGATAAATTCCTCTAAAAGAGAAGGAATTAATAATTAGATATAATTCATTTAATTGATTTTTTACTTAATAAATAATTATATATATATAAGTTGGTACGGTATTATCGTGCTATGCAACTTTCAATGCCACGTACCAACCAAGTTTATGAAGTTGGTACGGTACTACCAACCAATTTAGTAAGTTGGTACCAATTTAGTTGGTACGTTGGTATGGTTGGTAATGCAATTGATTGGTTTGTCATAGTACAAATTGACACCCCTATGTAGAATAGTCCAAATAGTCAAATAATTCAGCTTTAAAGTGAATATAATATTGAAATTAAAGAAATCAAATCATCCCAAAATGACTAAATCGATAAACTAAGAGCATCAAGCACATATAAGGTTAATTATAAATTTATAAATCATTAAAAAATTGCATTTACCAGTCAAGTATCAAGTGAACAATTTTAAAGTAGTTATAGCATAATAACATTAAAGATTAAAATTTAAAATCAATTAAATTCTCGAGCTAAATAACTTCAAACTCAAGGTACAGAGCCATTTAGATTTGATTAGCGTACTATAGTTAGATGGTAGATCCCTAGATTAGAAAGGGGAATGGACCAAATAAAAAATACATATAAAAAGTTGAAGTGGAATGAGATTACAAAAGGGAGAAACTGCAGGGGCAAATAATTTTGTTTTATTTTTAACAGTAACCAATCGTGTGACATTTACTAAGCACACAAAAAAAAACACAGTGGTCGTGGCCTCAAAGACCCTTATGGGCCTCCGCCTTCACCACTGCCAACATATAATAATATCAAACAAAATTTTATTTGATGCACAAAATCTCACTAAGAGTGAAATCTTTATGATTTATATCTCAAAAATATTTAATAACTCAAAATAAACATTAATTAATTAATGATTTATGAGACCCAAAATGCATCCAACAACCCCATGATATGCATTTCCCCAAATATTTATAACATTGATACACTAATGTATAATAATGTCAAATAATCCTTATTACAAGCAATAAATCATCAAAAGATTACACTTATTACAACTAACGTAATATACACCTCTGCTACAGATGATTTGAAACGAATTTAAACAGGAAACTACCACTTTGCAACATACCTTCTTATTCCTTAACATACTCTTCCACAACATAAAGATGTTAACATAATTTTCATGTGAAGTTTAAATGTGTTTTTTCATGTGAAATTATGTGTACGTTTAATGTTTTTCATGTTAAAGTATATGAAGGTTAGTGAATGTATGTGTATGTTTAGTATTTTTCATGCGAAAGCATGTGCAAGTTCAATCTCCTGTGCAACACCTTGAAATTATGCGAAAAACGAGTAATCGATAAGAGATAAGAAATGGAAGAAAAATAAATTTTTATTTGTGCTCTCAAGAGGGAACGAAAATGAAGGAAAGAAAAAGAAAGAAAATATTTTTTCATGTTCTTCAACAGGAGGGAAAAGAAAGTAAATATGTCATTTTTACAAATATATCCTTTAAAATTTAAGGTTTCGTAGTTTTGTAATTTTAATAATCTTTTTAAGGGGTTTTAATTTCTTTCCATTCCTTTTCTTTTCTCCCACATTTGAGACGAATATTTTAGGAGGAAACTTATCATTATTTTCCTTCCATTTACTTTCACTTCTCTCCTAAAAAAGTTTTGAGAATATGAACTTTTTTATTTTCCTCCTTTTCCAGCCCTTCCTTTCCTTTCTTTGTAATAAAGGTTCTGAGAGCACATCGTAAAAGTACTCCAAATTCGATTTCAAAAAGGATCATTGAGTTACTTACAAGACAAAACCAAAATTTAAAGGTCAACAACTTCCAAATGAAACCTTATACAAGAACTATGTTAGGAATGACTCAAGGGGTGTAAACGAGTCGAGTAGTAGGTTAATCGAGTCGGACTCAAAAATTTAATACTTGGCTCGAGCTCGATTAATTTTTCAATGTCGGGCTTGAGCCCGAATATTTTTTGAGTTATCAAGCTCGAGCTTGATACTCGTTTATGGGTTTAAACTCTCTCGATTAACTCGTTTATCGGCTTGAGCTCGATGATTTTTATATTTTTATTGTATGATTAATAAATATATGAGCATGTTTGGCTCGAAAAAAGGTAAGCTTGAATGGCTCATCTCGGCTCGACTCGACTCGACTCGAAAAGTTGAATCGAGTTTTCTAACGAGCCGAGTCGAACATTGGTGTTATAAAGCTCTACTTGATAAGTTAAACGAGTCCTATTTTGTATTCGAGATCGACTTGAGCTTGAGAATAATCAAGCTCGAGCTCGAGTAGCTCGGTAAAAGCTCGACTCGTTTACACCCCTAGGAACGAGTGTCACTAAACCCAATAAAGCCGCTATCTTGAAAATAGGAAAGACGTCCCAAAAGCTAAAATTTTCTCGTGCCTCTATCTGGCCTTCAATTGTTTACAAGTGTCTCTAGTATCACCCTCCTACAAATATTTGATGCACATGCTGACAAGAAAAAGTTTAGGCTTAAAACCTAGTGGGTTCAAACAGTTTTCGTTTCAAATATAAAATGGTAAAACCGAAAGACTGTTCTTTATATTAATCACAATTTCCCCCAAAATGACATGTTTACAATAAAAGCAACATTTTTCCAAAATCCACAATTTTTCGATGAAGAAAATCCAATAATCAAAACACTCATTTTAAGAAAACCAAATATTAAAACTTACCTGAAACATGGATAAAACTCAATGTCCAAATACGGAAAACAATGGATAAAACATCATACCCAAAACAATGAAAACATGGATAAAACTCTATATCCAAAATACACCTTTTGGTAATGGGGAATACCCGTTTCCTGTTGAATGTAGTTGAATGTGGCAGGAACACAAAAATAAGCCACATAACAACTTTATCGACTTTCACCTCAAGATAAATGGTCTCCGTATACGCCTCTTCCAAGTTCCACCACAAGATTATGGGTGTAAATGATGCGAGTCGAGCTCGAGTATCAGTAAACTCGACTCGAACTCGAAATAAAATTCCAAGCTCGAACTCGACTCGAAAGCTCGCGAGTAGTGAAAATCCAAGCTCGAACTCGACTTGATAACCATTTCCCAAGCTCGAGCTCGAACTCGTTTCAAGCTCGAATCAAAGCTCGAACTCGAATCAAGCTCGAACTCAAACCAATTCCCAAGCACAAACTCGAACTAGTGTTCGTATTCGTTCGTTAAGGATATAGGTATGTTCGTGTTCGTTTATGTTCGTCAAGTTAAAACTAAAAACAAAAATAGACAAACTTAAATAAAAAGAAGGTGCACCTATTTTGATAGTGTGCTCCTATAAAACTTTTAACTAGTTCAAGCCAATAGCTCAAGCAAATAGACTCAAGCCACTAGTAGAATAATGCAAAGCAAATAGTGGAGGTCTACCCATATATATACTTGAGTAAAGAGTCAAAAAAGAATTGAGGTACCAATGTGGGATATGGGAGAAAGTCTTTCACTTCTCATCTTCTCATCCTCCTCTTTTAGAGTTTTTTTTAAATTCAATTTTCAATTTTGATTTATTATCTTAACATTAATGTATTGTATTAAAATAATTATTATTAAAATTTTTTACATTATACTTTATAAATTATAATATAAATTAATTATATATAATATATATTCGAGTATCTCACGAGCTTATCAAGTCGAGTATCTCACGAGCTTATCGAGTCGAGTATCAGGTCGCTCGACTCGACTCGTTAGTATGTCGAGTCGAGCTTGAGTTCGAGTCGAGCTTGAGTTCGAGTCGAGCGTATTCGAGTCGAGTTTTGACCGAGTCGATCTCGAGTAGCTCGCGAGTTGTCTCGTCTCATTTACACCCCTACACAAGACCCCCTATTACTCATTCTCTAGAGAAGCTACACCACAATAGTCAATGGTCCCGGTGTCTAGCTTTACACAAGTACCTACCGCATTGCCCCTCATGACTCGGTGCTACTCTCCCAGGTAGGGGTGTAAACAGTCGAGTCGAGTAGCCGGTTATTTGAGCTCGGCTCGAAAAACATAATATCAAGCTCCAGATCGACTTGAGCTAGATTAAATTTTTCAAAGTTGGGCTCGAGATCAAGTTTGAATATTTTTAATGTCTAAGCTCGAGCTCGAGATTTGTTTATGAGCTTGAACTCGAGATCGATTAACTCATTTAGTACTCAAGATTGATGAGTTTTATATTTTAATTATATAATTTGTAAACATATAAATATGATTGGCTCGAAAAAGTATATGCTCGCATGGCTCAGTTCGATTTGACTCAATAAGTTTAATCGAGCTTTCGAACGAGTCGAGTCGAACATTGATGTTATGGAGCTCGACTTGTTAAGCTAAACGAACTTTATTTTGTATTCGAGATTGACTCGAGCTCGATAATTATTAAGCTCGGGCTCGAGATAAACGAGCTCAAAAGGCTCGAGTAACTCGTTAAATGTTCAGCTCGTTTACACCCCTACTCCCAGGCTAGATGAGATATGTTCAAAAGCCAATGGCCGATGACTCTGTGACTACTAGATTATCTGGTTACAAAGACATCAAAACCACTCACATATCAAACACAACCGACTCATATGCTTATAGATACAATGCATTACAGTCTAACTTACATGACTTTAAATTTGAATGATCAAACACACCCAAACCCATGCAATACAAATCAAATATGCAGTAAATTCAGTTCGTGTTCAAATATCCAGATTGAATACATTCAATCGGGCAAGTTTCCAAAACTCCGTTGAACACGGTTGAGTTTCCTTAAAATTCATAATTCATGGGATTAACTCATGAAAAGCCAACATATGCCTAATGGCGTATTTTCCAAAAGTCCCACAAAATCAATAGTAGGCATTTCCCAAATATTTATACACTTATGACCTAAAAGGTATAAATACGACAGTTAATAACTCATAAGTTGGGCAAAACTTGCAAGGCAAACATATGACTCGAATCCAAGTCAACAAAGTCTTTAACTTGTTTGACTAATTTAATAAGAGTCATCATAATTCCCAAAATATGTACTTCAAAGAGTTTTAGCAATCTCAAGACCCACCATAGAGGGGCGGAACACAAGCCTTATAACCGCAGGGGTGACCTAATTTCTTATATATTTTCAGAAACACAAAAAATACACTATGCAAAATACTAAAACATTAAAACAAAATATTAATTTTGGTTTGCTAAAACTTTAAAACAAGACATTGAATTTGATTTGTGTTTTGTGGATCAATAGGATATTCATAAATTTGAGGACACAAATTAAGTTCTCATTCTAGTACTAAAATCAATATCAATACTTTTTATTTTCAACTTTTTTAGAAGAGTTTTCAGTAAACGAAACATAGATGTAAAAGTACTATCTAAAAATGTTGTCTTTTCAAGATTTTTCAGATGAACTAACCTGCTTTTCTTTTGAAAAATGAATGCTAGATTGATTTTTCATCTTAATCTACATATCAAATAAAATTAAGAAATATTATCAATGTAGAATAGTCCAAACACGCAAATAAATCAGCTTTAAAGTGAATATAATATTGAAATTATAGAAATCAAATCATCCCTAAATGACTAAATCCTTAAATTAAGAGCATCAAGAACATATAACAGATTAATTATAAATTTATAAATCATTAACATATTCCATTTACCAATCAAGTAATCAAGTGAATAGTTTTAAAGTAGTCATAACATAATAGCATTAAAGATTAAAATCTAAAATCAATTAAATTCTCGAGCTAAATAACTTCAAACTCAAGGTAGAGAGCCATTTAGATTTGATTAGAGTAATGTAGTTGGATGGTGGATCCCTAGATTAGAAAGTCGAATGAGATCACTAGATTAGAAAGTGAAACTACAGGGGCAAGTAATTTTGTTTTATTTTTAATATTAATCAATCGTATGGCTTTTACTAAGCACATAAAAAAATACAGTGATCATGGCCCCAAAAGTCCCGTATGGGCCTCCACCAGTACCAACATATAATAATATCCAACAAAATCTTATTTGATGCAACAAATCTGATTAAAAGTGAACTCTTTATGATTTATATCTCGAAAATACTCAGTAACTCAAAATAAAGATTCATTAATGAATTATGAGACCCAAAATACACCTAACAACCTTGTAATATGCATTTCTCCAAATATTTATAACATCCATGCACTAATGTACAATAATGTCAAATAATCCCCATTACATGTAATAAATCATCAATTGATCATACTTTTATGATTTGTTTATCAAAATGTCCCAAACCCTAAATGTAAGCATTCTCAAGATTTTATAAAATCAAATGTACCAAGATGAAATACCATCAAACAACCAACATATTTGATAAATCCGAAGGAAAACACTTGAAGACTCCAAAATAAATATTTTTGACATGTACATAGTTTTCACAAACCAACTTGAAACTTAACTTGGTATGTTAAATTAAACCAAGTCTCTAAATCCAACTTTAGCTTCCAAAATGGATGCAACAATGAATGGTTAATAGGTGTTCCTCAATTTTTTTTGTGGTTTTCTTTGAACCTGGCCCTATATATATATATATATATATATATACACACACATACATACTACCTTATAATTAGGCCTATAAATGGACCGAACGAACACGAACAAAGGCTTGTTCATATTCGTTCATTTAACTTAACCAAACAAACGAACTAACAATAAACGAACAAAAGAATTGATGTTCGTGTTCGTTCGTTTAAAAAATAGTTATGTTCGTGTTCGTTCGTTAATATGGCTAAATGAACGTTAACGAACAAACAAACATTTTTAAATGAAGAAGGTGCACCCACTTCCTGGGGCGCTCCAAAGGGATCAAGCCAAAGGGCTAACGGTTAAAAAAAACCAACCTTTGAGGTGCTATAAATATAGAAACCTAGAAGGACTTGCTCTAAAAAAACGATATGAGATGAGAATTTGTTCAGTTAAAAAAACAATCCTTGAGGCGCTATATATACATGAGATTTGCTGTAAATTTGTAAACCCAATCCGATGTGGGATGGAGTCTATACTCTTCGGTGAGGAGTCCTCACCAACGTGTCCACTGTAACACCCTCAAATTTGAAAAAAAAAAAAACAACTAATTTAAATTTTTAAATGATACATCAAATAAATGATAAAATCTCTTTCTACAAATCAATACTTGAATTATCTCAAATAGAATTCTAAATCTAACCTCAATAGTAAAACAAGTCTTATATAAAGACTAGATAAAGGTCGGGTGTTACTAAAACTCATGCATAGCTGTTATCTCCAAATGTGCGGAAGGCTTCACCCAATAGCTACATCCTTCTCGTGCATCTAACTAGCACTCAACTCTTCAGGGTGCCGCTAGTAACATTTTTCAAACACGGACCTGTTGCATAAGCCGACAAATAAAATGTTACTCTTAAAGCCTAGTGAGTTCAAGAGTTTTCATCATAAACATCTAAAGTAATTAAAACAACCTCTTTTCCAACACTCACCATTTTCATGATGAAAACCCCGATAAAAAATGTTCCGTCATAGATAAATTCGAAACCCAAAACTCACCCAAAACATAACTGATAATTTTAATATTCAAATACTGAAAACGTGGATAAACTCTATTATCCAAAATATCCAAAAAATGGATAAGGTTCAATGCCCAAAACCACAAATCATGGATAACAATCCATAGTCAAAACGTCATCGAAAACATGGATAATACTCAATACCCAACACAACACCTTTCGGTGACGAGGGAGACCCGTTTCCATTGAACGTGGCGGGAACACAAAAGTATGCCAGGTTTCTATGTTATAAGCATATTTCAAGTATGAACAACCATTGATATCAACCCTATCCACATCTTTAGTCATGATAGACATCAACCCTATCCAGGTCATCAACCCTATCCTGGTCTTTAGTCCAATACAATAATGAGGTCAACTCTATCCAAGTCTCAAATGATCACCAAGTTCAACCTTATTTGGGTCTTTACCTTGGGATCTCACCATCCAAGACAAGCTTGTTCGTTTAGAAATTACATCATATAACCAATGCCTATTTCCAAATTACAACTTGGGGATCTTATCCCACATTTACACAATAAAGTCGACTTTTATGCCTATGGATTCATTACATTACAGTCTAAATTACATGACTCCAAATTGAATGACATACGCACTCAAAACATGTAATTCTCAAATAAGATGCAATGAATGAAAATCAAGCCTAAAGCTCTACATCGAGCTATTAAAACCCGACAAATGTCTCCAAGATCCAACAGAGTCAAAATCGAGCCCAAATCTCAATAATTCAATTGACCATACCAAAAAGTCATCAAAAGCAATAAAACGTATCTGACAGATGTTTATTCAAATACTTGATCCAAATGCATGATTAACTGAAAACCCATCATGGATCGAGACAAGTCATTTTCCAATCTAAAACATATCATTTATATTCTCAACATGTCCCATAATACAACAATATGTATTTTCCAAACCAAATACACTAAAAATGCATTATCATCAAATAATCTCCCTTTATAAGATAAATCATTAAAATACCCACACTTATGATTTATTTATCAAAATGCCTAAAATCCACAAATAAAAGCATTTTACAAGACTTATAAAATCGAATGTACCAAAAGTGAAAATCTCATCGAATAAATAACACTTTTGATAAAAATCAAGTAAAACACATTAATACTTCAAAATGGACATTTTTGGAATGTAAATAGTTTCCACAAAGCAACTTGACTTGACCTTGGTAGATTTAAGCTAAATCTAGGTTTTACTGCAAACTCCATATTTAGCTTCCCTGGATGAAGACTTGAAATGTTCAATTAAGATTTCTAGATCTTAGATCCAATACTTTCACTAAGTTCACTTACAAAAGTCTCCAAAGTTACACCCAAAATAGAAGGATATAGAGAGGGAATGAAGAACATCAAAACCCTAGCTTAAAATTGAGAGAGATGAGGAGCTTACCATAACAAAATACTCTTGGATCCTCTGATAAACCTTAACCCATTTGATATACTCTTGAAAGGCTTACAAAATCGTGAACATAGCAAAAAGAATCGTTCAAATCGGAATTGAGATGGAGGAGATATAATGAAATGTAGAAAAAAGCTCAAAAATCGAATTTAAGCACAGACCAACCGCGAGAGTGTCATGCTAAAGTTACAGTGTCACTTTCGCATGGCACTTTCACCCAAAAGGTACCGAGAGTTTTTTCGCCCGTTTTCTCAACCGTTTTCCCGACTGTTCACTGACCATTTTCTCGACCGTTCCTCGACCGTTTTCTCGGCCATTCCTCGACCATTCCTCGACCAAATTTCTCTGCCGTTCCTAGACCATTTTCCCGACTTTTCATCAACTGTTTTCTCGGCTATTCCTCTAAATTTATTTTATAAATAACACCGGATTATGGGTGTTACCATCAACCTGAGAAGATCCTAGTTCCCACATCGCCAACTTAAAGAAAAAAAGAGGCATGGAACTTCCTATATAAAAAAACCTTGGGAAGGGTAAGACCTCACTTTTTCTTTCTCTTTTTTAATTAAAAATGTTGTCTCATTATTAGTAAATATAACTATTATACAAATGTAACTTCTTAAATATTAATTGTAAACTTATTATCATTGCTAAATGAACATAAACGAACATTAAATGAGCGTAAACAAACATAAATGAACGCACATTTACAAACATAAATGAATGAACGAGACATTTGTTAATGTTCGTTTGTTTAACTAAACGAACAAAATATTTGTTCATTTTTGTTCATTTAGTAAATAAATGAACTTCTAGCCGAACGCATCATGAACGGTTCTTTGAACGTTCGGTTCGTTTACAGCCCTACTTATAATACATTTACATGAAAACTCTTAAATACAACTCTTAAAGCATGAAGTACAACTTTTTAAGAAAAAAATGAAATCTATGAATTACAATTGCTTAAGTATGGTGTACAACTTATTAATGCATTGATTTAACCCCAACATTACCTAGAATGGTACATATTTGCTTTCTTCAAAAACAAAGATTCTCATCCTATTTCTGCTCTAAGATTTCAAAATTGTTTCACGCTCCCATGCTTTTTTACTTTTAGTGTTTCAATACTATCATGTCTTATTCATTCCTAGTTTTCAGATTATATCTCATTTTAGAGCATTTGCAGGGGTGAGGTTTTTGCCACCTCATCACCATTGAAAACCGGTCCATATTTTCAAGACAATTGGGAGAGTGAGGTTCATTGTGCCATTTCATTGAAGCGGTCCTCAAGATAAACCACTTCTTAAGGTCTAAAGTTGTGGTCTCACATATTTTTTTTATTAAATAATCAAAACTCCATAAATTGAATACCATTTACACGGTAATATTTATCTATTTCTTTTACTTTTAATATATAAACAATTTTAAATTTTTAAAAAATAAATAAAATAATTAATTATCAACTTCTAATTATTTTTAGTATATAATCAATTTTGTAGCTTTTAATTATTGTAAATTATAATTATAATTATTGTATATTTTACTTTTTATCTTTTAATTATAATTAGTTTTTAATTATTATCTTTTAAATATAATTAGTAAAATTTAATCGTTATAACTTTTATTATTAGTGTTTTTTATTATATAAATCACGGATCGTTTTATGATTGGAGGTGAAAGGTTTATAAAATGTGAAAAAAAGAGAAAACTGATACGACAATGTCATGAACCTCTTAAAAGTTCATGATTGTGAATCATATTAGCTCTACATCATTGTATTTCATATTCTTTGTATTAACAGGGGCGGACCTACTAAGGACCGAGGACCCTACCGTGCACCCGCTCACTTGATTACCGTAAACGAAAAAATGTAGATGTTTTGAAGGTGCACCCGCTTGATTATGAGGGTCATCTCAAATAATTTAAAACTAAATTTATAACACAAAGGTGCAGCTGCTGGGATGGTTTGTGTGATTGAGTTAAAGCTCCTCATAGTGGAGGTTTTGGGTTTGATTCCAACCCTCTACATATATATTTCTTCGTTAACCCTCCAAATTTTAGATCTAGGATATGGAGCATGGAAGTAAGGACCAACATTGTATATAAAAACCCATGAAATACATATTAAAATAAATAAGAGCACAGGTTGCAAAAAAAATCTTTTGGGTTTTTAGATTAATCTTTACTAAAAAAAACCCAAAAAATTCTTTCGAAATCAATTAAAACCGGAAAAACTCTATCGAAATTAAAAAAAAAAAACAGAAAAGTCTTTCGAAACCAACCAAAAAAACATAAAAAAACCTCGAAATCAACCAAAAGACTTAAAAGATCTCCAAAGAGCGGAATTCAGATAAAAACACATCGAGAGGCTCTGCCGGCATTTAATCCAATTTAAAGGTGCACCCGCTCGGCCAAAATCTTGGATCCCTTTGTATTAATCTTGCTTTCCATCTTTGCTTCCTTATATTCTTTTTATCTTTATATCTTTGTTATTTGTTGAAATGAAAGGCATGCAACACTAATTGGGTTTGTTTTCAAAGAAGGTAATAGGTTTTTATGAAACGTTTGTGAAGATTTTTATCTTTTATGTAGTTTTACGCTTGATCGATGGTCGTGAAATCACCATCATTCACTACGATTTTAGAAAAGTCAGAGGACCAAAAGAGGGAAATAAGTTTATGGCCAAGTATTTGGTGATATCTTGAATTGTTGGTTTCACATCACCTGAAAAACTCGACGCTTGAAAGAAATGGACTTGCAAGTAGGTAAAGCCCTATAGCTGTACTAACTAAGATTTTACCTAGACTTGGTCTACATCTTTATCTCTTCACATTTCTCGATTTTGCCCATCAAAGGCTGCTTATTCTACTGTTTTTCTGATTCCTGGTTCAATATTCCGCACAAGATTCATACAGATTGCCAACAACTAGGAAATATCTTGGGGATTGAATTTCAAAGTGTGAACAGGTAACATGTTTATGGTAACATTATCTCTCTCTTCACTCAGATCTGTATGTTTTAGGTGCTTTTGGCAATTTCGCATCTAACAATTGCACATTTTTTTGTCTCTTCCATAATAGTCACAACAGTATTTCGAGAGAGAGTGAGTGTGTTTCATAAACAACAAAACAGAGGTACGTGTTTTCGATTTTGTGTTGTTTCTGATTCAAAGTGTCCTTGTTGATTCCTCTTTCTCATGTATTTTAAAAGTTGAACACAATTAGATAATGTTAAGCACATTTTTATTCATGTCTAGTGATAGTTTTGCATTGCATTTTAGTTTGCATTCAAGCATTTTAAGCATCTTTATGCTTATTTTCCCTTTTTATTCTCTTGGGTCAACTATGTGTTGTCTTGAAGTGATTTCATACACTTTGGGTAAGATGATTTTTTTGCAGATTTCATGTGTTTACTTCGTGCCCGAAGCTAATAGACCAGTTGTTGATTGTGGCATGGACAATATGATGGATGATAAGGAAGAATTTGATGAAGAATTTGATGAAGAACTAGAGATGGAGGAGAGTGGAGAGCTCGGTAATGCGAAAAATGAAGAAACGTGAAGATTTCTGAAGAGCACGACTAGGTCTCATTTACGCATGCGGCCATGCTAAACCCCCCCCCCCCCCCCCCCCCCCCAAAGTTATTGTTTCAGTTTTTACACTAAGCACGAGAATGCATGCTTTCAAAGTGCGATCGTGCTTGTAGATATGGAAATCCCCGATTTTGTTCTTCATGGTGGGTATTTTGGGGGATATTTTGGCTACTCTTTTTAAAGGCTTTTTGCTCGAGTTTTTTGGACATCCAAAATACACATAATACACGATATAATTGACATACAATAGGGTTGTTGCGTTTTCAATGTTTAGCCGTTTTTCGATCTCTACGCATTTTGGGGATGAAGAACTCCATGGGATCACCTTAGTGCATGTGGTTCGAATCTTTCGGATTTTGAATCAACAATTATTGAGTATCTTCATCCCTATATTCTGTTTTTATTGTTTCATCCTTAATTTTTTGTTTCTAGGTTATCTTTTCTGCAAATTTTAATATATCTTTCAAGTTTCTACTATGCTTGTTTATTAGGTTTCATTCTTGAAGTCATTTTAATATTTCAATCTTTTGGTTTTAATCAACCCTTACTAGATTTGATTATAGGCACTTGATAGTTTGGTACTTTACTTTTCTGCATCCTTTCCTTTGATTACATCATTTTCCTACACCTTTTTATCATTCTTCTAGTTTGCTGCAATTTTAGTTCTATTTTGTTGCATATTATCCTAGCTTTAAGAATTGTTTAATTACCACATTCCATTTCTTGTTTTCTGTATTCAAACTTGATGCTTTCTTCATGGTTGATTCTTGTTTTATTTTCTTATCTAGTATAATTACTTTATTGGGTTTAGCCCTCTTTAATTTAGCAGTGTTCTTTATTATTTGACTATGTTGTTTGTTCTTGGTTATGCTTTCCCATTTAGTTTTAGCATGTTAGTTAATTGTTATTAGTGATGTTTCTCTCCTTTAAGTCTCATTAAATGATAGTTTATTATTTCCTTCGTATGTCCTTCTTCGTTTAATTGATGTTTGATTTGTAATTGTTTTTTATCATTAAAAATAGATCGCGTGAGAAGTCTTTGATACATATGTTGATTAGGATCCAAGTTGGGATATTGATCGGTTGTTCTTCAAAATGTTGAGTTAATAAATTTTTTCTTTGTATTTGTCTCTAGCAAAAGCTAGGATTTTACTAAATATTCATTGTTTAACTTGCGTCAATTTGTACGGTTGAGGTTTGAACGAAAGTTTGACCTTGACTTGGTTTTGCAAATCAGTGATTTATGGTTTCACCATGAAAATAGGTGGAGACATATATTGGAAAAATGATTTCTTACTTCATACTTCTTTGCAATTATATCATTATGAAAATAAATGGTATTTTGTTCGGAAAGGATTTTTCTTTTTGAAAGAAGGTTAAGGTAATCTTTAATATGCAAATCCCCATCTCAATTAATCCGAAGTAAACAATGTATATTTTATTCAATCTCATCTAGTCTAGCTTAGATAATATGGTTTTAGGTGTTTTTCCTATTTTTGTTTAGTGAAGTCTTCTTGTTAGTTGATAATTATTCCGCTTATGCGATTTGCGTAACTAGTTATAGCCTTGAGTGAATTTTATTTATCCCATCGCTCCATGTGATCGACCCGTATGTTACATCACCGTACGCTTGCGGTTACAAATTAAAACCTTAATCACATCATGTTTTTGGCGCCGTTGCCCGGGAAGCAATCGATTTAACATAACTTTCACTTTTGATTTACTGGCTACATTTTCTATCTTTCTATCTTTATTTGTTCTATTTATTGTTGTTGCTAACATCACTTATCTCTCTACTTTGTGTTCCACCAGTTAGTCTAACGTGTATGTGCCTGAGATCACAAGGTTCCAAAGATTTATTCTTTGATCCCAAAATTGAAGCAACAACTCGTAGACTTAACACAAAAAGGAACATATACTTAAGGCAAGAGAGAATGGGTGATCAGGAGCGCACATTCTTTGTCATTTTAACAAGTCGAACTGTGGCGTAACACCCGTAATTTTCGGTAAATAAAGGTCACCCGGGCGTTTTTGGAACTTGTAAATGGCGGGCGTTTGTTAGGAAAAAAATTCTTTAAAGTCCCTTAGAGTATGCATTGAAAAAGTTGAGTTTCAGGGCTTGGGAAGGGTCCCGTGACAATGCCCGGCGACTATAACATTGTCATAGTCGCACTGTCACAATCGCATAGAGGGTACCATGTGCTACCAGCGACTATGACCAACAACATTGCCCTGGGCAATGTCGCTGTGCAATGTCGCACCAGGGGTATGAGAGGCTGTCAAATATGGAATTTCAGCCATTCTTCCCATTTCTTACTTCTAACCTCTACCCTTTCTCTCCCAAATCATTTCCCCTTCTTCCCTCATAAACCCTAACCCATTTTGTGGCTTTTCCTCCTCTAAAACCAAGTGTTTCTCCTTCATCTAACATGGTTGGAGGCTAGAGCTAAGATGTCTTCATCTTCTTCACCATCCTCATCAATTTCTAGGGTTTTCATCCAACCCTTTTTATCATTTTGAATATTAGGAGTGCATGGCTCATCTTGGTGATCTAGAAGTATTTTGGTTGGTGGATTGAAGTTATGGTTAAGGTAACCTCCTATTTTCTTCATTTATGGACATTAGGGTTTTGACATAAGTTGAGATCTTTATGTAAAATGTTTGAGGAATGATTCTAAATGGTTAAATATGGATATTTATGGTTGGTCCCTTGTGGATCTAGGTGTTGGAAGATTTGGCTTGAAGGTTCAGATTTCTTCAAGGAAGCTCAAGTTGGGGTAAAATCTTGATTTAGCCTAAATCTAGCAAGGTGAGTTCAAGTTGCTTTGTGAAAACTATGTACATGCCAAAATGTGTATTTTGAAGTAAAAATATGTTTTACTTGGTAATTGTCAAAGTGTGAGTATTTTGATAAGTTTTCATATTTGATAAACATGGGTTGTGTTTAATCTCATGAAATGTCCATATTTGGGTTTTGAATATTTCAATAAGTAAATAACACGATTTATGCATTTGGTGATTTTGTACAAATGAAATTTATTTTATGATTTATGCATTCTTGGTGTTTTTTGTACAAATTAAGTCTAAATTATGGTTTATGCGTTGTCCGTGTATTTGATTTCATAAACCATTTGGAAAATGTATGTCTCTGTGTTATTAGACATTTTGGAAACATAAGGGTATGAGCCTATTTAGAAAATCTTTTGTCCCAATCCGTGATGAGTTTTGGATTAATCACATCTTTGAGGTATGTGTCTGCATAAACGCCGTTTAATTGTGTTTTTTTATTTGGGGACTGTTATTTGTTGGTCAAATGAGTTTTGAGCATTTTAGCTCGGTTTCGACTTAAAAGAATCTTAAGGACACTTGTGCAGTTTTAGTGGCTCGATGTAGAGCCCCATTTATGATTTACATCTTAATGCATCTTATTGCATATTAATGATAATTAATGCTCAAGTGCGTTGGTCATTCATGTGTAGTCATGTAATTTTAGACTGTGTTGTATTGGATCCATAGGCACGTTAGTCAGTCTTTATTTGATAGTCAATTGGGTATTACGGGGTTGGACTCCGGGGCCCATGTTTTATGACCTTAACCTTTCAAGTGTACACTAGGAGGGTTGAGTCCGGTTGTGCTATCGTGTTGATGGGCGTTTGGGGATCCGCCATGTCAGGGCAATGCCTTCGTTGTAACCCCCGACTGTGTCGGGCCTTTGGTGGTATTCATGGTAATATTCATTAAGGTCAGCTGTCTCTTTTGGTGTAGCTTGAAAGGAGTCATAGGGACACTTGGGCTTTTATGTCGTGAAGTGTCATACGATTAACGTTGTATGAGTGACATACTTGTTGATCCAAACTCTCTCAGTGATTTAATAACGACCCTCTTCTATACTTAGTGAAAATTACGTTTTAATATGTATTATTGTTTCACAAACAGCGATCAGACTGAGTCTGTTTAGTTATCGCTGATGATCTCTCTTATAAATGCTCATATGTATTAGTGTTTCACTATCAACGATTAGACTGAGTCTGTTCAGTTATTGCTGATGTTCTCTGATGTAAAAGTAATCCCTGAAGACAAGTTTCGCGTCAACAGATGTTCATAGCTGAATCGAAGACGAAGCTGCTGACCAAAGACAAGTCTACTAGTGACCTGATGCGGATATTAGTGAAGCAAAGACGACTCTACTCATACGCGAAGAAACCTGAGGAAAAGCTTCAGCGATAGCTGAACTTCTTTGTATCTCTGAAGGAAGAGATATTCAGCGATCGATGATCACTTAGCTTATGCCTCAAGTCTCTTTTGTCTTTCCTTGCATACCCAGTACGATGTGTCAGAACGGACATGTCTCTGCCATAATTCGTACAACAACTCTGTCAACTACACTATTCATGATACGGTCGAAAGCATGTCTCCCAAAGTCAGACTCCCAAAGCCAATCTTTAAATGACACGTGTAAAGTACCCTGCCATGCATTTAATGCATAGGGTATAAATAGAAAGATTACCTCTCCATCTGAGAGTGTCCTCTCTTCTTGAACTTAGATAGAAACCCTTGTTTTCTATACCTCTCAAATCCCCATTCTCTATATTCTTGTGCAACCATCTTAGTGTTTTCTTAAGTTTGTTTATATTGAGTTCTACTTAATCTTATTCCGCAACAGACTTGTAAATTGTGTTTGATTTATCAATAAACAATTTATTAAACTTTAAATTTTGTGTTTGTATTCAACCCCCCCCCCCCCCTTCTACAAACTAGTTAAGCACCTCCGGGACCAACAATACTTTTGTGTTCCTCCACTCTCAATGGATACGGGTCTCCCCCGTCGTCGGCCAACAATATTTTGGATAATTAACTGTCCATGCTTTAACATTTGGGTTTCATTCCATTTTATGGTCGCGTGAGTATTAAATTTTAATTTCATGTTTTCGGTGGCATGTTATATTTATATGGATTGTTTTCCATGACTTATGAGGTGAGTATTATGCCTCACCCGTGTTTTGGGTGTTTCGAGATATAAAGTTTTATCCGCGTTTTTATAAATTGGGAATCCGTTTTCTATTCACGTTTTGAGTGAGTTTTGGGTTGCATCACTTTATAAAGAATGTTTTGTGTTAAGGCGTTCGTCCTTAAAAATGCATGTTAATGGAAAATGGGTCATTTTCATACTTAAAGTAAATCAATTTGGAAGTTTGTATTTTAAGCTACATTTTTTCTTTTATAACGAAATATTTATTCATGTTGAAAACTTTTGAACTCACTAGGCGTTAGCCTAACCTTTTTATTTGTTGGCATGTGCATCAGGTTCCGGTTGGGATATGGTTCTAGCGACACTGTGAAGAGATGAGTACTAGTTATATGCCCGAGGGTGAGTAGCTTGGTGATGTCTTCCGCAATTACCTTGGTAATAGCAACTTGTAATTGGGTTTAGTCACACTCGACCTTTAATTAGTCTTTTTGTAAGACTCTGTTCATGTTGTTGATGGTTAAATTCTTGAGTCGTATTCTAAGTATGAACTTGCCGTAAGAAATTTTATTCATCTTTGATTTATTATTGAAAATTTTAAATTAGTTGCTCTTTCCAAAGTTGAGGGTGTTACAAGTTGGTATCAGAGCATAAGTTTGAGAGATTTAGGTGTTAATTTCGGATACCTAGACTCAAACTAGTGTTTTTCTAAGTGATGATAGTGAGATTGTACCATTAGGCACTTTAAGATAGAATACTTTTGGGGTTGATAGAGACGCTAGAATCGGGAATCACGACGAGGGTAGCAAGGATAATCATGTCCGGTACGTTCATAATTGCACCTGGTCAGCATCGTTGTGAACTTACATGTTACATGTGTATGCTTGAACTGCCTTTATGTGATGACCGATGGGGTAGTATATGAATTTCTGAGGAGTAGTAGCAAGAAGAAGTTGATGTTTATAGCATTGTCACTTGGAGTGACGGTTAAGCATGATTAATACATTAATTTGACCATTTTGGGGTCGGGGAAATTGGTTGAATAGAACCATAGGCCTATTGAATCGATTTTATTTTGAGAAGAAATTGTAAGATTAACCAATTTAGTTGCCTATCGTTACCCTAAGATGTTGAGCGCTCGGATGTCGGTAGTGAATTGATGGGCTTGATGAGCTAAGTCTTGAGACTGTGGGTCTCGACCAAAATTCATGCACGAAATCTATTTCTAAAATAAGTTTGCATCAATTATTTCTCATATTTCTCAAATCATAAAGTGGGTTATATTATGAAATCTTGGAAAAATGGTTAGCACGCACCAGATTTTAAACCGTGAGTTTAATCATGCATGAAATTGTTTTATTGCACGTGGTTGCAAATTTTTATTGAAGATCTCTTCATCCTCGTTTATTGTCTAACGCTATTTTTGGATATTGTAATATCCATGTTTTAATGTTATATGGGGTATTGGGCAAGTAACTGCGAAATTTTAACCTTGACATTGGATCTCCTCCACGTATGATAGAGTTTTAAAGGAAAAGGTATTCCCATTTTTTTGCGTCTGAGTTTTATTGGGAATTTTAGTCTGTACAAGTTTTGTTGAGTTTTATAGGGTATTATTTTACGACGTTTTTCAACGCGTGACTGAACTTTGAAATGCGTAAGTTTAATTATAATGCGTGTAAATTTATAAGTTTATTAAGCATCATGTCTCATGCAAGTTTTGTTGAAAAGTGTCACTTTATATTACTTTGCGATAAAAGGGAAATTCTTGGAATTATGACATCTTAGTCATAACTTCGTCTTATGCTTTTATGTGGGAAACGAAGATTTTGGCACCGCTTGATTTTAGTGTCATTAAGTTTTATGAATTTTTTTAGTTAGGTCTTATGGAGTTTCATTTTATAACATTTTGCGTCGCGTTGATGAATTTTGAAACACGTATACTGAGTTTTTTTGTGCGTCAACTTACAAGTTGTTGTTTAACATTATTGTCTCCTGCGAGTTTTGCACATTTCTTTTCGCAACCGCAAGAAATATCTTGAGAGTTCGGATATCGCATTATTGCACACCTAAGTTTTTATACAAGTGCCATGTTGTGCCCTCCTTGATATTTGAATTGATTTATACTTAGGTGTGAGTGAGTTCATGGGGGATCTATGTTGGTTCGTATTGAACTTTTGTTTTATACCCCCTCCGGTTGTTAATTTTACCCTTACGGTTTCATGCAATGCGTTATACTGGATTATTGGTATGCATGATCATGTCCACTATTTTGGGGCAAAGGCATTTTATTCGCACGGCCTAAAGTTTGAAATCGATTTAAAATTTATCCACATTTGATGAATCACATGTACCTATCGTTTTACTTAATTTGAAAAAAAAAATAAGCCGACGTATGTGGGCCTTGTTAGAAATTTTATTTCACGTCATTTTATAGTTAAATGGGAAATTTTTGGGAACTTGATTACGTGAATTTTCCCTTTGGGAGTTTTGTACAAACACCTTGTTATAAATTGTTTTGGTACGTAAAATTATTTCCAATTCATGGCGTAAATTGATGCATGTTAGTACCATAGTGGTCCATCTGAAAAGTTTGTTGTGTATCCTTATTTATTGTCATTATTAGTGTAAGTAATGATCAAATGATTTTCTAAATGGTTTCATGTGTGTGACATTTGTGGCTACTTTGTACAACTACCGAGTAAGTGGTAGTGAGATTTTACATGTACGATTAATTGTTTTAAAGATTCTACGTATGAAACTCTTATAAAATTTCAATTGGCATATTTTTGAAGTCCTATAGTTGAAAAACCTTGAACTCATTGGAGCTATAGATTCAAACCCTCCTGAGAAAGGAGTTATAATTAGGGACTAACGGAGTCTTTGTGGATGGAAGCGTCAGATGGTCTGACTTGTGGTCAGTTTTGATTTATGGGTTTCGATTTATGAATCGGTGCACACATGAATAATTGAGGTATTAGAAGTGTGCATTCTCCCAGTTATGTAAGTGACAATATTTTTCTTTCGATAAAATTTTGGGTTAAAACTGTGTGGTTGATTTTCTATGGTTGGATATGGATTGA
The DNA here is from genome assembly GCA_954870635.1 of Arctium minus. NCBI lineage: Eukaryota > Viridiplantae > Streptophyta > Magnoliopsida > Asterales > Asteraceae > Arctium > Arctium minus. The sequence goes on along the minus strand of OX941080.1, from coordinate 131,420,726 downwards.
TGGGTTGATTATTCGACATTAGGTTTGTGTTGGAGGTGTGCCATCCAGGCGAGTCTTCAGAAATAAAAGAAATACGGTGATTCGTTCAATTAGAGATGTAAGATTGGAATTTTAGTGTCGTTTTAGATGTCAACTTTAAGTCTTTATTTGGGGATCGACTCAGTGCAACCAGAAATGGAATACTACTTGGTACACCCCTGCTTCCAATGCGGTCAGTTCGATTTTAGGCGTCAACTTTTCTTTTTGAGGTCGGTAATCTTTGGAAGGTTTGGAAGTGCTCACGTTCGGTCGTAATTTTTTTTTGCCTCACAATGATAGGACTATAAGGAGACCTGATGTTAGTGATTAAGCCTTGATGAACACGGTTTCTTTTGATATGATAAGGACGTTATAGACTGAAAGTTTGAGTTCCGAGAATAGTTCGGAGTTACGCGATAGCCTAACTGGAATTAGCCAACCCCGGAAAGCATATTGGTGCGTCCTTGGAAGGAACGTTTTGCCAATATCAAGGGTAAATTATTAAGGAATTTTAGGAGTTCCTTGGGTTGGTATTGGTCATTGGAATGCGGGTTCAGAATGGTGTTGAGCAGGAAAGATTCAGTCATTGAGAAGTGAGGTCACCAACTGCCCTGAGGTAGTACGTGTCACCTAAGGTTGGGAGGCGACCGAGATCGTATGGTTAGAAATTTATCCAATAACTTCGATGTTCACGCTGGTACGAGTGAAACATGTCACGGTGGATTGAAGGTAAAGGTCTTCATAGAAATCGGTATGTCAGATGCATCAGGAGGTCGTCTACTTTAACGTCAGGATGAATCGGGTTGGAGGCAATCCCGGGGAAAGGGAGACGGTCGTTTTGTGAGAATGACGTCATTGAGGTCTATAACTCGTTTGTTACTTTTGGGGTCCGAGGGAACCCAATAAGCTAAGGGTGTAATGAAATGTCTTAGGTGAGAAATAGATTTCGAGGACGAAATCATTCTAAGGTTGGAAGGATTCTAACACCCGTAATTTTCGGTAAATAAAGGTCACCCGAACGTTTTTGGAACTTGTAAATGGCATGAGTTTGTTGGGAAAAACATTATTTAAAGTCCCTTAGAGTATCGAGAGTATTGGCGTTGAAAAAGTTAAGATTCGGGGCTTGGGAAGGGTCCCGCGACAATGTCCGGTGACTATGACAGTGTCATAGTTGCACTGTCACAATCGCATAGAGGGTAGTGTGTGCTGGTACACTGTCACAATTGCATAGAGGGTATTGTGTGCTGGTACACACCAGCGACTATGACCAACGACATTGCCTTGGGCAATGTCGCCTGACAATGTCGCACCAGGGATATGAGAAGCTGTCAAATACGGGATTTCAACCATTCTTCCCATTTCTTACTTCTAACTTCTTCCCTTCCTCTCCCAAATCATTTCCACATCTTCCCTCATAAACCCTAACCCATTTTGGAGCTTTTCCTCCTCTAAAACCAAGTGTTTCTCCTTTATCTAACATGGTTGGAAACTAGAGCTAAGATGTCATCATCTTCTTCACCATCCTCATCAATTTCTAGGGTTTTCACCCAACCCTTTTTATCAATTTGAAGATTGGGAGTGCATGGCTCATCTTGGTGATCTAGAAGTATTTTGGTTGGTGGATTGGAGTTATGGTCAAGGTAACCTCCTATTTTCTTCATTTATGGAAATTAGGGTTTTGACATAAGTTGAGATCTTTATGTAAAATGTTTGAAGAATGATTCTAAATGGTTAAATATGGATATTTATGGTTGGACCCTTATGGATCTAGGTGTTGGAAGATTTGTCTTGAAGGTTCAGATTTCTTCAAGGAAGCTCAAGTTGGGGTAAAATATAGATTTAACCTAAATCTAGCAAGGTGAGTTCAAGTTGCTTTGTGAAAACTATGTACATGCCAAAATGTGTATTTTGAAGTAAAAATATGTTTTACTTGGTAATTGTCAAAGTGTGAGTATTTTGATAAGTTTTCATATTTGATAAACATGGGTTGCTTTAATCTCATGAAATATCCATATTTGGGATTTGAATATTTCAATAAGTAAATAACATGATTTATGAATTTGGTGATTATGTACAAATGAACTCTATTTTATGATTTATGCATTCTTGGTGATTTTTGTACAAATGAAGTCTAAATTATGGTTTATGCGTTGTCGGTGTATTTGATTTCATAAACCATTTGGAAAATGTATGTCTCCGTGTTATGAGACATTTTGGAAACATAAGGGTATGAGCCCATTTAGAAAATCTTTTGTCCCAATCTGTGATGAGTTTTGGATTAATCACATCTTTGAGGTATGTGTCTGCATAAACGCCGTTTAATTGCGTATCTGTATTTGGGGATCGTTATTTGTTGATCAAATGAGTTTTGAGCATTTTAGCTTGGTTTCAACTTAAAAGAATCTTAAGGACACTTGTCCAATTTTAAAAGCTCGATGTAGAGCCCCATTTATGATTTACATCTTAATGCATCTTATTGCATATTAATGATAATTACATGCTCGAGTGCGTTGGTCATTCATGTGTAGTCATGTAATTTTAGACTGTGGTGTACTAGATCCAGAGGCATGTAAGTCAGTCTTTATTTGATGGTCAATTGGGTATTACGGGTTTGGACTCCGGGGCCTATGTTTTATGACCTTAACCTTTTAAGTGTACACTAGGAGGGCTGAGTCCGGTTGTGCTATCGTGTTGATGGGCATTTGGGGCCTCCGCCTTGTCGGGGCAATGCCTTGGTTGTAACCCTCGACTGTGTCGGGCCTTTGGTGGTATTCATGGTAATATTCACTAAGGTCAGCTGTCTCTTTTGGTATAGCTTGAAGGGAGTCGTAGGGACACTTGGGCTTTTATGTCGTGAACTGTCATACGATTAACGTTGTATGAGTGGCATACTTTTGTGTTCCTGCACTCTCAATGGATACGGGTCTCCCCCGTCGTCGACCAACAATATTTTGGATAATTAACTAACTTTCCATGCTTTAACATTTGGATTTCATTCCATTTTATGGTCATGTGAGTATTAAATATTAGTTTCATGTTTTCGGTGGCATGTTATATTTATATGGATTATTTTCCATGACTTATGAGTTGAGTATTATGCCCCACTCGTGTTTTGGGTGTTTCGAGATGTAAAGTTTTATCCGCGTTTTTATAAATTGGGAATCCGTTTTCTATTCACGTTTTGAGTGAGTTTTGGGTTGCATCACTTTATAAAGAATGTTTTGTGTTAAGGCGTTCGAACTTGTCGTAAGAGATTTTATTCATCTTTGAGTTATTATTGAAAATTTTAAATTAGTTGCTCTTTCCAAAGTTGATGGTGTTACATATGGATTCCCAATATCATTGCCCTTCCGATAATCTAAGCCTATACTTTTTCAACTCAAGCACTATCAAGTTGGGAACATCGATCGTTAGGTGTGTCTCTTATTCTTTTCCCAAAGCCCCATAGTTTGGTGAGTTTTGAAGTCTTTCCTTTGACTTCCACCAAGTTGTGTCTCTTCTCGTCCCTTGTTTAATTCTCCGTCGAGCTCATAACACTAATCGAGACCCTCATAAGTTTAATTCTTAAATCAAAGTCAAACTCGTGACTTTAAACGAGTCTCCGAGCCTTCCACCTCTATTCTAGCATCCGTTTGAAATTCCTGAATTATATGGTCATTCACACTTTATTTTGAACGAAACCCGAAAAAATTCGGAAAATTCGGTCAAAACATGTCCAAGCCTTAATCTCATGTGCGGGGGTGCCAAAAATGCCCAAACTTTTTGTCCAAATATTCTGCACCAGCTTGTTCGTGCTTGAATTGTATATGCAACCGTGTGTAAACCCTTAAAACTTTCTGTTTTTGATTTCAACTATGTACACGACCAATATGGATTATAATGTGGGACCGTGGGAACATCCTCCCAACTTTTTGTTCCAATTTTGAATAAAAGCACGACCAGGATGAAATTGTATGTGCACCCGTGCCAAAATCGTCAAAACTTTCTGTCTTGATTACGATTATGAACATGGCCAGGATTAAGTTCAATGTCTGGCCGTGTGTTTTTAGGCTTGACTAGATTTGATCTTCCAACTTTCTCCCTCTAAACCCGTCCCTCGTCTTTTTCATCAAGGATTTGACTTCTAGGCTACGAGTGTTCACATTAGTGAAGGCAAAAACTCAATTCAACATTTGGTACACTCTTTCCTCGTTAAACATTTCTTGGCCTTATATGATCTCTGTGATATTTTTGTTCTATCTTATGAATGCTAGCCTAGTAAGTTGTTGAATTATTGCACGTTATGCTTGATTTAGTCTTGATTGTGTTGATATTCATTGCTAAAAATTGTTGGTCCTTTCCTTATTTTAGTGCCATAAATTGCTTGTGGGTTTTGCTTGGTCTACATTACTTAAGTGGTTAAGGTTGCCTACTATATTTACTGTTTTATATAGATTGTGGGTCGCCACCTTTGGGCGAACAAATTGTCTCCCTTTTCCATGCACAGTTTGTTAGAGCACATATTTGTTGGATGCAAGATCATAATGTCTGAAGAAAAAAGTAAAGCATGTCAAAGCTCAAAGTCAACTCTCAAGCAAGAATGTCAAAGTCTTTGTAATAAGTCAAAATCAATGTATTGTGTTTTGTTGTCTTGTATTTGTGTAGCTAGTATAAATAGTCTTTGTATTCCTTGTAAGAGCAGTGAAGTAAGCAAGTAACAAACTTGGCATACGGAGCATATGAGAGAAGAGGTTACTGATATATCATTTCTAGTGAGAGAATGTAGAGTGAGAAAGTGATTGTAATCTTTCATTTGATTAATCAATGACATGTGATTAGAATTGAATTTCTCATCTTGATTGTTGTTGTTGTTGAAAGAACTTGAATTAGGGACAATATCAATTGGTACAGAGCAAATCTGATTTGAAATCAAGAAAATATGGATATCGACACTGTTTCATCGAGTTTAGATCGATTTATTCATTTCTGAGTGTATTCTTGTTTGCAATTGGTTGTTTTGTGTTCGAATTGCATATTAGATTGAATCTGTATAGGTTAATTCGAGTTTTGCACTGTAATTGGAATAAAATTTTGAATTTTTATGTGTTTGAATTCACGAGTCAGTCGCACTGTATTTGATTCAATTTGTAATAGTTAGTGCATTATATCGAATTTCTTTGTATGAATTCAATTCTAGAAGTATAGGAGATCGATTTGTCAAAGTTTCAAATCGAAATTAGAAGAAGATATTACTTTTTGAGTGATTTGGTGTGTATTTTGTTCGAGATCTGAAGAACTCGCAAGTCCCTCAAGAACTCGCAGGATTACACGGAGAACTCGCAGATTCATTGGGTTTCGCAGGATTCATAGAGGATTTCGCATTGTTTTGATTTCTGAAAATTCATAAGTGTAGAATTCGCGAGTATGTCTCTTGCGAATTTCACAAGATTCACATACGTGTCTCATGCGAATTTCATAGAATTCGTATTTGTGTGTTTTGAGAAAAGCTAAGAATTCGCAAGTATTTTCTACGAAAAGTGTTGTGAAAGTTTTCATAAGGATAGAATTCGCAGACTTTACTCTTGCGAAAAGTTGTTCTGAAAGAATAGAATTCGCATAAGTCTCATATGCGAATTGCTTAGAATTCGCAAAAGAGAATATTACGAATTCTTGTGTTTGGTGTTTAAAATTTTTCTAAGTATTGGATTCGTGAGTGTCTATCTTACGAATTCTGATAGCTTACAAATTATGAGTGCTTACGAATTTTTAAATTGCTTTTACTTGTGAATTCTGAAGTTTGTTTTCTTACGAATTCTGTGTGCGAATTCTATGTGTATCACTGTGATTTGAGAATTCCTTGTACTTCTGTATAGCTTGAGAATTCCATACTTGTAGATTTTTGGAAATTTCATTTCTGAATTTTCTTTCAAGTTTTCTGTATTTTTTGAGATTTCATTTGGATTAACGATCAAATTCAAGTTCTTTTTGAAGCAGGATAATTCAAGATGAGTTTTTCTGATGATGAAGAGAAGATTGCCAAGCTCAGAATAGAAAACAAAAATCTCGCTTCTATAGTTGACTATTATTCAAAGTGGTCCAAGAGATATTCTGATGAAAGGAAGATACTGAGAGAAGAAGTCAGTGCGTTAAAGAAAATAAATGAAGATCTGTTGAAGCAGACTTCTGGATTGGATGAAGAGAAGGAAAATGTTATACAAATGGAGAATTTTGAACTAAAAAGCAAAATCTCTGACTTGGAAAAACAGATTGTCCAAATCCAACAAGCATCTTCTTTGACAGTTATGAGGAAAAGATTAAGAATCTGGAGGATGCTAATGGTGAGCTTCAAAAGAAGATTTCTGATCTGGAGATAAAGATGGTCAAAGACAGAGATGATTTTGAGAAAGAAAAGAAAGAGTTTGCTAAGAAATTTTCTGAATTTTCCAGGAAGAGCTTTGAAGAAAAGAAAGGTATTGAGCTTAAATGTTCTAAGCTTTCTCAACAAATATCAGATTTTGAGAAAGTAATCATTCTAGAAAGAGAAAAGTTTGCAAAGGAAAGAAAGGCCATAGAATAGAAAAATGTTGGATTCTTTAAAGAAATATCCAATGAGAGAAAGAATGTGGAGAAAGACTTTGAAGAAGAAAGACAAATGTTTGAGGAAGATATTAGGAAACTTATGGAGAAGTTATCTGAACTATCAGAAAATGCACTGAAAGAGCAGAAAGCGAAGTCTGAATTTCAAGAAAGAATTGACCTGCTTGTCAAAGAGAGAGACAGTTATTCTTCAAAGATAAAAGAGTTTGAAGACATTGTTTCAAAGGTGGTTGTAACTGAGCAAACGACTCCAGAGTCAAAAATCCACACATCTAGAAATGATTCAGCTGATTCTGAATGTTCATTCAAGACAGTCGCAAGCTTACATCAGAAAACTGTTTCTTCAAAAAGGCCAGTTAATTAATTTGATCAGATTCGTACTACTAACATTTTCTATGATCAAAATGTAGATGGTTCAGATACATTCAGAAGAAGGAGAAGAAGGAAATATAACGAAGAGAAACTGGTTTGGAAAGTGAAACCAATAGATGAAGAGAAGAATGATGAGAAGGATGAAGAGAAGAAAGAAAAGAAATCATGTGTACATGCATCAAAAGCCAAAAAGAACAATGTGCAGAAAGGTAAACCTGATTTTTCTTATTCGAGAGATCAAATGATCAGGTTGTCTAGAAAAAGGTATTGTTCTTATTGTCGTACATATGATTTTGTTCATAAATCGAGTGATCATTACTGGTATGGTTCTTACTCAATTACTCCTAATATAACTGCAACTCACAAACATGGACCCAAATACAAGTGGGTACCAAAGCCGAAAGATGATTCTGTGTTGTAGGCACCTCAAGTCAAGGGGGAGTGAGAGAACTAAGGCTTCTGAATACTATAGTTCAGGACCCGTACTTCAATGATAAAGAGTTTGATTTCTAAACACAACAGTTTAGGACTCGCTCTTCAATGATCAAAAGAAGTGATGCTCCCGAGCTGATAAGAGATTATACTCCGATACTCAAATGAGGAAATCAACCTTCAAGGGGGAGTACATATTTTTTTGGAAATATGCATTCGGAAGATATGATGATCTACACTTCAGGGGGAGTTATAGATCTCTATCATGTGCTTTTTCACTGACATATTTTAGATGCATAATTTCAGGGGGAGTAAGAATTATGACTTCTGATTACATCAGATCATAACTCGTACATTAAATGTTTTACTGCTTTATGACATTTACTTTTCAATAAATGTTGTGAATAAAGCTTTGCACTTTAACGACTTTATGACTTTTTGCGGAATTGAGAGGATGCTTAATGATCATATCATTTTGACTTAGAGCTGACTTCATGAGATTTAAGACGGAACAATAGGTTTATTTCTAGTCTTAATCTCATAAGTATCTGAAAGATAGACAACTTTCAGGTATGAAAACATGTTCTTAAATGTTCAAACCACTTCTGATTCTTAAATGATTTCATGAATATAGAAGTGTGATTTTAAATGTTTTCATTGTTACTTGTGCTTCAATGTTAATAAACCGTGTATTTCCAAAGATTAATACTTGCGTATTATCTTTTCCATATACTTTCAAGTATTCACACACACCGGTTTAAATTTTGTTGAATTTGTTCTTATCATGTCTCTAAATTGAAACAAATTTTCTATGGAAGACACCCCGACTGTTATTCAAAGTTTGAGCGTGATTTCATTTCTAAACGTTGTTTCAAGAATGTCTATATTTTTGGTTCATATAGACAATATCTGATTTTTGCTGACCTAAGCCTTAATCGATAAATCATTTCGATATTGATCTTTTTGATACAATGTCAGATTTTCAAACAAGTTCCTTGTATTCATTTCATTTTTTCAATTATCTTGTTTGAAAAGTCTTCAATATTTAAAAATGTTCAAATCTTTATGATTATATCAGTGAGCATAAAGATATCTGACTTGTATTTCATATTTTGTCATTTTTGAGCAACATGTTATGTTAGGAAAAACATGGGTTCTTTGTGTGCGCGTAAATGAAACTTCTATGGATTCACGTTAACCAGTGTTTCCTACCCAAGAAGTTAATCCTTAGTGATCGAGTGTGAGGAGTCAAAAAGAAATGAGTGTGGGTTGAGTGATGAGGTAAAATGTAAATGAGAGTTTGGTTAGAAGCGAGCTCAATGATTAAAAGAAAGAGGGTGTGAGAACAGAGTAAAAGAATATCAAACTCTGCACAAAATTTTTCTGAGCCGGGCAGCTACATTACTAGTGTTTCACAATTCTTCGTGAACATTATTGAAACAGGCAACTAGCCCATGCCAACTCTTGATAAAAACCCCACCAGCTACTCATCTTTTGCTCAAAAAGAAGATGTTTCATATTTCAAGGGGACGCAACTCATAATCTATCTGGTCTTCATTTGGAAAATTTGGATATTGAAAAAGAAGGAAGTTTGCCCCACCTTTGCACTTCGATCATGCACAATAGAGTCTGTGTTTAATTATTGTTGTCTCAGTGGTTTACACAATTTTGAGCCTATAACAAGCAATCGTCATGTGCATAATTCTTTCTAACACTTGCACAAACACACAAGGAATATGTTTTCTTGTCATAACATTCATAGAAATTATCCTTTGTGGTGTTTCGATGATTGAATGGAAGACCTGGGGGAGTGAACATCACCAAAGCTCCTTTCCAATGTGTATTTGTTACACACAGTAACTTTGTGTTACTGACAGGCATTTTAACTGATTCATTTGTTGATTCAGGTGTTACACTCATAATTTTTCTGAATTTGAAAAGATTCGGATAAATATATTTTGGATCGACGGCGAATCAGAGGCTCAGTATGAAAGATCAGTGGTCAGATTATATCAAAGACATTTCTTGTTGAATTTTTTGATGATCTCGATGTCGTAATCATCAAAAAGGGGGAGAAAATAAAGTTTACGAAATGTCTGATATCAAAAGTTTGTGATTAGTTTTGGAAAGAAAAGTTTGTATCAGATATGGGGAGAAGATCAAGAAAGTTATTGGAAAGTGTTCAAGAATTTGTTGGATTGAGAAAGATTATTGGAAGCTGAAAAAGAAAGTTCAAAGAGTTCTAAAGATGAGCTGATTTTCCAGAAATTTTCTTTGAAGATAAGTTTGCTGAAGCAAATCGTGCTGAAACTGAAGATATTTTATTTCCAGTGTTTGAAATAGGTTTATACCAACCTTGGGGGATAATGATACTAATTTTTAAGAACAAAATTTGGAAAAAATTTATGTTAATGTTTGTACAGAAAGGGAGAGATGATTCAAATTGAGCTTAAAGAGAGAAGATTGAATTGCAAAATCTTTTTTAGATGATCTTGATCCAAAGGGGGAGAATGTTAGAGCACATATTTGTTGGATGCAAGATCATAATGTCTGAAGATAAAAGTAAAGCATGTCAAAGCTCAAAGTCAACTCTCAAGCAAGAATGTCAAAGTCTTTGTAATAAGTCAAAGTCAATGTATTGTGTTTTGTTGTCTTGTATTTGTATAGCTAGTATAAATAGTCTTTGTATTCCTTGTAAGAGCAGTGAAGTAAGAAAGTAACACACTTGACATACGGAGCATATGAGAGAAGACGTTACTGATATATCATTTCTAGTGAGAGAATGTAGAGTGAGAAAGTGATTGTAATTTTTGATTTGATTAATCAATGACATGTGATTAGAATTGAATTTCTCATCTTGATTGTTGTTGTTGTTGAAAGAACTTGAATTAGGGACAATATCATAGTTAGCATTGCATCTACTTACGCACACACATCATAACCACGACGCACATAATTGAGGAAAGCCTGGATCTGATTGTCAACCTTCTCTTGGGCGTCCACACTTGGGAGGAGGTTATTTGTATCACACATCCATGAGGGTCACTACTCTCACTTCTCCCCGTCCGTACTTACCCAATCGGCGTTGACCCATTTTCTTCTTCCCCCCTACACCCTATCTTACGCATTGAGGACAATGCTCCTCTTTTTCTTGTGGGTGAGTGTTTTTCTTTCTTATTTTCTTCCATTTCGTAATTTTTGCATTCACATCTAGTTTAAATCTTTTGCATTTTCTTCATTAAGTATAGTCCATGCATTGCATTGCATCAAGTCTCCTCGTACGTCTTTCCACGACATTAGAACTCGTAGTAACCACCTCTCTCACTTGGCGTCAATCTTTTGTTAGGTGCATAATTTGCGACTTTGACTATGATGTAAAGATTTCTTTTCTGGAAGCACCACTTCACTTTACTTTAGGTAGTCACTCGTGTGCATCATCTTGTATATTGCTACACGCTACCTTTAGGATATGCCCTCTTATCGTAGTCCCCCTACATTACAATTGTGACTACTTGAATGAGCATACCGAGTGAGAACTTGGGCCAAATCGGATTAACACATTCACAATCAACCCCACTTCTCTTTTCTTGTGTGTTACCTCCCATCGAGGTGTATCTCTAGGTATTTGACTCGATTCTTGCCTAGGTTGTTCATAAAATTGCATAGAGGCCTTCGTTTTCTTAACACAAACTCCCAAAAAAAATATCTTTTGAAACCAATTTAAACCTAAACCTTACCTTTCTTGAATCCCCAACCAACAAGTTTTAAAAAGAACATATACGCTTCATTTCCAACAGCAAGAAACAGACTTAGGCAAGTAGCTTATGATGTATGCACAAGCATAGCTTGTGGGTTGCCAAAAGAAAACAAAAATAGAGAAAATAGAAAAAAAAAATTATGTTCATGCCTTTTAGTTGGTAGTGGCGAAAATCAGGCAAGTCTTGTTGAAAATCATAGGAAGGAGCTAGTATGTAAAAAACAGAAAAAATAAAAAATTGAATAAACTCTCCAACCTCAAAACCCAATCCTCACCATAGATCAACCTTACCTAAAAGTTCTTACTTTATGTAGTTTTGTGAAAATCAATAGGCTTTAGAAGAGTTTCAAATATGTGAAGAGTGCATTCAATATCTCTCGATCGGGAAGACATTGAGCGTATACACAACCAGAAACACACTTGAGTGATTTGAGTGAAACCGTGAGAATTCATTTGTGTAGCTCATTTCTCCTACCCCCTTGCAGCTACGGTAATGATTGCAAAGTTCTTAGGTGTGTCATTGTGATATGCTTGGTTTGATGTTGCATCGGTTTGACACTTTGGTAAAATGAGTACTTCCCCATTTTTTCAATCCAAACACATGGTGATAAGTCGTATTTTGGAAAATCAAAACTTTGGGTAGAGCTTTGTGAGACCGTGTATTAACTTGTTTTAGTGTTTGTGGAAGACGTTTTCTTTTGCTACTTCTTTTTCACCCTTATTTTGGTCTAAACTCTTCCTTAGGGACAAGGAAGGTTTAGCTTGTGGGTGATTTGTTAAGCACGTTTTTATTCATGTCTATTGATAGTTTTGCATAGCATTTCATATGCATTTTAGTTTGCATTCATGCATTTTAAGCATCTTTTCGCTTATTTTCCCTTTTTATTCTCTTGGGTTAACTATGGGTTATCTTGAAGTGATTTCATACACTTTAGGTAAGACATTTTTTTTTGCAAATGTCATGTGTTTACTTAGTGCCAAAAGCTAATGGACCAATTGTTGATTGTGGCATGGACAATACGATGGATGATAAGGAAGAATTTGATGAAGAATTAGAGATGGAGGAGAGTGGAGAGGTTAAGAATGCGAAAAATGAAAAAACGTGAAGATTTCTGAAGAGCACGACGAGGTCTCATTTACGCATGCGGTCGTGCTAAAAACCCCCAAAGTTACTGTTTCAATTTTTACACTAAGCACGGGAGTGCGTGATTTCAAAGTGCGGTCGTGCTTGTGGATATGGAAATCCCTAATTTTGTTATTTATGTTAGGTATTTAGGGGGATATTTTGGCTACACTATTTAAAGGCTTTTTGCCTCGATTTTCTTGGACATCCAGAATACACGATACAATTCACATACACTAGGGTTGTTGAGTTTTCAACGTTTATCCATTTTTTGATCTCTACGTATTTTGGGAATGAAGAACTCCATGGGATCAGCTTAGTGCATGTGGTTCGAATCTTTTGGATTTTGAATTAACGATTATTGAGTATCTTCATCCCTATCTTTTGTCTTTGTTGTTTCATCCAAAATTTTATTTTTCTAGGTTAACTTTTCTGCATGTTATAATACATCTTACAAGTTTCAACTATGCTTGTTTATTAGGTTTCATTCTTGAAGTCATTTTAATATCTTAATCTTTTGGTTGTAATCTACCCTTCCTATATTTTATTAGAGGCACTTGATAGTTTGCTACTTTACTTTTCTGCATCCTTTCCTTTGATTACATAATTTTCATGCACCTTTTATTCCTTCTTCTAGTTTTCTGCAATTTTAATTCTATTTTGCTACATATTAGCCTAGCTTTAAGAATTGTTTAATTATCGCAATCTGTTGGGAACTGAAGAAATGCTAAGTAAAGTTAATGTTGCTAGAAGAACATGGTTACTACTTCTGGTTAGTACTTCTGTGATTAATGCTGCAAGTTGAAGATTACTACTGCTGAACAAGATTAGTACTGCTAGTTCAAAGTTAGTACTGCTTGAAGAGATTAATACTGCTGAGCATAGTTAGTACTGCTGGAGTTAATACTGCTCAGAGTATTAATGCTGCTGAAGAATAATGCTGCTTATATGATAAAGACTTCGCATGGAAGGATGACAGCTGGATGGAATGAGGATATTCATGGAAGTTAGAGATAAAGATAGAAGTTTATATTGAATATATTTTATTATTTTGTAATTATCTTTTATCTTCAATATATGTATAGATTTGTTTAGAATAGTTCTGTAACTTTTGTGAGAACAATTATTCTGAGTTATTAGCTTATTAAGAGAGAATCAACCTCAAGGTTAGAACCCTGATTCTACAGAAGTAGAATTCGTATTGGTGAGTCTGTTCATCAATATTGAGGTTGTGTGTTTAATCTTGTAACTGCAATCATTCAATACAAGTTTACAAGTTGTGATCATTTATTTACTGTTGCATTGTTTTTCAGAATATTAAAGTGCTATTCCGCAGCTTCTTTAATATTGTTTTCTGAGTGTGTGTTCTTGTTAAGAATTAAGATTATGACAAGTGGTATCAGAGCCTGTATTCTCAGAAATCTTATTCATCATGGAAAACATTGCTGAATCAAACAGTACCTTGGTCTCAAAGGTTCCAATGCTCAGACCCAATGAATTCGACATGTGGAAGATCAGAATCAAGCAGTACATACTCCTCACTGACTATTCTATGTGGGACATCATTGAGAATGGCCCTTCTGAAGAAGGAAATATTGGTGCAGATGGAAAGAGGACACCACCAAAAACTGATGCAGAGAGAAAGACTAGGTAGACAGAGATGAAAGCCTTGAGCACTTTGCTCTTGGCTATTCCCAATGAATATCAACATCAGTTCTGTAATTGCACTGATGCACAGATGCTCTGGAATGCTCTAGAGAAAAGATTCTCTGGTACCAAAAGTACCAAGAGAAATCAAAAGGCCATACTGAAGCAACAGTATGAGAACTTTATGTCAACAAAGAATGAGTCCATGACGCAAATTTTTGACAGGTTCAACAAGCTTATTGGTGAACTAGCTATAGTTGGAGTACAAATTGATCAAGATGATCTAAATAGGAAGTTCTTAAGGTCCCTGGGTGATGAATGGACCATGTATACTGTCTCTTTCAGACATAATGATCAACTAGAAGAAAAGGAGCTTGATGATCTATACAATGATCTAAGAGTTTTTGAATCTAAGGTAGAGGCTAAGAAGAAGCCTTCTAGGTATGTTCACAATGCTGCACTCCTATCAGCATCAATTGATTCTACTTCTAATCCTGAATCAGTTAGTGCTGCTAATGGAGCAAATCAAGAGAAAGGAACTGATTCTATGTTTGAAGCCTTTATATCCAGTCATGGAAACTCTTCTCTAATTAATGATGACTTGGAACAACTCCATCCAGATGATCTTAAAGAGATGGACATTAAATGGCAGATGGCCATGCTCTCTATGAGAGTCAAGAAGTTCATCAAGAGAACTGGGAGGAACAATTTATCCCAAATAAGAGAAGATGGAGCTGGATTTGACAAGTCAAAGGTGGAATGCTATAAATGTCATCAGAAGGGACACTTTGCTAGAGAATGCAGAAGTGGAGTGTCTCACAACAACAACCACCAACAAGCACAGTCTGGAAGCTTCAATAATAACAGAAACTCTGCTCAAGCCCTAGTCTCTCAACAAGGTATGGGGTTTGATTGGAGTGATCAAGCAGAAGAGGCTGTCCAAAACCAAGCTTTAATGGCAGAGGTGTCTGATCTCCCAACAGAGGTAACTTCTAATCTTTGTACTCAAAACTGCATTAACACTGTTAAAAGGTACAGGGATCACAACCAGAAAATGAGTGATGACCTGAAGAGATTAGAAAAGGACATAAAAGACTATGTTAGGATTGTTGAGAGGTTTGAAGAGCATATTAAGAGTTTTCAAGCCAATGAGCTTCAACATTCCTATGACACAAACTACTGGAAGTGGGAGAAGAATGACCTAGAACTTCAACTGACCAAATCCAAAGAGGAGAGTGAAAAGTTAAGAGGAGAGCTAGCTAAAGTCAAGCTAGATGTAGAAAAGTTTTCCAATGCTTCTAAAGCAATGGATTCTTTACTACAAACTCAGATTCATGATAAACTGAGAAAAGGAATAGGGTACAATACCACACCACCACCCTACAACAACAACTACATCCCTCCTAGTTCAGACTTGTCAGATTCAAAGGATAGGAAGGACCTGCCTGAGGGAGCCACTGAGATTGATCCCTTAGATGAAGTAGTTGTTAAGGATAAAACTGAGAAAGAAACTGTCAAAAGTAAGAACAACATTGTGAGTGGTGAGATTCCTATAGAAAACCACATAATTACCAATGAAGGATGTGGAAAGCATTGGGTCAAGTCAAATAAGGTAGAGAAGACTGAGGGAAAGAACAAGAAGATTCACTATAAGCAGACCACTGTTGTAAACCCTGTCCCTTGCAAACAGTGTGCTTGCAGTAAATCTGAGCCCCAAAAACATGATAAAAATAGGGGTAATCAAAGGAACTGGAATAATCAATGGGCACAAAAACAAGGGGTTGATCTGAGTAAAATCAATAGACCAAAACCCTGTTTTATTTGTGGAAAGCTTAATCACATTGCCAAATATTGCTATTTCAATCCTATGAACCAAAGGATGAATTTTCAGAGACCTACTCAAAAACCCTTTGGTTATAGGAAGAAAGAAAATAACCATGTGGCTAAGAAAGTTGTCAAATCTAATAGCCACATGAAGAAAAAGAATGGGAAAGACAGTGTCAAGATCTGGATACCTAAAAGCACTAAAGCTGTTAGTACTGCTACCACAAATAGTGCTGCTGACAGTGATAGTGCTGCTAGAAGCAATACTACTGCTACCAATGTTAGTGCTGCTAACATTGTTAGTACTTCTACAAATGTTAATACTGCTAACTCTGTTAGTGCTGCCAACAAGGTTAATATTGATAAACCTGTTAGTACTGCTAACTCTGTTAGTACTTCAAAAGATAGTACTGCTTCTAGTATTAGTGCTGCTAGACCAATAATCTTGACAAAGTACTCAAATATCAAGTGTTCTGATTTTAAAAACCTTTTTAAAAAGGAATGTAAGTATTTTGATGAGAAAGGGAGACCCAAGACCACTTTGGCTTGGGTCCCCAATCAATACTAATTGTCTAATCTAATGTGCAGGGCAACCAACAGCTCAAAGGGAAGAGCATCTGGCATCTTGATAGTGGTTGCTTTAGGCACATGACAGGGAACATGTCTTGCCTCAAGAACTTCAAGAAGATTGATGATGGGCATGTTGCTTTTGGGAATACTCCAGATGGAGGTAAAATCAGTGGTAAAGGTGATGTGACCAAAGGTAAAATGACCTTTGAGGATGTATTCTATGTTGAACAGTTAAGGTACAACCTGTTAAGTGTATCACAGGTTTGTGACAAACAACATAGTATATTATTTACAGAGTCTGAATGTATTATCCTTGCTCCTGGATTCAAGGTAGTTGATGAAAAGATGATACTACTAAGAACCCCTAGAAAGGACAATGTATATTGTTTAGATATGGAAAGTGTTTCATCTGATCCATCCATAAATTGTCTTGTTTCAAAAGCTTCTCTGGATGAATCATCACTTTGGCACAGAAGGATGTGTCACATGAATTTTAAAACAATAAATAAACTTGTTAAAAACAACCTTGTAAGAGGTTTGCCTTCTAAAGTCTATTCATGTGACGATCATTGTGTTGCATGTCTTAAAGGCAAACAACACAAAACTTCTCATAAGTCCAAAGAAGTGAACACTATTTCTTCTTCTCTTCATTTATTGCATATGGATCTGTTTGGCCCTACAAATGTTATGAGCATAGGGAAGAAATCATACTGTCTAGTTATTGTTGATGATTACTCTAGATTTACTTGGGTATATTTTCTAAGGACTAAGGATGAGACAAGTGGACTGATCAAATCCTTTATTCTAAGAATTGAAAACCAAACTAATCAAAAAGTAAAAATCATTAGGTCAGACAATGGTACTAAATTTAAAAATATTGACCTAAACACCTTTTGTGAGGAAAAAGAAATTGAGAGACAATACAGTGCTCCTAGGACTCCACAACAAAATGGTGTTGCTGAGAGAAGGAATAGGACACTAATTGAGGCTGCTAGATCTCTGTTAGCTAATTCTAAACTTCCAATAACTTTCTGGGCAGAAGCAGTTAACACTGCTTGCTATGTCCAAAACAGAGTACTAGTAGTCAAGCCTAAAAACAAGACACCTTATGAACTTTTAAATAAAAGAAAACCCTTTATTGGATTTTTCAAACCTTTTGGGTGTCCTTGTACAATTCTCAATACCAAATCTCACTTAAAAAAGTTTGATAGCAAGACAGATGATGGATTTCTTGTTGGTTACTCATCTCAGAGTAAGGCCTACAGAGTGTTTAATACTTCTTCTAGAATAATTGAGGAAAGTGACAATGTTAAATGCAACGAGAACACACCAAATCCTATTGGGTCTGGTCCTCAGTGGCTGTTTGACATTGATTCACTAACTAACTCTTTTGGTTTCAGTAGTGATGATTATGCAGGTTCAGGAAGTGGAGGATCAGGGGCTATACAAATTCAAGACAATAGACCTCAGTCTGTGATCTTTCCTATGCCTATAAAAGAACCTGTTGAATTCTGTGAAAAAAAAACTACATCTGAGCCAATTCAGAGTGAAGAAGAAAGAAGAGAAGAGGAATCTTCAGTGCACAAAGAGCTAGAAGTAGCTGAGGTGATCCCCTTCAGCTGACTTAAATGATTCCAATCTAGAGGTGAGACTTAATGAAGAACCTAGTGTTCAGACTAGAACACAAAAGAATCATCCTCCAGAGCTGGTAATAGGAGACATCTCTTCTCCTATCATTACAAGGAATCAAAGCAGACTTCAAGAGCTGCAGAATCAACAACACACAGTACTCTCCTGCTTCCTATCCCAGATTGAGCCTAAGAAGGCCTATGATGCAATGAAAGATTCAAGTTGGATAGAAGCCATGCAAGAAGAGTTACTTCAATTCAAACTACAGGATGTTTGGGACTTGGTGGACCTTCCTAAAGGTCACAGAGCTATAGGCAACAAGTGGATTTTCAGAAACAAAAAGGATGAGAGAGGTATTGTGATCAGGAACAAAGCAAGGCTTGTGGCACAAGGGTACACTCAAGAAGAGGGCATAGATTATGATGAACTGTTTGCTCCAGTGGCAAGGGTAGAGGCAATTAGGCTGTTCTTAGCCTATGCCTCATACATGAAGTTCAAGGTCTATCAAATGGATGTAAAGAGTGCATTTCTATATGGCACAATTGATGAAGAAGAATATGTCTGTCAACCTCCTGGTTTTGAAAATCCTTCATATCCTGACAGAGTATACAAGCTGAAGAAAGCACTCTATGGTCTACATCAAGCCCCAAGAGCATGGTATGACACTCTGTTTACCTATCTCTTGGAGAATGGGTTTGAAAGGGGCATCATTGAGAAGACCCTTTTCATTAAAAGAAGTAAGAAGGACATCCTACTAGTTCAGATCTATGTGGATGATATCATCTTTGGATCCACAAAAGATTATATGTGTAGAGACTTTGAAGAGTTGATGCACAAGAGCTTTAAAATGAGTTCAATGGGTGAACTTACCTTCTTCCTTGGGCTTCAGGTGAAACAGCAGCCAGATGGGATCTTTATCAGTCAGTCAAAATATGTGCAAGACATCCTGGAGAAATATGGCTTAAAAGACTCAAAGCCAGCACGCACACCAATGGAAACTCACAAACAGATCACTGCTGATCTTGAGGGGGAGGATGTTGATGTCCATCTATATAGATCAATGATTGGATCTCTCATGTATCTCACAGCCTCAAGACCATACATCATGTTTCCAGTGTGTGTATGTGCCAGATTCCAAGTCAAGCCTAAACAATCATATCTTCAAGTTGTGAAGATGATTTTCAGATACTTAAGAGGGCAACCTAGATTAGGTCTTTGGTATCCATATGAATCTTCATTTGACTTGATTGCTTATTCAGATAGTGACTTGGGTGGTGCCAACATGGACAGAAAATCTACTTCAGGGGGATGTCAACTTTTGGGTGCAAGACTAGTATCTTGGTAGTGCAAGAAACAAACCACGGTGTCGTTATCAACAACAGAAGCTGAGTATATTGCTGCTGCAAGTTGCTGCTCTCAGGTTATCTGGATTCAAAATCAGATGTTGGACTATGGAGTAACATTTCTTCACACTCCAATCTTTATTGACAATAGCAGTGCTATAAGCATTGTTAACAATCCAGTCAAGCACTCCAAAACAAAGCACATTGAGATCAGGTATCACTTTATCAGAGATTGCAATGAAAAGAAACTCATTCAAGTTGCTAAAGTTCACACTGACAACCAGTTTGCAGATTTATTCACTAAAGCTTTTGATGTGGGTAGATTCACTTTCTTGGTCTCAAGTGTGGGCATGATCAACTCTGAATGAGCTCATGTTTTAAAAAGTGTTTCTATACCTGCTACTTTGGTTATTTGTGTGCTGCTAATCATCTTTAACAGGAAGTTATTGCCTTGATCAGACCTTCATAAGCTTCAAAAAGAGTAAGTATGGTTAATACTGCCAGTGCATTTTTAATACTGCCAGTGCACAGTTAATACTGCTAGTAGTTAATACTGCTAGTAGTTAATACTGCTCTCAGTTAATACTGCTAGTTAGTTAATACTGCTAGTAGTTAATACTGCTCTCAGTTAATACTGCTAGTTAGTTAATACTGCTAGTGGTTAATACTGCTCTCAGTTAATACTGCTAGTCAGTTAATACTGCTTATGTCCCGTATACTATAAATACCCTTTGCCCGCCTAAAAGTTCATAACGTCTCTTTGCATACTGTTCACTTGCGCTCTAACCCTTTTCTCTCATGTACCAAGTTTTTCAAGCAATCACATTCAAGAATCAATGGCATCCATGTCATTCGTAGATGAGCATAACGAGATTGCAATGCTACAGAAGCCCAAACAGGCCGCTGGATTCCCACCAGATTGTGGATTTTCTCAAGACAAGCCACATTGCCCATGCTCTCACTATATCGCCAACTATTTACATAGAGCATCAAAGGCAATTTTGGGCTAATGCAACCATTGTTACTGAGAATGGTGTGCAAATGATCAAGACAAGGGTGTGTGAAAAACCCTTAACAGTTACTAAAGAGGTGATACGCATCTGTCTACGTCTAGACGATGCTGCAGGTATAACCTCTATTCCTAATGAGGAGTTATTCTCAACTTTGTCAAGAATGGGGTATGGAGGCCAGTTGGGTGGTTTTAAATTCTCAAAGGCTAAATTTTATACCCAATGGCGTTTTCTTGTTCATACCTTAATGCATTGTATTTCTAAAAAGACTACTGGATGGAGTGAGTTCAGTAGCACCATTGCTTATGCTTTGGTGTGCTTGGCCACTGCCAGAAAGTATAATTTTTCTCAAATGATTTTTAATGATCTTGTCTCAAACCTGGGAAGTAAAAAGAGTTTTTATATGTACCCCAGGTTTGTCCAAGAAGTTATCACCCATGAATTGATGGATATGCCTCATTTTGATGAGGTATATGTACCAAAAATCCCCAAAGGTAAGGTCTTTTCAAACATGAAAAGATCCCCTCTGGACTCAGAAGGAGTTGACACCCCATTGTTCTCTACAATGATGGTGGTGTCCCACACTGAAGAAGGTATGGCAGCAGGGTCAAGGCCCTCATCAGACCATCCCACTGCTAGCCAATCCCAACCTTCCCACTCTATATCTATCCCACAGTCCCTACTTCATAAGCCTACTTCTCCAATTACCCAAACTTATACAAGGAAACAGGTAAAGAAGGCTCCTTCCCTTCTTGTACCATCACCCACTGAGCCTTCAAGCCCTCTAAGGGAGAATTCTCCCTTAGAGAATATCAGCAGGGAAACCAAAGGGGTGTCTCCCAACCCCAAGGAGGTGCTCACTGAGGTGGAGGTTGAGCATATGGGTGCTAAGGCTGCCACTACTCCTGCTAGCACAGAGGAGGTCAGTAGTAACATACATAAGACCTTCCCCATGGCAACTTTGGGTGAGCAATCATCCAAAGGTCCCAGGTGCCAAGAAACCAAGGGGGTGGATAGTGCTTCTGCTAGGCAGACGACTTCCACTACAAAAAGATCCAATGATCCTTCAAAAGAGGGTAACACTTCTGGAGAAGGTGAGGAAAGGTATAACTATTTTGAATTGATGGAAACCATGGGAAACATCAACATGGATGTAATCAAACAGGGTAAAGATATAGAAGAGCTTAAAATGATAGTTCTGTCACAACAAAAACAGATTGTCAACTTGAAGCAGATGGTGAGGAAATTGATTCTGCAAAAGAAAAAGAGACAATTTGTGCTAAGGAGAAGGAAATCAGGGGTTGATGCTCCCAAAAAGGGGGAGTTTAACATGGAAGAAGTCACAGATAAGGGGGAGCTTGATGGGGAAAAACAAGATGTTGAGGGGGAGCCAGAAGCAGCAACAGAAATAGAAACTCAAGCAGCAGTAATAAAAGAGCCAGCAGCAGAAACCATTAATACTGCTGAAATTAAACAAGCAGCAGAAACAGTGAAAGAAGTGTTAACAGAGCTTGAGATTGCAGAAACACTAATCAAAGCCAAGCATGATACTCCCAAGGTCATCTCAAAGGCCAAAGGAGTTGTCATAAAAGAAAGAAGTGAGGCTGCAAAGAAATCAAGCACTGAGAAGGTGATGAGTAAAGAGAAAGCAAGGCAAAGCTAGTTGAATCTGATAAACCAATGAAAAAGCAGAAGTTGATTGACTCAGATGAAGCTCTGGCTAGGAAGATACAAGCTGAACTTGAAGAAGCAAAAACTGTGCAAGTGGCAAAAGATAGAGAGATAGCAAAAGCAATGGTTGCAGAACTGAATAAAGCCTATCAACAAAGCCTAGCAATAGAACAAGCCAAGCAGAAAGCCACATCTTTGAGGAAGCCTGGAAAGATCAAAATGGCTGCAAAGAAAAGACAACCTTCAAAGACATACCTTGGTGCTCAAGAGAGAAAGAAAATGATTACTTTTCTCAAGGGTGCTGTAGGTGTCAAAGTAGAAATGTTCTCAAAAATGTCTTTTGAGCAACTCAAAGGGTTATATGATGCAAAAATGATCAAGCTTCAAGGGGATGATATTGCAAGGGTTGAAATGGAGAAAAGAATGAAAGAGAGCAATGACTTCTTACAAAAACCATTCCCTGATGAACAAGAAACTCCGAAGAAGGAAGCCACTATTGGTGAAAGTCTAAGGACTTTAAAAAGGACAAAGATGATGGCAAGGAGAAAGATAATCAAGAAGCCTAGAAGAGCTGAAGAAGAGGCGGAAAAGGTTGCTGGAGAAGAAGAGGCACCTGAGCCATCAGAAAAGAAAGAGCCTTTAAGCACTGAGGATGTAAAGATGTACATGGTAGTGATGGACAAAGTGCCTGAACCAATTTCAGCAGAACCTGTAGGAGTTAAGCCTCCTGAAGTCATTCACTGGGATGTACTGGAGGTAGATGGAAAAGAGTACATAAGGCTGAAGAGGAAAGATGAAAAGTATGAAGTCTACAGTACTTGGGCCAAGATTGTCAGAACATGCTCAAGGTCTGATATTGAAGAAATGTTTGATATAGGGATGAAGTTGTATGCAGATCAGTTGAAAGCTCCAGGGATTTCAATTACAAAACTGGTAATGGAGTATCTGTGTATGATGTTCAAACCTGATGAAGTGAAGGAGATCATAAGGAATGTTTTTCAATCAGTTACCAATTGGACTTTATATGAAACTAGTGAAGTATATTCTGTGACTTTGGATAGAAATCACATAGAATACTTCCTAGTGGATAAAGTATACAACCATAGCAAATTGAAACTTCATTTAATGTTGAAGAAGAAGCTTGGATGTGTTGAAAATTCAGAGATGGCTAAGTATTTGATTCAAAGAACAATCAATCAGAGTTTGGGGTTGGATGCAAATACTGGAATATAAGCCATGATGAAGTTTTGGGAGCATCTAAGAAGATCATCTGAAGAACTTGACTTCTCTTCCTAAAAGTCAAGTTAAGGGGAGATTGTTGGGAACTGAAGAAATGCTAAGTAAAGTTAATGTTGCTAGAAGAACATGGTTACTACTTCTGGTTAGTACTTCTGTGATTAATGCTGCAAGTTGAAGATTACTACTGCTGAACAAGATTAGTACTGCTAGTTCAAAGTTAGTACTGCTTGAAGAGATTAATACTGCTGAGCATAGTTAGTACTGCTGGAGTTAATACTGCTCAGAGTATTGATGCTGCTGAAGAATAATGTTGCTTATATGATAAAGACTTCGCATGGAAGGATGACAGCTGGATGGAATGAGGATATTCATGGAAGTTAGAGATAAAGATAGAAGTTTATATTGAAGAACTTTTATTATTTAGTAATTATCTTTTATCTTCAATATATGTATAGATTTGTTTAGAATAGTTCTGTAACTTTTGTGAGAACAATTATTCTGAGTTATTAGCTTATTAAGAGAGAATCAACCTCAAGGTTAGAACCCTGATTCTAGAGAAGTAGAATTCGTATTGGTGAGTCTGTTCATCAATATTGAGGTTGTGTGTTTAATCTTGTAACTTCAATCATTCAATACAAGTTTACAAGTTGTGATCATTTATTTACTGTTGCATTGTTTTTCAGAATATTAAAGTGCTATTCCGCAGCTTCTTTAATATTGTTTTCTGAGTGTGTGTTCTTGTTAAGAATTAAGATCCTGGCACAATCCATTTCTTGTTTTCTGTATTCAAATTTGATGCTTTCTTCATGGTTGATTCTTGTTCTATTTTTTTATCTAGTATAATTAGTTTAATGGGTTTAGCCCTCTTTAATTTAGCGATGTTCTTGATTATTTGAATCTGTTGTTTGTTCTTGGTTATGCTTTCCCATTTAGTTTTAGCATCGTTAGTTAATTATTATTAGTAATGTTCTCCTTTAAGTCTCATTAAATGATAGTTATTTGTTCCTTTCGTATGTCCTTCTTCGTTTAATTAATGTTTGATTTTTAATTGTTTTTGGTCGTTAGAAATAGACTGCGTGAGAAGTATTTGATACATATGTTGATTAGGAACCAAGTTGGGATATTGATTGGTTGTTCTTCAAAATGTTGAGTTAATAAATCTTTATTTTTTATTTGTCTATAGCGAAAGATAAGACTTTACTAATTATTGCTTGTTTAACTTGCGTCAATTTGTATGGTTGAGGTTTGAATGAAAGTTTGACCTTGACTTGGTTTTGCCAATCAATGATTTATGGTTTCACCATGAAAATAGGTGGAGATATAGATTGGAAAAATATTTGCTTACTTCATACTTCTTTGCAATTATCTTTATGAAAATAAATGGTATTTTGTTTGTGTTAGTGCAAAATATTGTTGTATTCAAAATCATGAAGATTAAAGCCTCAAGTCAAAGCCTCAAGAAAGAAAGTCAAAGTCAATGTCTTTAAGTAAAGGTCAAAGCTCTATGTTGTAATTAGTTTTTTTGATTTGTAATCCTTAGGTATAAATAGTTCTTGTCTTCGTATTTGTCATAAGAGATCATAATTTATATATTTGAGAGAGCTTTTAGAGAGAGAAAGTTGTAATCGATTTTTATCAATACAAGTGAGATTTGTGAATTGAGATTGAATTGTATTGATTTACACGTGCATTTGGGACTATCAATTGGTATCAGAAGCAAGCAAATTTCAATAAATTTTGATCAAATTCAAGATTTGTTGCTAATTTTGGAAAGCCGCAAGATTGTGACTGTGCATATTCGAATTTCCTTATTTTCAAGTGTTTTTATTCAATTCTGATTGTAGTGTACTCGATTCATGTATTACAACAAGTTTCATTTTATTTTTATTGTCCAATTCACAACAAAATTGTGTGAATTTGAAATTTTTGTGAAATTTTGTTCGAAAATTGTAATAGGCGGTGCAGTGATCAAATTCAGTTTTCTAGCTGTTTTTAGTTGAAATCATCAACTAAAAGTTTGCTTAGAAAGTGATCGATGATAAATCTACAAAGTTTCAGCATCAAATTCTCAGTTTTAATTGAGTTATGGTTGAATTTGTGGTATGAAACTTCTCGCAAGATCTAGACTTCTTGCAAGCATCATAAGACTTGACACAAGATTCTTGGTGGTTGTAGCAAGGTTATTGTATTTTTGAAGTTTTAGTGAAATTTGGCTAAGTTTGGAACTCGCAGGATTACTTGACGTAAGTAGTATCTTACGATAAGTGAGATATTCGGATTAAGTTATATAAGTCAACTTAACTTGACGCAAGGAAGCACTTGCGACAAGTTACTGTTCAGTGTGTTCGATTTGCGACAAGTCAAGTTCTCGTATAAAGGCACCTACATCAAGCTTAATTGAAGCAAGAGGCAGAATACGACAAGTAAGGTTGACGCAAGGGAAGCATACGACAAGTATACTTCTCGGTTCACGTTGTATACGCAACGTCCACTTCTAGGATTATCCTATTTGCAACAAGTTAACTTGACGCAAGCAACTACATGCGTCAAGTTACTTCTCGGTTCTAGAGGGTTGCGACAAGTTTGATTCTTTGGTCTGCGTCAAGTTACTTCTCGGTTCTAGAGGGTTGCGACAAGTTTGATTCTTTAGTCTGCGTTAAGTGGGTTTTCAGTTGTCTGCGACAAGTTTGTTTTTTGTGGTTTGCGACAAGTTTCAGTTTGTTCAAGTTTTTTCTGATTTTTGTTAACGTTCATAACAAGTGTTGTCATTTGTCAAGATGACTTCCAAGGATGCTCTCACTATCGGTACTGATGTGAAACCACCAATTCTCTTTGAAGGCGAATACGAACAATGGAAAGACAAATTTCTGGATTTCATTGATCGACACGAGAATTATGAATACATTAAGCAGTCTTTAGATGAAGGTCTGATGAAGGCTATCTCTGTGGAAGTACCAGATGTTGATTCATCGGACAGTGAGGATGGTGATGAACCCACTGTTAGAGCAGAAATATATGTTGGATACAAGATCATGAATATCAGAAGTCAAAGTAAAAGAAGTCAAAACTGGGAAAGTCAACTCTCATGGAAAGTCAAAGTCCTTGTTAATAAAGTCAAAGTAAATTGTATTTGTTTTGTTTTCTTTGTTTTAGACTTATAGCATATAAATAGTATTTGTTTTTGTTAATAGATAGATAGTTAGAATTTGAGTTTGATTTCAGAGAGACTTGTAGAGAGAGAAAGAGTCTTCTAGAGAGAGAAAGTTTAATCTGAGTTTGTAATCATTTGATATTTGGAATTGAATCAAACAGGTAATTGTGATAATTTTGTTTGTTTGATTAATTGCAATAAGAATCTTGAATCAGGGACGCACACCCACTGAGCCTAAAACAAAGAAAGTTGTTCTTGATATCTCTAACTATTCTGCTAAAGAGAAAAAGAGATATAAAGCTGACAAGCAAGCAATATCTCTACTGCTCCAGAGTATCCCTGGTGACATCTATATCAAGATAGAAAGCTATAAAGTAACAGGCAAAAAGATGTGGGATCAGTTAGAGAAAATGATGATGGGCTTAAAGATCGGAAATTAGATGAAGGTTGCCAATTGCATCAACAACTATTAGGAGTTTAAGGCTAAGGAAGGAGAGAATTTAGAAGCAACTTATGATAGGTTTGTCTCTTTGCTGAATGAGTTGAGTAAGAATAAGGTGAAGAAGCAGCAAATAGAGAACAATGTGAAGTTTCTCAGTATACTGCAGCCTAAGTGAAAAACGTTTACCAGGCAATGAAGCAGTTGAAAGATCTCAATGAAATTCCAGTACATGAAGTATATGAAACTCTAAGGAAAAATGAGGAAGAGGTGGAAGAGATCAGCGTTGAAAAGAGAGAGGCTGAGAAACCAATTACAGATCCAGTTGCTCTAGTTGTTGAGAGGAAAGAAAAGAAGAAGAAGAAAGTTATTGTCTCTAAATCTGATGAAGATAATAGTGTTGTTTCTGATTCTGATGATGGGTAAAGTCTGAAGAAAGTAATGATCTTATTGACTCGGGCCTTTCAAAAGAAATTCTACAAGAATCCGAGGTCTAACGATTAGTGGTACTCATCCGGTCCAAGAAACTATGAGCACAAGGAGAGGATAGAAGGCAAGAACATGTTTGATGGTAAGAGGTTTGATGATAGGAGGTAAGATGAAAAGAAATGTGTGAATAGAAACGAGGAAAAGAAGCCAGATGAGCCGATCAAGTGTTATAACTATGGCACATTTGGTCACTATGCAAAAGATTGCAAAAAGCCAAAAGTGTGCAAAGACAAGATGGCACATTTGGTCACTATGGCACATTACTACAAGAACAAGATGCTTCTTGCAATGCAGAAGGAGGCTGGGAAGGCACTGATGGCACTGATTCTGAGAGTGAAAAAGATGAGGTTGGCCACATGTGTCTAATGGTTAAAGAGGTCACTTATGATGAATCTGATGACGATACCTCTGATGAGGTAACTAACTTAACAGAAATTGATTTTCTTAAACAAATGGATTCTATGATGGTTGAACTTCAAGATCTTCAGTCTAAACTGAAAGGAGAAAAGGTTTTGTTAAGAAAAAGCGTCAAACAATATTTAAATTCAACATGGATATTTTTGAGAAGACAATATTGATTGAATCTTTGAACAACGACAACGAAACTTTTGAAAAACAAAAGACTGTTTTAAACGATCAAATATCTGAAGCAACTTCCAAGTTTAACTTTTGTGAACTTGAGAAGAAAGAGGTTGTTCGAAAATATAAATCTTTGAAATCAGTAAATAAGTCTTTGATTACGAAGATAAGTGGTTTGGAAGAAAAACTTTATACTAGAGGACAAACTGACCAAACCATTCATCTTAACAAACTGAAAGAATTTAAATATTTCAACTCTTATTGGGGGATTGGGTATGACAACCCACATTATTTGAATATAGGTATTTCAAAACGGTATGTTCTTTATGATTTTGATTTTCTACAGTTGGCCGACAATCACCCCAAGCTAAAAGTCAGACAGACTAAGTCATCTAAAGAGGTGGAAGCAAAAGAAGATCTTAAAAGGAAAGACATAGTTAAAATGCAACTACCATTCTGTTATGACAAACTAAATGATAGTTACATTTTTGATCAACCAACGTTTCTTTCTAATGATAAAAATCTATTCTAATGAAGAGATGGAGGGAACGCCTATTGAAGGAAAAGTTTATGTTCCTCCTTTTGTCTTAGAAAGAAATATTTCTTAGCTTGAGAAAATTTTAGAGGAAGAAAGAATTTTGGTTGAATTAGAACATATTGTATTTTCAACTGTTTTATTGAACACTGATTCAAAATATGAGTTTAAAGCAGAAGATAAATCCGAGTTAGACAGAGTTTGTAAGAACAACTCTACTGATTCAGATGCATCTTCGTGCAAGGCTTTCATGGGAAGTGTCTTTTGTAATCTAAAACAGTCAAATTTTGAACAAACGCCTTATGAAAAATAGTGTTCAAAAGAATTTAATGATTTCGTTTTTCCAAAATCTTCTAGTGCATCACATTCTATGTATGATGAAGATCTGTATGATGATATTGATTTTCTAATCCTGAGGAATGTTTTGATGAGTGTGTTGACAGGTTTCACTTTACTGCAAAACTTCCAAATCATTCTAAATTTGTTGTTAAATCTGAAGAATTACCAAGTGTGTTTGAAGTTGGTGAATCATCAACTAATGTTGATGAGTCGGTTCCTGTAAGTGCTTACTATGTTGAAGGTAAGAAAAGGAAGCACTTACAGAAACGGAAAAACACTGGTAAGTCTAAGAAGAAACAAACTCTAAAATCTCATAGTTCTAACAAGTATAAATCTTCAGTTTCAGATATGAGATATAAAAGATCTGAACTGAAACTTGAATGAAGAACGAAGAAATCCACTTAAGATGTGGAGTCGGAAAAATCATTTTCTGCTTCTGATTGTAATAGGACAACTGATACATGTTCTGATGTAATTGATCAATTTTCTTCTAATAAACAAAAACTTGTAGTTCCATGCAAGATTTACACAATACAACATTTGATTCAATTATCTCATGCTACAATTCGTTGTTCTACTTGTGGTTGAAATGATTTTGTTGAACATCGATTTTCTGATAATTGGTTTGGTTCTTATTATATAAATCATTTTGAGAGATCAAATGTTTTTAGAAAAAAAAGAGGACCCAAATTTGAATGGGTGCCAAAATCAGATACTAACTTGAAAGGACCCATTTACAAGTGAGTACCTAAACCAATTGTTGAATGATTTCGCTTGTGATGACCCGTCATATGTGGTACCTGGATTTATGGTGTTCCAAGCATATGACTGGGAGGAAAGAAATTTTATCTAATCATACAGTAAAATTCTGCAGAAACATGTGGTTTGGAAATGACCATTGATATGGAGATGTTGTACAAGAAAATGTAACGATCAAGAAGGTTAGCTATGTTGACGGATTAGGACACAACTTATTTAGCATCAAATAATTTTTCGAAAAATATTTGGAGGTAAATTCCAAAGCCAAGAGGTGTTGCATTAAAATAGAAGATCGTAAGGAACTCTTGGTCGGTACTCGAAAATCCAACCTATACACAATCAACTTGTCTAATGTGAAGCCTGAAAGTGCAGTGTGTCATAAATCAAAAGCATCTATGTAGCAAAGATGGTTATGGCATAGAACGCTTTCTCACACTTCAGATACATCAACAACCTCGTGAAAGGTAATTTGGTTAAAGGTCTACCAGAGCTGAAGTACGAGAAAGAACATCTATGTGATGTGTGTGAGAAAGGTAAGATGAAAAGAGCTTCTCATAAGCCGAAGCATGAACATAACACAAATGATCCTTTCAAATTGTTGCACATGGATCTTTGTAGTCCTATGAGAACTCAAAGCATCAATGGCAAGAAATATGTATTGGTGATAGTGGATGATTTTTCGAGATATACTTGGGTGAAGTTACGGTCAAAGGACGAGACTCCGGAAATAATCATCTCATTCCTCAAAAGAATCCAAGTCAATCTGCAGAGAACAGTAAAATTTATTAGATCAGATAACGACACAGAGTTTAAGAACAAAACAATTGAAGATTTTCTCGAATTTGTTAGGATAACACATCAATACTCTGCTGCTAGAATGCCCGAACAGAATGGGGTCGTCGAAATAAGCAACAGAACTCTTGTTGAGGATGGTAGAACTATGTTGAGCCAATCAGAGTTATCTCTGTTTCTATGGACAGAAGTTGTTTCTACTGTGTGCTACACACAGAACCGATCAATCATTCATTATCGGTTTGGTAAAACGCCATATGCTATTATTAATAATAGAACACCAAGCATAAACTATTTTCATATTTTTGGATGCATGTGCTACGTGCTCAATGACAAGGAAAATCTGAATAAGTTCAGTCCTAAGGTGGAAGAAAGCATTTTCTTTGGATATTCTCAAACATCGGCATCGTACAGAGTTTATTTGAAGAATCTAAAGATTGTGGTTGAAAGCGTCATTGTAACATTTGATTAGACTATGGATTTGGCTTATGAACATAGCAGTTCAAAACCCGTGATTACTAGAGTTTTAGCTTCGGAGCAAATCAGTCGAGAACCTGGTTCTAATGTTTCTAATTTTGACAAAGCTTCAACTTCTACTTCACATTTAGCTGATATAGATTTATTATTTGGACATTTCTATGATGATTTTCTAGGATCTAAAATTTCTAAACTTGTTGTGATTGACAGTTTAGAAGATTCAAACGAACATCAACCAATCACTTCAGATGTATCTACTGAACCTGTTCCCCCAGTTTAGATAGAAACTCAGTCAGTTGAAGATACTCCAAATGTTGAACAGTCAGAAATTGCACAACCGGTTGCTAGTACATAATTGTCTATTCAACACACAGCGAGTGTTCAACCAGTTGAAACTTCTACAACTGTACCTTCAATTGAACCCCAAGATGATAGATACATAGACGATAATAATGATCAATATACATATGTTCCATTCCCTCATACACATAAGTGGACCAAAGAGCATTTGGTGTACCATATTATTGGAGATCAATCTAAACCGGTGCAAACTAGGTCTGTTACTGCAAATAAGTGCTTATATGATTCCTTCTTGAGCAAGATCGAGCCTACTCGAGTATCAGAAGCTCTTGAAGATCCAGACTGGATTGCGTCTATGCAGGAATAGTTAAACCAGTTTGAAGCAGTGAAAGTATGGAGACTCGTACCTCGACCTGAAGGTAAGACTATTATCGGCACAAAATGGGTATTCAAGAATAAAAAGGATGAAGATGGGATAGTTGTCAGGAATAAAGCCCGACTTATTGCAAAATGATACAGGCAGGAAGAGGGGATTGATTATGATGAGACATATGCTCCTGTTGCACGCATAGAGGCGATCAAAATGTTTATTGCTTATGCGGTGCACAAGAATTTTACAGTCTTTCAGATGGACGTGAAAATGACCTTTCTGAATGGAATACTCAAAGAAGAGGTATATGTATCTCAACCTGAAGGATTTGTCAGTGTTGATAAGCCAGATCATGTTTACATCTTAGACAAATCCCATTATGGATAAAAGCAAGCACCTCGAGCCTAGTATGACGTTCTTTCAAAGTTTCTAGTCTAGCCAGGGTTCTCCAATGGTAATATTGACACTACTCTCTTTATTAAAAAAGAAAAAGGTGATATCATTCTTATACAAATCTATGTAGATGACATAATTTTTGGGTCTACAAATCCTAAGTATTGTAAGAACTTTTCTGCCTTGATGGTGTCCAGATTTCAGATGAGTATAATGGGAGAGATAAATTTCTTTCTCAGATTACAAGTCAGACAACTTTTTACAGGGATTTTTATAAATCAATCCAAGTACATCTCCGATATTTTAAAGAAATTTAAAATGGATAAATGTACACCAATTAGTACCCCGATGGCACCAGGTACAAAGATTGGAGCTGACCTTAACGGAAAAGTTGTTGATCTAAAGACCTATCGGGGTATGATAAGTTCTTTAATGTACTTAACTGCGAGGCTACCTGATATTATGTTCTCAATATGTTTTTGTGCAAGATATCAAGCCAATCCCAAAGAGTCCCATCTCTCAGCTGTTAAGAGAATTTTTAGATATCTGAGGGGCACTGCAGATCTTGGTTTGTGGTATCCTAAAGATACAGGGTTTGAACTAACTACCTATTCAGACGCAGATCATGTTGGATGCATGTTGGACAGGAAAAGAACATCGGGTCATATCCAATTCTAAGGAGACAAGCTCGTAAGTTGGGCATCAAAGAAACAATTATGTGTATCAACTTCAACAGCTGAAGCGGAATATGTAGTTGTTGCTAGTTGTTGTTCCTAGGTGTTGTGGATGAGAACACATCTAAGAGACTATGGATTTCAGTTTAACAAGATTCCTATATACTCTGACTCGAAGAGCGCGATTTCCATATCAGAAAATCCCGTTCAGCATACCAAAACAAAGTACATACACGTCAGTGGGTTTCGGACAACGGCGTTTTGGGCTGTCATGTACATGATTTGGATAAATCGTAATCAGGTGGTGTTCAAGAACAAGAAGCGTAAGCTCGTGGAGACAGTATTCGAGATGCAACGAAGAAGTTTCGAGTGGATTGAAGAAAGGATGTATGGCAGGAAGTTGAGTGAAGGTTTTATTTCGAGATACGGGGAGACAATATGATGAAAGCAAATTATTTCTGAAGTTTAAATTTTGAGTTATGGAGAGATAAAGGATTGATACGACAAAGTTCAAGATGTGTTGATTTAAAGTTTCTGAAAGTTTATTGAAGATGTTAAAGATTCAGAGATTTCAATTTAAAAGTTTCAAAAAAAATTCTTGAAGATTATCTAAAAAGTGGAGATTGATAAAAGTTGAAGATAATTTCTTTGCTGAAGATAAGTTTGTTTTAGAAAGGGAAGATTATTCTTTGGAAGATGATAAAGTTTGATTTTGAGAAAGACTTCGGGGAGAATTTTAAAAGTTCAATTCATTTAGGAGGGAAGATTGTTTTTCAAAATTGTCTGACTTCAAGAGAGAATACATTTAAATCCGAATTTTGTTAGAAGATTCCTTTTCTGTTAAAGGTGATGCCTGATAGAGAAAGGGGGAGAATGTCTTTGCAGAAATTTAACCAAAAAGGAGGAGATTGGTATAAAGGGGGAGATTGTTCATTAATGTTGAAATTCATTTGAAGAATAATCTAGAATACAAAGGGGGAGAATGTTAGTTCAAAATATTGTTGTATTCAAAATCATGAAAATTAAAGCTTCAACTCAAAGCCTCAAGAAAGAAAGTCAAAGTCAATGTCTTTAATGTAAAGGTCAAAGCTCTATGTTGTAATTAGTTTTCTTGCTTTGTAATCCTTAGGTATAAATAGTTCTTGTATTTGTATTTTTCATAAGAGATCATAATTCATATATTTGAGAGAGATTTTAGCGAGAGAAAGTTGTAATCGCTTATCAATACAAGTGAGAAATGTGAATTGAGATTGAAATGTATTGATTTACACTTGGATTTGGGACTATCAGCTTGGAAAGACTTTTTCTCTTTGAAAGAAGGTTAACGTAATCTTTAATATGCAAATCCCCATCTCAATTATTCCGAAGTCAACAATATGTGTTTTATTCAATCTCATGTAGTCTAGCTTAAATAATACGGTTTTAGGTATTTTTCCTATTTTATTTTAGTGTAGTCTTTTTGTTAGTTGATAATTATTCCGCATATGTGATTCTCTTAACTAGTTATAGCCTTGAGTGATTTGTGCTTATCTCAGCGCTTCCCTTTGATCGACCCGTATGTTTTGGCTTGATATGATATAACTGGTAATCCAAAGAATGGAATTATATTATATCATCTAATTATGTTCTCAACACTTCTTATTGAATCCTTGCAGATGACATCACTGCCCTCCAAGATAAATAGTGATGTTTGGATGGTCGCTTGATAAACTTCAGCTCATACAGATCTATATCATTCCAACTAAGTGCTCTACTGAGATTAATTAGAATCCTTCTAAAATCATTTTCTTTTTGTTAACTCAAATGTTGGTTCAACATGGTGCCTTGCTTCATTTAAGGTGGATTTTAAGAAGAATTCGAGAAAGAAGAATGTTGAGATAACATAAGAGGGATATGCTAGCAATGGGATACAAGTAAATGAAGTGAAAAAATTTCATATGTAAGAAGTATTTAGATTTATGTAGTAGTTTAGCTTCTGCCTTCTTCCATCTATTTGGGATACCAGGGATGGCCACAAACAGAGTTAGGTGAGTTTTAGAGAAAAATTGGAACAAATTTACATATTCATATTGTTGCACTGACATCCCATTCCCATGCCATTTCATCGGTAGGTTGTTCTTCTCATGGAATGTTGATGCATCAGTAGAAACGGAATGCCCAATGATGATGGTGTTGTTGATGCAAATATTACTACCCAAAGGATTTTGCAGTTGCCCAAATGAAGATAAAACTGAGTGGCCACTGGCCATGGCTATCTCAGTGGAAGCTTCTTTCAACATTAAGAGGAAACATCAGAGGCTGATTAGGTGCCGAGAGTTCAGTTCAAATTTCTTTTTATCTTTTTTCCCAACTATGTATACGAGACGCCCAACTATGTGTTCTATTTGGTAAAAAGATTTATTTATACTTTACATTTGATCGAATTTTACATCCGGCCACTTCGTGCGGGTAGTATATATATATATATCTATGTAGAGTCGGGTTCAAACGAGAACAATACATATTTAAAATAATATGAGAACTAACAAAATCATTAGTGATTTTACATTAACACACGAAAAAAGGACTTTGGCCACGACTTTAGGTTAGTGTGGTTTTTTTGCACGTTAATGTAAAATCACTAATGATTTTGTTAGTTCTCGTGTTCTTTTAAATAATTATTGTTCTCGTTTGATCCTCCCTCTATGTATGTATGTATATATATAGAGAGAGAGACAAAAAAAAACAATCAAAAAAGCTTTACCTAATTGAAGTTGACATTTTTACTTTGTGATAAACGATGATGAAAATTTATTCGCAAGGTCACAACCATGGTCTAACAGTCACAATCTATGACTTATGGGGATATTTTTTTAAGAAGTGTTAGATTTGGTTGAGTTTGAGTTTGGGTTTGATTTGGGAATTGGGGGAAGAAGAAAGGAATGAGCTGTGTCGGAGAAGAAAATTAGAATAAAGGCGACCAAAGAAAGTTGACATAAATTTGAATCGTATGGGGGTAGAGTCTAAAGAAAAAAAAAACTGAAAAAGTGGGGAGAGGGGAGGGGTGTGTGTGGTGGGTTCTAATTCTTTAATTAATATTTTACTTTAAAGAATTATTGTTCACATTTTTTAATAAAAAGACACTGGAATATTTTTTAAGGGATGCATTTTACCTTTTTAGTAGATAATTAAATAAATATGTAAATTTATCAAAATGACCTTGACTTAACGGAGACTTAACAAAGATAGTTCTAGGGACAAAAAACGAAATGAAATAGAAACCATAATGACCAAAAAAGCAATTTTTGAAAACCGAGGATGAAAATAGCTATATACAACAAACCATGGGGACGAAAATTATACTTTACTCTTATAAATAATTAAAATATGAGTAAACTACAATTTTGGTCCCTGTGGTTTACCAAAAAATACGAAAGTGGTCCCTGAACTTCAATAAGTGCAGATTTCATCCCTGAGGCTTCGATTTTGCTATGAAAATGGTCCCTCTGGCGTTAGCTCCGTTAGATTTCTCCGTTAAGTCAAGGGTATTTTCGTCTTTTTACTACACAAGGATAAGTTTTATAATTTTGCTTGAACTTGAGGGATCAAATTGTAATTTAGTCTAATTTATATTAATATTTTATTTATATATATATATTATACATTATATATATATATATGAACACATACAGGCGACTGCCTCCATATCCCCATCTCCGGCGACCACACCGACCAACTCCCACGTCTCCGACGACCACCTCCATATCCCTCATCCGGCGACATACACTCACCACCTCCGACGAGCCCCTAAACCCTTTCCCACCGAGCACCGCGGCACCTCCACATGACCACCATCTCTATCGTCCCTCCCCGTGAACCACATCCTCTATCATCCCTCCACACTCACCATCTCTCTCTCTAGGTATATGTATATTATGTGTGTGTATATATATGTGACTGTGTGTATATATATGTGTGTGTGAGTGTGTATATATGTGTGATTGTGTGTATATATGTGTGTGTGTATATATATATGTGTGTGTGTATATATGTGTGTGTACATATATATATATATATATATATATATATATATATATATATATATATATATATATATGTGACTCTGTGTATATATATGTGAGTGTGTGTATATATATGTGATTGTTTGTGTATATGCATTGAGATCGCCGGAGATGGTAACCAGAGCATTGAGGTTCACCAGAGTTATTAATTTTGGGGAAGAAGATAGAGGTTGGGGAAGAAGATAGAGGTTGAAAGAAGGTGGAAATGGAAGCTTTTGTTTGTTGAACCCAGATAACTAGTTGATAAACAATCACACAACACATTAAAGATCAAGAGATAAATAATTCAGATTAACATACCAATGATCCCTTGAATAATCAGTTAAACCGTGTGTGTGTTCTTGGTACTAGAAGCGTACAGAATACAGATTATGGCTACCTTAGTTTTTTTTTTAATTATGAGGATTAACCCTAAAACTAATAAAACAAAACCTATTTATACCTAGGTCAACATGACCTAATTATTGTTAGCTAGTTGCTAAAATACCCCCTAAGGTATTAAATACTATTACAAAATAGACCCCTTAGTTAACTTTAGTCTTGAATACAATTTATGATCCAACAATCTCCCCCTTTGGATTCAAGATTAAAAAAAAATTTGACAATTATCTTCGGGTCTTCTCTTCTCTTGAAAAACTTTAGATACAGTCTTCATGATCTTCCTTTTTCTTTAACTTAAGTGTCCTTCTGACGCTCATCTTCAGTCAGACTCTTGATGGATCAAATAAATTCAGACACTTTGATATCTTTGAAATCTTCAGCAGTCTTCAGTCTTTAGTTCAAAAATTCTAGCATAGATAGTCTTTCTCTTTGTATTCTCCCCCTTTTTGATGAGTGGTGAGAATCCTCATCATCAAAACATAGCAAAACAATCTCGCCCTTGTTTTTATAGTCATCAATTAAGCGATGTCTTTATGTATAGATCCCTGTGTGGAAATAAGAGCAGTCTCTCCGAATGGAGAAAGTGATTATTTCAATCTTTTCAGATTCAAATAAATAAATGTGGTAACCCGGAATCAACAATTGACTCAGTTTGGAATGCCTGTCAGTAACACAAAGTTATTGAGTAACACACAGTTACTGAGTAACACACAGTTACTGAGTAACACACAGTTACTGAGTAACACACAGTTACTGAGTAACACACAGTTACTGAGTAACACACAGTTACTATATAAGGAGTTGGTTTTGATGTTGGCTCCCAGGACTTCCATTCAATCATCGAATAACACATGGTTATCTATGAACGTTCTGACAGAAAACAAATTTATGTGTGTTCGTGCATGTGTATGAAAGAATTAAGCACCAATGATTGTTTTTCAATATAGGCTCAAAGTATGTAAACTTGTTGAAACAACAACAAATTATGCAAAGACTCAATGTGCATGAGAAAGGTTCGAAGGTGGGGCAACTTTCCTTCTTTTTCAATATTAGTATCTTCCAAGTGAAGAACCAATAGCATATGTGATGCTTCCCTAGAAAATGTGAAACATTCTCTTTTTGAGAAAAGAATGAGTAGCTGGTGGGGTTGTATGCAAGAGATGGCATGGGCTAGGTGCCTTTTTCAATGATGGTCACCAAAGAATGTGAACCAATCAGATTATGTGGCTGCCCGACTCAGAAAAAAGTTTGGTGCAGATTCAGATATTCTTTTACTCTGTTCTCTCACCCTCTTTCTTTTAAACTGTTAAATCTCACTTCTAACCAATCTCTCTTTTCCATTTTACCTCTTCACACACCAACACTCAATCTTTTGACCCCTCTCTCCTCAATCACTCAAGGAATACTTCCTGGGTAGGAAACACTAGTTATTGTGAATCCATGGAAGTTCTGTTAATCTCACACACTGAATCCCTTGTATTTTTCTAAAAGAACGTGTTGTTCAACAGCCTTTTGTACATGTAAGCACAAAGGAATACAAACATGAAGAATAAAATGTTGGAGAAATAAAAAACATAGGTTGTTTTGACAATGCTATTTTCCCCCTCAAACTAAAGGTGGTTGGCAATTAAGCTCTTTGTCTATTAAGCTCCCCCTCAACTTAATAATAAGATTTTTTTTTAAATAAATAGAAAACAAACAAAAAATAAAGCACTGAAGTGCGGGTTCTAATCAGATGTGATTAGAAGCCATAGTCACTTAAACAAACCTGCATATAGAAGAAATTATGGTAATCATTTGGGAAAATGATTCCTCTATCGTTAGCAACAGTTGGAAAATAAAAATACAAGATTAAGATTTAGAATAATCCCCCTCGAATCATGAGTAAGGCTAAGAAGGCATGTTCAACATACCAAGTTTGCTGATTAGAAATTGGAACCTCTTTTCATCCAACGGCTTGGTGAAAATATCAGCTAACTGGAAGTCAGTTTGAACAAAGTGCATTTCAATGTCACCTTTTTCTACATGATCCTTGATGAAGTGATAGCGTACATCTATATGCTTGGTCTTCGAATGCTGAACCGGGTTAGCTGTTATAGCAATTGCGCTCTTGGAATCACAATAAATAGGAATTCGCTTGTAGTTGTACCCAAAGTCCCTTAACTATGTCTTCATCCGAAGGACTTGTGAACAGCAGCTAGCAGCAGCTACATATTCAGCCTCAGCAGTTGATGTTGAAACACAATTTTGTTTCTTTGAAGTCCGACTTACAAGTTTGTCACCTATAAATTGACATGATCCAGAGGTGCTTTTCCGGTCTAGCTTACATCCTGCATGATCAGCATCTGTAAAGGCAGTTAGATCAAAATGAGAATCCTTTGGATACCAAAGGCCTAAATTAGGAGTGCCTTTGAGATATCTAAGGATTCGCTTAACAACATTAAAGTGCGACTCTTTAGGATTAGACTGATATCTCGCACAAAAACATGTGGCAAACATTATATCTGGGCGACTGGCAGTCAGATAAAGTAAAGAACCAATCATGCTACGATACACCTTATGATCAACAGGTTTACCAGAGGGATCTGTATCTAAGAGTGTACCAGTAGCCATTGGTGTTTTCATGACTGAACTATCTGACATATTGAACTTTCTTAACATGTCTTTTATATATTTAGCTTGATTAATGAAAATGCCTTCGGGTAATTGCTTTACTTGTAAACCAAGAAAGAAGTTTAACTCACCCATCATCGACATTTCAAACTTTGTTTCCATGATTTTAGAAAAGTTCTTGCAAAATTTCTGATTTGTCGATCCAAATATTATGTCGTCAACATAAATCTGAATGAAAATCAAGTCCTCACCTTGCCTTTTGAGAAATAAGGTGGTGTCAACCGTACTTTTCTTGAAACCAGAAGCTAGGAGAAATTTAGTTAGAGTTTTATACCAGACTCTTGGTGCTTGCTTAAGACCATACAATGCTTTGTCTAGCACATAGACATGATCAGGGTAATAAGGATCAATGAAACCTTCAGGTTGTGCCACGTAGACCTCCTCATGCAAAACGCCATTTAGGAAAGCTGACTTTACGTCCATTTGATAGACGGTAAAGTTTTTGTGCACAGCATATGCTAAGAACATTCTGATGGCTTCGATCCTTGCCACATGGGCGAATGTTTCATCATAGTCAATGCCCTCCTATTGACAGTACCCTTTTGTAACCAATCGAGCTTTGTTTCTCACAACTACTCC
Organism: Arctium minus; assembly: GCA_954870635.1. Taxonomy (NCBI): domain Eukaryota; kingdom Viridiplantae; phylum Streptophyta; class Magnoliopsida; order Asterales; family Asteraceae; genus Arctium; species Arctium minus. The sequence goes on along the minus strand of OX941080.1, from coordinate 131,380,524 downwards.
AGCCTCGTCTTTCTTGTTTCTGAATACCCACTTTGTTCCAATAACAGTTTTACCTTTAGGTAGTGGGATCAAGCGTCAAACCATGTTCCGTTCGAATTGCAGAAGCTCGTCTTGCATAGCAGAAATCCAGAAGGGATCACGTAGAGCTTCGGATGCTTTCTTTGGTTCTAGGGAACTAAGGAAGCTTGAAAACATGCAGAAATTTGTTGACGCTGACCGAGTCGTGACACCAAATTGTACGTCACCTATCATGTTATGTAGGGGATGATCATTAGTCCAACGATGTGTGCTTGGTAAGGATTCAACTGTTTGTTGCGTATTGGATGCATTGTATTCATCATGCACGGCAGGTAGATCGACAAATGTACTCGGGACATCTTGTACAGGTGTTTCTGATACTGAAACTTCTGGAATAGCGGTTGAAGTACTCGTGACTTCATTTCTAGAAGGAATATCTGCAGAGACAGATTCAGCATTAGTAGAGTCAGAAACTATCGGTTTAGTTGTAACTGATGGAGATGCAGTTTCAGTGACTTCTTCGGACGGTCCAGACATGTCTTCAGAAATAGTAGGGACCTCCGAGCTTGTTATTGATGTAGATATGCCTTTGTCAAAGTTTGCACAAATATCGTCGAAGGCATCAATAAACAACAAATCTAACTCAGATGAAGTAGAGTTAGAGTTAGAAGAAGTAGATTCTTTAGAAGCTGGTTCTATTCTGGAGTGAATAGAAGCTTTGTTCTTAAGTCCGAGTTCTGAACCGTTGTGTCCAGAAGTCCGTGTAGAATTCTCATCAAAGGAGACATTCATGCTTTCAACAATCGTCTTGGTTCGAATAATGTAAATTCGATAAGCTTTGGATGTCAGAGAGTATCTAACGAGATATCGTTCATCTGCTTTCTTATCAAACTTTGATAATCCTTGACGTTCTCGAAGAATGTAACACCTGCAACCAAAAACACGAAGGAATTTGATGTTAGGTTTACGATTGTTGATTAACTCATATGCTGTTTTGTCAAAGCGTTTGACCACAATGGTACGATTCTGTGTGAAGCAAGCTGTTGCGTCTGCCTCAGCCCAAAGATACATGGGTAGATCATATTATGCAAGCATAGTACGAGCAACTTCAACAAGAGTGCGATTCTTCCGTTTAACAATGCCATTCTGCTTTGGAGTGTAGGCTGCGGAGAAGTTATGTGAGATTCCCACAGAGATAAGATAACTTTGCAAGGTGTCATTCTTGAACTCCGTGTCGTTGTCAATGTGAAGAGTTCGGACAGGTGAGGTCGCCGGAGATGGTGACCGGAGACCCCCAACCTCTCCCCTTTTCTTCGTCGGCGTCACCCACCCTCTCCCCTTTTCTTGCGTCGTGATTATATATATATATATATATATATATATATATATATATATATATATATATATGTGTGTGTGTGTGTGTGTGTGTGTGTGTGTCTGTGCGCGTGTGTGTGTATGTGTGTGAGATTATGTACATCTGTGTGTGTGTATGTGAGATATATATATGTATATATATGTATATATGTGTGTGTGTGTGTGTGTGTGATTATGTACAAGAAAGAGAGAGAGAGAGATAAGAATAGGACAAAAACAAGTAAAGACAAAAAAATTGTGTAAAAAGACGTAATTACCCCTGACCTTAGAGTAAATCACACCTTTGGTCCCTTGTGGTTGCCACCCACTAGCAACTCCTGTCCCTTTGTTGAACTAATTACATTTAAGTCACTGTGGTTGCTATTTTGCTTCACTTTTGGTCCCTTAGACTAACTGTCATTAAAAGAGTTCTTTAACTTAGGGGCATTTTTGTCTTTTTATTATTTTTTTCTGTCTTTTTCCTATTTCATTTTATTAAATTATATTTTTTATATACTTATAACAACACTAGGAGGATACACGACTAACTTCACCATGAAGACTTCATTTTCTAGGCGACTATCCCATCCTTTATCCTCTCTTCTCAATCGGCGACAACCCCACCCTCCTCCTCCCCCCCCCCCCCCACCACCCAGCTTCTTCTTCCGCGAACAAATATAACTCCAAATCGAAACCATGAATAAGAGAGTGGTGGTTCATCGCACCTTCTTCTTCACCAGATCTATATTTACTTCATGGCATCCATTTCTTCACTTGCACCACTGAACCACCATGGAACCACCACGAACAGATCTAAGACATGAGACAGACCACCAAGATCTGCTTTTCGATGGTTATAAATCTAGATCTTAGTGTTGAATTCTTCCGAATTGTTTTGGAATACCAATAGCTCTTCAAATTACAATATTGACCTCAATATATCAACTTTTGACTTGGATTTGTATTCTAAACTTTAAAATGAAATGAACCAGAGCTCGAAATGAATAATTTTAGCTCAGTCGATTGTTTGTGATGATGCGTCTTGGAATATGGAAGACAATTGTTTGAAATGATATAATATTTACATATATGATTGAGGCATTATATGATCTGGCCTTAAATCTTGCAATTGCTTGGGGTTTCTAAACACAAGCTTTTCCATAATGAAGTTTCTAAAATTATCATTTTGTGGGTTATTACAATTTACTCCATTGCAGTGAGGGTGTGGGTTTATTTTTGGCCAGAGAAGAAGATGGGGGGGGGGGGGGGGGATGATGCCGGAGTTATTGTGACGATGGTGGTCGGGAAAGGGGGAACGGGAGGGGTGCTAGAGTTTTGACGGGTGGGATTTTGTTGTCTACATTAATATTATATATATGTTTATATATTGTTTTAAAATTGAAATAAGAAATTAATAAAAGACCAAAATACTCTTGAGTTAACAGATTTATTTAACGAATGTTTGTCAGAGGGACCAAAAGTTAAGCAAAATGGCAACCACGGTAATCAAAACTGTAATTAGTTTTAAAGATGGACTATATTTGATAATAAATGACAACCAAGAGGACAAAAAGTTGTAATTTACTCTATAAATTATAAAAGTAGTTGTTTACATCATATTATATTGTAGACCCCAAACTATATTCTCATATAATATATTAGATTTAACAATTCAAGATTCCTGTACAGGTCGTGATTGTCAACTCATTGTTATACGTTGGTGCTCTAAACTCTAAAGTCAATGCTACATCGATGAACTTAAGTCAATCATCATACATTATTACTATAGTTTGCCTTCACTGCACGTTAAAATCTTATAACTGTGCAGATAGTTCAAAACAAGTACCCATCTGCAAGTATTCGATGGTGCTCAACAAGATCATTCTTTCCCTTCTAATAATCTTCGGCATTTTAAACCATCAATTATTATCGCACTCCATTAACATAAATAACGAAACCTTAATAGGCATCGGGATTGTTCTAGATATGGAATCATGGATAGGGAAGTCCATTCACATGTGCATTAGCATGGCCATATCTGATTTTTATGCTCTTAATCACAGTTACAGAACCAGGATAGTTCTTCACACAATGGACTCTAAGGGAGATCCATTAAAAGCTCTGTCAGCTGGTATATATCTTGTTTATTCCTTCAACTCTCATTTTGATGTATATATATATATATAGTTTAAATTTAATGAATATGTATCTTTTTTCTTGAAATTTGTTTCTTTTTGCTTGTCTGAGCAGTAGATCATCTTGTCCGAAACGTGAAGGTGCAAGCCGTCATAGGCCCAGAAACGCATCTTCAACCCAAGTTATTGTCCTTATTTGCTGATAAAGCTAAAGTTCCTATATTTTCTCTTGCTGCTCCATCTTCCATGGAATACCCTTGCTTGTTCCACATCAAAGAAGATGAATCCACTATGGCCAAAAGCGTTGCTGCCTTTGTGGAATCATATAAATGGAGGCATGTTATCTTCATTTACGAGGACACCGATGATGGGAGGGAGATCTTACCGTATCTGGTTGAGTCATTCCAGGATAAAAGCATCCAGATCACTTACAGAAGTGCCATTTCTCTCTTGGCCACTTGTGATGAAATAACCGAACAATTGCGTAAGCTCATGACTTTTCAGACAACTATAATTATTGTACATATGTCACCTTCACTTGCATCTACACTTTTCTTAAATGCAAAAAGGTTAGGAATGATGAATGAAGAATATGCATGGATTTTAACAGAAAAAACAGTTGACCTCTTGCAATCAACAGATTATGAAGTTATTGAGTCAATACAAGGGGCAGTAGGTTTTAGGCCGTATGTTCCAGCATCTAGCAGGCTGCATAACTTAACAGCAAGATGGCACAATTTCTTTTACAGAAAGTACCCTACATCAGTAACAAAAGAGGTACCTGTGCTTGCCTTACGGGCATACGACACAATCTGGGCACTCGCGGAGTCTGTTGAGAAAGTCGAAGTCCTAGAAAATAGTCCTTCACTTTTGAATGAGGTATTGAAAATCAGATTTAAGGGCATAAGTGGTGAGTTTCAACTTAGTGAAGAAGGAAAAGTGATCTCCAATGGATATGAGATTATGAATGCCATCGACTATGGTGAGAAGCGAGTAGGATATTGGACATTATCAGAAGGTATCAAGGAAGCGTACCCCCTGATTAACCGCGGTCATAGATATTCTAGTTTGCACAATGAAGCTGTTATCTGGCCAGGAGGGTCTACAACTGCTCTGAAAGGTCGGATGTTACAAACAGTTCCTGGTAAAGAGTTAAAAATCGGTGTTGTAAAGATAAAAAACTTTAAGTACTTCATGGATGTAGAGATTGATGTCGAGAAAAATGTTAAAAATGTCACTGGGTTCTCTATAGATGTATTCAAAGCTTGCATTCGGTCGTTAACATATGAAGTACCTTACGTGTTCATTTCATTTGAGAATGCTAGTTACGACGATCTGGCACAGAAGGTGTATGATAAGGTACAATTGTTTTCCAACTGCAATTTTAAAACGAAATGTGTATATGATTTTACTCAGAAAGATATCATTTTGCAGTCAATTGCTTGTTTAATTTCTTGACAGGAAATTGACGCAGTCGTGGGTGATTCGACAATCTTGGCGAACAGATCTGAGTATGTGGACTTTACGGCGAGTTACAGCGACCTGGGTGTAGGAACACTTGCAAGAATCAAGAAAAATGACATGTGGTTCTTCTTGAAGCCGCTGGATGTGGGTCTATGGCTAACTGCTATTGCTTCTCTTATGGTAACTGGCTTTGTGGTTTGGGCAATTGAATGTATGAATCAAGAATCTGAATGTTCACCGGCTCAACGAATTGGAACAATATTCTGGCTCATCCTATTGACCATTTTTTTCGCTCAAAGTTCTCCCTCTTTCTCTCTAACATGCTTAATTATTTTACTATCTGAAATAGAATCTAATAAATCAAGATCTAAGAGTTTGTTGCGTTTTGTATTCCTATAGGAGAGAAGCTGTCGAACAATTTGTCAAGATTCGTAATGTTTGTTTGGTTACTAGTTGTGCTTATCTTGATCACAAGCTACACAGCAACATTGGCTTCACTGTTGACAGTTGAGCAATTTGAATTGGTATCAAAAGGGGGAATTGTGGGGTTTCATGGAGGCTCTTTTATGAAAGGAGTAACAGTCAGCAATTTGCACTTTGAAGATCATAATAATAGGGCATACTACTCGTATGAGAATTACGCCCATGCTTTATCAGAAGATGGTGAAGCTGATGCCATTGTTGATGAAATTCCTTACATCAAGATGTTTCTTGGCAAGTACTCATCAGGTGACTATGCCTTGGTTTCATCTCAACCCATCACTTCTGGTTTCGGCTTTGTAAGTTCCCCTTTCCTCTCCATCACTTGCACTATTTTACACACACACACATATATATATATATAGAGAGAGAGGGGGGAAGGATCATGCAACAGTTTAAACATTTTGCGAGAAGGCGAGAAGTGTGATATCATATATGATTAACACGGCCTATGGGTGTTTTTAATCATATATGATTAAACGTCAATATATTGGCAATGTAACATATCACACTTCTCGCAAAATGTTTAGCTTCTTGTTTGAACCTGCCCATATATATATATATATATATATATATATACACACACAAACATCTCTTTGTTGACATATATATACATATCATCGTTCAGATGTTCCAAAAAGGTTCGCCGTTGGTACAAGATGTGTCGAGAGAAATCGCCAAAATGAGATTAGACGGAACTCTAGGAAGTTTGGAGAAGAAGTGGTTTGAGAATCGGCTTTCTATTCCATCCAGGAATTCTACAATGCCCAAAGCCTTGAAGCTTGATAGATTTGGCGGTCTGTTTATTATTAGTGGGAGCACTTCGGCTTTAGCCCTTATGATCTCTGTAACTTGCCTAGTTTGGGCAAGAATGGAGGTCCAGAATATCATTTCATTCGTAGTTAGACGTAATTTGATGGCTACTATAAGATATCTCCTGTATAGAAATGTCATCCAGACATGACCTGCAATGCTTTGATTCATCCAACATGATGTACAGATTGTAGACATAGCGTTCAAATGTTTTTTTTTGTGATATTTGTTGGTTGGAATGAATACAAATTAAGGCTGAGTTTACTGGCCTCTTTGAAACTTCATTGGAACTCATCACTTGTAAAACTTAATTACTCCTTCCGTCCCAAAATAAATGTGACAATGAAAAAGACACAGTTTTAGGACTGTGTAATTATTACATTTTTTAATTAACTGAAGTACAATTTTATTCTTAATTATTGAGAGAAAAGTTTTCTCCATCACATAATTAAGGGTAAAATGGGAAAGTGGATATTTACTTTTGAAAAAGTGATACTTATTTCGTGACAAACTAAAATAGTAATGTAGACACTTATTTTAGGACGGAAGGAGTATTTGACATGGAAATGTTTGATATATTAGTAATATCTTTGGAGGGAGGTTTTGAATTTGTACGGTTTAGTCCAACAACTATGTTATTTTAGAAATTTTGGAAAAAGTTCGCTACAATAGTTATGCTAAATTCTCTTCTAAAAATAGAAAAAAATAGAAGAGAGAAAAGAGAAAAATATAGCATATGTATTGTAGATGCTCTTATACCATTTACTTCCATTTTTATTTTACATTTGCAATTGACTAAGATTGAAATAATTAATTTACTGGATGATTCTTGGGGATTAGTTGTGGACTAGGTCTCTCTTTATTAACACGTTTACAACAACCCTACAAAACTTACTAATTATTATTATTATTTTGCTTATCGAGTATCTCACGAGCTTATCGAGTCGAGTATCAGGTCGCTCGACTCAACTCGTTAGTATATCGAGTCGAGCTCGAGTTCGAGTCGAGCCTATTAGAGTTGAATGTTGACCGAGTCAATCTCGAGTTGCTCGCGAGTTGTCTCGTTTCATTTACACCCTTACACACAAGAGAATTGAAATATATTGCATTATCTGTAAGTATAACTTACGTTGTTTGGAAATCAGAAAAATAATCTTGTTCATGTTTAAAGGTAATTAAGATTTCCTTATTCAATGTCTTGAAAGAAAATTATGAAAAAGAACAAAAAAAGAATAAGAAAGGAAAGGAAGTAGCCATCAAATCTTATAAAAAAGGGTTGTTTGATTAATGGAATTGGAATGACCAATTTCATTAACCAAATTCCAAGTCCATTTTTGGTTCACGGAATAAAATTGATGGAATCTTTCAAATTCTATTGAATTTCACAATTTAAGAAATTTATTATTCCTTGACTTAAGTGAAGGAATTAAATTCCTACCAACCAAAAAGCGTGATCAAATTTCATTCCAATTATTTCAAAATCAAATTTAATCGATGAATTCTAATTCCATCAAATTACATTCTATAAAAGGGTCACATTTTACGGAACCGAAATGAGCTACAAAAATGGAGCACCAAGTCTTTGGAGACCAAGTCCAATGTCATTTTTCTTTTCTTCTTTTTGTATTTTTTAAATACTTTATAAAAATGATGACACCTCAAGTCTTGGACACTAGGTCAAGGTTTCTAAGTTCTAACTATCGCCCACTTGAGACTTTAAAAGAGTAAGAAATTCCCATTGAACAATATCAAAATATCTTAAGACTTGAAATTTTTTGTAGTGAATACAATTTAAATTAAACTAGAATGAAGTGAGTCTTGAACTCTGTTATAAATTAATGATCATCAAATAGCTAATAGCTTAAAGTTATGTCAAGCCAATTCAAATAATCCCCAAAATCAATGAATTAATATTTTGTATAGGGATTCATGCAAAATACAATTGCAATAGGTAACAATATCATCTACCAAACGCATAACAATCAATGCAAATCCAAATCAATAGAGAATAGAGTTACACAACTAAACAATTTGTTTGGCAGACAAATTCGTCGGAAAACACGGTTACCGGCAGATTTCCAGCGGACTTGTCGATTGGAAAAAGCTTCATTGAAAAACACAAATCTGCTGGAAATTCGGCCACATTTTTTTTAATTTTCTCGATATTAGATTTCCGGCAGATTATTGTTTCATTGAATTATTTATAGAAAACATATAAAATTAACGACATATATACTGTAAATAATCTGCTGAAGAAAAAAGTATTTCTTGTTTTTATTGATTTAAAATTTGTAAATATTAAAAAAAATGGAAACCAAAATATCATACATCAATTGAAAGCCCAATACACCGAAAATCACCCAATGTTCAAGACGTTTTTCTTCTTATCGAATCGTGCGTTCGAGATCTGTCTTGAAGGTTCGACCTTAGGAATCAATCGAGTCTTGAAGTCGGGCTTCTTGACACTAAGCGATTTTTTGCCGGTCGAATGCTTTCATTGGAAGGCTACGTCGTCCTCGACTCGCATATTGGCCAATGTTCTGGCTTGAACGTCTTCGAAGTTTTCCGGTGGATACTTCGTCAGATCTGTGTATAGTTCAGAACTGTCATCGAGACCTCGCTTATAAGCCTGGATTACGGTCCTAACGTCACAATTCCGCACGTTGATCATCTCCGAATTGAAACAATTGAAGTAACTTCGGACAGACTCGCCAGTCTTCTGGGTGATGTAGTAGAAATTACTAGTTTGTTTTTCCATCTTACGACTGCTAGCAAACTGTTGAAAAATTGGTGACCAACTCTGAGAAGTTGTTGATGGACTTGGGATCAGCCATTAGAAAGCAATGTCTGTGAGAGTCGCACCGAAACTCTTGCACATGCACACTTCTTGATATTGGTGGGGGATCGACACAATCCACATCAATTGCTTGTATTGTGCGATATGTTCTATCGGATCTGACACTCCCAAATACTTTGGGGTGAACATCGGGATGTTGTATTTCATTGGAACGTCGACCATAGCGATTTCTTCGACGAAAGGAGATGCTTGGAATCCTGTACGTGGCTCGACGTCGGCGATATGGCAACTCCTGGAAGCTTGGAAAGTAGTGACAACATCTTTTCGTTATGATCTTCCAGCAACTTTAATCGTCGAGTGACTTGATCATCGAAATTGAATCCAATGGTTGTCGGGAGTGGTGTTGGTACAAATCCCGAATCTTGAGACGTTGTGCTAACTGTCGTGAAGAATCCATTGTGATGTGACGACTCAGCAGCTTCACCATTGATCGACATGTGCACTGATGGGATGGGAATCATAGGAAACATTATTGATGGCATAGCTAGTGTTAATGTCAAAAATCGTCCAAAGGAAGATCTAAGGTCGGTGTGGAGCTTTATCAACTAAAGTAAGCGATCGATCGACAAATCGTACGACAAGGATAAAAAGTAAATAATAGACACAGATTTTGGTGACGCAAAAAACCCCGTCGAGGGTAAAAACCGCAGACGATAGTAGAGATTGTCAAGTGCACTATGGACATCAAATAGGGACGTCGTCCTTTGGAAGGAGTGATTGAAAGTATAAATGACAATATTACAAACATAAATAAGTAATTCGCAAGTTTGCAGTTATTCGTCGTGCGATAAGAGCACTTCATCGAGAGTTTTTGTTTAGGAGAGAACAAGATGAGTGATGTAGATGAAGTCACGTTGATTCGTGTTGTTCAATGTTGTTTTTCTGTCCCCTTCTTGATTCTTCGAGCCTTGTATATATAGCTTTTGGTCATTATAAATGAGCATTGAATGTCCAGCGGTCTTGGCAATGATTGATCTTGATGATGTTCGTCCGTTATATATGTTGGCATTTATGTTCTTTAAAACATGTAATAAAGAACCATAAAAGAAAACGGTAGCATGTAGTCAATGACATAATCGTTAGCTACGTTACAGAGGTCGTAAGATAGGAGTCATCGAGCGACTTCCTGGTAGCGGTTGAGAGAAACTCACGAACAATGTCATAAGTAACAACTACGGTCCTCGTTGTGTGTGATCGTCAAGACCTTATCTTAATACAAGAATGGTCCCTAGATTGGAGACGTTTGGTTTTCTTACGTCGGTCGTGTCTTGTGAAATTTTACCCAAACAGTTTTCCCCCAAAATTCGAAAATTAGGCGGTAAGTCGACTTTTCGAATTTTAGTAACTGACTTGAACACGTGTTGACAAATGTAACCGAATAGGTTTCACGAAAATTGAAGAGTTTGTGGGGGGAAGCGTGCAGCCGCATAACAGCTGTGACGTCATGGCGACGTGGAGCGTGTGGTGTCAAGAGTAGGGGCAGGTGTTCTTCATCTGACGGTTGGCGCACGAAGGGTCGATGATAGGTGTCGATCATCTGTTGACTCGTCCTGATACCGAATCAAGTATAAATATCGACTCCAACCGAATCCTTTACCTTTTATGTGATTCTAGAGTTTGTAGAGAGAGCTTTTATATTTTTGAAAAGTCTTTACGAAAAACTTCTCCAAATGGCAATCGACGCTCCTAGTACCATAAGAGGGGAGGCAGAAATGAGGGCATTTAGGCTTCAAGCCAAAATCCTAGATGTTGTTAGGTTGAGTGCTCCGGACCAACTGAGGGCGGAACAGTGTCCAAATGGGTATTTTGTTTTATACGAATACCCATTCAATATAGGTTTTACCTGTCCTTTTTCTCCATTGTCCAGGTCTTTTTTGTCGACCTTTGGCTTATCGCTGGGGCAAATGATGCCCCAGTTTTGGCGGATCATTCAGGTCATTGAACGACTGTCCATGGAAATGGGCATCGCCCTTTACTGTTAACGATCTCCTGCTAGCCTATTCGATTAAGGCAGAGATGAACCATTAGTACAACCTCTTTTCTAGGTATAGAGGAGATCGTGTCCTGGTTCAGGCGATCGTGATCAATGACCATAAATAAAAGACGAGATACGTCTTTGGTCGCGTACCGTCAACTAGTGATGACGCTCGGTGGCTTACTACGGTGTGGAACTCTATGAGTAAGTTTTTCAGAGTTCTCTTTTCTTTGGATTGTTTCTTTTTGAGATCTAACGAAGTTTTTTCTTTGTTTGTGCAGCGATCGACTTTACTAGAGTCGTGCCTTTTTATGACTCGACTGATAAGGTCGAGAGGTTTCTCGAGTATAGCATCGAGGAACGCTTGTTCTTCCCTTGGTCGCCAAGGGACGAGAATGACGAAGAGGGTGTGATCGTTGTCGAAGCTTCTGCCAGTGAGGAGGAAGATAACGAAGAAGATGAAGAGGATGGCGACGCCAATCTGGGTAAGTTCCTTTATTTAAAACGTAGGTCGTTTAGTCGTAGGATGGTTGCCCTACTATTTATTCTGCTTCTTGTGAGGCCTGACCAGAGTCGCCACCCATTGGTCGCATGATTTCTGTGGGGTGTAGTCATGAGACGTCACCCACTGGTCGTAAGATTATATAGGGTTTAGTCATAAGACGTCACCTCTTGGTCTTTTGTATGGTCTAGTCCTCTGAGACGTCACCTACTGGTCGAGATGGCGTAAGGTCTAGTCATGAGACGTCACTTACTGATAGTTTTTTTTTTGTTTTTTGTAGGAAACTCAGCCCCGTTGGGACAGGCGACGGGTCCCTCGAGGAGGGAAACGATGGCTCAACTAGCTCCGCAAGAATGGGCATTGAAGAGAAGGTCCCTTTCGACATCTAGGTCGGGGATAAGAAGGTCAAGACGGTTCTGAAGGAACCATCTCTGTCGTGCGACGCCCTTGAGGATTTCGTTAAGGAGGAGGCGATGATGCTACCGGTCGTAGAGACCACTCCGGTTTCTCCGGTCCCACCGCTGGGGCGGGGGTCTCTTCGTCGAGAGACAAGAGAAATGGTCCTCAGACGTATGAGGACCTGAACATGATGTCGGTAAACTTTAAGCTTCCGACTGACTTTATGTCATCCGATTGTTTGGATAGGAAGGACTTCTTCTCTCATATGAACAAGTTCTTCCTACCGACTTTTTGCGAGCACTTCGGGGATCTCGAGATCGAGGATGTGGAGGCCAACGTCACAGAGCTCTTCTTCATGGTAAGAGTTTTTTAATTTTCTTTTGTGTTTTAACTTTGTTCGATCTGACCCTCGTCGTGTATTTCTACAGGATTTCTAGGTGTCTTTGGCTCTTCACTCATGTCTTGTTGACGTGAAGATGTTGGTCTCCTGATCTTTTGACCTGGAGAAGCGAGCCTCTGCTAGAGCTAGGGCGGCAGACGAGAAAAGGGAGGAGGTTTCCCTTCGTCTTCACGAAGCCCTTGGCAAGGTGGAGGTCGCTTCAGGGTCTCCCTGAGGAAGCCCTCGCCCAAGCTTCCACGGATCGGGCGGAGCTAGATATGACCAAGGGTATCTTGAGTGTGAATGCAAAAGAATCTGAGACCCTTAGGTCAGAATGAGAGGCTTCTCGGGGGTAGGTCGTGGCTCTCAAAGAGAGGGTGGCGTCTGTCGAGGCATTTACTCGACTGAAGATGTGTGCAACCTTGGTTAGGCGTCGTCAAAGGGGAGAGGACCCTATAACAGAAATAGAAGGTGATATGCCCTTCTTCTTGGAATTCGCTGGAGCCAAGGAAGACCTCGACTCCGAGGACGAGCGCGAGCAGGAGTTGATGGACTATGCTCCTCAGAACGACGTTGGGGTCGCGACTTAGAAGGAGCAGGAGCAGCCGACAACTCCTTAGGCTTTTATAACCTTTTGTTTTTAAATCGGACGACCGTTGGTGGTCGTGTCGTGTTTTGTAATATCTTTTCAGATATTAATATAAGAGTTTTTGAACCAACCGAATTGTCGTAACTTTCCTTTGTCGTAAGAATCAATCCATAGAAGGGTTTGCATAAATAATTCATGACAACCATAATAGAAATTAACAGAAATTTCTAAGTAACTCACAATAAACATCAAAAGACCAATGGAAATAGTCCCAAGTAAACACACGACAAAACATCATGATCAATCATAAATAAATAAACTTGCGGTTGAACAAGTAAAGATAATTCATAAGGAACTTGCGATCGATGCAAACAACAAACCTGCTGATAGATTTAGGCGTTGCGACTAGGCAAGTCATAATCTGTTAATTGATCAAATCCATGCATAAATAAAGCTAGATAAGATTCAACCAAACTCCTTATGTCGAAAGGAATGAATGTGAATGTTGCACTCATAAAATAGAGCAAGGTTTTTATGGTTGAGGTAAAGTTTTAATATCATGTTCTTAGATCGTACAACTTGGTCGTGAAATGATCGTGAACCATAAGTGTAGTTGAATTTCCAACCGATCCTGCAATGAAATAACTTTAGAAAGGGTCGTTGGCTAGGCCAACGACTCTCCGATGCTTAAGTCAGTAACGGTTGTAAGAAGATAATCATAAGAAAATATGAAATGGGCTTAAAAGAAATACTTCCTTAAATGTACCGCTTTCCAGCTTCGAGGAATGTCACGACCGCCGAGGGTTTGTAAATGATAGGATCATTTTCCAACAACCTCGGTTATTCGGTACAGACCTTCCTATTTTGTAGATAGCTTACCTGAACCTGGTTCTTGTGTGTTTTGAAACAATCGTCGTAAGACATAATCGCCCACTTGGAAGATTTTGGCCTTGACATTTTTATTAAAGTGTCGTTCGACCAAATGTTTTTGAGATGCCATTTTGATCAAGGTCGATTCTCTTATTTCTTCTAACGCGTCGAGGTCGTAATTAGATTGACTAAGTTGTGATCAACTGACAAATGTCGTGAGGTCGGAAGTTGGGTCTCGACAGGCTAGACTGCTTCGCAACCATAAACCAGAGAGAAGGGAGTGTGTCCCGTAGACGTATGAGGTGTCATACGATTGACCGAAAGAACTGTCGGAAGTTCTTCGACCCACTTGCCTTTTGCTGCTTTGAGTCTTTTCTTGCCTTTTGACTCGGCAAGTCCGTTTGATTGAGGATATCGGGGTGTTGAAGTCGTAAGTTTGATATTACGATCCTCGCAGAACTGTTGGGTTCTCTCGCTTATAAATTACGATCCATTGTCGTATACAATCTCAGATGGGATTCAAAACCTGCAGATGATGTTAGTCTGAATAAAAGAGATGACTTCTTTGTCCCGAACTTGGGAGAAAGCAGCCATTTCTACCCATTTTGAGAAATAATATTTAAGAATCAGAAGGAATACCTTTTGCCCGGGGGCTAGAGGTAACTTGCCGATGATATCCATTCCCCATCGCATGAAGGGCCACAAAGTTAAAGTCGAGTGCAAGAGTTTAGAAGGTTTATGTGACATACCTAAATGTCATTAACATGCGTCGCAACTTTGGACGTATTTTATAGCGTCTTGTCATAAGGTCGGCCAATAGTATCCTTGTCGAGAAATACGATTTTCCAAGCTACGTGCACCTGAGTGATTACCGCACTCACCATCGTGCATTTCTTGCAAAATGCTTTGGACTCGGTTTTGATTGGTAACACATCGTAGATTTATTCCTGTCGATGATTGTCTATAGAGTTTTCCTCTAATCATAATGTACCTGGATGCCTTAAATCTGATTTTTCGGGCCTCCATTTTGTCTTCAGGAAGTTTGTCATTCGTTAGGAATCTTACGATGTCGCTCATCCAGTTGTCTTCCTGTTCTATTGCTTGGACGTCATTTCCAATCTCAATGGATGGTGTCACTAGATTAATTATTGGAACGACGTCAAATGGGGATTGTCTGAGTGTCGATCCAAGATTAGCTAATGCGTCAGGTTGCGTGTTTTGATCCCTCGGGATTTGTGAAATAGAAAAATATTGAAATTCTTCGGACTTAGACTTGGATTTTCTAAGATAAGCCGTCATTCTGGAATCTTTGGCTGTGAATACCCCATTCATTTGATTTACGAATAAGAGGGAATCACTTTTTACGTGAAGTCTTGTTGCCCCCAAGTCGTGAGCCATATTCATTCTTGTGATGAAAGCTTCGTATTCAGCTTCATTTTTTGTGGCTCTGAAATCGCACCGTATGGAGTACACCATCTTTCCCCCCTGTGATGACTTGAGGACGACGTCGAGGCCTGCCCTCCAGACGTTAGATGATCCGTCAACGTGTGAACTCTAAGTTGAATCGTCGAGAGTGGCCATAGGTTATGGTTGTATATCTAATTTTGGGTGAAGTAGGCAATGAAGTCGGCGAATGCCTGTGATTTGATTGTTGTCCTGGGTTTATAGTCAATGTCGTAACTACTAAGGTAGATGCTCCATTTTGCCAATCGACCTGTCAACTCAGGTTTCCTTAAGACAGACTTAAGAGGAAAGTAAGTCACGACAGTTATAGGATGTGACTCGAAATAATGACGCAACTTTTTTTCCACTGTAATTAAAGGCAACTAAAGTTTTTTCATAGAGGAATACTTGTTTTCGACGTCGAGAAGTGACTTACTTACGTAATAAATTGGAAGTTGCTATTTTTCGTCCTCTCGGATTAGAACAACATTTACATCGGTCGTTCTGATGGCTAGATAAACCTGGAGGGCCTCATGGTCCTCAGGCTTCGACAATAAAGGTGGCGACGCCATGTACTCCTTGAGTTTTTTGAGTGCATTTTCATGGTCGCTCGTCCATTCGAAGCCCCTGTTTTTTCTCAAAACATTGTAAAATAGATGGCATTTGTCGGAGGATCGAGAGTTAAACCTGTTTAATGCCGCAACTCGTCCAGTAAGTCATTGGACTTCTTTAAGGTTACCCAGGGACTTGATGTCATGATCGCCTTTATTTGGTCAGGATTGGCCTCGATCCCACAACAGGTGACCATGTATCCCAAGAACTTTCCTACATTTACTCCAAAGGAGCATTTCGTTGGGTTGAGTTTCATGTGATATTCTCTGAGAATATGGAATGATTGCTTCAAATGATCGATATGATCGATCGCCTGTTTTGATTTCACCAACATATTGTCGATGTATACTTCCATTGTGTCGCCAAGATGCTCTTTGAACATCATGTTACCAGTCGCTGGTACGTTGATCCCGCATATTTGAGACCAAAAGGCATGACTTTATAACAGTAAATCCCTTTGCCTGTCATGAACGCCGACTTCTCTTGGTCATCGTGATGCATAAAAATTTGATTGTATCCCGAATATGCATCCATAAACGTTAGGAGTTCATGTCCGGCAGTTGCGTCAACCATAACCTCAATGTGAGGTAGTGGGAACGGGTCTTTAGGACACTTCTTGTTGAGATCAGTGAAATCGATACATACTCTCCATTTCCCGTTTTTCTTTTGTACGACCATGACATTTGCTAACCATTCAGGGTATTTTACTTCCCGAATTTTTCCAGTCTTGAGTAGATTATCGACTTCTTCGTTGATTACTTTGTTTCACTCAGGAGAGAATTTACGTCGCTTCTGCTTAACTGGTTTGAATGTCAGATCGACGTTGAGTCGATGTGAGATGACCTCAGGGTCGATGCCAAACATATCCTCGTGCGTCCAAACAAAACAGTCGGCATTGTTCTGGTTCTGTAATTGTTAGATACTCTGATTCTGAGGCTTCATCGTAACTTTGTATCAATTTCGCGTGATCTTCTGTTCGCTTTTAATTTCTTGAACGCCCCAGGGCGTGGGGAACTTGATTGTCTCATGATATGTCGATGGAACAACTTTCATGTCATGAATCCAAGGTCGCCCTAGGATAATATTGTATGTTGACGAGCAATTTATGACGTTGAATTTCGTCTGTTTGTTGACTCTTTTGGCGAATACTGGGAGAGTGATTTCCTCGATGGTGTTAGCTGTTTGGGTCAAAAATCCACGACCACGACAAAGTAACATTTAAATTCATATTTCGTACGATTGGTCTTGTATTAAGATAAGGTCATGTCGACCGAACATGTCTATAACCCCCATCGACACTTTCTCAAAATTCGGTCGATCGTTGAACGACTAACACTCTCAACCACGACCATACTAACTTACGACCCAACATTCTTCTCTCGTTTATTTAATGTAGGTTTAATACTCATAAAATCCAACGATTATAACTGATTAAATCCATTAAAGTCATTATGAAGGATCGACCGTTACGAAGACACATTTATGAAGATCAAAGACTATAAATATACACAATCAACTATGAAGAAGCATATCCGATTTTCCAGAATTTACAAGATAAACGAAGAACAATTATAAATCTTTCTCTCGTAACACACGACCAAAGCATCATACGCGCGTCAGAAGAATTTTACGCATAATTTATACTTGGTTCTACATTTATTTTACATATTTATCTTGTATAAGCATTGTAATACATAAGGACATCACCCCTGTTTGGCGATCATAGTGCACGACGACCTCTCCTTGTCGTCCGCGGTTTTTTCCTCGTTGAGGTTTTTTCGCGTCACCAAATCTCTTGTATCTTTCTTTTGTTTATTACCATGCAAATTGTCGTCTGGTTACTTTATTTAGTTGGATAAAGCTCCACACCGACCTTAATTCTTCCTTTGGACAATTTTTGGCATTAACAGTTTGACGCCCACCGTGGGACCCTACCTAAAGAAAATCCTCGACGATCGTTCTCTGCACTAACAATTTCTTTGATTGTTTTTCTTTTACAGGATAATGTCAGCTCCTCAAGGAACCCAAGAGCAAATCATGGCTCAAATGAACATAGAGTTGAATGTTGTTTGTGCTCGTATCGACGCCTTGACAAATCAACATAGACAAGCAATGGAAGAGATTGCATCTTTGAGAAATCGAGATGCAAGCAACGCAGCAGGGCCTTCGCATGGTCTAGGTGGACCAACATGCCTTAGTCGGGACCTCCGCTTCCCAATTATCCAAGACCTATTTTCCCTGGCATTACCAATCAACCTATGTCAGTGATGCCACCGCCACCTCCACCATTCTTCCACTCTACAACGCCTATTCCCACAATGCCAATGCCGACTTTTCATTGCAATGGAGAAGCTTTCGACTCGTCGTAGCGGAATGGTTTCCAAAATTCAGGACACATCCAAATGGCTACTCATGGGAATACTCAAGACGACTCTGTCGCTCAACGATTGAAGATGTTGGAAGAGTAGAACGAATGCGCGCTGTCGCTACTTGCCAAGCTTCCAGGAGTCACAGTACCTATCGACGTCGAGCCTTGCATCGGATTTCAAGCGTCTCCCTTTGTCGACGAGATCGCAATGGTCGACGTCCTGAAGAAATATAGCATCCCGACGTTCACACCAAAATATTCTGGTGTCACGGATCCCACTGAACACGTCGCCCAATATAAACAGTTGATGTGGACAGTGTCGATCCCACACCAGTATCAGTGTGTATGTGCAAAAGTTATGGGGCAACCCGCACGGGTGTAGCCCTGCAGTGGTTGATCAAACTCAAGCCTAAATCCATCGGTTCATTCGCCGAACTAGTGAACCAATTCTCTCAGCAATTTGCCAGTAGTCGCAAGATGGAGAAGTAGACTAGTGACTTGTACTATATCGTGCAAAAGGTGGGAGAATCCATCCGAAGCTACTTCAACCGCTTCAATGCAGAAATGATTAGTGTATGTAACTGCGATATCAAGACCGCGATCGAGGCATACAAACGTGGTCTAGACGAAAGTTCGGGTCTATTCACCGATCTGACGAAATACCCCCAGAGAACTTCGAAGATGTTCGAGCGAGGACTTTGGCCTATATGTGGGTCGAGGACGACACTGCCTTTGATTTGAGAATCTTTTAATTATAAATGATCAAGCAAAACGTACAACTTATTCACTACAAACTTTCACAACTTGTCCCTTCGTATTTTCAGAATTTTGTTTCAGGCTTTTCCCACCTATTTATATTTTAAAGATTAGTGCAGTTCAGTCCCAATGTGCCGCCTATTGATGCTCGCGAGGTATCTCTCGGTTTTATTGATTAAGACTGTTCAAAGATGTATTTATTCTGACCAATCTTGTCATCAAAGTTAACTTATTGTGGTTGTTTGTATTTTCAGGAAGTTGAGGGGATAAACTAGATAATGTTTGATAGCTGGTAAACTGATTGGGTTGCGCTTCACTTATCTTGAAAATATGAGGGTAGCGGAGCAATTATCATAAGTTGGAGGAGGGCTTTTCTACAAATAAAGGAAAATATATATAGTCTTTTTCAGCTGAAAATCTTTAGAATTCATTTTTACAATTTACTTTTCTCCAGTTTTTCTCTCATCTTCTTTCTAAGAAATTTAGGGTTTGTTCATATTTTTCATCTTCAAATCTTTTGAAGATGATTTAGTGTTATATTCTGATTTTGTACAAAAGTTTTTTTAATATGTTTCATTAATAAATTCTAAAATGGTATCAGAGTTGGAGTTGCTTCTGTGTTTTTCATCATCGATGAACTTCTGCTTTTGTGGTCTTCGTCTTCGATGAACATCTGATTCTGTGGTTTTCATCTTCGACAACAGCATGGTAAATCATTTTGGTTGTTCTCTGTCATTGTCTTCTTTCTTTAGAATCACTTCATGATTTTACTTTAAAGCTGTCATAAGTGCGTCGTTCATCTGAGATCTTGTTTTTTGGCTTTCAAATTTTTTGACATTTAATCTCTGGATCTGAAATTTATAGATCTGGTTTAAAGGTTACGTGTTATTTTTTTAAGGACTGTGACTTTTTCAATGTCTCCAGCCCTTCATATTTCATAAGATCTCCTCTCTTGTTTTTTTTCTTTTTGACGATTTCGGTTTGGATCTGATCTTGTTAGATCTTGTCCAACGGCTTCGGTCATAAATCTCACGTCTAGTTTTCAATTGATCGACAACTGGTTTGGATCTGATCTTATTAGATCGTGTTTCAAAATTGTCGTTGACCTGCTGTGTTCTTGAGTTTGGCATTTGTCTTTTCACTCGTCTTTAATCGTACTAGTGTACAAGTTCACGGAGGGATTTTTTTCTGGTTTTTTGTTTACCTCTGTTTGTTTGTTTGTCCCTTCTCGATTGCTGTCAAAGGTTCAGATCTGACCGTTCTGTGGTCACTTCTGAATCTGCATTTGTGGATCTGAGTGTCTGGAGTCTTCCATCGACCTCGGTTCTTGTCTGTTCAGGTTATTCCTGTGACTCCTCTGCAAGTTGTTGGATCTGTTATTTCTTTTCAGATCTGCTTCACCATTTTTTTTCTTCCGCTGCGACTGCTGTTAAAGGTTGTTCTGTAAGTTTGTTCTGACTTTCTGCTCTGTATTGCACTATAAGTGTTCTCTTTCTTTTCCTTTGTGGGTGTGCTCTTTGTTTGACAACTAAGAGGTTGGCTTGACCTACCACCACTCGAGTGGCAAGGAATCCTGCCTAAAAGCTTCTTAGTTTTTTGTCTGTGTGTATTTTTTGTTGTTGTCACTATGACTGGAGCTGAAGCATCCAAAGAGCCAGAACACCGATCTTTGATCGCGAAACTGGACTTTGGAGATCCGCTTTATCTCCATCCCAGTGACACTTCTGGAGGTTCGATTTTGACATTAAAGCTTACTGGTACGGATAACTATAAAGTCTGGTCTTGTGCTATGATTTTGGCTCTGGAAACTAAGAATAAACTTGGTTTCATTGATGGTAATGTTGTTCGTTCTGTTGATAATGATGTGTTGGGCAAACAATGGGATAGGTGCAATTCTGTTGTGTTGTCTTGGATTTTAAACTCTATTTCCGAAGATCTTTTTTCTAGTCAAGTTTTTTCTAGAGTAGCTTCTGAAGTATGGCTTGAACTAAAGGAAACATATGATAAAATTGATTGTTCGGTGACTTTTAATATTCATCAGAAAATAAATTCTCTTTCACAAAATGGATCTCCCGTTTCCGACTATTATCACAAGTTAAATGCCTTGTGGAAGCAATTTGATGCTTTGGTTAAATTGCCTTCATGCACTTGTAATGTTGCCCATGATTTTTCAAAACACAATCAATTGTTAAAACTTATGCAATTTCTAATGGGTCTGGACGATACTTATGCTCATATTAGGAGTAATATTCTGACAACTGACCCATTACCTTCTGTTAAGATTGCTTTTTCTTTGGTATATAGGGAGGAGTCACACAGAGGTGTGACTCGATCCTCAGATGTCAAAGGAGGTCAACATACTGCTTTTTTTGGAAAGTCTAATGACAAGAAAAAATTGGGGAAATCTCCCCTTGTTTTTCAAACATTGTGGAATAACAGGACATACCATAGAGCGTTGCTATAAGTTGATAGGTTTTCCTAAAGATTTCCAATTTACCAAGACCAAAACTAATCAAGGCTTTAAGCCATCTTCTAGTAATGTCTGTACCACAGATACTTCTGGTTGTGGTCAGAATGTTTCTACTTCTCTTTCTGAAGATCAAATAAACAAGTTACTTGCCCTTCTTGATCAAAAGCAAACAGACAACATTTCTGTCAACATGGCAGGTATGTTATCTGTAAATATGCATGGTTAATTCTTCTAGTTCCCAGTTCGGTTGGATTATTGATTCAGGAGCAAATCAGCATATGACTTGCTCCTCTTCTCTCCTTGAAAATATTCTTGATATTTCTGACTTAAACCTTAAGGTAACTCAACCTAATGGAGAAGAAGCTAAAATCAATCAAATTGGGAATTTCAGACTAAATGATAGAGTTGTTTTGTTTGATGTTCTTGTTGTTCCTGACTTTCGTGTTAATTTGTTATCTGTTCATAAAATTGCTAGAGATAGTAAAATTTTTGTTGGATTTGATGAGTGCAAGTGTTACCTTATTCAGGGTTCTCTTCAAAAGAGAATTGTGGGGACTGGTAGTGAGGAAAGGGGTCTCTATTTGTTTGACCAGTTTAATTCTCAAGGTGCTAGTAGAAATTTTGTAAATAAATCTAATATGTCTATTATTTGTTGTATATCTCGTCAGTTGTGGCACAGTCGGCTAGGACATCCTGCTGATCAAGTGCTAGGAGTTTTAAAAGAAACTCTCAATCTTGAAAGTGAACATAGTTCTGTTCCATGTGACATTTGTCATAAAGCTAAACAAACCCGGGATAAATTCATTTCTAGTAATCATACTTCTCAGGTTCTTGGTGAATTAATTCATTTAGACCTCTGGGGACCTTCAGTAAAGAGGGATATAGGTATTTTTTTGACCATTGTAGATGACTACACTAGGTCAGTTTGGGTATACTTGATGAAAAGTAAAGATGAAGTTTTTGACAACATTCTTGCTTTTCACAGTTTGCTGGTTAATCAGTTCGGGAAACATGTAAAAATATTCAGGAGTGACAATGGTACTGAATTCGTTAATAACAGACTAGGTGAGTTTATTAAGGCTAAAGGGATTTTACATCAAACAACTTGTGTATGCACTCCCCAACAAAATGGGGTAGTTGAACGCAAGCATCGACATCTTTTAAATGTTGCTAGATCTTTAATGTTTCAAGGAAATCTTCCTTTAAATATGTGGAATGAGTGCATTTGGACAGCCACGTATCTTATTAATCGCACTCCTTCTTCAGTTTTAAATGGAAAATGTCCATATGAGTTAGTTTTTGGATTTGCTCCTGTTTTGACTCATCTTAGAAACTTTGGTTGTTTATGTTTTGCTGTAAAACCTAATATTACTAATAAGTTTTCTTCACGATCTGAAAAATGTGTTTTGTTGGGATATTCAAATTCAAAAAAGGGTTATAGACTATACAGTTTAGACTCAAAACAAGTAATTGTATCTAGGGATGTTAAGTTTTACGAAAACATATTTCCTTTTAAGATGAGTTCAGACCAGTCTTCAACTGACTCTAGTGGTATAAATTCCTTGAATTTCTTTGATTCTGTCGTTTTGCAATCTAATGATTTGGTTTCTGGTGTGTCCGATGATGAAGTTAGGGTGAACCCTTCAAATGAAAATGATTCTAGTCCCTCAAGTGATACTAGTAATCATGACAATCTTGGTAGTCAAGTCAGAGCTGCCGAGTCTATGGACTCTGGTAGCACTGCGTCTAGAAATTCTATCAGAGCTGCCAGATCAAATGATCCTGGTAGTACTGAGGCTGCTAGTGAGTCACGTGTTGCTGATTTTCCTAGAATCAGTGTTCGACAATCCAATATTGACTGTCTTAATGATGAACATTTGGGGTCCCCTTCTGAGGACAATGTGTCTGAACAAAATGTTTCTTCTCTTCGAAAATCTAGTCGTCCCTCTAATTTACCAAAACGGTTTGATGATTATGTTGTTGAGGGCAAAGTTAAGTATGGAATAGAGAAGGTTGTAAACTATTGTTTTCTTAGTGCTAATAATGTTTGTTTCACTTCTTCGTTGAATAAGTCTTTTGAACCTGAAAACTTCTTTGAATCTAGTAAGGATCAGAAACGGGTAGATGCCATGAATCTTGAAATAGAAGCCCTGTATAGAAATGGTACATGGACTTTAACTGAATTACGTCCTCGTAGAAAATCCATAGGGTGTAAATGGGTTTATAAGATTAAATATAAATCCAATGGTGAAATTGAAAGATACAAAGCTCGCCTTGTAGCCAAAGGCTACAGTCAATGAGAACATTTGGATTACGAAGAAACTTTTTCACCTCTAGTGAAAATGGTTACTGTTAGATGCGTCTTAGCCTTAGCTGTTCAAAATCACTGGATGTGAACAATGCTTTCTTATATGGTGACTTATTAGAAGATGTTTATATGAGCTTGCTTCCTCGATATTTTTCGCCTAACGATAATCGTGTTTGTAAGTTAGTCAAATCTCTCTATGGGTTGAAACAAGCCCCCCGCCAGTGGTATGAAAAATTATCAAGTTGTCTTGTTCGTTGTGGTTTATGTCAAAGTGTCAGTGACTATTCTTTGTTTACCAAGAGTTTTGATAATATTTTTGTTGTTCTTCTTGTTTACGTTGATGATATTATTGTTACTGGAAATTGTAATACAAAAATTCAAAAGGTTAAGAATTACTTACAGTCTAATTTCAAAATAAAAGATCTTGGTTTGTTAAAGTTTTTCTTAGGAATTGAATTTTTGGAAACTGATAATGGTGTGTGCATGTCTCAAAGAAAATATTGTCTTGAGCTTCTAAGTGATTTTGGGTATTTGGGTTGTAAACCAATTAATACCCCAATGGACATGAATTTGATTGTCACAGATTATGCTGGGTCTAGTCAAAAGGATCCTCCATTAAAAGATTTCACAGGGTATCAAAATTTAATAGGTAGACTTATTTACTTGTTAGCTACTAGACCTGATATATCCTTTGCTGTTCAATGTCTTAGTCAGTTCATGCATTCGCCACATCAGTCTCATCTAAAATTAGCTCTTCGTGTGTTGCGATATTTGAAAACATCTCTTGGTAAGGGAGTAAGTTTTTCTATTTGTTCTAATTCTGATTTTAAGTGGACTGCCTTTGTTGATGCTGACTGGGGAAAGTGTTTATCTACGCGAAGGTCTGTTACTGGTTACTGTTTATTTTTAGGTAATTGTATGATATCATGGAGAAGTAAGAAACAAGCAACTGTTTCTCGCTCTTCAGCAGGAATCTGAATACAGAGCCATGGCCTCTGCTCTTTGTGAAATAATATGGATTCTTAGTGTTTTAGCTGATTTAAAATTAGTAGATTTACTTCCTGTAATCTTAAATTGTGATAATAAATCAGCAATACAAATTGCTAATAATCCAGTATTTCATGAACGGAATAAACACATTGAGATTGATATTCATCAAATAAGAGATAAAATTGCTTCTGGTTTATTGAAAACAGAAAAGGTTTTATCTACAGAAAACCTGCGGACATTTTTACTAAATCTCTTGGGGTTAATCAACACAACTATCTCATTTCAAAATTAAACATGTTAGATATGTTTAAATGCCAAGATTGAGGAAGGGTGTTGAAAGATGTATTTGTTCTGACCAATCTTGTCATCAAAGTTAACTTATTGTGGTTGTTTGTATTTTCAGGAAGTTGAGGGGCTAAACTGGATAATGTTTGATAGTTGGTAAACTGATTGGGTTGCGCTTCACTTATCTTGAAAATATGAGGGTAGCGGAGCAATTATCATAAGTTGGAGGAGGGCTTTTCTGCAAATAAAGGAAAATATATATAGTAGGTGAAAATCTTTAGAATTCATTTTTACAATTTACTTTTCTCCAGTTTTTCTCTCATCTTCTTTCTAAGAAATTTAGGGCTTGTTCATACTTTTCATCTTCAAATCTTTTGAAGATGATTTAGTGTTATATTCTGATTTTGTACAAAAGTTTTTTTTAATATGTTTCATTAATAAATTCTAAAAAAGACTTGCGAATATCAAGTTTATTCATTTTCCATATTGAACTTCATCACCGACTCTCTCCATCTCACGACTTTGTCAACATATTCGATGTGCTTCGATTTGAAGTAATTCACAAATTTGTCCTTTCTTCTATCATCGTTATTTGCTCTTGATTCGAGGTAGTTGCATCATATTGTTTGAAAATTTCTGGTTAATATTGAACATTACTTTGCTAGGGCAAGGGTATTGCTTCATCTCCTTCATGAACAACCATTGTCCATTACCCACACCACACTTTGTTGTATTTGTGAAATTCTTGATTGAATTCAAAGAAAACATGTATTACCATTTATGACTTTGGTTTCTATATAAATACCTTTTTGTGGTTTCGCTAGAAAAGTTGTGCGATTTTTTCAGCTTTGGGTTTTCATTTTGCTTGATGGAGATCATAGGAATACATGCTAAAAAAGAACCCATAAATGCTTAATGAGGAAAGTGAAAAAAACTAAATATATTGATATTCTTAACATTTGATGGATAACATATCTCATCATCATTAAAGAAATAAGTACAACATACAAGGTCATTGGCCAATTTTCAGGATCCATAATTCCATATGTGCTTCTTGTTGTAGTCTAGCAAGCAATGTTAACTTCAGTGTGTTTATATTGACGTGGGTAAAGCTTTCCATTCTAACCTCTTGAGTTCGCTGATGAGAGAAAAGGTACTTCTTTGATTCTTGCATACATTTGCGGTATTTGCTATATGCAGTCAATTTGGATGATTGCCTTTTATTAATTCTTGTGCTCAACTGAGTTACAGATTTGCTAATTGCTACAAATGCTGGAATTTACTGAGAAAGTGTCAAAGTTTTATAACCAAACTTGCTAGGATCCCAAGGATAAAATGCTAGAATTTGCAAGGAAAGTGTCAAAGGTGCGGTAGGAGTTAAAAGACAAGGCCTAAAGGTTTGGATTCATAATCATAAAGCGATTTCTTGAAAAAGTTCAAGATTACAATAGAGCATTAATTAATTGTACGGTACTCACCCAATTATGCATAAATTTGGGTAGAATGTTGTAGCGTATGAGGGCTAAGCTAAATGGAGATGCACTCTATTGCATGTTCTTAGTGTTTTTATTTTCCTTTTATTTTATGGTTGCCTTTAATTTTATCATGTCATTTTTGTTTATTGAGATTCAACCATTGGCTTTCATCTTTTATGGTTTTCTTGAAATATGCATGGTTTTCTTGAAATATGCATGTATTGAATATACGGATATTGATTTAAGATCAAATATTTAATCAATTGGATATCGTTTCCAAAAGGTTATGAAGCTACTAAATAGAACTTGTGTAAAATCTGAAAAGTAGCTTTTTGCTATAGAAGTATCGAGAAAGTGTACATTGTTAATTAGCTTCCTTTCTTAGGGGGGTTGGAGAGAAATGACCGACAAAAAAGCATTTATATGAGCTGGTTTAATATTCTTTAATAAGCCAAAAGAGTTGCTAAAGATATCATCTATATAACCTTCACAAACATGTTACTTGAGGTAATATTTGTAAAAGGTTTTAAAATACGTTACTAAGAGGTCGTTTAACAAATGCTTACCCTATAAGTGTTTACCAAGTATCATTTACCTTATCAAGTGAATATGGTAAGAAATAGAAATCTTACCCGGTAAGAGGCATAACAAAGAGTCAAAAACCAAGAATCTTATCCCGTAAGTGGTAAGTGATGGCACTACAAAAATAACTGCTTTTGCCGGAGGAAAAGTTCGTCGGCAAATGTCACAAAAGTCGCCGGCAAAAGCTCAATAATCTTTGCCGACGGATTTTTTCATCGGAAAAAGTTGTCGTGAAAAGTTGGCCGCTAAAACTCTTTTTGCCGACGAACAAAAATGTTCGTCGGTAAAGATGCCTTTGCCGGCAAAAGATAGTTGCCGGTAAAAACTAAAGTCATCGGCAAAAGCTTCTATCAAGAAATCTTATAAAAGTGTTTTCCCGACGACTAAAAACTATTGTCGTCCTAATTTCCCCCGGTAAAAGTAATAGCACATGATCATGAGAGCACCTTTTACCGGCAAAATTTATTTCTTTTGCCAACGCAAAAAGTTAACGGTAAAAGTCGTTTGACTTTTTTTGGTCATACTTTTATTACAACAAAATATAGCTCATAAAGGTTGGTTTTGTTGTATTCCAGATTTTTTTAATTATTATTTGTTAACTTTTTGTAATTTTAATTTAAAATATAAACTAATTAATTGATTTATAATAACAAATAAAGCATTATTAGTCTCTATTTAATTTTATTCATTGTACCAAATCAATGAAAGCCCAATACTCAGATTTATTACCACATCACCTAACACAAAAATCACAAAAAATAAAGTCTTCCCAGATCTTTATTTTACATTAAAAAGCTCTTCCAAAACAAGCCGAATAGCAAACGTCACCGTTCATTGATTGATGTCTAAAAGCTAGGAAACTTGTGGTCTTACAATATACAATGTGAAATTTTAGTGAATTGCCACCGGTTTCCTGAGCTCCACCATGTCGAACGTGATCCGGTTCCAAAACTTTAACTATGTGCAGAGCTAGTCCAACATCTTCAGTTGAGGACACTATTGCAATACCAAAACAAGCAACAATATTTGACATGCTTTAAATATCTACAGTACTCTTCCGCTTATCTGTTACATAAGCATTAAAGACGATGGTGAAAAACAATCAGATGCAGAAAACATACAAGTTCAAAGCTGCAAGGACTTTTTCATACCTGTTAGGAAATATTGAAACACATACGAACAAAACTCCACGTGATTTGATGACCTTGAGACCTTTAAGTAATAAGAAGTAGAAGATTAGAAACTTGTACATCCTTTTCATTATACCCCATTATACCAACAAAAACAAACTAGTATGTTTATATTAGTATACTTCCTTTTGCAAAATGCCATAGGTTTATTGTACAAGGAGAAGATATTTACAACCATCAGGGCATCTACAAGGTGTACTTGTTCATGCAAAAGCAACTATGATACCTTATCATTCTGAGTCTCTAACATGCATAAATGGAACTTTGGGAAACAATTATGAATAGATTGCTTAAAATTATTAGATGTTAGAACATAAAGGAAGAAGATGATTGATACGTTGTAATCAAGCATTACACAAATTTTATAGTTCCAATTCTTCCTAGATTCTCCACATGGTCCAATATAAATCCCTAAAGTATCAATGACTTGGAGATACAAATATACAAAATAAAACTTTACATATTACATAGATGAGATTATAGACAAAAATAAATCCTAGTACTTACAGCCCAAGGACAATGTCAGATAGAGTTATTAAGAGATGAAGTTCCCACTAGTATCCATCCCCTATGAAAAATAAGATATCCAACAACCCCTTGCTCTGACTCTGCATTAGAAAACTCACTACAAACAGCTAAAATTTAACTTGTAAGCTAAGAACATTAACATAATTTTGTCAAGCTAAGTGCGGTTAACAAATATGCAATAAAGAACATTGACTGAAAAAAGAACACAAATGACTAGTCAGTCACCAAATCTCACTTGGCCCGTAAACATAAATTAATTGGTGAGGAGCCAAAAGAGTGAGAGTCTAGCACTAACTTTATCTTCCCCCTCCATCAAGAAAACAAAAACGCTACAATATGTTCATATTCATAATGAGTAGCACATTATTTATCCAAAGAAAAAAACTTACCTTCCCAAAATGGAATATAGGCATAATTAAAGAGTAGCACAATATATCAATCTCTTCGTAAATATACTTAATTAAGCACCACTCAAGCCATGAAATATGGACTTCCAACAAGTAATCATCAAAGGTTAAAATTTCCAGCTCTACTTAACTACCCCTGCATATAGTACAAATTCGTTACTTCTCGATAGTTTAATTGATGCCTTTTATGATTACCGGTACAAATGTTAGTTGCAGACCAACAATAGACTAGAAAAGAAAATTTTGTTACATTAAGTTTTTATTTTAGTTGCCCATGTGTAGTTATAACGTGAGATAACTGTTGAATTAAGTTAAGAAAGATAAGTTTAGAAAAAGTCTTGGGATGCATATTGTATTATTGTAAAGCTTAAAGCATTATGTGTGCACCATAATGCATATTAGACCATTATCATTGTATTTAGCAAGCTATTTGTGGACACATGTCAACCTACAAACATGTTATTACTACCCATGCAGTACAAATTTACAATCTTTACTTAATATAACATTATACCCTTCGTCCTTCTCCCTATCTCCTGTGTCTCAATTTACATTTTTTGGATAACAATTAGATTTCATTATAGAAATATGGTTGGTGTTTATCGCCAATGACTCGTTAGTACCTTCTTCACACAATTTAAAGCTTATTCCAACAAAAAAGTAATATTTCATTAACCAATTACTTGCTAACATAAATAAATGGAATACGCAGCATGTTAACAATGATAACTATTATGCTACTTAGAGATCGTTACCACTTACCAGGTAAGATTTTAGTCCACCAAAATGGCATCATATGCAACAACTTTCCCGATAAGCACTAACCATGGTAAGAGTCTTCACCATTACTTAATATCATGGATTTTTGCCTTAACTTTTACCGGGTAAGATTAACTTACCCAGGTAAGCGTTTGGTAAACAGCCTCTTAAAATCTAATTACCAAATGCCCAGAACTCCAAGATAAGATAATGATGTTTGATTTACTCGAAGCAATATTACAACGATAAAAATGCATCAATCGTATCTTGCATTGTCTCTTGATAAGAACTTGAATTAAACAATCAAATACTGCCCCATCTGTGTTGCAGTCTTGTAGAGTGAATTAGCATAAAAGTCGACAATAAAAAAAATTATATTCAGTGAAACAAATATACAAACACATGATATGCAATACAATAAACTTAATGTATATCTCGGTTTGGAGACATAGTCACTTTCTAAGGAATTCCTGACCTAGTTTACTGATTTTCTAAACAATGATAATGATAGAACATTTACTTGATGATTTCTCATATATTTTGCAATTGATTCCATGCCATAACAACCATCAATAATCGTCTCAAAATGTATGAAACGAGAACCTATTCCGTACTTGTTTGTTCATGTACTGGTATAGTATTCCAATGGAGGGAAAGATAAAAATTAGGCGTTCCATTAGATAAACATAATGCATTAAGAAACTTGATACGAAGCTTCAAGAAAAAATTACATAAACAAACTTCCAAGGAGAAAAGGGGAGCTTGCTTCTTAAGATCTAGAACCTGGTCTGCTCATTGTGAAATTGCGAGGAACAGAGGAAATGACCGATTAAAACCGAAAGAGAAACGGTGGAAAAAATTGATCACATTAACTTGCGTGAATGAAATTTAGGGAATAAAATCAGAAAAGAAGAGAGGGGGGAAGAAGAAGCGGGAGTGAAATTTTTGGGAAAAAGGGCGGGAATGAAAATTTTGGGAAAAAGGGGGGACGTTCATTCCCTCATTTTGGGGGAAAAAATTACAACTTTTTATTTTAATGAAGATGTATTTATTTAAATGAATAAAATATATGATGTAATTGGTTTTTATTTTAATTGAGAAGTATTTTTTTTTAAATAATGATAAAATGTTTTTTTATAAAAACAAGAATGGATTATTATGTTGTATTTGCCAACAAATTCCTACTCTTTTTTTTAATATTTTTTAAAATAGTCACTAATAAATAAGAAATATTGTAAATTACCAACGAATTATCGACCACCTATGGTTGCAATGGGTCGTATTGAATACGAACGAGTTGTATTGCATTGTAACATGTCAAATTCAGTGTAATGTTGTCATATTGAGTTATGTTGGGTTGTAATGGTGGTGTTGGGTGGTAATGGGTACTACTAGGCTAAAATTGATCGTGTGGGGGTTGTAGGATTGTAATGGATGGTAATTATTTGTATCGGACGAATTGGGCCCCATTAGTAGTAAAGTGTATTAATAGGTTTTGTTAGGTTGCAATGGATTGTATTATAATATGTTAGGGGTTGTTTGTTTACCTCTTAATGGTTCCATTAAGAGGCAACATCTGAATCGCTAAGATGTGAATCTTGTTTGGTAAAAAAAAAGTTTGCCTCTTAATGGTTCCAAAACCCTCTCAATAATTTTGTATCATGGACCTCCCTTAACCATTAAGCGCTTTGATTTCATTCTAAACAATTACAAAACAACCATATTTCACTTTGAAGTATATCATAAGTGTCTCTTAATCATTCTGACCACTTAATCATTCTGCACCAAACCATTCAGCAACTGTCAAACAGCCCCTTAGGGTCTTACAGGTCGTATTAGAGTAATGATTATAATCGGTCATCGTATTTGGGTGTAATAGATTGTATCGGGTTGTATAGAGTTTTATTGGGTGATAACAGTGAGTATTCGGTGGGAATGAGCTACAATGTGCTACTGTTGGACTATAATGAGATATATTGGGTTCTTTAGAGTTGTACGAATAGTATCATGTCATAATGGGTTATGTTGGATTGTAATGGGGTGGTGATGTTTTCTAGTCATGGAAACATGTTAGGGATAGGGAATGCAATCCCCCACCAATTCAACTATCTCATCCCTGACCTACGGTTCCATTATCTCATCCCCATCCCCGGCCTTGGCCCTGATTCCCAGTAGGTATGGGGACTCGAATCCCCTCCCCGGTTTTTGTTGGGCATATCCCGAGTTTATCCTCGGTTCAACAATAGCCGGTTTAAAATATGGTCGAAATTGGCTGAAAAAAATACGTGTGAGGTCTGGGCAGGTTGGGGAATACATAACCTAGTCGCGGCCGCGGCCCCGATTTTCAATATGTCGGGATCCTTGGACCTTATACTTGTTTTTATTGCAAATCACCATGCCTAATGTTTGCAACGGGCGATATATGGTTTTGTTTGGTTGCAAGGGGTTGTAACTAGTTACGTTGGGTTGTTATGGGCCAACCTGGGTTGTAATGAGTCGTAATAGGTTCTAATTGGTTGTGACGGTCCATATTAGGTTCGATTGGGTCATAATGGGTCGTTTTATGTAGTATTGATTTGTAATGAGTCACATTGGGTTATGTTGGTCGTAACAAGTAGTAATGTGTTATATTGCATTATAATGGGTATCAGGTAATAATGTGTCGTATTAATAAGTTTAACATGCCTTTGCCGGTGAGTTTGAAAAATCCGCCGGCAAAAGTATAAGAAATAAAATTATTATTAATAAAAGTAATATATCTTTTTCCACGAGTTTATGAAGTTCACCGGTAAATCGTTGTTAAAATAATTATTAAACAAATAAAGTAGTTATGTCGGAGGGTTTCGGAAAGCCCTAGTAAAGGTATAAATAAAAAAAATTAATAAAATTAAAATACTTTTGCCGACGGATTTGGAAAGTTTGCCGGCAAAAGTGTAAGTGAAAAAAATATATTAATAATATAAAAGCACTTTTACCGGCGAGTTTGGGAAGTCCGTCGGAGAAAATAACTTTTAACGGCGGACTATATGAAATTCGCCGGCAAAAGTGCATCTTTGCCGGCGGCATTTTTCTCCGGCAAAAAGTCAAACTTTTACCGAAGGTTTTCGTCTAAGTCGCCGGTAAAAGTTACTTTTACCGACGGACTTCCCAAACTCCCCGGTAAAAGTGCATCTTTGCCGGCGGTATTTTTCTTCGGTAAAAAGTCGAACTTTTACCGGGGGCTTTCGTCTAAGTCACCGGTAAAAGTTACTTTTACCGACGGACTTCCCAAACCCGCCGGTAAAAGTGCAGTTTCTTGTAGTGTGGATAAAACTTCCACCCGGTTAGCACTTATCGGCTAAAAGACGTTTACCAACAATCCATTTTAAAGACCAAGAATGTCAACCGTTAGGGTAAATATGGGTGGCGGCTCTTGCCGGTAATTACTCGGTAAGCATTTGTAAAAGACCCATAAATGTTTTTCATCTAAGGAGATGTGTATTTCATAGCCATAGCACTACTTTATTCTCTTTTTGTTCTCACATTCTTGCAAATCTTTACTTGAATTTTACATACCGTTGCATTGCGGGGATATATCCACCGAAAATCTGCCGCAAATTTTATTCTTTTAATTTTTTTTAAGAAATTAAATAAAATTTCCGGTGGACATATCTGCCGGAAAGTCGTCGGAATTTTGTTTCTTAATTATTCAATTAATTAACTTGGCTAATTATATTAGAAAAAATTTCCGACGGATATTCGGCGGATATATCCGCTGGAAATGTTAGATCCGCCGAAAAGTCCGCCGGAAAATTGCAGTTGCGGCGACTTTTTTCCCGGCACTCAAATCCGCTGAAAATTCGCCGTAACTGCCGAAAATCACTATTTCGGGGGGGGGGGGGTTTCTGCCGTAAAAAGTCCCCTGTCTTGTAGTGCGACTAGTAAAATACCATTTATTTTTATAAACATTTAACATCAATATTTGTTAATATTGATAAAATAAAAAAATTGTTTAATTATTTTTTTAAGGATTTCTCCGAATTTAAACAAATCCAAAATGAAAAATACTGGAACCCAGATCCAAATCCGTTATTTTTTAATGGCATGGGATTTACATGTCGGTTGGAGTTATCTCCGGGCAGTAGACTATAACGGCAATATCTCCGCCCTCATAGCCGTTGTTTCCTGCAAATCCTGCTTCAACCGTAAGTCCTCTGTCATGAATGATGAAATCAAATAGTATATATATATTTATGTCGATTGCGTTTGCAATAAGATTTATGTGAATGCGTAAATGGCTTTAATTGATGCATTAATTTAAGCTGGTCTTTCCTTATCTTCTCACTCATCATCATTAAATTTTGAGCCCCACCAGACTCCACCTCCCCTTCTCTTTCATAGTGTGGAAGTATGACTTTTATGAGTCTCCCTAAATCATTCCCGTTTTTGCTAACTAGTTTCCTAGAAATCTATGACTCAAAAAGCTAAAGTTATATTCTTCACAAAAACTTCAGTACATACCTTGATGACTAGCCAAGATTATGTCTTCAACTACAGGTGAGGCTGACAAATTGTCATCATTAACTTCAGCACAACCATGCCATCATTTTTCTCTTGCTGAGATTCAATCAGCAACAAATGATTTTGATGATCAACTGGTCATTGGAGAGGGAGGATTTGGAAAGGTGTATAAAGGCTGTGTTTGTATCGAAGAAACTAGTCATGTTGTGGCCATCAAACGATTGGATTCTATGTCTGACCAGGGGGCACTTGAGTTTAGAAATGAAATTGAGATGCTTTCTAAGTTGCGCCACTGTCACTTGGTGTCTCTGATTGGTTTTTGTGATGATAACAAGGAGATGATCCTCGTCTATGAGTACATGCCCCATGGAACTCTATACCATCATCTACACAAAGCTGATACTCCATTAAATTGGGTGCAAAGACTAAAGATAGCCTTAGGTGCTGCGCGTGGATTGGACTATCTTCACACTGGTGTTGGCACCCAACATGGAGTCATACATCGTGATATCAAAAGCTCCAACATTCTTTTGGATGAGAACTGGGCAGCTATGATTTCGGATTTTGGGTTGTCCAAGGTAGGCCCAACTAATCAATCGTTTTCAAATTTTGATATTAGTGTCAGTGTCAAAGGCACATTCGGGTATCTGGATCCGGAGTATTTCTATACCAGAAGAGTGACAAGGAAAACAGATGTGTTTGCATTTGGGGTTGTATTGTTTGAAATACTATCAGGAAGGCATGCAGTGGACACACGCTATGGGGAGGAGCAATGTAGTTTGGTAAGGTGGGCTAAAAAATGTGTGAAAGATCGAAAACTATATCAATTGGTCGATTATAATATCAGGGGAACAATTTTTTCCAAATGCTTAACACGGTTTGCTCAAATTGCATACCATTGTGTGCATAGTGTTCTCAAAGAACGCCCTTCTATGACTGAGGTTGTGGCCTCACTTCAAGTTTTGCTGGAACTACAAGAGAAACATGACAATTCCACTGAATCATCAGGCAAAATGGGGTTGGCTTGGAAGATTCACAAGTATCTTGTTCCCATGACTAAACAAAACTCTGGTATGCTCAAACTTATCATCAGTTCATATATTTGTGTTCATTATCAAATAATATTTAGCACTCATATTGTTGAACTAATTGCATGATCTAATATTTGGTTTGATTTTTCAAAAATTTCAAATACATTTGTTTTACTTATTTTCATCAACATTTTAGGCTTCCAACTGACTTTTGGGAGTTCACATGCATGTTAAATTATGTGTCCGCAAGAGGTTTTTCCACATTGTGGGAGTCAAATAACATCATAGATTCTTTGTCTATGTATATTCCCTTGCTCACAAGTTAAACAATGATGCATAGCCATGAAACTACTTCCATGGACACATATATTTGATTTCTCAAAAGAGAATGGAAGTGATGTCCATCAAGTGTCTCCTGTGGGCAGATATATGAGTAATCTTTTTTCACTTGCCATCTTTTCGGTATTTTTTTTAACTTTGTTAACTTTTGTCCTATTTTCTAAGATCAAAGTGGCAGTACTAGTTCTCAAAAGAGCCTTGAAAACCACATGAATCAACCCTCTTCAACTAACAAGGATGGTAGCAATCTTGGTGAAACAGTGGAAGTGGCTAGAGATCTAAAGAAGTTCACATATGTTGAACTGCAATGTGCTACGAGGAACTTTGGAAATGATACATCCTTGGTTTACGAGGATGATGTAGAGGTATTCGTAGGTTGGGTCGATAAAACAACATATTCCCCCTCTAAAGATGATACCGGATTGCCCATTGCAGTTAAGAGATTTCGTAACATGAAACATGTAAGTCTTAAAATGGTTTGAGTACAATATCTAGTGTTTTATCTTTTCTATTGTGGCTTATAAGCATGAAAATGTGCACCGAATTTTATAAGCTGTATGGAAGACAACTTATATGATACCGTTACATATATCTCTTTCTTGGAAATCAACACAGTTATAAAACATGATCACTCTTGAATGCAGTTGGATTTGGATGTTCTCAAAGAACTGAATCATCCCAACCTTGTTAAGCTCATAGGATGCTGCTTCAAATTGAAAGAGGTCTTCCTTGTGTATGAATTCATGCCTTATGGAAACTTCTTGGATATCCTGGAAAACGGTAATTAACATAATAAATAACTCTAAACATAAATAAGATTCGAAAATAATGCAAGTTTAATCGGAGAATTTGATTTTCATCGGTTGTTGTAGGAACTCTATCACAGCTTCCATTAGTTACGAAGGTGAAAATAGCAGTAGGAATTGCTAGAGGGATGGTTTTCTTGCAAAATAAACGAGAAAAAGTATCTAGAAGCATGTTTAATAGAAGTACGGTCAGCTGGTTTGAAAGACATAAGGCATTCCTGGATGAGGTACAATCTGATCAGCTCTTTTGCCATGATTAATTAAGAATTCATAATATAGTATGATTCATTAATTTCTTTCACTTTTCAGTTGAATGTCTTTTGCCATGATTAATTAATAATTCATTAATTCATATACAAAGAACTCAAATGTTAACCTATTGTCTTATGTTAAAGTCTTAGCTAATCACAGTTGATATAATTTCCAAATATTTTGATTTTCAAACACTTCAGCCTTCCTCTCTATCACTCAGACATAAACGCACGCTAATGTAAGTTCTTTAGAATTTTTGCATTATCTTCTTAGTCTACCAAATTATTCTTTTGTTTTCTAATTCATGAGGATTTAAGGGTGTGTATCTGTATTAAATATTAATTAGCTAGAATGTTAGAAGACGAATGTGCTGAAGGTTTGAGACTTCGATATATTGATTGAGAGAATAAGCGTACAATATGAAAAGTAATAAAAAGAAAAGATAACCTAAACTAGAAGATACAAGGTATTTATACAAAGAATATATGTGTCTGGGCCTTATACAGACATTGGGCTTGGGCCTTATACACATATACATTAACATCCCCCCTCAAACTCAATCGGGAGAAGAATGAGCCAGATGGAGTTTGGAAACTAGATCAAGAAACCGTCCTGGTAGATGACATTTAGTGAAAATAACGGCCGGTTGATCAAGAGTTGAAATAGGAAGAAGCTGAATAGTCTTGCGAGTCACGTGTTGACGAACAAAGTGACAGTCAATTTCAATATGCTTCGTTCGCTCGTGAAAGACATCATTGTGAGCAATCTGAATCGCACTGTTGTTGTCACACCACAATGGAGTTGGAGACTGTTGAGGAGCCCCATGTCAGAGAGAAGCCAGCATAACCACACAAGTTCTTGAGCCGTGTCAGCTAGTGCTCGATACTCAGCTTCAGTACTGGATCGAGCTGTGAGATATTGTTTCTTGCTCCGCCAAGATATGAGAGAGTCTCCAAGAAAGAAATAGTAGCCGGTAGTGGAGCGACGATCAGTCATGTCACTGTCCCAATCAGCATCAGAAAAACCTCGCAAAGCCAATGATGATGTGGATGTAAAATGAAGACCATGAAACATGGTCCCTTTTAAATATCGAAGGATGCGCAGGACAGCAGCATAGTGATCAGAACAGGGTGCAGACATGAACTGACTGACGGTATGAACATCATAGGCATTGTCAGGTCGAGTCACTGTCAGGTAGACAAGTGACCCCACTAACTGTCGATATAAAGTAGGATCACGCAGAGGAGGTCCAACATTCGGAGCCAAATGAAGGTTGTGCTCAAGAGGAGTGGATGCAGTTTTGTTGTCAGTAATCCCAGCTTTTGAAAAGAGATCTGAGGTGTATTTGGCTTGACAAAGATAAATTCCCGATAGATCCGAGAGTACCTGAAGACCAAGAAAATAGTGTAAAGAGCCAAGATCCTTCATCTCAAAACAGGAGCTGAGAGATGTCTTGAGATTAGCTATGCCTGTAGAGTCACTGCCAGTAATAATCATATCATCCACATACAAAAGAAGTAAGATTTTGTCAGCCTCAGTGGTCCGAGTAAACAGTCCTGAATCATAGTTGCTTGGTGAGAAACCCAGAGAGGTGACTGTTGAACTGAACTTCTCAAACCAAGCTCGCGGAGCTTGCTTGAGTCCATAAAGAGCCTTCCGAAGACGACAAACATGACCTTGTGGAAGTCGAACGCCTGGAGGAGGTGTCATGTAGACTTCCTCAGATAAGTCACCGTTCAAGAAGGCATTCTTAACATCCATCTGAAAGAGAGGCCATTGTTTTGTAGCTGCGATGGCTAGGAGACTGCGAACAGACGTGACTCGAGGAACATGTGCAAATGTCTCCTCATAATCAATGCCGTACTCTTGATTGAAGCCCTTTGCCACCAGGCGAGCTTTGTACCTATCAATAGATCCATCAGATTTTGTCTTGATTTTGAACACCCATTTGGAACCAATGGGTGACTTTCCCGGTGGAAGAGGAACAGAGTCCCATGTCTGAGCTTTGTCAAGAGCCTGAAGTTCCTCATCCGTAGCTTTCTACCAATCAAGATTAGAAGAGGCTTCCTTGTAGGAAGTAGGTTCGTGATTTGACAACAGAGTAGCATAAACATGATAATCACGGAGATTAGAAGGAACCTGTCTTACCCGATCTGATCGTCTAACTTTCAGAGATTGAGACGTTCCAGGAGCCAAAGACTCAGCAAGTAGCTCAGATGTTGGCGGTACGGATGGAGCAGATGATTGATGTTGATCAGGAAAACTATGAGATACAGGAGGTATAGGGGCAGGAGACTCTGAAGGAGAGGCAGAATCAGAAGATGTTTGAACACTTGGCGGAGACGATATGATGTCAGATTGGAGTGAGTCCAATGAGACGGAAGCATCAGTAAAGAACAGAGCGGTGAAGGCAGGGGACTCACGAAACTTGGATATAGAAGAAAAATGAACATGTTCCCAGAAGGTAACATGACGAGATATACGAAGATGCTGGGAGATAGGATCCCAACAGTGATAACCCTTGTGCTCAATGCCATATCCAAGAAAACAGCAAAGTCTGGAGCGAGGTTCAAGTTTGGTATGTTAATGAGATTGTAACTGAACAAAACAAGCACTACCCCAAACTTTTAGAAGTTCATAGGCAGGGGTGAGCTCATGAAGGGCCTCATAAGGAGACTTATTATTAAGAATGGGATTAGGATGATGATTGATAGTATAAACTGCAGTGAAAGCAGTTTCAGCCCAAAAACGTTATGGACATTTAGCAGAAATGAGAAGAGTGCGAACTGTATCAAGAATATGACGGTGTTTTCGTTCGACACGACCATTTTGAGGAGATATGTCGGGACATGAGTACTGAGAGAGAGTCCCCTGAGATTGAAGAAAGGAGAGAAGAGAGGACTCTTTGTATTCCATAGCATTATCAGCTCTAAGAATCTTTATAGATTTTGAGAATTGGGTTTAAATCATCCGAGCAAACATAATATAAATTTTAGGTAGCTCCGAACGATGTTTCATGAGATATATCCATGTGAAACGAGTATGATCATCAATAAAAATAACAAAATATCAAGCACCCCTCATGGATGGATGTGGTGCTGGTCCCCATACATCAGAATGAACAAGATCAAAAGAAGTAGAATTAAACTCATTCATTTCAAAAGGTAAAGCATGATGTTTGCCAAGTTTGCATGATAAACAAGAAATATTGTCAGTTGATACACAATTTCCTAACACCCCTAAATTAGCTAATGATTTTATTCTGGATAGAGATAAGTGACCTAGTCGGGCATGCCACAAATCAAAAGAAGAAGTGCTGAAAACTGAGGCAACAAGACTTGAAGAGGATAATGGAAGGCGAAGGTAGACCACTTCAATCATCCGTCCAACTTTACGGCCGAGTCCAAGGATCTGCTTGGTCTTCGGATCCTGTACAACACAACCAGAAGAATGAAATAAAATGATCAAATTAGATTCGAGAAGCTGCGTAATCGAAACTAAGCTCAGAGATAGTTTCGGAACATGTAGAACATTCGGTAATTGTATATGAGGAGTGGAGACATGTCCACTAAAAGATACCGGTAGGCCAGTGTTGTCAGCAGTTCGTACTGACGTAAAATGCTGAGGTGGTTTCTTAGAAACAAAACCATCAGTGCAGGGTGTCATATGATTGCAACACCTAGAGTCAAAAAGCCATAAGTTACCTTATGCAGCTGAGTGTGGAGAATTCATACCCATAGCACCAGACATGATCTGCTCCATGAGTTCCTGATTGCGACGCATCAGTTCCATTAAGTCAGGTGAGGAGACTGGAGAAACCTCGTTATCAGCGATAGTAGACCCAGCAACAGCGTGAGTCCGGTTCTGAGGGCCAGTGTGCTTTGAGTTCTTTAGGCAGTCAGACTCATAATGGCGCGGATGAGTGATGCCGCACCTACGACACTTGCGAATAGGACAATCAAGGAGAAGATGAGCAGTAGAATGGCAAAAGGCACACTCAGATGTGTTCGTCTTTCCCACAGGTTTAGAATGATTGTTGTTGGTCCATTTACCTTTGGGCTTGGGATGAGACGTGTAGAGAACGCTATCAGTAGCGGGCATTGATGAACGCATGTGAAGACGAGTTTCTTCACTTAACAATTCTGATATGGCTTCTTCAAGAGTAGGTAGTGGCTGCCTATGAAGAAGAGAAGCACGAACATTCTCAAATTTATCAGTAAGACCCATCAGAATGGTGATCAAATGTAGCTGGTTGAAGTAGGCTGTGAATTGTTTAGCTGTGTCATCAGGAGTAGTGGAGGCATTAATGAAGCCCAGAATACGAGCGTTGTTGATGTCCCACTCATTCATGCGTTTTGCAAAATCAACAGCATTCTCAGTTGCTGCCTGATCTGGAAGTTTGGATGCACCAGTGTAAAGCCCATGAGATTTTAGCAGAATTGTCATATGGTGATGCCATAGGATGTAGTTGCTACCATTGAAAACAACCGAGATGGGATTTGAGTGACTGAGATTGGTAGCCATGGATGGGACGAGAAACAGTTAACGGAGTGACCGGTATAGACCGGTAGGATGTCGCGACCGGTATTAGCGACCATGTCGACCGGTATGGACCGGTACTAGCGACCGGTAGTGTTGACCGGTAGGATGTCACGACCGGTATTAGCGACCGGTAGAATGTTGCCCGGTATGGACCGGTATTAGCGACCGGTAGGGTGTGCGACCGGTAGTATTAACCGGTATGGTGTGTGACCGGTAGTATCGACCGGTAGGATGTCGCGACCGGTATTAGCGACCGTTAGGGTGTTCGACTGAAGTTCTTCCGGTCTGCGGCTAGGGTTTCGGTGTGATTCGAACAGTAAAGATGAGAGGGTGGCGGAAGGTGATGAACAGGAACGATGATAATCAATGAACAGTAAAAAGTCGATGAACAGTAAAAAAAATCGATGAACAATAAAGACGATGATGAATAGGAACGATGATAATGATGAGAGTGCAAGCAAACCTACAACTCTGATACCATGTTAGAAGACGAATGTGCTGAAGGTTTGAGACTTCGATATATTGATTGAGAGAATAAGCGTACAATATGAAAAGTAATAAAAAGAAAAGATAACCTAAACTAGAAGATACAAGGTATTTATACAAAGACTATATGGGCCTGGGCCTTATACAGACATTGGGCTTGGGCCTTATACACATATACATTAACATAGAATATGTAAGAAACCACATATTGTTTGTAACACCCGTAATTTTCGGTAAGCAAAGGTCACCCGGACGTTTTTACAACTTGTAAATGGTGAGGTTTATGTTGGAAAAACATTGCTATGAGATCCATAGAGTATCGGGAGTGTTGGCATTGAAAAAGTCGTGTTTTGGGGCTTGGAAAGGGCCCGGCTCGCTCAGCTTGGACAGTAGGCTGGTACACTCCAACGACTATGCCAATAGACAATGTCCCCAGGTAATGTCGCCCGGTGTGCCAGGCCCCATAAAGTCGCGATTTTCTGCATTTGCTCATTCCCTCTTCACCCAAATCAGTTCCAACCCTCTTTAAACCTCCCAAGAACGACCTAACATCATCCCTTAATGTTTTGGGGCATCTTTGGCTCAAGTATTTGGATATTATGATGGTATACCGTCATCAAGCTCAAGGGTAGAAGCTAGACATCAAGGGCCTTCATCTTCAACCTTAAGCTTCATTTAGAGTTTTATAGGTTTTTACTAAAACCTATTTGGTGAGTTCATCCTCCTCTTCTCTAAACATTTATATGGGTTATAAATGTTCATTTGATGTTACCTAGTGTTTATGTTTCTCAAATCTCGGATTTGATGATTTTGGAGAAATTAGGTCAAAATTAGGGTTTTGGCCAAAATGGGGATTTTGATACAAAATGTTTGGGGAATGATTTTAAATGGTTGAATATGATTATTTATGGGTGGAAACTTGTGGATCTAGGTTTTTGAAGGAGCTCAAGTTTGGGGAAAATCTAGATTTATCCTAAAACTAGCAAGGTGAGTTCAAGTTGCTTTGTGAAAACTATGTACATGCCAAAAAATGTCTATTTTGATGCATTGAAAAGTTTCCTTAACATTTATCTAATGGGGTTATTATTTGTTGAATTTGAATTTGTGCCATGAGTTTATAAATCTCGAGAAATGCCCATACTTGGGTTTTTTAGACATTTTGATAACTAAATCATATTTATGGAATCTTTGGATGATTTATCTCATAAAGATTGTTTTTAGTGTTAATGCATTTTTGAGTATTTGGGTTGAAAATGCATATTGTTATGATTGAGAAATTTTGAAATGAATATGATATGATTTCTATTGGAAAATGGTTGGTCCAACCAATGATGGGTTTTTGAGTTGATCATGCTTTGGAGCATATGTTTTGTATGACCATTGGTTAGATACATTTTTATCGCTTATGATGACTTTATTTGAATAGTTATTGAGTTGTTGAGTTTTTGGCTCGGTTTCAACCCAGTTGGGTCTTGGGGACATTTGTTCGGTTCTGACAGCTCGATGTGGAGCTTTAGGTATGTTTTGCAATTATTGCCTTCTATTTGATAATTACATGTTGTGAGTGTGTTGGTCATTCAGTTTGGAGTCATATAATTTATATGATGTAATTTTAAATGAACAAGCTTGTCTGGATGGTGAGATCCCAAGGAAAAGACCCAGATAAGGTTGAACTAGGTGATCAGTTGAGTAAAATAATCGGTTTGAATTGAGCTCGTATTTGTATTGGACTAAAGACTCAGTTTGAGTTGATGTCCGATATGACTAAAGACTCGGTTTGAGTTGATGTCCGATATGACTAAAGACTCGGTTGAATTGATGTCCGATATGACTAAAGACTCGATTTGAGTTGATGTCCGATATGACTAAAGACTCGGTTTGAGTTGATGTCCGATATGACTAAAGACCTGGATATGGTTGATGTTTATCATGACTAAAGATTTGGATAGGGTTGACGTCGAACATGACTAAAGATCTGGATGGGGTTGATGTCAATGGTTGCCCATCCTTGAAACATGCTTATAACATAGATATTTGGTATATTCTTGTGTTCCCGCCATGTTCACTGGGAATGGGTCTCCCCCGTCACCAAAAGGTGTAATTTTGGGTATCGAGTATTACCCATGTATTCGGCGGCATTTTGAGTATGGATTGTTGTCCATGATTTGTGGTCTTAATTATTAAACCTTGTCCATGTTTTTGGATATTTTGGATAATGGAGTTTTGTCCGCGTTTTCGGTATTTGAATAGTAATTCTTACCCACGTTTTGAGTGAGTTTTGGGGATTGAATTTACATCTTGAAGAAATGTTTATTTAGGTGTCGTCATCACCTAAAATGCATGTTATTGGAAAAATGGTCGTTTTCATATTTAAAGTAAATCATCTTGGAAATCATGATTCAAGTTGCATTCTTTTCGTTTAATGATTTATATGATCATGAGCAAGGTTCTAAAAAACGCGCCTTGACGCCGCCATGGCGCGCCATGGCGTCGAGGCGTGGCCTTGCCGCCACGTTTTACCCCTTGGCGTTGAGATAAGGCGTCGAGCTCGTTATGGCGCGCCATGGCCTGCCATGGCGTGTTATGGCGTTACAAATTCTTGACGTCGAGCTCATTATGGCCCGCCATGGCCCATCATGGCGCATTATGGCGTTACAAATTTGTGTACTTTGGATTCTTCAAATTTGTGTACTTCGAAA
Organism: Arctium minus; assembly: GCA_954870635.1. Classification (NCBI taxonomy): domain Eukaryota; kingdom Viridiplantae; phylum Streptophyta; class Magnoliopsida; order Asterales; family Asteraceae; genus Arctium; species Arctium minus. The sequence continues at coordinate 131,335,862 of OX941080.1, read as the reverse complement.
TTGAATTGGAATTTACCTATTAGTATCGATTATAATTTAGAAATTCTTTTGTTTATCGTTTTATATGAATTTAAATTGTTAATAAGTTGTTCATTATCGTTCAAGACACTGATATAAACATACACATACATAATTATACATATAAATTATATACAGATTTGCCGCCTTAAGCCACACCTTGGAAAATGCCATGGCCTCGCCATAACTCGTAAGTCTTGAGGCTTGACCTCGCCGCCACGCTATGCCTCACGACATTTAGAACCTTGATCATGAGGAAAACTCTTGAACTCACTAGGCATTAAGCTTAACCCTTTTTATTTGTCGGCATGTGCATCAGTTCTGGTTGGGAATAGTCCTAGTAACACTATAAAGAGTGGAGTTCTAGTGGTGTGCCAAAGAAGCGAGTAGCTTTGGTGAAGTCTTCTGCTTTGGTTTTGTGAAGAGTAGCTTGTATTGGGGTTAAGTAGCACCCAACTTCGGCTTAGTCCTTGTTTAATGCTAGAGTTTAAAATTGTTGAGGTTAATTATAGAATTTTATATTTGAGGTATGATGAATTTTGATTTGTATTCGATATTATATCAAGATTTTAATTAGTTGCTCTTACCAAATTTGAGGGTGTTACATTGTTGGAATGCGGGAGCCATACATTCATTGGAAAATAATTGTATTCCTCAAAAAATCGATACGAAATGGAGTAGCTAGGTTGGGTGTTTCAAAAATAAATTAACGGTACGAACATCAACCCTTTGATGTCATATCTAAATCTAAGCAACAAACTCAACTCGTTGTCTCCACGATATCAACGCAAATGCATTAGATCCATATGACGTCCAACACCATGAGAGAAAATCCTCTTCCTTCCCGAATGCTAGATACGGTCTCCAACTCTTTGGAGGAAAGGAGAAGCAACTTGTGGAATAAAGAGATTGAGAAAATTGATCTTATGAACTATTTTTACAATCTTTCATCAAGTATACATCTGATGCATTAACCCCATTGTCTCACAATGGTCTCTCTTTATGTATAAGTGTGATGATGGTACCTATGTCATCTCATAGGTATTACTTCAGGGAGAGTGGCACGTCGTTTTAGAAGGTCTCATACTAAAAGCATGTTTTGCCTTTTACACTAATATATTATATATTGACAAGTCACTACTTGCCAATCCTATCCCACTGACAAGTCACATTTGTCAATCCTATTTTATGCTTGTCAAACAAGATAGCAAAATCTGATTCAATAAGATATAGTCGAATTTTAATAAGACAATAATTAAACACTTTAATTATTTATTCTCCTTATCTAGATATACATTTTATGCAAGTGACCCGTTGGGACTTTATCACGTTGGAAATAATTATATATCTTATTTATAATTATAAACGAAGAGTGACATCTAGCAATACATCATCGTTACTTAAATGATAACGTTTGGTGATTCAGCTAATTAGCGAATTGTGTGATCATTATCAGTGTACACATCTATGTCCCTTTGTTTCCGATATCAGATTGAACACGACACATGAATGTGTCATCCTCGTTATGTCCCATCTTTAGTTTCTCGATTCCGAAACATACTGATCAGACATATATCAGTATCCAATACTGAATATATGAGCATGCATGCATGCACTTCCTCGGTACTATTCAATCGAGGGAGCTAGGGATATCACTCTCGTCATACATTAAGAACAAATCCTATCTTGACCCATGTTAGTACTACTGAGTGATATATGATATACCCAACAACTATTTTGTCATCCAGTTATAAAATGATTAGAATCAGTTATCAAAGTTCACTACTCACACAAAGCAAACTCCACAATCTCAAGTCAAAGGACTATATGTACAATGACCACATGAGAAACGTCTATGACACTCATATGACATCCAATGAAACGTTCTCATAGCAAGTCATGTATGGTACACAATATCCCATCTTGCACCGATATGTGGATCCTGCATATACTAGTCGTACCATATTAATTCAAACTAAACCCGAATTAATATTTGACTAGGACATTTTAGAATACATTATTTTAAGGTCATTATTACGTTTTAAATATAACACATAATAATACACAAACATAATAATTGAGGAAAGTCTTTCATTAATTAATATCATGACATAATGTCCAAACATAATCATACAATGATTAGCTTTTAGGTATGTACACTAACACACATACGCTTAGGATCTTTGAACTTAAGATCTACGGGTTAATTATGTGAGGGTCCTATACATGCCAAATAAACCAACAAACCATACGTCCCAAAAATACTAAGATCCAAGTGGAAGTAAAGAACAAACTACAAATGCGGAATATTTTTTAATCTAGGTTATCCAAGCATAATAAACCAACCACAAGTTAAATCAAAGTACTACAACAAAATTGGTTATTTTAGGAAACCACACACATATATCTAAATGTCGTAATAGATTGTATTATAGGACCAAATAATTATGCGTCATGTAAAAATATTACAATAAGTTGATAGAACGTTTTTTAGCATCTAACAAGTCATTTAGGACAATTGTTAATCTAAAGCTTCATATTATAAGTATGTCTCATCAGCTTGAGCAAATCTAAGTGAGAGATCCTGCGATTCATAAAAAAACATTATATAAGTTGTAAGCTATTTTCATGTTACATTTTTGACACCCCTTGTTGGTTTTACCTGATTTCACAAAATACAAATTTGCAGGATTTTAAAGACTATGTTGGAGTTAGTGACGATGATGATTATGAACACTATAATCCTTGGTTCTCTAACCGTAAGTTATTCATCCTCTTCCCCATGCATACTTTCATAAAAGAAAAAAAAAAACGAAATATCCATCCCTTTTGTTGTCATATATAGTTTGGTTTTGTGTCTATGCAATTACAAACATCTGAATGAAGATCACTCTCTCAGGGACGTTTCCACCACTGACTAATGACATATGGAGAGAAACAATCAATGAGTATAAGCTTGACAGATGTAAGATAATGTTGGATGAGGAGGTATGCAATCTGAAGTCTCTCACTATATATAGCCATTGTGTTGGGTTTGGGGGTACTAAAATAAAGGTTGAATCCATATGAAAAATCTACTACTTCTTGCTTTCAAGGCGAGTAAACTCTCTATCCTTAAAGCAATTTCGCCTCCTGCTCTGAGTTATTGGTGAATTGCTTCTAAAGACAATACTAGAAAAGAGGTATTAGTGACAGAAAATAAGTGACGGAAAATTCCATCGCTAATTAGTGACGGATTAGCGATGAAATATGGTCTGTCACTAATTAGCGACGGACATAATTCCCTTACTAATTAGTGACGGATTAGCGACGGAATACATAAATATTTGAAAAATAATTTAAAAAAATGAAAATCCACGTGTCCGTCGTTAATCCTTCGCTAAATTATCAACAATGCACTTTTGTTGAAAGTACCGGATGAATTAGTGAGTTTTCGAAGATTTCAAGAAGCCTAAAAAGTGTTTCTATAGCAACATCCTTTAGAGTAATCTGATATGAGAGAAAAGTGAGAATTGTATGTATTTTGACAGAAAAAAAGACGTATATATAGGGGCTTTAGTGAATGTTAAAATTGTGAGAGTAAGTTGGTGATTCTTCAAATAGTCACATTAGCGACACTTGTCCAAACTGTCACCAAAGTCACAATTCAAAGGGTTGCCTTTTCCTTTGCAACATCTGTTCAAACTGTCAATAAAGGTGATTATTTAAAGGCTATTTTTTCATTTTGCTACATTTGTCTAAACTCTCATCAAAAGTGACTTTTCGAAGGATTGTCTTTTTTTTTTGTGACACCTTTCGAAACTTTCACATGTATATATACCCACTATAGGTTTCCTTTTGGTCATAAGTGGAACAAAGTAAAATCACTAAATTAAACTCAAGTTTCTTTTTCTTTAAGACTCAACCCAAAACGAATAAAACTTTTATACTAATTTGAAATTTTCCTCCAACATATTGAAAATTCGTAACTTTTGTATGATTGTCGTTTCCACTTTCTAGTCAACCCCATATACAAAAAATAAAATACTAATGGTAATACATTGTCTTATTTGTGTCTTTCACATTACAAAACAAAGAGGCTTGACAGGTTGTTCCAACGGATTCTTCCGCCGGTAATTTTCGGTGGATTTGTAGCAAATCACGGACGGATGACCATCGCCGAAGAATTACGGATGGATTTTTCCGTCAGTGATTGAAAATTCGTGACGATAATCCACCGGTAATCATGATCACCGACCACCTTTTTTCTGGCAATGAGATCTGCCGTGATATTTTTTTCAGACAGATTTTTCAATGAGTGAAGCTTCTTTGTTTTGTAGTGTTAAGCAAATAAAAAAGTGGATAATCTACCATATGTATTGATTTACAAACCATATACCCTTCCTCTAAGGATATATGCATTTTCTTCTTTATTTACCAACTTGTTTGTTTTTAGAAGTTCACGTGTCATTTTAAGGTCGTCTATGTTCTATCCTCCATGGAGTTCGTTTTGGCACTATAACACCTTACCACCGATCAATTTTTGAAGGTGGTCATTTGCTGCGATATATTTATTTACTTATTATTAATTTGTTAGATATTTCGTGAAAAGCATATTTCACTACTAAGATATTTTTCCATTACTGTTTTGACACCTCTTGTTGGTTTTACCTCAATGCACAAAATATGCAATTGCAGGATTTTACCGCAAAGCTTTCAAATTTCAAAGGTTCCGATGAATATAGATATTATATTGACAATCAATATAAACTTGTTCATGGAGATTATTATCCTGGGTTTGGTAAGTTACTTCCCAAATGGTAGTTTTTCTTGTGGTTATGCGACTTCATACTTCTAAATAAGAATTTTTTTGTCAGAGCCCAGTCCCCGTATACTACAAGGCGATGTCTCTGGTTTTACTGTGGTATTCATGGAGGTGCTAACAGGGACACAAATCTCTAATCATAAACATATCAAGAAGATTGATGATTATTTGAAAAGATATGGAAAAAAGTCCTTGCGTCTTATAGCAGAATTATGTTTTAAAATCTGCAATGAGGTGGATTCAGAATTAAGGATACTAAAAATCTTGGAGAAGTATGAGAAGTATATCAAAGGAATCAACTATTATTTTTTTTATGAATACTAAATGGAAGACTTTACCTACGAAATTTTCTCGGGAAATTTGTTGTTAAAGGGATGATTCGTCACAATACTGTCACAAAGGTTGATGGGTAAATTATTAGTGAGAAATTCAAATCAATGACACAGTTTACCCAGAGCTCTGATTTACTTATTTCTTTGAATAACATCGGATTCTACCGAAGCATAAGTTTTTTGTTGGTGATCCATTGGTAATTAATCACCTATGCAAAATTCTCTGGATAATTTTTGTGGTTAAAATTTATTTATTTTGTAGTGTATACATAATACAAAACCTGAGAGGAATGGTTATTTCTAAGTTTAAAGGTTTATTATTTTTCAAGTACGATGTTTTAATACAAAATGTAGATATGAAACTCTATCATGGTTGAAAATAAGTCCTAGCAAGTGTCAAAAAGATATGTATGTTTTTAGAGAAAGTGTAGATTTTGGCTATATTGACAAACTACTTGTTAACTCGTAAATTAGCTCTTAGTTGAAAAGGTAGTTGTTGAAAAACTAGTTAATAAGCTAGATAACAAATATAAAACATAAAAGGACATTTTAAAAAATTACTCAATTGTGAGGTTACATCATAAAATTAGAAACAAATTGATAATTCTATAAGTAAAAGAGTTATTAATTGCGTTTTTGCTTGGTCTTTAAGTCATATCACGCCACTTTACCTCCCTATTATCTACCTTCTTTGGTCATATATTCTGATTGAGCCAAGTTTATGTTATAATATTTAATTATATATTATATATTGGATGCTACATGTGGACCAACTTGGACCACTTGGTCATAACTCACTTGGTCCCTACTCCTCTTCCATCCTATAAATACCCCTTCCCCTCCAACCATTTTCTTCATCCCTTTCTTGAGCTTTCTCTAGATAAACACCAAATATTCTCCCTAATATATTCTTGAGGTTGAGAGTGTTTTTTGATATTCGGTCGTGTTCGTGAAAGTTTTGTTAGGTGATCGTGGATCTCAAGATCCTTATACAAACACTTTGTAATCTCCTTGGTTGGTAATAATATTCTTGCTCTCTCTCTTTGGTGGATGTACACTATCACACCGATAGTGGAACCACGTTAAATCACGGTGTTATTTGTTTTGAACTTGCTATAATTATAGATAATAACGTTTTTGTTACTATCTATATTTCGTGGGTTTATTTTTCCTATGTTAGAAAATTATTGTGCAACATCTAGATTATTGTTATCCGCATTCGTTGTTGGGTTAATTGTGCACTTGGATTTCTACCCGTTTGGAAACTTAGAAATCACTCGCTAGCTTTTGCAATTGTGAGGCACAATTTTTTACCTAACAATTTAATGATCACTTTTTTAGAAGATTTGAGAACTCTTCTGAACACTGAGCCCGACTGAATTAAATGGATGTCACTGACAACCAACCAATGTGAAATACTTGGTGATCATCAATCTGAGATAGCTGAAAACCACGAGGTGTGAGAGTTTTGCCTTCAAACCCTAGGATGGGCGCCCCACACGCAACCATAGTTGATCGGTTATTACATATTCCGGGCGGTTTCCTCGTGTGACTTAATTTAGCCGCCCCAAATTGTCGCCTCAGCCCTGTTCCGTGCACACTCCTGTAGCTCTGACAAATAGGCACGCGACTTTTCCCGTGGCTCTAGTCACCCACATATTTTTCACCGTGAAGGCTTGTGGACCAGGTCGCCTGCTACATGCGGTTTGCATAGCCTCACATGTGGCCCCGTTTATTTTTTAGTGTGAGGAGGAGTTTCCATATGAGGCGACTCCTCTTTTGTTGTTGAGATGGAACTGATAAGAAATCCTTTGTCTCTCTCTCTCTCTCTCTTTAAAAGGCTTGTTCTTCAAGTTTCCTAAAAAACTCAAGATATTTTTTGATTTCTCCATTGTAAAGTTGTAGTCTCTCAAAGTATATCATCACCAAAGTGATAGTGGATTAGTTCTTGGCATCCTTCGTCCGTGGTTTTTCCCTTTCCGGATTTCCACGTAAAAATATCGGTGTCTCTCTTACTCATGCTTATTTTTCCATTGTACATTGTATTGTCAATCGTTATTCCGCTTACAATCTCGATATAGAACTTTAGTTCATTTGTTCTTGGGTTATTTGTGTTTTATTGGAAACCAACTATGGAGCTTTGCTATTTAGGTCTTGGTAATTTTACAATAGGAGGGATCAGATCGCCAGAAGGGAGTAAAGAAATCAGAGAATAAAGAGAACAAAATTCTTTTCTGATGTGTTTATTTTCATATGATGTGTACAACTTATATACAAGAAGGATGATGGCACAATCCTCAATTATAGGACTAACTATAGAAATACAAATCAATCAGATAAATTAGCTGATTATAATAGTTTCCTAATATTGTAAAATATCAATCACCACAATCTCATTCCTTAATACTCCCCCTCAACTTGGAGTGTATATTGATCACACCCAACTTGCTCGATAGTACAACGAATTATTGTGAACTCAAAGGCTTTGTGAATAGGTTTGCCGGTTGTTCCTTTGTGTGCACATGCATGGTTTTAACTAGTCCTCTTTCAACTTTCTCACGCACCACATGGCAGTCTATTTCTATTTGTTTTGTGCGTTCATGAAACATAGGATTGGGTGCTATGTGTATTGCAGCTTGATTATCACAAAATAAATTTACTGCACGTATGTGTTCAACATTCAAATCCTTTAGTATGCTTCACAACCATTGTTAATGCCTAAAATCACCCCTTGGAATGACTTAAGGTTGACGTGGAACTTTATCCAACTAAAGAAAGTAACTAGGCGACAACTCGCACGATAATAGTAAAATAAAGAGACAAGGGAATTGGTGACGCAGAAAAACCTCAACTAGGAAAAAACCGTGGATGACAGAAAAGAGTCGTCAGTGCACTATGATTGTCAAGCAGGGGTGACGTCCTTACGTATTACAATGTTTCACAAGATAAATATGAAAAACAATTGTTGAAACTAGTAACAAGTTAAGATTGTGTATAAAACACTACGGTCGTGCGTATAATGCTGCGACCGTGTGTTTTGATGAAGAGAACTTGTAGCAATTTTTCGTGTAGCTTGTAATCTCTCAGTTTCAGTTTTCCAAATGAAGTATATTTCTTGGGTATTTATAGTCTTTGATCTTCATAAATGTGTCATTGAATCTTTGAGTAACGGTCGAAGCTCTTTTAATGATCTTAATGTCTCTGGTCGGTTATAGCCATTGGTCTTTAAGAACATTAAACTTGCATTGAATAAACAATAGAGGAACGTTTGGTCATACGTTAGTATAATTGAGGTCGAGAAGAGTCTCGCGATGGTCGTGCGATTAACGCTCGACTGACGTCCACAAAAGTGTCGACGAGTGTTGTACATATGTATTGTCGACAGGACCTTATCTTAATACAATCGTGTATAAGGTGCATTTGTAATGGTCATGGATTTTTGACTTAAACAGTTTGCCCCCAAAATATAAAATGTGGCGGTAAATTTTGAATTTTTGGCGAAAAATCTTTCGTTGGTCGCCACATGTGACTTGGGGGAGAGGCTCCAGTCGCTTCAGAACCGAATCGGTTCGTTTCTAACTAGACCCATGATGGTCTAACTAACACACGTTATGTCATGGTGACGTGGGGAACACGCGTGACAGTTGTCAGTACAAGTGTCGAAGATCTAGCGTTTCACACAAAAAGTCGATCGACACGTGTCGACCATCGAGCGACTTGGCTCGATACGCCTGTGCGTATAAATAGGGATATCCGAGGATGATTTCCTTTTACGCTTTCAGTTAATTTTTAGAGAGATTTCCTCTGCAAATACTTACCAAATTTACGAGATCTTAGCCCGGTTTTAGCTTCGATCGAGGTTTTAAAACGACTATATAAGGTACGTTCTTTATCACTTCCTTATATGCGATTTAAAACCCAAGCTAGAAAACCTAGGAGAAACTAGGACGTGGTAGGATTATCTGAGTTAAAAATCAACTTAAGAGGTTAGCAATGTCGAGCGAGACAGTGAGTTCGATTCAAGATCAAGACGATCTTGATTCTTTTAGGCGATTAGCGCACATCCCCTCGACTGTGACTCTTAATACCCCTGGCCAGGTTCGTCCTGATATGCGTCCGGAGGGATACTTCGTGATTTACGAGTATCCCTTCAAGATAGGCTTTAGATGGCCTTACTTACCTCTATCGAGGCTTTTCATGATGACATTCAGTCTAGCGCCGGGGCAACTTATGCCCCAATTTTGGAGAGTCATCTCGGTTATCGAGCGACTTACAGAGGGATGGGGGTTGCCATTCGACGTGAATGACCTCCTAACAGAATACCAGGTCAAGGTGGACGGATTCCACCGGTATAGCCTTTTTCCGAATACCGATGCGATCGTACCTTGGTCCTTAACACTGCGGTTAACGACCGTAAGTGGAAGACTAGGTACGCCTTTGTGCGTATAGCATCACTGGGTCCAGACAGTGATATGCTAGAGTCGACCTGGAACACGTCGAGTAAGGATTTTATTTTAGCTTTTGTCGTATGTTTCTTATACTTAATTTGATTTGTTTCTAACGACTTTTTGTCTTCATGTTCTCATCTATCGAGTTCGAGGAAGTTCAGCCAAATTGTGACTCTGTGCACAAGATCACGAGGTTCTTGGAGTACAACATTGAGGAACGATCGTTTTTTTCTCGACGACGAGTTAACCATCGTCGAGCCTTCTGAAGTCGAGGTTGAGCAGGTAGAGGAAGAAGAGAGATAAGAGGAAAAGGAGAAGGAGGATAGAGAAAAGATGGCAGGTAACATACTCTTTCCCTCGATTTTATTTCTGTCTTTTGTCTCGTATCTTCTGACCTTTTTCTTTGTTTGTTTTAGGAGGTTCGTCTACGAAGGCGTCGAGTGTGGCCACTAGGAGGGCGACCCAGGTGGAGTTGGACCGAAAGGGTCGTGAGAAGAGGAAAGGGGCCTCGACTGCTGGCTCGAGTCTGCCCAAGAGAACAAGGATGGCGGTTCTGAGGGAACCGTCGTCGAAGGGTGGCGACACGTCGAACATCGCCACTCCTCAGAGGGCGAAGATGGGCGACGCAATACCGGCGGTCCCTATTAACGTATTGCCTCTGGTGGTGAACTCCCCAGAGGTGTCGAGTGTTGATCGGCCACCACCGGAACAGAAGCAGGAGTAGGCGACTCAGGCCTCTAGTTCAATCCCCACGTCCATCGACAAGGGGAAGGACCTGTAGAAGTCCAAACAGTCAACTTTACGTTGTCGTCTGACTTCATGGCAGACGACGTCCTTGATAGGGCGAAGATCTTTCCCCATCTGGGGAGATATCAAGTCCCGTCCTTCAAGGATCGTTTCGCGGGAATGTCGGTCGACGACGTTGGGTCCAACGTCTCTGGACTTTCATTCATGGTAAGTATCGAGACTTACCTTTTGTATTAATTTTTGGTTTTTTGTTTAATTTTTGTACTAAAGTCGTGTGTCTTTTTTTTATAGATGTTCCAAGCCTCTCTCTCAGCCTCTATGGTAAGATAGAGAGGATAAGACGCCTACTGCCGAAGGCTCTCGAAAGAGAGAAGGCAACCCTGGATAGGGAGCAGGCGGCTCTGGCCAGGGAGAAGGAAGCTACGACCCAAGAATCTTTGTCCGTGCAGCTTGACGAAGCTTACAAAGTTCTAGAGGCCGTCGGACGTCAGAAGACTGAGTTGCATACGCTTCTTCACCAATCCTGTGAGCTATTGAAGGGGTCGATGGAGGAGTTGGAGAAGACCTAGGGGTCCTTGATCGAGAAAGAAAAAGAGATCAAGGACCTCAAGGCGAGGGAGGTCGATTTGGGGACCAAGGTTGAGGAGCAGGAAGAGGAGCTCAAGTCCATCAAGGCGTTCACTCGATAGACGACGAAGGCGGCAATTATGAGGCGACACCTAGCTGGGAAGAATCCCCTTACCAACGCCTCTGAAGACCAGAATCTTTACCTAGCGGATGTCCGTAACGATTGGACTCCGACGACGAGAAGGAGGCGGAGGTGGTCGAGGTCCAGGACGAGCCCCAGGTGGACGAAGCTTCAGAGTTGCAGCCGACTGAAGATCCTCCTCAATCTTGAACTTTTTTAGCTTTTTATTTGTTTAAGTTTTTACATGGTCGACCGTTGGTGGTCGAGCCTTCCTTTGTAACCATTTCTTTTGAACTTAATATAAATGGTTTCTATCTTATGACCTGTTTATCGTATACTTAGCCTATCATAAGAGAAATAAGTTTAAATATGCGACATCACATGACAAAAACATAAGTCGATAGAATACTTAGAACTTTGTGTACCTGAGAATTGTGCGACCAAACAATCGAAGCATAATTCAAGTCATTCAATCCAAAGATACATGCGATTAACATAACACGAACAATGTAATCCAAGGATATTTGCGACTAAGGAAACTAATTCTATCCAAAGATTATTGCGACTAAGGCATTCATTCAAAGTAAAATTCTTCTGAGTAAAAAACTTAGATTATAAATCTTGGATTTACAAGATCAAATCGTGTAAAGAGGCTTACGGTTCTATGTCGTGCGATCCTGCGAGAGAACAATGTCAGAGGTTGGTTGTTGGCTAACCAACGACCCTTCGATGCTTAAGCCAATATTGTTCATGATGAATAATCATAAGGAAAGAGAATAAAGGACTTAGAAAAAATACCTCTTGAGATGTGTCGCATTCCAACAACGAGGGATATCCTGGTCATCGAGGGTTAGGATCCTATAGGAACCTTTTCCCACGATTTTAGATATACAAAGGACCTTCCCATTTGATGGAAAGCTTACCTGCATTATGCTCTTGAGTGTTTTGAAATACTCGACGTAAGACATGATCCCCTTCTTGAAAGACTTTAGTCTTTAAGTTCTTGTTAAAGTGTCGTTCGACCGATTGATTCTGGGACGCCATTGTGATCAATGCTGATTCTATCATTTCTTCAAGGGCGTCAAAATCATAAGTTAGGTCGACTAGGTTACGGTCGACCGAGTTGTGTCTCGATGACGGAAGTTGGACCTTGACAGGTAGGACTGCTTCGCAACCATAGACCAAGGAAAAGGGAGTTTGTCCTGTAGACGTACGTGGAGTTGTACGATTTTCCCAGAGGACTGAGGGAAGTTCCTAGACCCATTTTCCTGTTGCATCTTTTAACCTTTTCTTGATCGAGTTGATAATGGTTTTTTTACTCGACTCGGCAAGTCCATGTGACCGGGGATATCGTGGCATCAAGGTCATCAATTTTATGTTACGATCTTCACAGAACTGTTGAGTCCTATCGCTTAAGAATTGAGATCCATTGTCGCAAACAATCTCGGATGGTATTCCAAACCTACATATGATGTTAGTCTGGATAAAAGATATAACCTCTTTGTCCCGGACTGGGAAAAAACGGTTGTTTCTATCCACTTGGAAAAATAATTCGTAAGTACAAGTAAAAATACCTTTTTCCCGGGGGATGGTGGTAACTTATCGACAATATCTATTCCCCATCTCATAAAGGTCCATGGAATTAATGTCGAATGCAAAAGTTCAGAGGGTTTATGTGACGTACCAGAGTGACGTTGACATGCGACACAACTTTGTACATACCTGATGGCGTCTTGTCGTAATGTCGGCCAATAATAACCTTTTCTTGATACTCGATTAGCTATTCTATGACCACTTGAATGATTGCCACATTCACCATCGTACATTTCTTGCAAGATGTTATGGATTTGAGTTTTGCTAGTGATACATCGTAAGTTGAGTCCGGTGGATGATTGTCAATAGAGCTTGCCCTGGATCACGATGTATCTAGATGCTTTGAATCAGATCTTTCGAGCTTCCATTATGTCTTCAGGGGGCTGGTCGTGTACTAGGTAATTCATTTTGTCGTTGGACCAGTCTTCTTCTTCATTGTCAATCTGGACAAAGTCATCATGGTCGATGGATGACGTCGACAGGTGGATCATGGGTATTGTGTCGAACAGAGGTTTGCTAAGTGCCAATCCAAGATTGGCCAAAGCGTCAGCTTGAGTATTTTGATCTCTCGGGATCTGTTCAATCAATAATGGTTTAAAATTCTCCGATTTTGCTTAGGCTATCTTGAGATATGTTGTTATCTTTGAATCTCTTGCTATGAATTCTCCATTCATTTGGTTTACAACGAGGAGGGAGTCACTCTTGACGTGCAACCCTTTTGCCCCCCAAGTCGTACGCCATGTTCATTCCCATGATTAAGGCTTCATACTTGGCTTCATTGTTGGTTGCTTTGAATTCGCATCGTATGGAGTACATCATCCTTCCCTCCTGTGGAGGCTTTAAGACGACATCATAGTCCTACTTCTCTAGCATTTGACGATCCGTCGACATACAGAGTCCAGGGTTCGTCGTCGTGAGTCGCCACAGAATAAGCCTCTTCTTGCGCTTCTTTCTCTAGTTCGGGACTAAAGTCGGCGACAAGATCTGCGAAGACTTGAGATTTGATCGGTGTCCTGGGTTTGAAGTCAATGTCGTAACTGCTGATTCGAAATAATGTTGTAACTTTTTAGCAGCTGTAACTACCGATAATAACAATTTTTCCATAGAATAATACATGGTCTCAACATCGAGTAGGGACTTACTTACGTAATAAATAGGCAACTGATGTTTGTCGTCATCTCTTACTAGGACTGCACTTACGGCATTGGGACTTACATCCAAGTAGAGTTGCAAGACCTCGTTGTCTTGCGGTTTCGATAGTAGTGGAGGTGACGCCATGTATTCCTTCAATTTCTACAACGCTTGTTCGTGGTCGTCTGTCCATTGGAAACCTTTATTCTTTCGCAAGACGTTGTAGAACAAGTGGCATTTGTCTGATGATCGTGAGATAAACCTGTTTAAGGCTACCATACGACCAGTCAGACGTTGGACTTCTTTGAAATTCCTTGGTGATTTGATCTCGACTATAGCTTTAATTTAATTAGGATTGGCTTCAATTCCTCGTTGAGTCACCATATATCCCAAGAATTTCCCGACGCTCACACCGAAGGAACATTTTGTTAGGTTAAGATTCATGTGATATTTTATGAGGATGTCGAACGATTGCCGTAGATGTTCGAAATGGTCGATAGCTTGTCTCGATTTAACGAGCATGTTGTCAATGTAGACTTCCATGGTATCGCCGAGTTGTTCCTTGAACATTTTGTTGACCAAGCGCTAGTACGTGGAACCTACAAAGACGACTTTATCGGGTTTGCTCTGGTCCAGGACGAATCCTTCCAAACGATAGTCGTCGATAGTTTTGGGAGCGTCCTGGTCCTGCAATTGCTAGATGGATTGCTTTCACGGTTTCAACGATGTCTTATAGCAATCACGACAAGTCTTGGGTTTGCTTTTGATCTCCTGGACTCCCCATGGCGTGGGAAATTTCATCGTCTGATGGAACGTCGAGGGGACTACCTTCATGTCGTGGATCCATGATCGACCAAGAACAACGTTATATGCTGACAGACATTCGATAACGCTAAACCTGGTGTGCATGTTGAATCCGACTGGCAGAGTGATTTCCCCATATATAGTTGCTTGTCGCATCCCCATTAGAACCTACCAAGGTCGTCGAGCGTCGAACGATGTTTTAACTGTCGAGTCCCATAGATTTTATGGTATCGAGGAAGATTATATTTGTTGAGCTTCCTCCATCAACCAACACCCTCCGTGTTAAACAATTGTCGATCTTGAGTGGGATAATCAACCTGACATGATGTTTCTGATGCGAATCACTCAGGTCATCTTGGTCGAACGTTATCTTCATGGATTCCAACTCCACTTCTTCTCTAGGTCGTGAGGATCGAGGGATCGGCTGATCATTTGTTGCTCGACTAGCGTGCCTCTTCGCTGCAGAGTAGGTCAAACCACAGAAGTCTGAACCTCCCGTAACACAATTCACGATTTTCTCATGAACAGGAGACGGTGGTCGAACGCCGATGGTGGAAGACGTTGGTTCGTCGATTATTTATTTCAGATTTCCTTTCGGGACATGCCGAGTGAGTTCCTTTTTTAGAGCTATGCAATCATCTGTCAAATGACCATGATCGCTATGAAAGTCGCACCATTTGGTCTTGTCCTTCTTGTCGTCACCTTTTGTCACTTTTCTTGGGCCATCGAATGGTTTCCTTTACGTTCTTCAAGGCCTCGACGAAGTCCTTGGAAGTCCCTTTGAATCTATAAGAGGAGATCTTAGGGTACTGAGGGAATTTCGTTGTGGTCAAGGTCTACTTTTTATCGAACCGGACGTTTGAGATTTGTCGTGATGGCTTGGGTTTGAGTGTTGCTTTGGCCTTAAACTCGGGCTTTTTCACGCTCAACGGTTTCTTGTCTCTGTAGTGCTTACATAGAAAGGAAGCATCGTCCTCGACCCTCATGTAGGCCAAGGTTCTTGCTCGAACGTCTTCAAAATTCTCTGGGGGTATTTTTTCAGATCAGTGGAAAGATCCGAACATTCGTCTAAACAACGTTTGTAAGCTTCGATCGCAGTCTTGACATCACAATTACGGACACTAATCATCTCCACATTGAAGCGATTGAAATAGCTTCGAATGGATTCTCCAACCTTCTGGACAACATAATACAAGTCGCTAGTCTGCTTCTCCATCTTACGACTGCTTGCAAATTGCTGGGAAAACTGATTTACCAATTCAGTAAAAGAGTGGATGGACTTGGGTTTGAGTCCAATTATCCACTAGAGAGCAACACCCGTGAAGGTCGCCCCAAAACTCTTGCATATACACACTTACTGAATTTGATGCGGGATCAACACTGTCCACATCAATTACTTCTACTGAGCGACGTGCTCAGTTGGATCCGTGATACCAGAGTACTTTGGCGTAAACGTCGGGATACTGTATTTCTTAGGGACGTCGACCATTGTTATCTCATCGACGAAGGCTAACGCTTAAGATCCAGTGCGAGGCTCGACATCGACAGGCACTGCTGCCCCTGGTAGCTTGGCAAGTAGCGACAATACACGTTCATTTTTTTCTTCCAACATTTTCAACCGTTGGGAGACTGGATTATCTTGATTAGTTTCTTGGGTTGCCCCAGGAACGAATCCAGATGTTTGAAAACCATTCTGCTGCGATAAATCTGAAGTATCCCTGTTATAATGAAAGGTTGGCGTGGGCATTGTAGGAATTGGTGCCATAGGTGGCATTGTAGGCATCGAGGGCGAGGTGGCGCCGTAGGGATCGTCGTATGGAAAAAAGGCGGTGGTGGTGGTGGCATCGTTGGCATAGGTTGACGAGGGACGCCAGGAAATTGAGGTCTCGACCAATACATGCCAGATGGTCCAACACCATTTTGCGATCCCGATGCACCATTCAAATTCTGATTCCTCAAAGATGCGATGGCTTCAGCTGCTCTAAAGTTTTGATTAGCCAGTTCATCAAATTGTGAGCGTGCAATCGTTAATTCCATATTCATTTGAGCGATGATGTGCTCATAGGTTCCTTATAGGTTAGCCATTATCCTACAGATAAAAGATACTCGAAAAAATGATTAGTACGACGCACGGTTGTCAATGATATTCTTTAGATGGGGCCCCACGGTGGGCGCCAAACTGTTAATGCCAAAAATCACCCATTGGAATAACTTAAGGTTGACGTGGGGATTTATCCAATTTAAAAAAGTAACCAAGCGACAATTCGTGCGATAATAGTAAAATAAAGAGACAAGGGAATTGGTGACGCGGAAAAACCTCAACGAGGAAAAAACCGTGAACGACAAAAAAGAGTCGTCAGTGTACTATGATCGCCAAGTAGGGGCGACATCCTTACGTATTACAATGTTTCACAAGATAAATATGAAAAACAATTGTTAAAACTAGTAACAAGTGAAGATCGTGTATAAAACACTACGGTCATGCGTATAATGTTGTGGTCGTGTGTTTCGATGAAGGGAACTTGAATAAATTCTTCGTGTAGGTTGTAATCTCTCAGTTTCAGTTGTCCAAATGAAGTATATGTCTTGGGTATTTATAGTCTTTGATCTTCATAAATGCGTCATTGAATCTTTGGGTAACGGTCGAAGTTATTTTAATGATCGTAATGTCTCTAGTCGGTTATAGTCGTTGGTCTTTAAGAGCATTAAACCTGCATTGAATAAACAATAGAGAAATGTTTGGTCGTACGTTAGTATAATCGAGGTCGAGAAGAGTCTCGCGATGGTCGTGCGACTAACGCTCGACTGACGTCCATAAAAGTGTCAACGAGTGTTGTACATATGTATGGTCGATAGGACCTTATCTTAATACAAGATTAATCGTGTATAAGGTGCATTTGTCGTGGTCGTGGATTTTTTGACCCAAACAACCATATTTTCTCACAACATGTTGTGGCCATGGACCTATACTCTACACTTGATCGGGACACAGTTCCTTGTTTCTTTGTCTTCCAAGATATAGGCACATTACCAAGGAAAATGCAATAACCAGTTGTTGACCTCCTTGTATCTTTACATCGTGCCCAATCTGAATCACAAAATGATTTTAGCTCCAATGATCCTGTAGCAGGTAGGAGGATTCCTTGTCCCGGTGTATGCTTTATGGATCTCAAGACCTTGTATGTTGCATCCAAATGAGGTTGTCTGGGTTTATCCATAAATTGGCTTAAAATATGTACAACATAAGTTAGTTCTGGTCTCATGATTGTCAGGTATATGAGCCTGACAACCAGTCTTCTATATTGAGAAGCATCTTGTAACAAGGCTCCGTCTTCTTGAGTCAATGTCAAGTTGTCTTCAACCGGAACCCGAGATGGTTTAGCACGAAGAAAGCCTGCATCTTCCAGTACGTCGAGCGCATACTTTCTTTGACATAAATTAATCCCTTACTTAGATCTTGCCACTTCTATTCCAAGAAAATATTGCAACTTCCCCATGCCTTTTAGTTTAACTGACTTGATAAGAATCGTTTAGTTTCCTCGATGTCATCTAAGCTATTTCCCGCCAATATAACATCGTCAACATAAACTAGCAAAGCAGTGAATCTTCCTTGAGTGTTTCGAACAAATAAGAAATAATCAGACCAAGATTGGTTAAATCCAACAACCTTTAAAGTCGTGGACAACTTTAAAAACCATTGCCTTGATGCTTGTTTTAAGCCGTATAAAGATTTATGCAACTTACACACTCGAGCCTCCCTCTTTCGTCTGAAACCCGGAGGCAATTCCATATATACATCTTAAAAAAGATCACCATGGAGAAAAGCGTTGTTAACATTTAATTGATGAAGATGCCAATCTTGGATTGCAGCAAGACTAAGTAGAATACGAACGGTTGTTAACTTAGCAGCCTTGAATAAGTTTATCTCACAATCGTCGGACAAATGTCACCTATTCTACAACGTCTTGCATAAGAACCAAGGCTTCCAGTGGACAGACGATCATGAACAAGCATTGCAAAAATTAATAGAATACATGGCGTCACCTCCACTGCTATCGAAACCAAAACACAACGAGGTCTTACAACTTTATTTAGTTGTAAGTCCCAATGCAGTAAGAACAGTCCTAGTAAAAGAAGACGACAAACATCAATTGCCAATTTATTACTTAAGTAAATATCTACTTGATGCTGAGACCAGGTATCCCTCAATGGAAAAATTGTTATCATCGCTAGTCACAACTGCTAAAAAGTTACGACGTTATTTCAAATCACATCCAATAACTGTCGTTACTAACTTTCCACTTAAGTCTGTTTTGAGAAAACCAGAATTGACAGGTCGATTAGCGAAATGGAGTATATACCTCAACAGCTACGACATCGACTTCAAGCCCAGAACCGTGATCAAATCACAAGTCTTGGTGGATTTTTTCGTCGACTTTAGTCCAGAACTAGAAAAAGAAGCGCAAGACGAGACTTATAATGTGGAGACTCATGATGAAAAACACTGGACTCTACATGTCGACGGATCGTCCAACGCTAGAGGAACAGGACTAGGTGTCGTCTTAAAGTCGCCACAGGGGGGCAAGATTGTACGATGTGATTTCAAAGCAACTAACAATGAAGCAGAGTATGAAGCCCTGATCGTGGGAATGAACATGAAGCATGACTTGGGGGCAAAAGGATTGCATGTCAAGAGCGACTCTCTCCTCGTCGTGAACCACATGAATGGAGAATTCATAGCAAGAGAATCGAAGATGACAACATACCTCAAAATAGCCAAAGCAAAGTCGGAAAATTTCAAATCTTTTTCGATTGAACAAATCCCAAGAGATCATAATACTCAAGCTGATGCCTTAGCCAATCTTGGATCAACACTCAACAAACCAATATTCGACACAATACCCATGATACATCTTTCGACATCGAGCATTGATCGTGACGACATCATCCAAATCGATAGTGAAGAAGAAGATTGGTCTAACGACATAATGAATTACTTGGTACACGACCAGCTCCCTGAAGACAAAATGGAAGCTCGAAAGAAAAGATTCAAAGCATCCAGATATGTCGTGATCCAAGGCATGCTCTATCGACGATCATCCACTGGACTTAACGTACGATGTGTCACTAGCAAAACACAAGCCAAGACATTTTACAAGAAATGCACGACGGTGAATGCGGCAATCCTTCAGGCGGTCGTAGTCTAGCCAATCGAATATCACGATAAGGCTATTATTGGCCGACATTACGACAAGACGCCATCAGGTATGTACAAAGTTGCGACGCATTTCAACGTCACTCAGGTACGTCACATAAACCCTCTGAACCTTTACATTCGACATTAGTTCCATGGCCCTTCATGAGGTGGGGAATTGATATAGTCGGTAAGTTACCACCTGCCCCCGGGCAAAAGGTATTTTTACTTGTACTTATAGATTATTTTTCCAAATGGATAGAAGCATCCACTTTTTCCCAAGTCCGGGACAAAGAGGTTATATCTTTTATCCAGACTAACCTCACATGCAGGTTCGGAATACCATCCGAGATTGTTTGCGACAACGGGTCTCAGTTCATAAGTGACAGGACTCAGCAATTATGTGAATATCGCTACATAAAACTAACAACCTCGACGCCTTGATATCCCTAGTCGAATGGACTTGCACAATCGAGTAACAAAACATTATCAACTCGATCAAGAAAAGGATAAAAGCTGCAAAAGGAAAATGGGTCGAGGAACTTCCCTTAGTCCTTTGGGCAAATCATATGACTCTACGTACGTCCACATGACAAACCCCCTTTTCCTTGGTTTATGGTTGCGAAGCAGTTCTACCCGTCGAGATCTAACTACCGACATCGATACATGACTAGGTCGATCGTAACCTAGTCGACCTAAGTTATGATCTTAACGCCCTTGAAGAAATGAGAGAATCAACACTAATCAGAATGGCGTCACAAAAACAATCGGTCGAATGTCACTTTAACAAAAACGTAAAGACTAAAATCTTTCAAGAGGGAGATTATGTCTTACATCGAGACACTCAAGAGCAAAACGCAAGCAAGCTTTCCATCAAATGGGAAGGTCCATATCGTATATCAAAAGTCGTGGAAAGGATGCCTATAGGATCCAAACCCTTGACGACCAGGATATCCCTCGTAGTTGGAATGCAACACATCTCAAGAGGTATTTTTTCTAATTCCCTTATTTTATTTCCTTACGATTATTTATCATGACCAAATACTGACTTAAGCATCGGGGGGTCGTAGGTTAGCCAACGACCAACCTCTGACATTGTTTTCTCGCAGGATCGCACGACATAGAACCGCAAGTCTCTTACGTGACTTGGTCTTGTAAACCCAAGATCTACAATCTGATTTTTTTAGCTTGGATAAATTTTACTATGAATGGATGCCTTAGTCACAAGAATCTTTGGGTTGAATTATTTGGATTGCTTTAGTCGCAAGTATCCTTGGATTCTATTGTTCGTATTATACTAGTCACAAGTATCTTGAGATTATGACTATGACTGCTTGGTCGTGCGACTCTCAAGTACATAAAATTCCAAGTATTCCATTGACGTGTGTTTCTATCGTGTGATGTCGCTTATTTAAATTTTATCTATGCTAAATTTCGGCAAACAAGTCATGATATAGAAAACCACTTGTATTAATATTCGAAGAGAAGTGGTTACAAAAGGAAGGATCGACCACCAACGGTCAACCAAGTAAAACTTAAAAAAAATAAAGACTAAAAGCTAAAAAATTCAAGGTTGAGAAGGATCGTCTGCTGGCTGCGACACAGAAGCTTCGTCTGTCAGGACTTCATGATCGACCTCAACCACCTCAGCATCCTTCTCATCCTCGGAGTCCAAGTCCTTCTCGTTCCCGATATCCGCCAGATAGAGCTTGAGGTCTTCAGAAGCGTTGGCGAGAGGATTCCTCCCAGCCAGGTGTAGCCTAATAATCGCCGCCTTTGTAGTCCATCGAGTAAACGCCTCGACAGACTTGAGCTCCTCCTCCAGCTCCTCAACCTTGGTCCTCTACTCGACCTCCTTCGCTTTGAGGTCCTTGATCTCTTTTTCTTTCTCGATCAAGGACCCCTGGGTTTTCTCCAACTCTGTCGTCGTCCCTTTCAGCAGCTCACAGGATTGATGAAGACGCGTCAGCAGATCGGTCTTCTGACGTCCGGAGGCCTCTAGAACCTGATGAGTTTCGTCAAGCCGCACGTACAAAGACTCGACACGGACCGCAACTTCCTTCTCCCTGGCCAGAGCCACCCGCTCCCTCTGTAGGGCTGCCTTCTCTCTTTCGAGAGTCGTCGGCAGAAGACGCCTTATTCTCTCCATCTCGTCGTAGAGGCTGAGAGAGGCTTGGAACGTCTACAAATATGAAAAAACACACGACATTAATGGGTACCGTCGATATGGCGTCTCCCATCTTCGTCTTTAGAGGAGTGGCGTCGTTCAATGCGTCATCACCCCTCGATGACGGTTCCCTCGGAACCGCCATCCTCGTACGTTTTGGCAACCCCGACCTAGTAGTCGAGGCCGTCTTCCTTTTCTGTCGACCCTTTCGGGCCAACTCCAGCTGGTCTGCCCTCATAGCGGCCGCAGTGGACATCTTCGCAGGTGAACCTCCTGAAAACAAAGAAAAAAGGGTTAGAAAACACGACAAGTCAATACAAAGAAAGGAAAAGATAATGAACGAAGAAATTATTACCTTCCATCTCTTCTTTTTCTTCTTATTTCTCCTCCTCTTCTCTCTCTTCCTCCTCGACCTCGACCTCTGATGACTAGACGATGGTCACCTCGTCGACCAAGTGGCGAGAGGAGAAAGATCGCTCGTCCTTGTTGTACTCCAAGAAACGAGTAATCTTGTGCACCGAGTCGCTATTCACCTGCACTTCGTCGAACTTAATAGCTGAAAGAAAAAAACAAAAGAAAAACGTTAGATACAAATCAACTAACTACAGAAAACGTACGACAAAACTAAAGAAAATTGCTTACTCGACGTGTTCCAGTTTGACTCTTGCCAATCACTTTCTGGACCAGTGAGGCTATTCGCACGAATGTGTACCTTTTCTTCCACTTACGGCCGTTAACCGCGGTGTTAAGGACCAAGGTACGATCACCTTGGTACTTCGAGAAAAGGCTATACCGGTGGAATCTATCCACCTTGACCTGGTATGCCGCGAGGAGGTCATTCACATCGAATGGTGACCCCCAGTTCTCTGTAAGTCGCTCGATAACCGAGACGACTATCCAAAATTGGGGCATAAGTTGCCCAGGCGCAAGGTTGAATGTCAGAATGAACAACCTCAAGAGTGGTGAGTATGGCCACCTAAAACCAATATTGAAGGGATATTCATATATCACGAAATAGCCCTCCGGACACATGTCAGGATGAACCTGACCGGGAGAGTTCAACCTAATAGCACTAGGGATATGTGTTGGTCGCCTAAACACGTCAAGATCGTATTGATCTTGAATCGTACTCACGGGTTGCTCGACATTGTTAAGCCTCTTAAACTGATTTTTAATTCAGATAGTCCTAGCACGTCCCAGTTTCTACTAGGTTTTCTAGCTTGGGTTTTGAATCGCATATAAGGAAGTGATAAAGATCGTACCTTATATAGACGCTCTAAAACCTCGATCGAAGATAAGTCGGACTAAGATCTTGTAAAATTTGGCAAGGATTTGCAGGTAAGTATCTCTCTAGAAAACTCTGAAAGCGTAAAAGGAAGTTATCCTTCGGATATCCCTATTTATACGTGTTTGGGTAAAAAGTCCAACAGACTATGGTCGTACGACATAAGGTAAAGGATGCTCTTTCTTCAGGCGACCTCGACTAAAACGGTTAAATATCCGTCCAACGAATACCATCGTACGACATGATTTCAGTTACTAATTTATATCATACGTTATATTATGTCTAATGCAGGATTTAAAGGATATTTACGACCAAAGATTATAACGGAATTCATCATCAATAGCAACAGACATAACGGACGCAATCATCAATGTCAAAACGGCTACTTTCTTAAAGATATGCATTCAAGGCCTACTAACGGACGAATGGAGTATAAATATAAAGATTGAACTTCATATTTGGGGGGATCTGAGGCTCAAACTCTGGAATTATACTCTCAAGATTGCGCAATCTTTCCTGAAGTTTATAAAGTATTCCATTGTTTGTCATACGACGTACGACTGACATCTTGTTACATCCGACGCACGACCGACTTTATTTTATTATTTTATTTCACTTGTAACACTTGTTCTAAAGGACGACGTCCCTGATTGACGTCCATAGTGCACGACGACTCTCGTCCGCGGTTTTTACCCATTTTTGGGGTTTTCCGCGTCATCAATTCCCTTGTTTCTTGTTTGTTTATTTTCTTATTGTCGTACGATTATTCAAGCTACTTTCTTTGGTTGGATTAAGCTCCACGATTACCTTAAATTTTCCTTGGGAGATTTTTGGCATAAACGGTTTGGCGCCCACCGTGGGGCCCCATCCAAAGGAAATCTTCAATAATCTCACGACAGACTAACGCTTTCTCTTAGTGTTTTCTTGTCCAGTTATCCAGGATAATGGCATTCCAAGGAACTCAAGATCATATCGTAGCTCAAATGAACATGGAGCTAACAGCTGCTCGTGCTCGTATTGACGCCCTAACAACTCAAGCTCGACAAGCGGCTGAAACCATCGAGAATTTGAGAAACCAAAATAGGAACAATATGATGGGGACTACAAATGCTTATGTTGGTACCTGGAATGTGTCCCCTCCATTACCAAATTATCCTCGTCCACCATCAATTAACCCTGCGACTTTTATGATTCCAACTATGCCTATGGCCTCTATTCCATTCAATGGATATGCCTCTGATGCCTCGCAGCAGAATAGCCTCAATGGGACTGGTTATGTTCCATTGGGTACTCCAAATGGTGTTCGCTTAGATCCCGTTGCACAAAGACTAAAATTTCTGGAAGAGCAAAATGAACGTGTCCTGTCGATGTTGGCCAAATTGCCGGGGGCAACAGTTCCAATCGATGTCGAACCACGTGCAGGATTTCAGGCGTCACCGTTCATTGATGAAATCGCATTAGTAGATGTTCCAAAGAAATACAGCATCCCGACTTTCAATCCAAAATACTCAGGCGTCACAGATCCAACGGAACATGTCGCTCAATATAAGCAACTTATGTGGACTGTTTCAATACCGTACCAATTCCAAGAAGTTTGCATGTGCAAAAGTTTTGGGGCGACCTTGACCGGGGCAGCTTTACAATGGTTAATAAATCTCAAACCTAAAACTATTGGGTCTTTTGCAGAATTGGTGAATCAATTCACTCAGCAATTCGCTAGCAGCCGAAAAATGGAGAAGCAAACGAGCGACCTCTATTACATCGTGCAGAAGAGTGGAGAGTCCATCCGGGGTTACTTTAATCGGTTCAATGCGGAGATGATTAGTATCCGTAACTGCGACGTAAAAACAGCAATCGAAGCATACAAACGAGGTCTGGACGATAGCTCCGGGTTGTATCTCGATCTTACAAAGTATCCTCCGAAAACCTTTGAAGACGTACGAGCACGGACGCTTGCTCATATGAGGGTTGAGGATGACCTTGATTTCAGAAATAAACACTCGGGCGACCGGAAAAGCTTAGGTGTTAAAAAGCCTGACTTTAAATCAAAGTCGTCCAATCGATTGGAACCTACTAAGCAGATTTCAAATGTCAGATTTGAAAAGAAAGAACCGGCGACTTCTAAATCTGTCCAGTATCCTAAGGTGTCATCTTATGGTTTCCCTAGATCAGCTAAAGACGTCGTCGTATCCTTGAAGCAGCTTCAGCAAAACGTACGATGGCCAAAGAAAAATGACAAAGACACCGACAAGAAGGACAAAACCAAATGGTGCGACTTCCATAATGACTTCGGTCATATAACGGATGATTGCATTGCCCTAAAGAAGGAGTTATCCTGGCTCAATTCAAAAGGTTACCTACAAGAATTGATGGAAAATAAAGACGCACGTCCCACATCCCCAGAGCATGCCAAGGTGATTAATTGTATTACCGGAGGTTCTGATATCTGTGGGACCACCTATTCAGCTGCTAAAAGACATGCCAGTCGCGGTCCTAATGATCGACCAATTCCGAAGGAGGTACGACTCAAAGAGGACGCCGAACTGGAAGCTATGCCCTTGACGTTTGATCAGGCGGATCTCGATGACGTACATCAGAAACATCATGACGGACTAATCATCCAATTGAGCATTGGGAATTGTCTGACCAAAAAGATACTCGTCGACGGAGGTAGTTCAGCTAACATTATCTTTTTTGATGCAGTGAAAGCAATGGGCATTGACAAATCCGAGATTACATGACGTTCGACCACACTCGTTGGGTTTAATGGTGGAGCGACAAACACCATGGGGGAAATCACACTCCCAGTATATGCTAAAGGAATCAACAGACAGACGAAATTCAATGTCGTCGATTGCTCATCAGCTTATAATGTTATTCTTGGGCGACCTTGGATTCATGACATGAAGGCTGTGCCTTCGACATATCATCAAACCCTGAAATTTCCCACGCAATGGGGAGTACAGGAAATCAAAGGCGAAAGAAAGGTTGCTAGGGAATGTTACAAAGTTACCTTGAAGCCCCCGAAGCAGACAGTATAGCAATTACAGAACCAGGACGTTCCTGGGACTAACGACGACTATCGCTTGGAAGCTGTCGTCTTAAACCAGGATAAGCCTGACCAGATGGTTTACATAGGTTCGACGCTCGACCCTTCCTTTAAAAAGCAACTAATTTCTTTTTTGCAGGACCACTATGATTGTTTTGCTTGGACGCACGAAGACATGGTGGGTATCGATCCGAGTATTATTTCTCATAAACTCAACATCGATCCATCATTTAAACCCGTTCAACAGAAAAGACGAAAATTTGCTCCTGAGAGGAATAAGGTTATCAACGACGAAGTTGATAATTTACTTAAAACAGGAAAAATACGAGAAGTCAAGTATCCAGATTGGCTCGCTAATGTTGTAGTCGTCCAAAAGAAAATTGGCAAATGGCGAGTCTGTATTGATTTCACAGACCTTAACAAAGCTTGCCCGAAGGATCCATTTCCATTGCCACATATCGACTCTATGGTCGACGCTACAGCAGGACATGAGTTACTCACGTTCATGGATGCATATTCTGGGTATAACCAGATATTAATTCATTCTGACGACCAGAAGAAAACAGCCTTCATGACGGATAAAGGTATTTATTGTTATAAAGTAATGCCTTTTGGTCTTAAAATGCAGGTTCGACGTATCAACGATTGGTGAATATGATGTTCAAACAACATTTGGGTGATACTATGGAAGTATACATCGATGACATGCTTGTCAAGTCGAAACAAGCGGACGATCATATCGGACATTTAAAGCAGTCGTTCGACATCTTGCGTGAATACAAGATGAAGTTGAATCCGACGAAATGTTCCTTTAGAGTTCGAGCTGGAAAATTTATCGGTTATATGGTCACACGACGAGGAATCGAAGCTAATCCAGAACAGATTAAAGCAATTGTCGAGCTAAAATCGCCCAGAAATTTTAAAGAAGTCCAACGTCTTACAGGACGTGTAGCAGCGCTGAACCGGTTCATTTCTCGGTCGTCCGACAGGTGTCATTTATTCTACAATGTCCTACGAAAGAATAAAGGGTTCGAATGGACGGACAAGCATGAAGAAGCGTTGCAACAACTCAAAAAATACATGATGTCGCCTCCTTTCCTCTCTAAACCTGAGAAAGGTGAAACTCTTAAACTTTATCTAGCTGTTAGCACTAATTCGGTAAGTACAGTTCTTATACGAGAAACCGACAGTCAACAACTGCCAATTTACTATGTAAGTAAAACTCTATTAGACGCAGAAACCAGGTATTCGTCCATAGAAAAACTTTTACTTTCATTAGTCATGGCTGCTAAAAAGCTACGACATTATTTTGAGTCACATCCTATAATTGTGGTAACTAACTTTCCCTTAAAATCTGTGTTAAGAAAACCTGAATTAACAGGACGCCTAGCTAAATGGAGCATTTACCTCAGCAACTTTGATCTGGATTTCAAGCCCAAAACGGCGATCAAGTCACAGATCTTAGCCGATTTCATCTCAGATTTCAGTCCAGAACTAGAAAGCGCGATGACGTTCGACAAATTAATTGTGGCGACTTTGCACGACACTACATGGACGCTCGACGTTGATGGTTCGACAAATATACGTGGCACAGGCTTGGGTGTCGTCCTACAGTCCCCACAAGGGGGCAAAATGGTATATTCCATACGATGCGATTTCAAAGCAACAATAATGAGGCAGAGTATGAAGCACTAATTGCAGGAATCAAAATTGCTCATGACTTCGGGCAACACGCCTGCACGTCCGAAGTGATTCATCCCTAGTTGTTAACCAAATCAATGGAGAGTTCGCAGCAAAAGATTCAAGGATGATTGCCTATTATAAAATAGTCAAAGAAGAAGCAAAGAAGTTCAGTCACTTTGTAATCGAGCAAATACCAAGAGATCAGAACACTCAAGCTGATGCATTAGCCAATTTGGGGTCAGTACTTAGTCGAACGACATTCGACAATATCCCAGTAGTTCATCTTGCAACCCCTTCCATCAAGGAGGATGAAAATATTTCAGTCGCACCAATTGAAGAAGAAAATTCTTGGTCGGACGACATTCGAAATTACTTAGAGCACGATCAATTGCCCGATGATAAAATGGAAGCGAGAAAAATTAGATTCAAAGCGTCGAGGTACGTTATGATCAGAGGACAATTGTATCGACGATCTTCAACTGGTCTGAATTTGCGGTGTATCACCAGCAAGGCGCAAGTACACAAAATCTTACAGGATATGCACGATGGTGAATGTGGAAATCACTCCGGAAGCCGCAGTTTAGCCAACCAGATATCAAGACAAGGTTACTATTGGCCGACGATAAGACAAGATGCGACCAGGTATGTGCAGTTATGCGACGCATGTCAAAGACACACAGGTTTGGAGTTCCATCTGAAATAACGTGCGACAATGGGACACAATTCATCAGTGACCGAACGCGAAGGTTTTGTGAAGAAAGAAATATCAAGTTAGTAACATCGACGCCTCGATATCCACAATCGAATGGTTTAGCTGAGTCGAGCAATAAAACTATCATTAATTCACTCAAGAAACGACTTAAAGCTGCCAAAGGAAAATGGGTGGAAGAATTGCCTTCCGTTCTATGGGCTAATCGTACGACACCTCGTACGTCCACAGGACAGACTCCTTTTTCCTTAGTCTATGGATGTGAAGCTGTGTTACCTATTGAGGTACGACTACCGACTTCAAGACATACATCTGTTGAACATAACTTAGTCGATCTAAGTTATGATCTCGACGCCCTAGAGGAATTTAGGGAAGCTGCTCACATTCGCATGGCGTCGCAGAAGCAAGCTGTCGAGCGACATTTCAATAAAAATGTCCAGGTCAAAGTTTTTCAAGAAGGCGACTACGTCTTGCGACGTGTGTTTCAAAACACTCAAGAACCTAATGCAGGTAAACTTTCCACTAAGTGGGAAGGGCCTTATCAAATCTCTGGTATCGTGGGTAAAGGAGCTTATAGACTCCAAACTTCCGATGGTCGAGATATCCCACGAAGTTGGAATGCAGTTCATCTAAAGAGGTATTTCTTTTAAATTTCATATTTAATTCCTTCGATTATTTTTTAAGAAAAATTACTAACTTAAGCATCGGAGGGTCGTTGGTCAAACCAACGACCACCCCGCTAATGTTGTTTTTCGCAGGGACGCAAGACTTATTTAAGACATTTTTTCGTGTCGAACTCATGCAGTCACCCGTATGTGTTTGATATAAGTAACAGAGGTTAAATTATGCATCTTGGTATTCCATACATAGAGCCAAGAATTATTATGATGAATTGCCCAAGGACAATCAAAAGTTTCAGTTGGTTTATTTATAATGGTGTGGTTGAAGGCTTGATGTGACGCAGTTATTAGTTTTCTTAAAATTATTTGACGTACGATTAAAAATAAAACGTCAATAAGCAAGAAAAACTTCTTCTATTAAATATCAAAGTTACGAATCTAAAGGACGACCACATACGGTCGACCTTCAAAAGAAAGATGTAAATAGAACCTAAGTAGGAGGGGCGTCAGGTTGCGTTTGGACGACGACGGTCTCCTCCGCTGCCACCTCCTCTTCTCCTCCTTCGCTCCCATCCAATTCGTCATCCTCATCGAGATCCCTTTCAGTCCCCATAGTGTCAAGATAGGTTTTGAGCTCCTCGGCAGCCGACACCATGGGATTCTTCCCACTCAGATGACGTCTCATCAAAGCAGCTCGGGCTGTGAGACGAGAGAAAGCTTCAATCTGCCTATTCTCCTCCTCTAAATCTTTGACGTCGCCCTCTAAACTTTCGACTTTCTTGAGGAGGGACGTGACTTCATCAGCAGAGGCAGCAGCGGCAGTAGTAGCCTTTATTTTCTCGACCTCCAGCTTGGACGTTAAGGCCTCAAGTTCAAGGACATGGTCCCTGAACTTGATCGTCTCACTTTGAGCTTCGACGAGTTGAGCCTTAAGGCTCTCGACCTTCATTTTCTCGGCCTCGACCGCCTCTAAGGCAACCTTCTCTTTTTCAAGAGCCTCGTCCGCCCTTTTTTGTACGTCAGAGAAGGCCGCCCTGAGACCTTCTGTCTGAGCGTAAAAGCTCAGACACGCTTGAAAAGCCTGTAAGACAATAAAGAAAAGATTAAAAAACATAACAAGTAAGTAAAAAAGAAAATAAAAATAATACAAGCTTACCATGAAAGAAAGACCGGCAGCATGTGCTCCCGTATCCTCGACCCGAGAATCGTTGTAGCGATCGCGGAAGGTCGGGAGAAGAAACTTCCCCAAATGCGGAAAAATGACGTCCCTCTCAAGGACGTCATTAACCATGAAGTCAGATGGGAGAGTGACTTTGAATGTCGTCTCTCCCACCTTCTCCTTGTTCTTCTTTTCCTTTGAAGAAGAAGAAGGAACTTCGGAGATGGGCTTATTAACGCCCGACACCCCCGACAGGGGAATGTCCTTCGTCACCTGGGTCGAGCCTCCGAGCTCGACACCAGCAACGGTTCCCTTCATCGGTGACGCCCCTGGAAGGGACGTCAAAGTAACGTCGCTCGTCTTCTTAGGCGAAGTCCGAGGTTGCTTGCCTCGAACACGTCTTGGATCTACCCCTGTGGAAGGGGCAGATCTTTTCTTCGATTTCTCCCTTCCTTGACGAGCGAGCTCTAATTGCTCGGCTCGCCTAGCAGCAGCCGACTTTGCAGTTGCGTCTCCTAATAAAAAAGAGAGACAGAAAGAGCAAGTTAGAGAATACTTACGATACATAAGAAGGAGGTATTGTTGAACAACTTACCTGTCATCTCCTCTTCTCTTTCTCCTTCTCTCTCCTCTTCTATATTCTCTCCTTCCTTCGAAGAACCCTCGGTAGGTGTAACTTCAGCGACTAGGACGACTTCGTCCTCCTCATCGTTCGACCGAAGAGAGAATGAACGATCGACAATACTTCTCTCTAAGATTCTTTGAACCTTGTTGAGAGAATCCCTCTTTGGCTTCACGACACTGAAGTCAATCACTGTAAAACAAAGACATATATTAGACAAAAACGCACGACAAAAACGCACGACCAAAATGCACAACAAAAACGCACGACAATAAACCTACCCGATTCATTCCAGCCTGATGACAACCATTGGCTGTCTTCGTCACTTACGGACGCCACTTGAAGGAAGACATACCGATGTTTCCACCCACGGTCGTTCACCGCGGTGTTAAGTATCAGTACGTTATCCCCCTTTGAACGAGGAAACAAGCTATAACGGTGATAACCATCTGGTCGCAAGCTATAGGCTGTCAAGAGGTCGTTCACGTTGAACGGTACCTCCCATTCGGCCGTAAGACGATCGATCACTTGGACAATACGCCAGAATTGAGGCATTAATTGTCCAGGTGTCAAGTCAAAGGCATCTAAAAACGCCCTGACCAAAGGGCTAAAAGGCCAAGAAAAACCTATCTTAAAGGGGTATTCATACAAGACACAATATCCCTTCGGAACCTCGTCCGGCCTTAAATCCTCCGGTGACATCAGATTTATCTCATCTGGAAGTTTAGCCAAACTCTTGAAAAAATCTATGTGTTCTTCTTCCCTGAACAAACTTACTGGCTCACTTGACATTTGAAAATCAGGGATGTTAAGAGTCGCACACCAATAACTCAAAATATCCCAAGCTTTCCTAGGTTTTCTAGCTATAGATTTTCTATGCATAAATCGATACAAAAAAAAGGTCAGAAATCGTACCTTAAATAGTGTACTAAACCTCGAATTTAGAATGGAAAGGATTCTGGTCGCTCGGAAATCTCGCCGGAGATATGTATTTTCTAGGAAACGCAAGCGTAAAGGAAGAAAGGGCTAAAAACGATACTTATATTGTAAATTTGGAAACCGAATCGACCGAGAAAATAGATCGCCAATCGTCATTTGACACGTGTCACCTGTATCAGAAGAAATACTCGAGTACGTCCTTCCAATATGCGACACCTGTCCCTAATTAGTTGTCTGGATGATTACTTGTGCAGGTGATGACGTCATTATCTAGTTAGAAATGAACTGATTTGATTCTAATCGAAAGACCCGCGTTTTCTTTTGCAACACATGTTTTAATCTTAAATTTAAATTTCAAAAAGTTGCCGCTTGAATTTTAAATTTGGGGGCAAACTGTTTGGGTAAAAAGTCCAACAGACTATGGTCGTACGACATAAGGTAAAGGATGCTCTTTCTTCAGGCGACCTCGACTAAAACGGTTAAATATCCGTCCAACGAATACCATCGTACGACATGATTTCAGTTACTAATTTATATCATACGTTATATTATGTCTAATGCAGGATTTAAAGGATATTTACGACCAAAGATTATAACGGAATTTATCATCAATAGCAACAGACATAACGGACGCAATCATCAATGTCAAAACGGCTACTTTCTTAAAGATATGCATTCAAGGCCTACTAGCGGACGAATGGAGTATAAATATGAAGATTGAACTTCATATTTGGGGGGATCTGAGGCTCAAACTCTGGAATTATACTCTCAAGCTTGCGCAATCTTTCCTGAAGTTTATAAAGTATTCCATTGTTTGTCATACGACGTACGACTGACATCTTGTTACATCCGACGCACGACCGGCTTTATTTTATTATTTTATTTCACTTGTAACACTTATTCTAAAGGACGACGTCCCTGATTGACGTCCATAGTGCACGACGACTCTCGTCCGCGGTTTTTACCCATTTTTGGGGTTTTTCGCGTCATCAATTCCCTTGTTTCTTGTTTGTTTATTTTCTTATTGTCGTACGATTATTCAAGCTACTTTCTTTGGTTGAATTAAGCTCCACGATTACCTTAAATTTTCCTTGGGAGATTTTTGGCATAAACAATACGCAAAGATCGTATCGAGTAAAATCGCTCAATGATCGACATGTGTCGATCGACTCTTCGTGAGCATCGACAAATCTTCGACACCTGTCATAAAAAACTGTCACGCGTGTTCCCCACACCTCCATGACATCACATGTGTTAATTAGACCATCATGGGTCTAGCTGTAAACGAACCGATTCAGTTCTAAAGCGACTAAAGCCTTTCCCCATATGATACGTGGCGACCAACATTTTCATCAAAAAATTTAAAAATTCAAAATTCAAAATTTGCCATCTCATTTTAAATTTTGGGGGAAAACTGTTTGGGTCAAAAATCCACGACCATGAAAAATACATTTTACACACGACTGATCTTGTATTAAGATAAGGTCTTGTCAACCAAACGTATTTACGTCACTTATGGACACTTTTGTGGACGTAGGTCGAGCATTAGTCGCACGACCATCGTGAGATTATTCTTGACCTCAATTTTACTAACGTATGATCCAACGTTCTTCTCTTGTTCATTCAATGCAGGTTTAATGCTCTTAAATAATAACGACTATAATCGACCAGTGCCATTAATAACATTATGGAGCTTCGACTGTTACACCAAGATTCAATGACACATTTATGAAGATCAAAACTATAAATACCAAAGACATATACTTCATTCGAATGACAACTGAATACTCTGAGATTACAAACTGCACGAAGAACTACTACTCTCTCTCTCTCTCGCATCACTCGACCATAACAGTATACTCACGACCGCAGCGTTTTATATACGATCTACGCTTGTTACTAGTTTACACGCTTGTTTCCTATATTTATCTTGTGTAACATTGTATAACGAAAGGACATCGCCTCTGTTTGACGATCATAGTGCACTGACGACTTCCCTTTGTCGTCCACAGTTTTTTCCTCGTTGAGGTTTTTTCGCGTCACCAAATATTTTGTCTCCTTATTTTGTTTACTATC
Source organism: Arctium minus (assembly GCA_954870635.1). NCBI lineage: Eukaryota > Viridiplantae > Streptophyta > Magnoliopsida > Asterales > Asteraceae > Arctium > Arctium minus. Next base: position 131,301,794 of record OX941080.1, on the reverse strand, counting down.
GCACGTCTTGTTTCCTGGTTACTTTCTTTAGTTGGATAAATCTCCACAACGACCTTAAGTCTTCCATTGGACGATTTTTGGCATTAACAGAGAGCCGCTTTAATGTGGAAGTCTTGCAATATAGTGGGAAGTTTGGTGGAACGAGTGGATTGTCGCGGTGGTGGTTCCGTTGATAATGGTGAGGAGGCAAGTATATTTTGTGATGGAGGAGAGGGTGAATATGTGGAATTAGAAATGTCTGGTAATTCTGGAGGAATGGATGAGAGGTTGTCGCCGGAAGATGTGGGAAAAAGAGATAGAGGATCCACATAATTTGTGGAGGTTGGGTTTTGAATAGGCGGTGATCGGCTTGGAGTATAGGATAGAGGAGTATCCATAGAAGGGAAATCATCAAGATATGGTGATTTGTGAAAAGAAGGAAATAATTGGTTAGGTGGTGTAATATTACCAACGGTAGGTGTGGATATATCAAAAAGACTTATAGTTGGAAACTCAGTCTCAAAGAAGGTGACATCCCGAGATATTATCGTTTTCTTTTCCCTTAAACTATAAACTTTATACCCTTTCTGACCATGAGGATACCCAAGGAAGATGCACTCCGTTGCACGTGGATCAAATTTGATAGGGCGTAGTGGATGTGTAGAGATGAAACAACGACAACCGAAAACACGTAAATGAGAATAATTTGGAATTTTGTGAAATAGTTTCTCAAAAGGAGTTTTTCCTTCAAGGAGTGGTGTGGGTGTCCTATTTATAAGATACACGGCTGTTAGGACAACATTTCCCCAAAATTGTTTAGGCAATTTGGCTTGAAAAAATAGGGATCGTGCCACATTTAGCAAATGTCTATGTTTGTGCTCAACTACGCCATTTTGTTTTGGTGTGTTTACACAACTAGTTTGATGCACGATACCCTTGGAAGAGTAGAAGTCTGTGCACTTAAACTCTGGACCATTATCACTCCTGACTATTTTCACTCTTTTCCCAAATTGATTTTCAATTAGATTGACAAAATGAATAAGCAACTTTCGTGTTTCGAACTTGTATCTCATGAGATAAATCCAAGTGCATCGTGAATAATCGTCAACAATGGTTAAAAAATATTGTTCCCCCGAAATGGATGGTACATGATAACCCCCCCCCCCCCCCAAATGTCAACGTGAATCAAATTGAAGCAAGAATCACTAGAAGAAACACTTGATGAAAACGGTTTGCTAGTCTGTTTAGATAGAGGACAAACTGAACAGTTGCTTGCAATGCAAGATATATTTGCTAGAAAAGGAAATAACTGAAAAACTTTGCTCGATGGATGACCTAGTCTTTGATGCCATAGGTCTTGTGTTTTAGTGCCCACTACATTGCATGTTCCTTCCTTTGGCTTATTGAGGAGGTAAAGTCCCTCACTCTCAGTTCCCGTCCCAATCATCTTCCCCGACCATAGGTCTTGTATAAAGCAAACTTGTTTGAGAAAGATGGTAACATAGAATGAGTCAAAGGAAAGTTCGCTGATAGAAATTAGGTTAAGATGAAAAGATGGGACACAAAGAACATTGTGAAGAATAAAGTTTGGGGTGAATACTACCATTCCAATTTGAGAAACTTGTAAAGAAGTTCCATCTGGTAGTTTCACAAAAAAAAAATTCACTGATTTGGATTTGTAAGGGAGGCAAAATCACAGACTATATGATCGCTAGCGCCACTGTCTAATATCCATATTGTTTGTTTACCATGTTTTGAGAGTTCAACACCTGAGAGATGTTCATGGTTAGTGACATTACCAACTGAATTTGTTGAGCTTTGCTTGCTTGTATTCAACATTTCCAGCAATTGATTGTTGTCTCTTTGAGCTCCTGTTGTAGACTTGATTTTGTTCAAAATTCCCAGCATCTGTTTGCACTTATCATTGGTTAAGGGGAAATTGATTACTTCTTCATTTGATGCGGCTTCATGATTAATCCTTGCACGCCCTTGTCCTCCCACCATGGAGTTCTTCCTTCATCGACAATATTCATAAGTGTGCCCTTTTCCACCACAATAGGTACACTTTATATGTGCCCTACAATTTTTAGTAATATGGTTCGACATGCCACATTTCTTGCATTTCTCATCATTGTCAACATGATTCAAAGCTCGACCAAACTTCTTAACGAAGAATGCAGATGCCTAGTGCAAGTGCAACCTCTTTGTTGTTGGAAGCTTCTGCTTGTTTCTCATGTCTCAGGGCATAGCGTAAGCCTTGTTTACCGTGGGGAGCTGATCCAGACCAATTATGTTGCTGCAGACAGTTGTGTAGTTTTCGTTTAGACCCATCAGGAATTCCATCGTTTTATGTGTCTCCATGTAATTCTGCACTTCAGTAGTAGTTTCACAAGTACAAGCCGGAAAGCCGCAAAGCAAGTCTTTCTCATCCCACAACCCTTCAGCTTTGTGAAGAATGAGGTGATAGAGGTAGTGCCTTGTTCACATCATGTATAGCATTTTCTACATGGAACAATTGAACTGTATTAGTATGAGAAAACCTTTCCTGGTACCTCTTGCATTTTGCGAGTGGATAACACTTCTAGAGATCTCTTCTAAAGAAAACAGAGAATAAAGAAAACAAAATTCTTTTCTGATGTGTTTATTTTCATATGCTGTGTGTACAACTTATATACAAGAAGGATGATGGCATAATCTTCAATTATAGGGCTAACTATAGAAATACAAATCAATCAATCATATCAATTAGCTGATTATAATAGTTTCCTAATATTGTAAAATATCAATCACCACAATCTCATTCCTTAATAATATAGCCTAAAAAAAATAAACTTGGTAATGGTGGGAGATGACTTTCGTCTTTAACGTGAATGCATCACCAAATTTCATTGTTTCTAGAGTTGCAACTTATAATATTGGAATTAAACAATGGAGTCGTCTTCTACTTCCTACTTTTTGCTTTTGTAAGGCAAAGACTTGGGTGTTATTCATTACATATCTCAATAATTTTCCAAGATTATGTCCTCTACTAGTGGTGGGCGGCTGACAAATTCTCATCATTAACTTCAGCACATGTATGGTACAATCTGACACCAATGAATTTAATGATTAAGTGGTTATTGGAAAGGATGATGACTCACAAAAGTTGTGCAAGGGTTCTATCGTATGGAAGAAACTAGTCATGTTAGGGGTCTTTAAATGATTGGCTTCTATGCCCGACCGTAGGGCAAAGAGTGTGGAGGACATTGTCAATTAAAGTTTATGCATAAAAAATCACTACTTCTTTCGGTTTTCATTCCTTCCATAAAGTGTCCTCATAACTTTTTAACAATCTTCATATCTATTTAGTAGAAATAATAACCTGTGTACCGAATTTGAATTTTAAGGGTGTTTGATTGGAGGTATTAGGAGGTAAGGAACGAGAAAGAAAATGACTAATAATGTTTGGTTCTATATAATGCAATCAATCATTACTTAAAAGTGGTAATTATCCATACCTAGTAAATTACGGGAATGACTTTTCATTCCCCAAGATTTACCACCCCCCCCCCCCCCCCCCCCGCGGTAACGGATTATACGATCATGTTTCACCCATGATCTTGATTTTGTCTCCTTCAGACCTTGGTCTCAGGTCTTAATATTTTCCTTAATCTTTCGGTTGATTATATGAAAACATGAAAATTTTATCTAAGTGTATTTTAATTTTCAAAGAAACAATTTAATAAACATTTAGATATACTGAAGAAATCTTTTGTTGACAAAAGTTTTGATTCTTTTCCAATCAAAAAACGGACTGCAACATAACGATTTATCCATTGTTTTTGTTAATTATAGATGTATGATTCAACAACTTAACGAGATTGTAGGTTCAACTCGAAATTTAGAGGAAGCAAAATGAATGAAAAATAGGTAAGATGGACACATGCATTGGTAATGAGTTAAAAATGTTCCGAGTCAAAAAAACAAGTTGGGTTAAGGCGAGTTGGAATAATTTGCCAATATTTTCCTGTCTCTAACTTTTAAAAAAGATAAATTACACCAATCGTTCATGTGATTTGCTCAAACTCCATCAATTGTTACTGTACAATATTGCAATTACACAAGGCCCCATCGTTTTCATTTCCTTTCAACGTTCTTCGCTTCTGTAGCAACTGTTGAGTCCATCCTTTAAGGTTCAGGGGCATTTTGGTTATTGTGCCTTTTTTTTATTAAAAAAAAAGAGTAAACTACGTTTTTCATTCATGTGGTTTGTTGAAAATTGGGACTTTCGTCCATATGTTCTTGAAATTATGGTGTTTGTCCCAATGAATTGCAATTCATAGTTGTTATCGTCCCTGGAGATAACTCCATTAGTGGTAATTACCGTTGGTTATAAGTTGAAAACAATGATGAATTATAAACAATAAGAACGAAAACGACAATAAATTATATACCATAGGGATGAAACCAACAATGAATTGCAAAACCACAAGGACTAAAACTGTAATTTTGAAAGCTTAGGACAAAAAAAACTATTTCAACAAACCATAGAAACAAAAAAAAACTATTTCAACAATCCGTCGGGAATACGCCGAAAAGTTTTTTAATTGTTTTAAAATTTTCATGGGAAATGAAAAAAAAACAAAATTTTAAACTTTCCGAAGAATTTCCTGAGGATATATCCCCTAGAGATTAACCGACATCCACCGGAAAGTTTAAAAATTATTATTTAATTTTCCAAGAATTTATAAAAACAAAGATACCATTTTAAACATTTCCGGTGGATACCCCTATCCGTCAAAAATCTGTCGAAAATGTTTAAATTGGTATTTGTGCTTTTAAATTTTATTTTATAATTTTTTTCTAGAAATGAATTAGTAAAATTCGCGGAAAATTTGTGGCAACTTTTAATTAATTAGTAATTAATCAAAATTTGCTACAAATCCGTCGAAAATTCTAATTAATTAATTAGTTTCAACAAAATTAGATAATATTTGTGGCGGATTTTATAGAAATAAAAAAAAAAAATATTCTGCGAAAATCTGCCACACTTTAATCGAAAATATATTTTATTTGTTCAAAAAATTCAGCGGCAGCTAACCACAAGGGTTGTGGCGTACTGATTAAAGCCCTGAGAAATGTGGTGGAATATCCCATCTACGTAGGGTTCGAATCTAGACGTACACGACAATTGTGGCCACTAAGGTTTAATCAGGGTTGATGTCTTACAGTCATAATTTTCCAAGGGATTAGTCTAGGCATAACCTAGGACTTCCTTCCAAAAAAAAAATTCAGTGGCAGATTTGTGGCGGATTTCAACAAAAGTTGATTTTTGCCGGAAGCCACTGAATTTTATGGCGGTTAGGCCGGAAAAGTCTGCCGGTGAAACCTAGTTTGTTAGTAGTGTTAGGAAAGATACAACATCAAATATTTAACGTGGAATACTCGAAAAGGAAAAAATCACAAGCAAAGGAATAGGATGCTGAAAACTAATCCATTATTACTATGATGATGTTATGCTTGAGAAATTATAACCACAATTGATGGAATACACCTCTCGAGAGAATCAACTAGTATAAATCATGAATACTAAAACAAACGTCAAAGCGGACTAAGCCCCGTCACTGAGCATTGGTTGTTAATATACAACAAATTCTATATATGATATAGTCAGGGGTGGAACACAAGTTTTTCAACTGCAGGGCCGGACCTAAACACAGTAAACTCTAGTACTAGACGTTAAATATGAAAATGTCAAACATCGCTCATCAAAGTGGAACCCGTTGATCTTTCGCGACCTTGAAGTCTTCCACAATTTCCTCAAAACTAATCTTTTTATCAACTTCCCTTTCGATAAACAAAACCAACGAATCGTTTAGAAACTCATTTTCCATTTTATTCCATAGCCTTGTTTTCACAATATTCATTGCTGAAAATGATTTGTTGGTTGTCGCGGTAGAAATAGGGAGAGCAAGTAATAGACTGATTATTCGAAAAATCATATCAAAAGTGCTTTCTCTTCTAGTCCTTACCAACCATTGACACAATTCTACAATAGATGTCAATTGATTATAATCTGAATGTTGAACGACATCAATATCATAATGTTGAAGTTGCATTTTAAGAATCGTTTTCTCATGATCACTGAAATCTTCAGGATAGAACTTCTCTACTAGTTGGCGTACATAAACACTTTGAAAAGTCTCATACGCATTTTTTGGATCTAGACTTGAAGCAAGACGAAACAACTCCGTGGAACTATCACTAAAACGATTATCTAATTCCATTAATTGATAATTAATTGCTTCATAGAAAATATCAACTTGGTAATGATGCTCAAGTGTATGATCACTATGTTCATTACGAGCCCAAGCCCTATCTATGTTGTATATATTTGACAAGAAAACAAGTCAGGAAGAAGACAAGTTAGGAAGATTCACTTTATAATGATGTTTGAGTGTATGATCACTATGTTACGTACCAGACAAATGACATAACAAGGTCAAGCAAATCATCCCAATTTTCATCTTTCATTTTTTGGAATAATGTTTTGGTAGATGTAATAGCCTCTTTGCATTAAAAATATCTCGATCTTTTCTTTGTAAAGCCTGACAAAGTAAATCAATGATCTCTATTATTTCTTTTTGGATATGGAAGACAAATATGAACTTAAATGTCACCATAGCCTCATATGCTAAATATGTATCTCCTTTTATTGAACTGGTTCCTTCCTCAAAAATTTTGAGTAAAACCTCACATGTTGGACTGAACATCTTAATTAGGCTAGAAACTGATATGAGATGAGAACTCCATCTAGTATCTCCGACTCGTTATATTATACATATTTGATTGAGACCTCTATCATTCTTTAATTCATCAATAGAAATCAAATATGCAATTTCCTCAACATATGCACCTCGTAGTTGGTTGGTGCATTTGGAGGAAGTAGTAACAAAATTGAAAACAAAAGACAACTGCATAAAAAAACTTACGCAACTCTATAACTCCTTGAGAGGTGGCCATTAATACCAATTGCAACCGATGAGCAAGATAATGAACATAATATGTGTATTTACAATCTTCTAAAATCAAGGCTTGCAAACTTTTGAACTAACTACACATATTGCTTGCACCATCATACCCTTGTCTCCGAATAGACTTGACATCAAGGTTGTAATGTGACAATAGAGAATAAATTCTTTTGAGAGTTTGTGATGTAGTGGCATGTACATGAACAAGTCCAAAGAAACTCTCTAAAATGAAGCTCTCTTTATTAACAAATTTTAAAACAACAGACATTTGCTCTTTGTGAGACTCATCATGTGTTTCGTCAACAAGTAAACAAAACCTTCTACCACCAATCTCTCATATATACTAGTCTCACCGTATTTGAAATAAGATTCAAACTTTCCTTTTGAATCACGAGTGATGTATATGATGCATATTTGGGAGCACGACAAAATAACTCTTTAAGCTCAGACCTTGGTGTTGAATTCACCAAGTGCTCCAACATTTGAAAAAACTTCCGATGTCAATGGAATATGGTTTTTCTTTATGGCCTCAAAATGCAACTTCTTGAAAGGCACACCAACGAACGCAATAAATAGAAGTTGTTAATCTTAATATTTTTTTCTCATGTTGTTCAATTGTAAACTTCTCAAACACATTTCGTACATCTTACGCCTCATTCAATAAATCAGCCCATGCCTTTTGTGAAACATTGTGGAGAGATGTATATTCGGTTCCCATATGCATCAATAAGACACATTTTTCCCACTCACTTTTTTCCAATTTCGAAACCCATCTATAGTAAATGCTTGTCGGCCGTAGTAACCGAGTCCAAATGATGGATTGTTAAATAGAAAGCATGGAAAACAAAATGTTGCATCTAAAGTCTTTAACTATTTAATCCAAGGATATAACCTAAACCAAGAAGCTTGAAAGCAATGTTTATGAGTTTCTGGTGTAGATTTTGGAAACAGATAAAGTGTTCGTAGAATTGTATTTTGTTGATTGATATGATAATCATAAACTTGAGAACGCAAATCAGGTCTCATTCTAGTGTACTAATATCAATATCATTACTTTCTATTTGAGTTTTTTTGCAAGGGTTTTTTGATAACTGAAACACTAGATGCATGGATACTATCTAAATTTGTTGTCTATTCGGGATCTTGAGAAGAAGTAACATGTTTTCTTTTACATAACCCATGAATAGTATATTGAGTTTTCATCTTCATCTACATGTCAAACAAAATTGATAAAATGAATTTATCCTTAAACTTGCAACCAAATGCTTCAAGCCAAATATTGACATAGAATTTGAAACAAATTTGAACAAGTTCTTCAACCCAAATATGGCAAATATACATATAGATTTGAAACAAATTTGAAATTTAACGTATAGATGCATTTACATAACCACAATCAAACTACATAATCAATTTCAAACAAAGTTAAACTCAATCAAACAAATTTAAACCTAATCATTAATTAAACAAATTCAAACTCAATCAAGCAATAACATAAAATTGTAAATATGTAATCACATTCAAATTTTGAAATAGAAAACTTGAATAAAATGAAAAAAAAAACCTGGAGGTTGTAAAAATTGGATTAGTTGATGAAGATGACATAGGGCCAAGGTCCCTACAAGCCCTATAGGACATCGACCCCTGGATCTAGTATTAAATTTCTGCAAGCATACGGTGTCGTAAAATAGGATCGAACACGGGGAGGAAATGATCGAGTACAGGTTAATTCCAAATTATGAGTTAGTTGTTAAATCAATTGAGGATTTTCTTGGTTTTCAAGAACAACAAGTTAAACAAACAACGAAAGAGACGTAAAGCAATAAACGACAAACAGTAAACTATTAACATATAACTAACGCTAAAGTAGACTATATGTTAGATCACAGATTTATTGGATTCAAGATCATCCAATTGAAGTTTGGAATCTGAAGCTAAAGCTGAAAAGCCACTCTCAAGATTAGTCTAATGTTAAGTTTGTAATAATTGTCAAAGTTAATTATTGTCTTAATTATTGTATTTGGTATTATTCCTAAATATCTAACTAATAGATATTTTAGGATATTATGTTTTAGATATTAGTTTAGATATTTAGTTAGATATTATTATGTTTGGTTTAAGTTAGGTGAGATATCTAATATCTCACAATCTCAAAAAGTTAGAAATCGATCAAGAACACTGTACACAGAGAGAAACAGTGAGAGCTTAAACAGAGAAACAATATCAACCTTTGTAATCCGCGTTTGTAATCTAAGCAGGTTGGTAAATCTTATCTTGTTTGTTGTTTGATTATCTGGTAAACGATCGTGTTCAATCACACGGACTCTCAATTGGTATCAGAGCTGAAACCAGATCTAAATCAAACTTTTAGAAACTCTCTGTGTTCTTCAGTTTTTAAAGAACACCGTGTCATCGATCAAATCTTCAATTTGTGGTTGTTTTCGAACGAAACAGGTTGTATGTTGTTGCAAAAGGCAAAGCGATCAAAGTGTCAAAGTTTGGTGCTATAATTCGACTTCTAGACAGGTCAATTTGGGATTTACAGGGCCGATCTATCGAAGAAGAATAGACACCGGTCGAAGGTTTCATACCGGTCTCTATAATCCGGTCGACATACCTCAGGTCCGGTCGAAACCTAAACCCCGGTCGAAAAACTCCATATCGGTCAACACTATTCACCTAGGTCGATACTATTCACCTAGGTCGACACTATTCACCTAGGTCGACACTATTCACCTAGGTCGATACTATTCAACCAGGTCGACACTGTTCAATCCGGTCGAGAACTCATACCGGTCCACATCAAAGTCCGGTCGTGCAACGATCCGGTCGTACAGTCCGGTCAACATCTCTCCGGTCAATATATCATAACACCAGTCGAAGACAACTCATCCGGTCGAAGAAATCCGGTCAAAGCATAACCCCGGTCGACGCAAAGCACCGGTCGTCGAACATCCGGTCGGGCGTTTTGCGCCAACAGTTCATCGCGCAAACTTACACTTCGCGCTACCAACGACTCGCGCAAACCCCTGTTTGCGCCACCCACCTCTCGCGCAAATCTTACTTTCGCGCGACCTTCAACTAGCGCAATCCTCAAATCGCGCGACCCTTTCCTCACGCAAACTTTGTTTTGTGCCAGCTTCCTCTCATGCAAAGCTAATTCTCACGCAAAACTCCTTTAAGATTTTTGCTCCAGTTCCAGACTTGGTTAAATTTGGAAATTTTATTTCTGAATTTTATCTGATTTTAATTTGCATTAACGATCATATCTGTCAAGTTCTTTTGTTACAGGAATCATGGATGAGGATTTCTTTGCTCCACCTAGAGAGAAAAGTCTGTCACAGAAAGTTTCAGATCTTCAAGAACAGTATCAACTAGACCAGATGTCTATTTCGAAAGATTTTTTATCATCTGGAACTGATATGAAACCTCCTGTTTTAATCAGAGGAAAATATGAGCAGTGGAAAATCCATTTCTTAGACTTTATTGACAAAAATGAATTGAATACTTATATCAAATTATCTTTGCAGGAAGGAATGATGAAAATTCCAACAAAGTTCAATTCTTTTTTAGGAGCATATGGATTTATGGAGATGAAAGAGGTTCCAGTATACCTTAACGAATACACAGATGAACAAAGAAGGAGACATGAAGCTGATAAATTTGCCAAAATTCTTATATTGAAAGGAAGTTCATATGAGATTTCTATTCAAATAAATAGCAAATAGGCTACAGCAAAAAAAGTTATGGGATCAGCTTGAAGGTAAATCAAGATTGTTTCCAATAGAAAAGATTAAGGTTTTGGAAGTTGAGAACTCTGAACTAAAAGAAAAGATTTTTGATCTTGAAGCTCAAAAACAGAAGCTAGATCTTGTTGAAAGCAATGAGAAGAAATCTAAGGATTTGGAGAGTACAAATTATGTTCTTAAAAAGAAAATATCAGAGTTTGAGAAGAAGTTCTCAGATCTTTCCAAAAGGAGTATTGAGGAAAAGAAGGTGTTTGAGCTTAAAAGTTTAAAGCTTTCTCAACAAGTTAGTAACTTTGAGAAAGTAATCATTTTAGAAAGAGATCAGTTTGCCAAAGAGAAGAAGGCAAATGAAAAGAAGAACGTTGGATTCTTAAAAGAGATATCAGATGGAAGAAAAGGTGCAAAGATGGGATTTGAAGAAGAGAGAAGCACCTTTGAAGTTGCAATTATAAAGCTTAATGTAAAGCTATCTGAACTTTCTAAGTGTGCACAGAAAGAGAAGAAGAAGAAGTGTGAGCTTGAGACGAAGATTGACCTTCTTGTCAAAGAAAGAAACGTTTATTCTTCAAAGGTTAACGAGCTTGAAAAGATTATTTCCATGGTGGTGGTGACTGAGCACAAGACTCCAGAGTCAATTGTCCACTCACCTAGAGATGATTCAGCTGATTCAGAATGCTCATTCAAGTCAGCTGGAAGTTCAACATTCAAACCTGTTTCTTCAAAAAGGTCAGTTAAATCTTCTGATCAAATTCGTAATTCTAACATTTTCTTTGATAGAAATATAGATGGTTCAGGTATACATCAAAGAAGGAGAAACATCTACAAAGAAGCTGAACTAGTTTGGAAAAGGCAACCAGTTAAAGAAAAGAAGAAAGATGAGTTGAAATGGAAAAACTCATGTGTACATACGCCTAATGCCAAGAAGAACAATGCGCGAAAAGATAAACCTGATTTTGTTTACACGAGAGATAAATTAATCAGTTTGTCAGGTAAGAAATTTTATTGTTCTTATTGTCGTACACATGATCCTGTTCATAAAACGAGTGATCATTACTGGTATGGTTCTTACTCAATAACTCCCATAAGAACTGCAGCTAACACAGTTGGATCCAAATGGAAATGGATACCAAAGAAAAAGGATGATTCTATGTTGCAGGTACCTACTGTCAAGAGGGAGTAGGAGAACAATGGTTCTTGAGTAAAACAACTCAAGACCCAGACATCAAAGTAAAAGAGGCTTCTAAGTAAATCAACTTAGAACCCGTACTTCAACGAAGTATAGGCTTTTGAACAAAACAGTTCAAGACCCGCACTTTAGTGATCAAAAGAACTTACTCCTGTGCTGATAAGAGATTGACTCCAATACTCGAATGAGGAAATTAACCATCAAGGGGGAGTACATATTTGTCTGAAATTTTATGCATATCTTTTTCAATGATAATTTTCAAATGCATAATTTCAGGGGGAGTAAAAGGTGATGACTTCTGATTATTTCTGATCAGAACTCATACTTTAATCGTTTTACTGCTTTTTGTCATTTTATTTTCAGTGAATAAATTCACTTTGACTATGACATAAGACTTTTGCAGTTTTTGAGAGAAGCTTACAAGATCATATCTTTATGACTTTAAGCTTAACTTCATGAGATGTAAGATTGCACTCAAAAGGTATCATTCCTTATCTTCATCTCATATATGGTTGAAAGGAGGACAACTTTCAATCATAGGAAACATTGTTCTTAAATGTTCAAACCACTTCCGAATCTCAAACCGATTTCATGAATTGGAAGTGTGACTTTAAATGTTTTCAAGATCTACATTGTGCTTTAACTGAAATAGTTAAACCATTTTGAGCATCATATGCATCATAGGAAAACATGATTTCTTTGTGCTAGGACTTACTTGAACTTCTATGGAATCACGTTAACCACTGATTTCTACCCACGCAGTTAATCCATAGTGATTGTGTGTGAGAAGTCAAAAGAAATGAGTGTGTCAAAACAGAGAAAGAAAGTTTGGTTAGAGTAAGTTAAATGTTTAAAAGAAAGAGCGTGTGAGAACAGAGTTAAAAGAATATCAGAACTCTGTACCAACTTTTTCTGAGTCGGGCAGCCACAATACTAATGTTTTACAACTTTTTGGTGAACATTATTGAAACAGGCAACTAGCCCATGCCAACTCTTGATCAAACCTCACCAGCTACTCATTTTCTTCTTAAAAGGAAAATGTTTCATTTTCAAAGGGGAAGCATCACATTTACTATCCGATTTTCATTTGGAAAATTTGGATATTGAAAAGAAGGAAGTCTGCCCCACCTTCGCACTTCAATCATGCACATTGAGTATGTGTTTAACTTACTGTTGTCTCAGTGGTTTACACAATTTTGAGCCAATAAGCAATCATCACGTGCTTAATTCTTTCTATTACAAGTACGAACACACAAGGAATTTGTTTCTTTGTCATAACGTTTATAGAAATTGCCTTTGTGATGTTTCAATGATTGAATGGAAGCCCTGGGGGAGTGAACATCAAAAAGCTCCTTTCCAATGTGTATTCGTTACACACAGTGACTTAGTGTTACTGACAGACATTTTAACTGATTCATTTGTTGATTCAGGTGTTACACGATTATTTTGTCTGGATTTGCAAAGATCTGGATGAATATCTTTTGAATTGACGGATCAGAAGCTCCTGATGAAATACATTTCTTGCTAAAGTTTTGATGAAGTCACTCAAAGGCGTAAAGTGGTTATTTGGGCACCGTCTCTAGGAAATGCCCATTCCCCGCTTTTCACATGGCATCATCAAATGATACAAGTCTTGGATAAGAATCTACAACGCACTAGAACGCCCTTGTTGACCCGAAGGAACCAGACATGATAATTTTTCATCATCCGGCTCGAGCAAGAATCAAAAGAACCAAAATACAGGATTTCCAATCCTAGCAGCAAAAGGAGGGAAACGGATACTCAATTTAAAGTGAAATAGAAAAACTTCAATCATTTCAATTTGTTTGAAAGGAGAAAAAAAGAGGTAATATCTATACCTAAATATTAATCCGAATTACCATGAATCTCAATGACCAAGAATTGCCAATTGACACGGTAAGTACCTATACACAGAAGTTCGCAGAAAGATTTCCTTTTATGAATTGTGCAATTATCTCCTACTACCGGGGGGTGACAGCTAGTTTTGGTATGTTGGGGGATATCATTATTGCCGAACCCAATGCCTACATTGCGTTGGTTATGAACTAATTGTTCTACACTTCTTACTTGGTGTAGCTTGTTACATGGGTCGTGAGTGGGAACTTAGTTTCCGTCAAACTCTTTTCGAATCATTATGGAATCAAATTAGAATTCCTATTTTGATCATTTCTTTTTTTTTTATTGTATCGAATCTATTTTATATTTTAGAGTGAACAGTAATCTTATAAAACTTTTACTTTCATTTTAACTAATTAGATTCCGTAATAGGTTCACTTATATAATATCTTGAATGAATGAGAACAAAAAGTTCATTAAAAGAACACCCAATAATTTATTGGGTACTGTACGAAGTATTTGAAATACGGGAAAGAAATACCATTCGGGTAATATTTCCAAAGGAGTTGCAAACGGATGACCAATCTAATTCATTGAGGGGAAGGTATGATTATGATATAAATGGACCAAACGAGAATTTTAGGAAAAAGATCCTTGAGATCTCTTTCCTTATATTTCTCGAAACAAACGAAAAGGAAACGAAAGATGAAACATAAATCATGGATCAACTAAGCCCTCTCGGGGACTTTCTTAAGAATAAGAAAGAAAGGAGAGCGCAGTACAACGGAGAGTTGTATGCTGCGTTCGGGAAGGATGAATCGCTCCCGAAAAGGAATCTATTGATTCTCTCCCAATTGGTTGGTGTAACGTGTATCCTCCCCTGTTCCGGTCATGGAATAGATGAAATAAATCAAAAAATGGATTTTTGTTCAAGAATGAAATCTTGTTGGAACTGTCCATATCCGGTTCATCCTTCGGAACCATGCAATCATATCACATCTCAACTGGGCCTGTATATTTCTAGGCTTTCACAGTTTTGGTTTGTATATTCCCTCGCGTAATTCTTCTGAATTTCTAATAGTATTCAAGATTCTCTGTTTTCGATTTCCCCGAAGCGCGGGGGATTTTGTGACATTTCTAATTGGCTGTCTTGTATTTCTAATAAGTTGTTTAATAGTTGGCATGTTGAATCATATACATAATGGGCTCGAGAACTTTCTTTCTTCGTTCATTCTTCTTTCATTATCCAAGCTTTACACTCGGATTCGCAGTGACTAACCAAAAGATTATTTTGGTCTGCACGATGCAATTGGATGATCATGAGACTTGCCAAAAATCGAAATTCTTGATCAATGGAGGAACAATATCACCATTTTTGTTCAATAAGATACCAAAAAGATGGACAATCAAACCTATTTCTCGATTGAATAGAAGCCCAAAGAGGTGAATAGGGATTGAAGGAGTAGGCATTATTGGTGGAGAGGAAGCAATAAATTGGGGTTTGTCGGGCCCAATGCTACGAGCTTCCGGAATACAATGGGATCTTCGTAAAGTTGATCATTATGAGTGTTACGACGAATTTGATTGGGAAGTCCAATGGCAAAAAGAGGGGGATTCATTAGCTCGTTATTTAGTACGAATTAGTGAAATGACAGAATCCATAAAAATTATTCAACAGGCTCTAGAAGGAATTCCGGGAGGGCCCTATGAAAATTTAGAAATCCGTCGCTTTGATAGAGTAAAAGATAATGTATGGAATGAGTTTGACTATCGATTCATTAGTAAAAAACCTTCTCCGACTTTTGAATTGTCGAAGCAAGAACTTTATGCGAGAGTCGAAGCACCAAAGGGAGAATTGGGAATTTTTCTGATAGGAGATAAGGGTGTTTTTCCTTGGCGATATAAAATTCGCCCACCGGGGTTTATTAATTTGCAAATTCTTCCTCAGTTAGTTAAAAGAATGAAATTGGCTGATATTATGACGATACTAGGTAGTATAGATATCATTATGGGAGAAGTTGATCGTTAAAATGATAATTGATCCAACAGAAGTACAAGCTATCAATTCTTTTTCTAGATTGGAATCCTTAAAAGAGGTCTATGGGATCATATGGATGCTTAGCCCTGTTTTTACTCCTATATTAGGAATCATAATAGGTGTACTAGTAATTGTTTGGTTAGAAAGAGAAATCTCTGCGGGTATACAACAACGTATTGGCCCTGAATACGCAGGACCTTTGGGAATTCTTCAAGCTCTAGCAGATGGTACCAAATTACTTTTCAAAGAGAATCTTCTTCCATCTAGAGGAGATACTCGTTTATTCAGTATTGGACCATCTATAGCAGTCATATCAATTTTATTAAGTTATTTAGTAATTCCTTTTAGTTATCACCTTGTTCTAGCCGATCTCAGTATCGGTGTTTTTTTTATGGATTGCTATTTCAAGTATTGCTCCTGTCGGCCTTCTTATGTCAGGATATGGCTCAAATAATAAATATTCTTTTTTAGGTGGTCTACGAGCTGCTGCTCAATCAATTAGTTATGAAATACCATTAACTCTATGTGTGTTATCAATATCTCTACGTGTGATTCGTTAAGACAGAAATTTCCCCCGACTTCTTTTCTTTCTAGGAAGGAAGTGTCATGAGTTGAATATATATTTTCGTTTTTTATTTATTATTCGGGGGTTGATGAAGGAAACCAGATAGTTATATGAGTGAAAGAAACGGCTTATAAATTTGCAGTAAAAGATTGAATCTCATTTCCTATGTACAAGCGCTAAGAAAAGTAAACATAAGTATTAGAGACTGTTTACCCCAAGATTGATTGATTAGTGATCATGACTTGAAGCGGGTTCAAAAGATCAACTTTATGGGGTTTTTACTATCTATTACCATATGTATTACCCGAAAGTAGATTGATAAAAATGAGTGGATAGCTAGGAACACTAAGGTACACAAAGGATTCGTAATAGAGATTATGTAAGTCTATTTTTCTGCGTATAAAAAGAATTCTAATTGGGGCTTTAAATTGGTAGAAATGATCAAGGAGTACTTCCCACGATTCCGATCCAGAGTATACTTCTATTCACCGATTAAGTAAATAACTATCAAGAACGAAGTAATCCTTTAAGTTTGTTTAACGTCCCCCTTTTTTTGAGAAAGGAGAATAGGAACGAAAAAAAATCAAAAGACTGAATGGAATTGGGCTAGAAAAAATATATTTTTTTCTTTTTTTCTCTATATAGAGAGAATTCTTGTCATGATTAGTGAACTAATGCAACGTCTAATTGGATTTCGTAATTGAAAACGTTAGGTTGAAATATCTATTGATATTGCTAAAAGAAATATTTTATTCAAGGATTAAGTTATTACTCAACAAAGAATAATTTGAATTATTAAAAGATAAGATGAATTCAGAAGCACTTTATTAGAAATATAGCAGACAGAATTCCAGTGTCTAATGGGGACCTTAGAATGGATTTCATTTTATCTATATCTATCCTACAAACATATCAATAAAAATAATAATGGACGGGTCCTTAGATTTATTTGTGACCTTTGAGGAGCCGTATGAGATGAAAATCTCATGTACGATTCTGTAATAGGGATGGGAACAGTGATGTTATCATCGACTATGATTCTTTAATAGTTTAAGTACAGTTGATATAGTTGAAGCGCAGTCAAAATATGGTTTTTGGGGATGGAATTTGTGGCGTTAACCTATAGGCTTTTTCGTTTTTCTAATTTCTTCCCTAGCCGAATGTGAACGATTACCTTTTGATTTACCAGAAGCAGAAGAAGAATTAGTAGCAGGTTATCAAACCGAATATTCGGGTATCAAATTTGGTTTATTTTACGTTGCTTCATATTTAAATCTACTAGTTTCTTCATTATTTGTAACAGTTCTTTACTTGGGGGGTTGGAATCTTTCGATTCCGTACATATTTGTTCCCGAGCTTTTTGAAATTACTAAAAGAGGTAGAGTCTTTGGAACAATAATGGGTATCTTTATTACATTAGGTAAAACTTATTTGTTCTTGTTCATTCCTATCGCAACAAGATAGACTTTACCGAGGCTGAGAATGGACCAATTATTAAATCTTGGATGGAAATTTCGTTGAGAAAATAACCCACGGGAAGGGCTGAGAGGAATTAGCATACCAACTCGCTTTCATCCTTCCCGTTCGTGTTCGTAGGCCTTTTTTTAGTTTTTAAGAGGGGTTGTCGGGGGACATGAGAGGCGGTGGTTTACCCTGCGGCGGATGTCAGCGGTTCGAGTCCGCTTATCTCCAACTCGTGAACTTAGCCGATACAAAGCTATATGATAGCACCCAATTTTTCCGATTCGGCGTACATTCAAGAGTACTCCTCATAAAAAATGTACAGAATAAAAGGCACACCCTATTCAAGGCCCTGATGGTCACTCTCCCCGCGCTCTACTACAGGAAAGCTAGCCTGGTTGATCCACTACACGCTAAGAAGCAAGTCTCGACTAACTTTGATGTGGAAACGTAACAAAGGCTTTATTATCTTTATAATATTGCACTTTATCCTAATCATATTTTATTCATAAATTAGAAAATTTTATAAAGAAAGTCAGAAAAAATAAGGGAAAATTCTTACGAATAGTGTCCTCTAATGATGAACAAGTATGGGTACATTCGCTCATATAAAATGGCATTAACCTCCCCATTGCGTATTGGTACTTATCGAGTATAGAATAAATCTGCTTCTCTTTGTTCCTACGAACAAAATTGTTCCATTATTACCAACAGAATAGAACAAATATGAACCCTTGCGTTGAAATAATCCACTAAAGAGGGGGGTACATAACATAGTTATAGTATAGTCTTTTCCAATGCAATAAAGTTACGTAGTGTCTTTTTTCTTTCATAAAGGGGTATTTCCATGGGTTTGCCTTGGTATCGTGTTCATACCGTTGTATTGAATGATCCCGGACGGTTGCTTTCTGTTCATATAATGCATACAGCTTTGGTTGCTGGTTGGGCCCCAATTGGTAGAAAAAAACCCACAACCCCTTGGGGTTATCCTGCACTTGGAAAAAGAAGTAGAAAAAGGAAGAGTGGGACGGATCTACCTGGCCAAGGTGACAATGTCAAGTGGTTATCCGAAGTGTTGGAATATGCTCTACCTACGGTACCTAACTAGTCTTTCTTTTCGGTAAGTAAGAATACATTGACCGATGGAGGAGAACCCCCGAAGTAAACATAAATGAAGGGGCATACCCCACCCCAGGCAACCAAACAAAGAACTCAAGACACTCCCCGAGCTCTAAAATAAAGAAACTAACCTATGGAAAAAATTATTGAAATTAGATTACGATTACAAAGGGTAAAAATAATCCAAGTTTCTACGTAATCAAAAAGAGCCTAAGGATTAACCGAAACTAAGCACATACTAAGCCCAATAAGACACATTGGCCTAGATATACATGAGGCCAACTGAAAAATAGGTATACACATCAAATAAACTAGGATGAAACATAGGATTCGGTGGATGATTCGGCATCCTTTATTAATTGCGTATGTATATAACGGTAGCCCTTCCTTAATAGTTTTTGAGTAGGCTAGGAAAGAAAGAAGAAATGATAGAGCGAAATGGGTTGGTTGCCCAAAGGGCTATCTGATCTGATCATGGGGGGATAGCACAAGGGCTTAAGGCATTGGTTTGCTAAATTGACATACAAGAAGATTGCATCATGCATGGGTTCGAATCCCATTTCTTCCAGTCTTTTCCTACTGAACACTTTCCTGCTCTCTAGATAGGGTACTAGAAAGGGATCATACGAAGGCTATGTTCTTTTTTAGATCTAGCCTGAATGACTCCTAAACTAAAGGTTTTCATTATATCTAAAGTGTGCAGTGAGGGTTATATTATAGGTAGCCAGTCTTTACTTCACTCGACCCAAGCAATGCCCAAAGAGTCCCATGCCTTTCTTGGTCGGACCAAGCCAACTGGCGATTTCCGACAAGTCTTTCCTAATTTTTAGAGCAAGAAGCGGAACTACAGGGATGAAATGAAAAGTGTTTCTTACGATTACGCCCAACAGCCCACTTGAGCAATTTTCCATTCTCCCATTGATTCCTATGAATATAGGAAACTTGTATTTCTCATTCACAAATTCATCTTTGTTTATGCTGCTAACTCTCAGTTTGGTCCTACTTCTGATTCATTTTGTTACTAAAAAAGGAGGAGGAAACTTAGTACCAAATGCTTGGCAATCCTTGGTAGAGCTTATTTATGATTTTGTGCTGAACCTGGTAAACGAACAAATAGGGGGGCGGTGGTTTACCCTGCGGCGGATGTCAGCGGTTCGAGTCCGCTTATCTCCAACTCGTGAACTTAGCTGATACGGGAATTCTGATTTATTGGCAAAGAGGCGAAGAAATAGATTCATCATCCCACTCGAATCGATTCAAGAAGGAAGGAGAAGAAGGAACCGAGAAGAAGGTATCAGCAACAACTGGTTTTATTACGGGACAGTCATTCACAACCACTTATGAAGGATTCCTCGAAAAGTTAAGGATTAGTAATCTTTTTTAGAAATCGAATGGATTCGGTCTTATACATACGCGAGGAAGGTAATCAACCCTCTCTTTCAAGAGGATTCGCGGCATGTCAAGCCCTGGTAAGGTTCTTCGCTTTGCATCAAATTAAACCACATGCTCCACCGCTTGTGCGGGCCCCCGTCAATTCCTTTGAGTTTCATTCTTGCGAACGTACTCCCCAGGCGGGATACTTAACGCGTTAGCTACAGCACTGCACGGGTCGATACAGAATATATGACTCATGCTCCTTTAGGTTCTTTAAATTCCGTGGGTGGCGTAGCTACCAAGATCAATGCAGTCAATTATGTCTCTCCTAGAAGTTGGTTCTGTAGTAGAGATGGAATTCAAAACAAACCATCAACTATAACCCCATGGTACCAAATTACTTTTCAAAGAGAATCTTCTTCCATCTAGAGGAGATACTCGTTTATTCAGTATTGGACCATCTATAGTAGTCATATCAATTTTATTAAGTTATTTAGTAATTCCTTTTGGTTATCACCTTGTTCTAGCCGATCTCAGTATCGGTAATCCGAATTAATCCATACGCTCCCATTTTTAATAAAATTCCGGCTAGAATCATACAAGTACTGTAATGTGCCTCTCCGTGGGTATCTGGTAACCATGTATGTAGGGGTAGAATCGGTGATTTGACAACAAAAGCAATAAAAAATGCAATATATAATATTATTTCCAAAGCGTCCATTCCTCTCGTTAGACCGTCTGTAGCACTCATAGCTACGGCCCTAACTCGATTGTTTGAACCCCTTTCACGCTCATGTCACGTCGAGGTACTGCAGAAGAAAAAACTGCAAAATCCGAATTCTTTTTTTATATTATACGTTATAAGGAAAGGAAGAAAAACTCGTGTTTAGTGAAAAATCGAAGAAAATCCTTTTATTATAAGTTAGAAGGAACTTTTCATCAAAAAGGGCGAGAAAAGCTAATCAAGAAATGGGAGCTAAATCAAAAGTTTAGAGAATTGTCCAAGATAGAATGGAGAAGAGCTAACAAAGAAAAGATTCTTCAAAGTATTCTAAAGACATACTGATCTGAGAGAAATTTTCTTTGAAGATAATTTGCCTGGAGATTATTACATTCTGAAGAGAAAGAAAGAGATTCCATCTTCTGAGCTGAAAGAGAAGACTGAATTGCTAAATCATTTTAGTAATAATCTTGATCCAAAGGGGGAGATTGTTAGATCACAGATTTATTGGATTCAAGATCATCCAATTGAAGTTTGGAATCTGAAGCTAAAGCTGAAAAACCACTCTCAAGATTAGTCTAATGTTAAGTTTGTAATAATTGTCAAAGTTAATTATTGTCTTAATTATTGTATTTGGTATTATTCCTAAATATCTAACTAATAGATATTTTAGGATATTAGTTTAGATATTTAGTTAGATATTATTATGTTTGGTTTAAGTTAGGTGAGATATCTAATATCTCACAATCTCAAAAAGTTAGAAATCGATCAAGAACACTGTTCACAGAGAGAAATGGTGAGAGCTTAAACAGAGAAACAATATCAACCTTTGTAATCCGCGTTTGTAATCTAAACAGGTTGGTAAATCGTATCTTGTTTGTTGTTTGATTATCTGGTAACGATCGTGTTCAATCACACGAACTCTCACTATACCTACACTAAGGGAAATTACTTGATGTCAATTTTGGATCCACTATGATAAGGTTTGTCAAATGAGATTTATACCCTCTCTTAATGGGAATTAGCCTTCCATGGTAATGGAACCAATGGAACCAACTACTTTGGAGATCAATGCAATATTACAAGCATTAAGCAATGAGAAACCAATCCACAACTTTGACTTCTACCTATTTTCATGGAGAAAAGGAAGTCAAATGCTAACAATTCAAATTGGATTTTTGGTATCTATTGAGTCTTCAAAGTCGATCATTTTTTAACCTTGAGTGTTATGACAGATTTAGACATTTACTTTTATTATCTCATAAACCTTGAAGATAACAATCAATAAAATCTTTAAATTAAGTCTAAGACAACTCCTGTTAGACTTATAAACTAACTAGATAAATAAAGCCTGGATGCATTAAACTTTCAAAGCATCAAAACATGTAAAAACTTTTGCCAAAACCCAATTTAGAACCTATATAAATTGACTTATTTAAACAAAGCTACTAACATAACCTAACTAAGATATTACTAACTACTATCACACTTACACTAACGAAAATATACAAGAACATGACACTAAGAAAAGAAACCCTAAATCTAAACATAAACTAAAAATGTGATAAATAAACCTAAGAATAAACTACTAATAAGAAGAAGAAATAAAAATCATAGCTAAGATAAGAAATCAAACAACCAAAAGCACATAAAACTATAGAAAGTAAGGAAGGGAAGGAATACCTATGCCGAAATGTAGATACTAAAAGAAGAATTCAAAACAAACCGAAAGCTTGAATCCCAAGCTAATTAAAACGTCTAGAAGATTTAAGTACGAGTTCACTGGTGATGATGAAATGTGTGAGGGATTTACCATAGGTGGGTTCATTGGTTAAACTGGGCTTGGGTTCAACGATGAAACTAGGTATGGGAGTCGGAGTAAGTGATAAAGTATATGAGGAAACATGGTCAGGGGAATTATGTACGTACTTTCTATATTCATAGCTAGTCATCATGTTTTATTTTTAGTAAAACACAAATATATATGATCGACTATCCTGATTGTTATCTTTAGGTCTGTTTGGTTTTTAGGATTGGATAGGATTCAGAGGAATTTGTAATTCAGTTGCATTCAAATCTCATGTTTGGTTGGATTTGAAATTCCACAAACATGAGATTTAGAAATCCTGTCGGTTGTTGGCATTTCTTGGGATTTCATAGGAATTGTGTGTAATAAAGTTTTAAAATATGTTGAAAAGTATAATAATCAAATAAAAAATAATAATTTAACTTTTTTATAATATTTTATGATTTGTTTTTATAAAAAAGAATTTAATTCCATTTTGGATCTTACAATTCAAAGATTCCAAATCCTTCTAATTCCAAATCCAAATCCTTCGGATTCTAAATCATTTCACGTAATCCAAATCTCTCCAAACTATTCATATCGATGCTTAAGAGTTTTTGAGATTAATTGAAGTAAATGTGTAAGCCTGTCCTAATATTAAAGGTTAAAAGCTATTGACTTTGAAAAGTCAATAGATTACAAAAATCCAATCGAATGGATAGCAAATTTGTGATACTTTTCTATTGGTAATACCTGGTCACAAACTCAGATTCCAAGTCAACTGCTTCGTGGCGAACACGACATCATTGAAAAAATTATTCCAATTTTGTTAAAATATATAGATGATGTACTTTATAATTAGATTCTAAATCACGATGTTGCTAATTTTGAGTATTAAATTTATGTTTCTTTGGTATATAAAATCTGTCTATGTTCAAAATTCATAACTAGCTAGCGTTAACAACATTTTCAAGTTAATTAATTTTGATTATATATATATATATATATATATATATATATATCTACTATATTATAAAGATTCTAAAACGGTTATTTGTACAAAGTGGTTTTTACATTTATCACCCTTACAATTACTTATTTACTTTACTTTATATCCCTTGTTTTTTCATTTTTTATTTTACATCATTATCATATTAATCGTATATGAACAAAAACGCAATGAAAAAATATGTTTCTTTTTTACAAATTATACCATTATAATCGTCTCGTCAA
This sequence comes from Arctium minus, assembly GCA_954870635.1. Taxonomy (NCBI): domain Eukaryota; kingdom Viridiplantae; phylum Streptophyta; class Magnoliopsida; order Asterales; family Asteraceae; genus Arctium; species Arctium minus. The sequence goes on along the minus strand of OX941080.1, from coordinate 131,277,716 downwards.
TACCTTCAAAACGAGCCTAATATTGAATATTTTTTAATTTAACCGTACTATTAAATATCATAAATATCTACGAATTAATTTGTTTTCTATCCATACGTTTTATTTTTTTCCACCGTTAGCACATTAAAAATACACCGTTACCACATTAAAAATACATAATCGTAAAATACGTTTCATTCTTATTATAAATTATATTATTATAATTTTTTTCGTCCGTAATTATAATATAAACTAATTATTGAATATCTTTATTGGTTTAGGGTTTAGGGTTTAATAAGTTGTGATTCTTAGGTCATGGTTGATTGTTGATGACATGTCTATAAGTAAGTAGCATTAATAGTTCGTTCTTTTACTTACATTCCGCTGCATCGCGCGGGTATATGCCTAATATATATATATATATATATATATATATATATATTATTTTATGTACAATTATCTTTGTAAAATGCAAGTATGAAACACGTACAAGAAAGACCTACCAGAAACATATTGGAGGAATGATTCAAACGTAATTTTTTAATTCTAACGGGTCAAACTCAGATGGGTTCATAGAGTTTTCTACTTTTCATGATTGGACTATCATTATTCATCGAAGTACATTAATGTCGTCCATGCATATGTTATCTGTTTTATATCTATAATCCAACGAACGCCTAACTATAATATCTTGGGTTAAGTTTTCTGGTATTACTGGTCTCGAGAGTTGATACAATTAGCATCCCATATGTGGCCCAGCAACTGCAATCTTTGTATTCTATTATTTTTGTGCATTTTAAACCCTGGATTATGTGCAAATTTTGTAGATGTAGACGTAGGGATTGTTCTTCACATGGAATCATGGATCGGAAATTCCATTCACAGCAGCATTATGATGGCGTTATCGGACTTCTATGCTCGTAATGGTGGTTGCAGAACAAGGATTGTTGTCCATACAAGGGACTCGAAGGGAGATCGATTACAAGCTATATCATCTGGTAAGAATATTATATTCATCTTGTCTTGTTTAGATTTGTGCTATTTGACTCCATGATAACGAAATTAAATCATCCCATCCATCATTTCATATTTGATCGAAGTCATTATTTTTTCAGAAGACGATCGTAATGTTGGGAAAATGGTCTCAGAGATTCCCAACAAACACTGCCGTATAAAACGAAAAGAGAAACGAACACAAGAATATACGTGGAAACTCCAAAACCGGATAAAAACCACGGGCCTCCAGAGAGAAAATTCCACTATACGACAAATTTATACAATCATATAGACCAATCTCTCAAGCCAACCCCCCAAATACACCTATACTCTCCAAAGATTTAACTCACCACTTTCTACACTATAAAACAAGAGAACTAGAAGGAAAGAATCAAATACTTAAAGTATATATTTGATTGGGGCACTTTGAAACCAAAGCCTTGGACTCCTTTTATAGGCATGAAATCCACTCCACCTTCCTTCACTCCACCGATGTGGGACAAAGAGTAAAAACATCCTTCTTTTATTTTAGCTAATACTTCATCAATCTCCACCTTGGCTACAATAAAAAAAAACAAAAATTCGATGCCACATCTAGAGAAACATTGTCTAAACGGACAATCATAATTCTCAAATCAGAGAATTAACACACTCCACCATAAAAGAGTATCACCACTTAGAACATTCTCGTTCTAAGAATTTCAAATCGGCACATGTCGAAAACTTGTTGAAGATTTTATGGTAAAACTTCCCCATTTGGCTTTCCCGGAAGTTCATCAACCATCGACATCAATTTCCACCACACATCTTGCATCTTTGCCAAACCAATGCCCATGTGTAAACATGTGGATCCGCTAACACATCCTTCTCCATGGCATGGACATACCATAAGGATATCATATCTCAAAAAAAATTCTTCTCCATCAGAGACGAGAGACGACAGAGATAACGTTAGCTGAGTTGGAGTCTTTTGCCGCGACTGCTCCACCTGGACAATTACTCTTCACATGCCCAGACTGTCCACACTTCCAGCAAATTGGATTCTTCCTGGAGTTCTTCTTCTTCTCGTTCCTGCACAACAAAACTGTACCTTCTGATGAAGTACCACTGCTACCTTCCAATCTTTTCTCCTCGGACAGGAGTTTGCTAGTAAGGTCTTCATACTTCAGGGTCTCTTTCCCATACATCAGAATAGGTTTCATGTGCTCATAAGAAGATGGCAAAGATAATATAAGCCTCAAAGCTTTATCTTCATCTTCAACCTTCACTCCAATAGCCTCCAGTTCCGAAACGATATTACTAAGAACACTTAGATGATCTGAAATTTTTGTATCTCTATTCATACGTAAAGTATGAAACTGTTCCTTGAGGTACAACCGATTCGAGATGCCTTTGCCTTGATACAACTGCTCAAGCTTCTCCCAGAGCTCCTTGGACGTTGATATCCCGTGCACATTTGCAAGAACATTCTTCGCAAGACATAAGCGAATTGCACTTGCTGCTCTCAAATCCATATCATCCCATTCTTCATCATCGACCATACTGGACTTTCCGGAATTGCTGCTAGAACCAGGGGTTGGTTTACCTCTTAAAGCCTTGTGTAGCCCGGACTGAATCAACACATCCTTGACTTGAACTTGCCACAAGCCAAAATTGATCCTTCCATCGAATTTCTCAACATCGAACCTCATAGGGATGAACTTTGACATCCTAACCGTGTCTCATAACCGTATTTTGTATACTAGAAAAATGTAACTAGCCAATGAGTAGTATGCCCAACAAAAGATCCCAGGAAAGAGAGGTGGGTCACAACGCTTAAGTACCAAGTCTTTCCTTAGCCAGAACCTTCCCTAGACAAACACGCATTCCCGGCCTATACACAATTCTATCGTACACAAAATAACCAATAGAAAATTCGTTTTTTGATGCGGAAGATCAGACAAAGCTGCGACCACAGAGCATACGACGAACCTCTAAAACCGAGACCCCCCGAACCTGGGGCTCTGATACCACTTGTTAGGAAAATGGTCTCAAAGATTCCGAACAAACACTGCCCTATAAAATGAAAAGAGAAACGAACACAAGAATATACGTGGAAACTCCAAAACCGGAGAAAAACCACGGGCCTCCAGAGAGAAAATTCCACTATACGACAAATTTATACAATCATATAGACCAATCTCTCAAGCCAACCCCCCAAATACACCCATACTCTCCAAAGATTTAACTCACCACTTTCTACACTCTAAAACAAGAGAACTAGAAAGAAAGAATCAAATACTTAAAGTATATATTTGATTGGGGCACTTTGAAACCAAAGCCTTGGACTCCTTTTATAGACATCGAATCCACTCCACCTTCCTTCACTCCACCGATGTGGGACAAAGAGTAAAAACATCCTTATTTTATTTTAGCTAATACTTCATCACGTAAACCAAAAAAAAACCCCACCAGGATCTTCTAATTAATGCTATATAGAGAGGAGAGGATCAAATGAGAAGTTGCTCAATTTGTGAGAAGACAAGAATTTCTGAGATTATATATGATTATGTATGATATATACGAACACTTAATATTATTAAACACATCCAAAAGATCATCGGAGAAGGTTGCCCGTTATGTGCTGGTTAACGCAACATATGTTTAATCATATATGATTAAGTATGCGTATTAGAACTTCTTGGCTTCTCACAAATTGACCGCCAGTTTGAACCTGACTCTACGTATATATAGGGTCAAATTCATGGGAGAATGCTAAATAAATGGAAAACCGAAAAACCATGAAAAAACGGATGAAAAAGTATATCGGTATGGATATCAAATTAACGATAAAAATATGATCGATTTTTTGGTGTAATTTGTTTCGTTCGAATTTTGATCATATTTCGTATTTTTTGATTTAAAAAATATGGGGTTAGAGAATTTTTTAATTTAAAAATAAAGTTGTAACCGCCTCTTTAAATGACATCTATTGGATTAATTAGTTTAATGGTTGATGAAATGTTTTTTGGTTTTTCATATATCACAAAAATGTATGTATCCGTTTCGAATGTGTGTCTCTCTCTCTGTGTGTGTGTATATATATATATATATAGGGGAACGATAAAATGGAAACCACTTTAATTTTGAAAACCGTGGAAACCCTCGATTTCATTGGTTAAGTTGATGAAATTGTTTCATTAAATTGTTTAATTTGATGAAATTGTTTCATTAAATTGTTTAATTTGATGAAATTGTTTCATATAATTCTTTTATTGATGAAATCGTTGCAATGAAAAAGTTTCATCAGACTGCGAAAATACATGAAACAATTTCATCAGAATGAGAAAAATAGATGAAACTACATAAAAAACACAAATATATGAAACAATTTCATTAACAAAAAAATTATATGAAACAAATTGATCATATTAAACAACTTTATGAGTCAATTTCATTAATTTAACCAATGAAATTGACAGTTTTCAAAGTTTCTAATCTAATCTAATATGGTTTCCAATTGAAACCACCTCTCTCTCTCTCTCTCTATATATATATATATAGAGAGAGAGAGAGAGGGAGAGATTCATTTGAGAAAATGGTAAATATATGAGAAATAGAGAAGTAGTTTTAGTCATTCGGTCAACATTTGCGGCTTTGACCGCGAAGCACCGGATAATTTCTTGTGTGGTCTATAGAAGGTAGAGGGGTAATTTCGTAAAATACACAGGATGAGTTCATATATGAATCTGTATGAATCACAAAGAAAGATTCATATATGAATCTGTTAATTAGTTCAACTGATTCATATATGAACCTTTGTGATTCATACAGATTAAAGGTTCATATATGAATCAGATAAAAGAGTTCAGTTGTGAATTGCACTGGTTCATATATGAACATATAGTTCATATGTGAATTATACATGTTCATATATGAACACAATCCGAGTGTTTTGTAAAATTTACGAAATTGTCCTTCTATTTTTGGGAAAGCCGCAACTTTTAACCGGTCAAAGCCGCAATATTTGACTAGTCAAATCCGATCTTGACCATATGAATATGAATGACTAGGATTACTTCTCTATTTCTCATATATTTACCATTTCTCAAATGAACCAAACACTATATATATATATATATGTTTTCATAATTGGGTAACTTCAATTTCTTGAAAAAAATGTTGGTTATCCAAATTGAAAAAGAGATTAATGCTGGTTTCGATTAAACACTTAAATAAGTTTGCATATTAATTTTATGCCATCACCGTTATTTTATATATCTTGAACTAGGTTTTGTTTTTACTTGTTGAGCAGTACTTGATCTTCTGAATACCGTTAAGGTGCATGCAATCATAGGCCCAGAAGCGTACATCGGATCAGAATTACTCGGTTCATTCACTGATAATAAACCAAAAGTTCCTATCTTTTGTTTTGCTTGTAAATCCTTACTGCAATATCCTCACCTGTTCCAAATCAAAGAAGACGAATCCGCCATGGCCAAAAGCATTGTTGCTGTTATCGAGTCATATAAATGGAGAGACGTTATCTTTATGCACGAGGAAGCTAATCATGGGTCAGAGCTATTACAATATCTGTTGGAATCATTCCAAGACAAAAACATACGAGTTACTTACAGAAGCATCATTTCTGCATCAGCCAAATACGATCAAATCAATCAAGAGTTGCATAATCTCATGAGTATTCATACGACTGTAGTTATCGTAGATATGTCGCCTTCACTAGCATCCAGGGTTTTTCTAAATGCAAAGAGGTTAGGAATGATGAGCAAAGAATATGCATGGATTTTAACTCAAAAAACCATCGACATCTTGCAATCAAATGAATTCCAAGTGATCGAGTCGTTGCAAGGAGCACTTGGTTTTCGGACTTATATTCCAGCATCAAGCAGGCTGCATTACTTAACAAAAAGATGGAAAGAGAAGTTCTCAAGAGAAGTGCCTATGCTTGCAATTTGGGCATATGACACAATATGGGCACTTGCAGAGTCTATTGAGAGGGTTGGAGTCCCACAAAATGGTTCAATACTTGTAAGTGAAATTTTGAAGATTAATGGATTTAAAGGTATGAGTGGTGAGTTTCGGCTCAGTGAACGAAAAGTGGTGTCCAACGGATTTGAGATTGTAAATGCAATCGATTATGGAGAGAGGAAGGTGGGATATTGGACATCGTCAAAAGGAATTAGGAGAGCGCACCCTCAGTTAAACGACGTTGCTCTACATTCTCGTATTAATTATATCGAAGATGTTATCTGGCCTGAAGGGTCTACAACCACTCCAAAAGGTTGGATCATGCGAGCGAATCCTAGTACAAAGTTAAGAATTGGTGTCCGAACTGGATTAAAATTTAAGCACTTCGTAAATGCAGTTCATGATAATAAAACAAATGTCACAACTGCCACTGGGTTTTCTGTTGAGGTTTTCAATACTTGCATTAATGCATTACCATATAAGGTGCCTTACGAATTCGTTCCGTTTGCGAAAGGAAGTTATGACGCACTTATACAAAAGGTCTATATGAAGGTATATATGAGATGCATTGATCATATACATATTTAACACGCATATATAATTAAATTGCTCATAGAATTGAAGTTGGTTTTAATTTCTATCAACAGGAAATTGATGGGGTCCTAGGTGATTCAACGATTCTGGCCAACAGATCAGAACTTGTTGATTTCACAGCGACTTACACCGACCTTGGTTTTGGAACACTAGCAAAAATCAAGAGAAAAGACATGTGGATCTTCTTGAAGCCATTGGATGTAAACCTTTGGCTTACTGTTGCTGCTTTTGTCATCTTCACTGGCTTTGTTGTGTGGGCTATTGAAGCTATGAATCAAGAATCTGAAACCTCATCTTCTCAACGAATTGGAACGATCTTTTGGCTCATCCTATTGACCATCTTTTCCGCTCAAAGTACGTACGTTAGTTGTCTCCCTATCTCTTTACTTAAGATGCAATTGTTAGAACCAATCCAACGGTAAACACGAAAAACAATTCTATATATAAGAAATTAAAGGAAATTGAACCAAAGGAAGGGATCAGAATTAGAACCTTAACGATGAAATCGAATTCTTTGAATAAATCGAGAGATAGATGTCTGCTTCAAGCAGTGTCCTAAGACGAAATTTCTCCCCCAATCGTGCGCGCTGGTGATCGAACGTCGTCTTGAGGATACAACTATCTGATTGAATTGATGCATGTCAATCCAATTCCATCGAATTGATAATACGTTTCATGAATTTGGATATGAATATTCAGAGATATGGAGGAAATTCAGTACATCAAAATATGGAGGGAAGTGAATGTATTTATACCTTCACATTCCAACCGATATTAACTACCAGAAAAAACAAAAAACTGCTCCAGAGATGAATGCGGGTTTGGGGCGGGTTGACGCAGTAGGAATACGCGGAAGGATTGACAAACGTCAAACCCGAAAAGGCTTATGAGTTTACAAGCGTAAGACTCAAAAATATGGAGAAAACTCAAACTCTCTAAGAGAACTTTTATTAAACTTGATAATTCAAAGAAAACAATGAAGGATTAATCCTATTTATAACTAGGAAATTAAATCTATCCTAATTCTAAACAACTGGGAAACTATTTAAATAAGCATAAAAGGAAACTAAATGATAATCCTAATAATAAATAAAACTAACAATAATTATCCTAATAATTAAAATAAGGAAATAACTTGTCGAGAGTTGTCCCGAGACTTAAGTCTCGGTGAAACTCTCGGTAGTTTCTGGTCCAGCGGTCACCGAGACTTGTACCGATACTTAAGTCTCGGTGTAACTACCGGTAGGGGCTGTTTTCTCCGGTAGGCACTGAGACTTGTCCCGAGACTTAAGTCTCGGTGAAACTCTCGGTAGCTTCTGCCTTGATTTTCTAATGCGGTCCAATTGCTCTTCGAACCTCGTCGCTAGCCTCTCTACATCAGTCTCCTCCTCCTCCGAAGAATTCGACCCTGAGTTCTCATTGGGAAGAAGCTAGTTATCGTCGTGGTAAGCATAGACGTCGGCGACGTTGAATGTGTTGGAGATATGTAGGGAGTCGGGAAGTGTGACCATGTAGGCGTTGTAATTGATCTTCCTTGAAATCTTGAATGGACCATATTTCCTAGGTTGCAACTTGTTGTATGTTCCAACCGGAAATCCTTCTTTTCGCAAGAATACCATGACTACATCTCCCACATTGAAAGTCTTTCGTCGTCGGTGTGCATCGGCTGCGACTTTATTCTTTGTACCTGTGAGTTCGAGTCTTGCCTTGACTTCTTCTTTGACGGCTTGCACGTCCTTAGCCATATTTTCTGCTGCAATGCTTGCCCCCGGAAGTCGTGGGAGTTTGACCAAATCAACCACGTACTTGGTAATGGAAGTGTAGACTAAGGAAAAAGGGGAACGACCCGTTGCCGTATGGGTTGCACTATTATAGGCGAACTAGATTTGTGGAAGAGAAATATCCCATTGTTTAGGATTATCACCACATATGCTCCTAAGCATGTTTCCCAATGTTCGATTCGTCACCTCGGTTTGGCCATCGGATTGAGGGTGAGCGGTACTACTTTTGTTCAATGCGGTCCAGAACAATCGCCAAAGAGTGATCCAAAAGTGGCTCAAAAACTTTGTGTCACGATTAGAAGTAATAGTCTTTGGGACACCGTGTAGGCCAACCACCTCGTTAAAAAAATAACTTGGCGATGTTGCTTGCATCGGCGGCCTTCTTGCAAGCAATGAAGTGCGTCATCTTGGAAAATCGGTCGACTACTACAAAGATAGAGTCGACTCCTCTTTGTGTACGGGGTAGTCCTAAGACGAAGTCCATGGACAAGTCTTGCCAAATATCATCGGGACCGGTAACGGTAAGTAGAGACCGGTGTTTTGAGATTGGCCTTTAGCAACTTGACAAATATAGCACTTTCGGACGATTGCTCCTACATCTCGCTTCAAGTGCGGCCAATGGTACCATTCAAGAACACTAGCGATGGTTTTGTCTCGGCCCAAATGTCCGCTTAATCCTCCTCCAAGTAGGTCTCTAATTAGTTTTTCACGAAGAGAAGAGTTAGGTATGCATAATTGATTACCTTTGAAAATATATCCGTCTTGGATATAGTAGTCGTCCATCGGTGTACCCGTTTTGCATTTGGACCAAATCTCTTTGAAGTCGCCATCTTCTTCATATTGCTCTTTTAGAACCTCGAATCCAACGATCTCTTGGGCGAGGGTAATCATTAAGGTATCTCGTCGACTCAATGCATCGGCTACCCGATTGAGAACTCCCGATTTGTGCTTAATGACAAAGGGAGACTTTTGTAAGTAACTTACCCACCGTTCATGCATTTTGCTTACCGCCTTTTTGCTATTAATGAACTTTAGGGCTTGGTGGTCGGTGAAGAGTACAAATTCTTTTTGAACGAGGTAGTGCTCCCATCGCTTTAAGGCTCGAAAAAAGGAATAAAACTCTTGATCATAAGTGCTCCACTTTTGACGGGCCTCACTTAGCTTTTCACTAAAGAATGCAACCGACCTTTTCTCTTGAGAAAGAACAACTCCTACTCCTACTCCGCTTGCATCACATTCAACTTCAAACACTTTATCGAAGTCGGGAAGAGCGAGAACCGGTGCAGTGCTTAGCTTGTCTTTGATTAAGGCAAAGCTTCGATCTTGATCAGGTCCCCATTGGAACTTGCCCTTTTTTAGACATTCGGTGATAGGTGCGGTAATGGTGCTGAAATCTCTTACAAATCTCCGGTAGAAGGTAGCTAGGCCATGAAAGCTCCGAACATCGGATACGGTTTTGGGAGTGGGCCATTCTTTTATCACACGAACCTTCTCTTCATCCACTTCTATGCCGGCCTCTCCAACAATGAATCCTAAAAATAGGAGCTTGTTGGTGCAAAAAGTGCACTTCTGTAGGTTGACATAAAGTTTATTTTCTTGGAGCACGGTTAAGACTTATTGGAGGTGTACCAAGTGATCCGTTTTGCTTCGGCTATAGATGAGTATGTCATCTAAGTATACCACTACGAAAGAGCCGATGAGGGGGGGGGACTTGGTTCATTGTCCTCATAAAAGTGCTTGGGGAGTTGGAAGTTCCAAAGGACATGACTATCCACTCGTATAACCCGAATGGTGTCTTGAACGCCGTTTTCCATTCATCACTCGGTCGAATCCGGATTTGGAGGTAGCCGCTTCGGAGATCGATCTTTGAAAATAGTTTTGCGCCGGCTAGTTCGTCAAGCATGTCCTCCAAACGGGGGATGGGAAATCGATACTTGATAGTGATTTTGTTGATGGTGCGACAATCAATGCACATTCTCCATTGGTTCCCTTTCTTTGGTACAAGGAGAACGGGGACGGCACATGGGCTTAAAGTTTCTCGGATGAATCCTTTTCTCAAGAGGTCTTCAACTTTCTCCCCTTAAGATTTCATTCTCTTTGGGACTCATGCGATAGTGGGGAAGATTTGGTAGACTAGCACCCGAAATTAGGTCTATCTGATGTTGGATGTCCCTCATGGGAGGAAATTCGGGCGGTAGATCATCGAAGATTAGGTCCTCGAAGTCTTTGAGTATTCCGTCAACCTCTTTCAAAATTTCATCATTGACCTTTTCGGCACTCATCAAGCCCTTTACGACTATCGGGCAAAAGACTTGAGTTTCTTTGAAAGATTTTTCGAGAAGTTGCTAATCGGAGGTAATGATTAAAAAGTTCTCACCTTTCTTTTCCGGAGCTTTGTTGAAGTGAGCTACGAGTGGCATGGCGATCTTATGGCCGCCCCATCGGAATATTGTCACGTTTTCTCTTCCTTTGTAGGTGACGTCGTTGTCGTATTTCCATGGTAGGCCGAGTAAGATATGACACGCGTCCATATCGAGGACATCACAAAGAACATATTCTTTGTAGTGTTTGCCTATGGAGAGGGGAACCTTGCAAGCTTGAGTTACACGAACCTGGGATCCTTTCTTTACCCATCCAAGTGAATATGGCGCATCATGTGGTTGAGTCGGTAGACTAAGGTAGTCTACTAACTTTTGAGAGACTAGGGTTTCACAACTCCCATTATCTACGATCAGGTTACAAACTTTTTTGTTGACGGAGCAATAGGTGCAGAAAAGATTCTTCCTTTGACCTTCCTCATTTGGAGATAGAAGGACGTGTTGGAGCTCGATGTTCACTCTTTCTTCGAATTCTTCCTCTGTAAATTCAACTCCCTCGTATTCATCCTCACCTCCACTTTCACTTTCATCTATGAACCCGACAGTTTCCGGTTGCTACACTCGTTGGATCGGTGGCCCGGTTGACCGCAAAGGTAACATTTAGGCCCCGTTGGCTTGGCATAGGGATTGACCGGCTTTGGTGCAATAGGTTTTCTTTGAGATCCATAGTGTTTCGAGGCTGGTTAGGATCACGGGGAGTTTGGCTTGGTACTATGCCTTTTCCCTTATCAAGTGTGGGACTAGAAGTTTCGGTGGGAGTTTGTGTAGAATACCTGCGATAGGATGAGGCTCGCGTGGACTTCTCCATGAGTTCAACCTTCATGCTTCCGTTACCGTCCACATAGTTTGGAGACCGATCTTCTCTTGTATCGAACTCCTTAGCCCATTGATGTATCGGGCAACACTTTGTCTCTCCGTCTAGCTGATTGCATTCCGTTCGGAGAGTCGTATGAACTCTGTGGTGTACTCGGTTACAGGTCTCGATCCTTGTGAACAATCCAAATACATCTTGTAAAGAATTTGCTCATGGTCTTCCGGTAGAAATCGTTCCATCATTAGTTGCTTCATCCTCCTCCATGAACGAACCGGGCCTTTTCGTTGCCTTTGTCGTTGGACTAATAGCTTGTCCCACCATACGGCGGCGGTGCTCTTTAGGCGGAAAGCAACCATCTTTATTTGCTTGTGTTCCGGGATCTCCATGATATCGAAAAAACGACCGACCTCGATTTACCAGTATAGGAACTCTTCTACACCCATGGTTCCATAGAAGTAGGGAATATCGACCTTCATTCGGTAATCGGGATCTTTTCGGGGTGGTTCGGCTTCCTCCTTGTATTCCGAGTCGGAACTTGAACTAGTGGTCAAGTTGTATCGACCACCACGCGGTAAATTTCGATCTTCTTGCCTGTCTCGTCTCCGTCGTTCAATATTGTTGGCGTTGATCTGATTGGCGAAGGTGGTTGTCAGCGTGTTGAGGGTTGCGGTAAAATCCGTTTTGACCCCATCAAAATCTGCTCGGGTGAGAGGTGGTGGTTGTTCTGCCATCTCGAAGGTGAAGAGACACGAAAGTTTGTGCCCTGATACCAACTGACGCAGTATGAATACGCGGAAGGATTGACAAACGTCAAACTCGAAAAGGCTTATTAGTTTACAAGCGTAAGACTCAAAAATATGGAGAAAACTCAAACTCTCTAAGAGAACTTTTATTAAACTTGATAATTCAATGAAAACAATGAATGATTAATCCTATTTATTACTTGGAAATTAAATCTATCCTAATTCTAAACCAACTAGGAAACTATTTAAATAAGCATAAAAGGAAACTAAGTAATAATCCTAATAATAAATAAAGCTAACAATAATTATCCCAATAATTAAAATAAGGAAATAAGTTGTCGAGAGTTGTCCCGACAACTTATTTCCTTATTTTAATTATTAGGATAATTATCTAATATCTCTCGGTAGCTTCTGCCTTGATTTTCTAATGCGGTCCAATTGCTCTTCAAACCTCGTCGCTAGCCGCTCTACATCACGGGTTTACCCATGTGAAACTACTCTAAGGCCCAACCCAATGAAAACTCCTTCGATGGGCCTTTCTCCGACTTGTTAACTAGTGTAAGTTTGAACTTATAAACTTACAAAAGTTTCTAAAAGTTTCCTATGTGGGACAATCTGGTAGACCAATACCCAACAACAATTACTATCTTGAAAACGACATAACTTATATATATAATCTAGATCTGATCAAAGTTTGTTGTGTTTTCAGAAGAGAAGTTGTCAAGCAACCTGTCTAGATTTGTGATTTTTTCTTGGTTAATCTTGGTTCTTATCTTGATCACGAGTTACACGGCAACGTTATCGGCACTAATGACAGTTGAACAGTTTGAATTAGCTTCAAAAGGAGGAATTGTGGGGTTTCATGGTGGGTCTTTTTTTGGAGGAGTGACGATCAACAATATGAACTTTACTGATTCAAAGCAAAGATCATATTATACCTATGATGCTTATGCTGAGGCATTATCAAAAGGTGGAAAGAATGGTGGGGCTGATGCCATTGTTGATGAAGTTCCTTACATCAAGATGTTCCTTGGCAAGTACCGTAGTGACTATGCCATGGTCTCATCTCAACCTATTACTTCCGGATTCGGCTTTGTAAGTACCCTTAATTTTCATATTATTCACTTGCGCTATATCTATATCTATATATATGTATATATCTATATCTATATCTATATCTATATCTATATCTATATCTATATCTATATCTATATCTATATCTATATCTATATATAGGGAGAGGATCAAACGAGAACACTCATATTTTACGAAAATACGAGAACATTTCTGAGCGTCCAAATTATTTAACCCGTATAATTTAAAGAAAAAATAATAATAATTAAGGATAATAATATGATTTCGTATTTATCTATAATATTAGTGAATTCATTATCCCTATAATCACGTAGAGATAATATATTCACCACTCAGAATGTATCACAAAATTATCACATCATTACTACAACAAAATCACATAATAAACCAAGAGAATCATGATCGTGGATGTTATCCTCACTGGTGTTCAATTATCACATCATTATAACATCATTATCACATCATAAGAAGTATTTGATTTATCAAAGTATTAGCACATCATTATCAAATCATAAGAAGTCGTTAATTTATCAATATCACATTATTATCACATCATTTTCGACAACAGACGCATCGACATAAAAAATCTTTGATGATAATAACAACATTTAAGGGATAAGGACAAATTTAAGATAACATAAAATTGTTAACAAATACTAATATATTTTTCATTTATTCTAATTTTTGTATGGTATTAAATAATTTTGAGGCCCAAAAGTGTTCTCACATTTTCGTAAAACAAGGATATTCTCGTTTGAACCCCTGTCTCTACATTTATATCTATATATACATAGGGGTTAAATCATGTGAGAACCAAAAAAAGTTTGAGAACCGATCTAAGCCGTAATTTAGTTTTGATCCTATGGTTTTAATTAAAAGTTGTTTCACCACATGAAAAGGGCATAATCGTCATTTTGACAACAAAATTCACAAGTTGAAACATATAGATTCATTCATCAGATGAGACACACATATTCACCATATGAAACACGGAGATTCACCAGATAAAACACATACTAACCTTATTTCACCACATGAAATAAATCACAATTTTCATTAATATGTTATTTCACCTAATGAAATCCAAACATAATTTTCATGTATATCTTGATTCCCCACATGAAATCAAACACACATTTCATTTATAATCTATCTTCATTTAACGAAATCAAACATAAATATTCTAAAATAGCAAAAGAGTAAAGTCATGGAATTTCCCTTTTTGCCACATCAGATTTCATGGAGGTTAAACATCAAAGCCATTTCCGTGATTCAGTGAATGATGACGTGGTTCCGGTCCAAACGACTGTGCCGACAACGAATTTTCCACATGCACAAAGAGTCGATCATCAATCACCGAGAACTCCATACCGATCGATTTAACTAGATCCACTACCAAATCAAACAACTAAAGCAACTCTCAGTCGCATAACCATAATGTAAACATCTTAATTCAAACTTTTAAGCTCCAGATGTTGATTACTTTATTATACAGAAAGTTCATATATGAAATCAATATTAGAGATATCACACCCATTCATGGTAGCAGTAAAGAATGGAGAAGCGCAGATAACAAAAAAGTTATTACAGATGGATAGGGAGGCTAGGGTTTTGAGGTACAGGGAAAAGAGGAATATGAGAAAGTTCGAGAAGAAACAGAGGATCAAAGGCCGGCTTGTGAAGGGAACAAAGTCGACGATGGAGTTGGATGTAGATCAGTGGTTGTTGACGGTGGAGTGCAATAACAGTAGTAGTTATGGTGCAGAGGAGGAATCGTCCTCCCTTCATTTTAAAATGGATGTCGTACAGTTGGTGTAAACATTTTGTAGGGAAGATTTTGAGACGAAGGTTTTGAAGGGTTTTCATGGAGTTGGTGGTTTGATGGTGGTGCAGTGGAGGATTATTGAAATCATGGTGAACAACAAGGTTGTTGATGGAGATGAAGGATGGGAGCAGGTTGTTTTGAAAACTAAAATTACAAGTTTGTCCTCAAACTTCCAATTAGACATGAGATTGATCATGCCTTTCACTAGTATTACAAACACTGTCACTCTTTTTAACGACAATTGATTAAAACCCTTGGATGATTAAGATTAGTTCTCACAGTACTCAACATTTTTATGGTTCTCATTTGATTACTGTCCTATATACATCTACATATATATATATACACATGTATGTATAGGGTCGGATTTTAGGGGAAAACCGTAAAAAAATAAAATATTGAGGAATGAATATTGAGAGCCAAAAGTGGATAGGGTTTTATTATCATAGAAAAGCATGCTTACAAAAGAAGAGAAGAAGGAATATTTATAGCTAAACAAGAGGGAAAACCAAATTAGGAAAAAGTGTAAACATAAATTTGGTTTTTTTAAAAAAAAGCTAATAGAAAAATGGTAATATACACAATATACGCTAATATCCCCCTCAAACTCACAATGCGACAACAATAAGCATTGAGTGTTTGTCAAACAAAACAAGAAGTGAAAATGTGAAGCCGAGTGAGCCTTTGTGAAAATATCATCAATCTGCAAGGCGAAAGGAACTAAAGGCACCAAAATGGTCCCAAGTTGAAGATGATGGCGAGTGAAATGACAATCAATCTCAATGTGCTTCGTCCACCCGTGAAAAACAGAATTATGAGCAATTTGCATCGCACTTTGGTTGTTACAATGTAAGGGAGTGCGATGAGAAACATCAACACCCATATTTGCATGTAACCAAGGTAACCAAATAATCTCACTAGTAGTCACAGCCATAGCACGATACTCAGCCTTTGTGGCGGAACGATAAACAACATCATGTTTCTTACTCTTCCATGAGATGAGAGAGTTTCCAAGAAGAATACATAAACCAGTAGGAGACTTGCGATCATTAATTAGGATCACCATTCCAGTCAGCATCACTGTAAGCACGCATCTCAAGAGAGGGCGTAGAGGGAAACATGAGACTCTGAAACTGAGTACCTAGTAAAAATATCAAAATGCGAAGAACTGCTCCCCAGTGAATAGTAGTAGGGGCAGTGACAAACTGAATAACCACATGAACTGCATGTGTAATGTCTGGGGTAGTAATTGTGAAATAAACCAAACTGTCCACCATAGTACGATACAAGCTCGGATCTGATAGAGGCACACCATCAGTCAGAGGATAACGAGCATTGATTTCAAGGGGAATATCAATAGTTCCATTATCAGAGAGTCGTACACATTCAAACAGATCAAATATATACTTTGACTAAGATAAAAGATAACCCCTGTCAAAGTGAGCAACCTCAATGCCTAAAAAGTAACGCAACATTCCCAAGTTTTTCATAGCAAAATGATGGGCCAAATCACGTTTTAGGGAATCAATGCCATCAATATCATCACCAGTGACAATCATGTCGTCGACATACAATAATAAAAGAATTCGGCCAGGACTCATGCTTTTAACGAACAATGCTAAATCGTGATAACTTGAAAGAAAAACCATAAGAAGTAATCATCGTAGTTAACTTGTCAAACCAAGCACGAGGGGTTTGTTTAAGATCGTAAAGTGCTTTACGAAGCCTACAAATTTCACCCGATCAATAATGCTCGGAGGATGTGTCATGTAGACCTCTTCATGAAGATCACTGTTTAGGAATGCATTTTTGACATTCATCTGAGGTAATTTCCATTGAAGAATATAAGCAATGACGATCAGAGTGCGAACATTTGTCATTTTTGCAACAGGGGCAAAATCCTCCTCATAATCCATATCATATTATTGCGAGTATCCTTTAGCAACAAGTCTGACCTTATACTTCTTAATAGACCAATCAGATTTGGTTTTAATCATGTAGACCCAACGACAACCAATGGTATGCTTTCCGGGAGGTAGTGGAACTCAATAAAAGATAACCATTGTGAGGTGAAGAACAGTCAGTTCCTCAGCCATAATGGAACTCAATAAAAGATAACCATTGTGAGGTGAAGAACAGTCAGTTCCTCAGCCATAACATCCTGCCAAAGGGGATCAGAAATAGCCTCTCTATAGGACTTAGGTTCAGACAAACGATGCATGTTAGCAATAAACGAAGAAAATTAAGATGAATAAAAGGAGTAGAACTCAAGAAGTTTGGTAGACTTACGAGAGCAAGGGGACTAACGTGGAGGAGGGACAATTGCGTCTCAGCAGGTGATGGAGTAATCGTAGTAGGTGCAGGAGGAGGATCTAATGTCGTGAATATCTCGGGATAAGAAGTATCTGATGTTGTAGATGTCTCATATATCGGCGTATCAGATGGAGTGTCATCAATGTCTATACTAAAAGGATCAATAGGCAAAAGACAAATTGTGTCATGTCGTGGGACTGAGCAGGAATGGAAAAGAAAGGAATATGCTCCAAAAAGGTGACATGACGCAGGATATAGAGTTTTTAACTATCAGATCAAAACAACGATATCCCTTTTGACCGACCCATACCCCAAAAAAACACATAAAGCAGATCGGGAAACTCTTAACATGAGGACGAAGGACAAAACAAGTACAACCAAAGACATGTAATAAGGAATAACCAGGAGTGTGCACGTAAAGTCTTTCGAAAGAAGACATACCAAAGTTATGAGAGATGGGAATGCGATTAATTATATAAGTAGCGGTTAGAAGTGCTTCACCCCAGAACACACGAGGAACTTTATAAGACAATAGCAATACCGTGTTGATTCAACAATATGATTTTGTTTCCTTTCGGCAACACCATTTTGTTGAGGAGTGCTGGTACACGAGGTTTGATTTATAGTCCCATTAGAAGCAAGTAACTAAGTAGGGTCATTAGAGGTATATTCTCCCTCTAAGTCACATCGAAAACATTGTATGACAACGGAATGTTGGGTTTTTACAAGAGTTCTAAAATTGCTAAAAATGGACAAAAAGTCAGACACGCGTTTCATGAGATAAACCCAAGTATAATGAGTCTAATCATCAATAAACAAAACATAATATCTAGAGCCTCCCTTAGAAGACACAGGTGAGGGTCCCCACACATCAGAATGTACAAGATCAAAAGGTGCAAAAGAACAAGAGGCACTTTTATTAAATGGTAAAACAAGAAAATTTTCCAGTTTTAAACCACTACAGTCAAAAATATCATAAGTGTTCAAATGACCTTGAGTGCCTTTAGATGCCAAAAATTGTAAATGTGATGCAGATACGTGACCTAAACGAGAATGCCATCAAATATTTTAAGTTCATCCAAGACATAGAGTTCCCCTAGCTTACGGCCTGTCACAATCACCTTATGAGATTGTGGTTTCTGAACACAACAAAGAGAATCAGAAAAGAATACCCAAAGACCAGACTTACATAATTGACTAACTGAAGCAAGGTTTAAATCAAGGGTGGGAATATAATATACATCAGGGAGAGATACATGAGAAGTGACAATAAAATCAATACCTTCTAATGGCATAGATGTATTCATTAGAAATTATAATGGATACATGTGAACCTGGAGATAAAGATACAAAAGATGACAAGTATATGTGACATATGGAAAGATGCACCAGAGTTGAAGATCCATAAGGAGGAATGTATACCTGAAGTACTGGATGAAGACAAACCTGAAGGCGAGGAGGCTGACATGTCAGTGGATATGAGGCAAGGAACTGTCTGACTGCTCAAAAACCTGAGGATCCAAAGAAGTTGGTAGCATGGTGGTCGTATTAAAACCAGATTCCAAGGAAGGTGTAGCAGCAGTAGTATTAAACTGAGGTAGACGAGGTATCCAAGGAGAAGAACCCGTAGGACGTGGCTGAAAGTGTCCAGGAGATCGATTTTACTTCATGGATCGAGGTTGTTGTTGTTGTTGTTTCTCTTTGGCAATAAATAATGGGCACTAAGACTTCCAATGGTTCTTTCCTTTACAGAAAACATATTCATCATAAGCAACTTTAGGGGATGGTCTGGATTGGTTGGCAACTGCAGGTTGTTGTGGGACAGAAAAAACAACAAGAACTATAGACGGTTTAGACCCCTTATCAACCTGAGACCTGAGAATAGTCTCTCATGCTATCAATTCATGGACAACCGAAGAAACTGAAGAAAGAGGGGTACGATGAAGGATTGTCCCACGTAATCATTCAAAGTTAGATCGTAAAGCCATTAAGAATTGCAACAAGCTTTGTTCTTCCCTCCAAGCAATATACGGTTTGAAAGACTTCAATTTTGTAGATTCAGTAAGTGCCAACTGATCCCATAGGTCGGACATAGCTGAATAAAAGTCTTGAACATTCAAGTCGATCTATTGGAGGGCTCGGATGTCTGTTTCTAATTGGTACTATTCTATAAAATTCGATTGGGTGTAAAGTCTATCCAAATGATCTCAGAATTTTTTAGATGTATCATACTTATCCATTTGAGTACCAATGGATTGCATAACAAAGTTGTTAATCCAAGTTTCGATCTTAGAGTTATCAAACTCCGAGAGATCAATTGGCAATGCAAAATCTACAACGCGCCTTTGTATTTGTAGGCTAACTTTGGTATCAGCCACATAACCCCACATAGATTTCCCCCACAGTAAATTTTTCATAACATAACTCTAATAAGCATAATTTTTACCATCTAGTTGAGTACTAATTGATTGAAGCGACTCATCTTTATGAGCATCCATTACGATAGAGATGAAAAGAACGCACGCGAAACCCTAAACCACAACAGATAACCAAAACAAGAAAGATGGTAAATACAATCAACAATAAAGATCGAATACGTACGTAGTGAGAAAACATATGCAAACTATGCCAGAAAACAACAATCTATCGAACTCAAAAGGACGACTTCTGGACCTCAAAACTGATCTCCATTGTTCATAATGTAGATAAAGATGTCGTGAATCTACTGTCTAAAAGTCATGACGATCTGACGGCAAAAACTCCAGGAATATACAAAACAGCGCGGTTACGCTTGCCCGAAAAGTGCAGTTGAACTTTTCTCTCTCTTTTCTCTCGCAAAAAGATCTTCAATCAACAAAACAACCATGGATCAACTGCGCTCTGACACCATGAAGATTGAGAGCCAAAAGTGACTAGGTTTTATTACTATAGAAAAGCATGATTACAAAAGAAGAGAAGAGGGAATATTTATAGCTAAATAAGAGGGGCAATCTACATAGGAAAATGTCTAAACATAAATCTAGGCTAAAAATAAGCTAATAGAAAAATGGTAACTATACACAATATAGAGTACTAAAGGAATACGCTAATAACCACTCATCTATACGGTATGCATATGTGTGTACATGTAATTTGTCCGGTAAGTACATGTGATGATGTGCATACCATATAAATGAATGGTTATTGGGGTGTTCTCAGTTTTATATTTATTTTTGGGCTTTCCTCTAAACCTCTCTCTCTCTCTAGTCTCTCTCTCTCTCTCTCTATATATATATATATATATGTTTTTCTCATACACACATGTCATGATCATCTATATCGAATATTCAGATATTTGCAAAAGGGTTGCAGTCGGTAACTGCAGACATGTCAAAGGCTATTGCTAAAATAAGAGAGGATGGAACTCTACGAAGTTTGGAGAAGAAATGGTTTGAGAGTGAGTTTTCTGTATTACCCGAAGATTCTTCGACAATGCCTAAAACCCTGAACCTTGATAGGTTTGGTGGTTTGTTTGTTATTAGTGGGATCTCTTCGGCTTTAGCCCTTGTAATCTCTGTGCTTTATTTGGTCCGGGCTAAGATGGAGATGGATAATATCATTTCACTTGTCGCTGGACGAAATTTAATGTCTACTATTAGATATTTGTTGCATAGAAATGTGATTCATAGATAACTAGGAATGCAAGTTTGATATAATTATTGACCAAAAACTTTTGTTGTAATTAAACACATAGCTTTGTCATGTTTTGCTTACTAATCGTAGATGATATAAGAAATATGTTCGTTATTTGATTTAGAATTTTTTTAACCATTACATATAACCAAGTATCATAAAGAG
This sequence comes from Arctium minus, assembly GCA_954870635.1. Taxonomy (NCBI): domain Eukaryota; kingdom Viridiplantae; phylum Streptophyta; class Magnoliopsida; order Asterales; family Asteraceae; genus Arctium; species Arctium minus. The sequence continues at coordinate 131,256,393 of OX941080.1, read as the reverse complement.
CCAATAGGTTTGATTCTAAACATGTATAGCTCAATTTGATTTTTTACAATTATATATTATGGGTAAGTCTATAATTTAAAAAAAAATACTACATTTTACAATTACTTCATAAATAATATACGATGAAAACAATTTACAACAACTAGTTTTTAGCATAACTTGAATATTGTTGAATGATAAGTGTGCCATCGTCAAATGGATATGACGATATGGATCGAAATAGACTTATTAGAGATAGATTAGAATTGATATATCTCATGATTATCTACATATAACTCATCCCTATTTAAAAGGTTTATGATTAATGAGAATTATAGATTCATTCTCTCTATTTGTTCTATTTGTGTTTTTCCTATAACAAGTTATGAGCACGTAAGTTTGATAGTTAGCCTCAGATTGTCATTATTCACCGCCGATAAACTAAATGGTTGTTCTTGTAAGGGTCGGTGGCAGTTACAAGATCGTATTTCAAGTGATTTACGGTCCTAAAGTGATAACAATAAATCACGTGCAACTGACCCAATACAACAAATGCGGAATGACGAGATCTAAATATTGTATATTTCGGTCTAATGATTCATACCGTTCCACAAACGTAAATATAACAGTTATCGATTATATGCTAAAATATGACAAAGAAACATATAAATTGAGACAGCAAGATTTAACGTGGTTCCACTATCAGTGTGATAGTGTACATCCACAGGGAAAGAGATATCTTTATATTACCAACCAGGAGAAATTACAACGTGTTTACGAGATCCTTGAATCAACGAATTAGCTACCCAAATCTTCCTCTCCAATATATATATATATATATATATATATATATATAACTCTAGATGAGATAACAAAGAAGAGGAAGAAAATAAAAGAAAAAAATGAAGTCTTCTTCAAATGTAGTGTTGGGGATGATTTTATACAGATGCTTGCATGCATATCTATATGCATGAGAAAAAAGAAAAGACAAAAGAAAGTTGACTTATACATGTAGATGGTAGCAAAGTCAGGTAATCCATATTTCCCTTGCAACTTCACATTTCCAATGTAAGACTAAAAAGTCATCTTCTTTCTCCTCCATACATTATGTCTTCCAATAAGACAAAGAGCAAAGTCTTTTTAAAGATGTGTGGTCCAAAAGAATCCACACATCCATACATCAAGCAATTGTACATTGTGCTTGGTGAATTGCACAATAACAATAAAAACTTATCCGATTTAAGTTTTTCAACACTCCACCATGATGTGCAAATCACCCGACGAAACCAAAGCACAAACCAATCCCCCAAATACAGACAAATAGGTTATAGAGATTGACACGAGGTAACATAATGCATTTTGACCGTGACGCGCTTCGGCTCGACCATCACCCGTCAAAATCAAAAGAAAAAAAAATCCTCAAGGGAGCAATCTCAATAAACGAACGAGTTAAGCAACCAAAAACACATACCAAGTAATAACTCCCCAAAGATGTTGCTATGTCATCTGTAGCAATATTCTTATCTCTCCCACAGGGTGCCAAACGACACTAATACAATCTGAACGATATAAAATTCGAGCAATGCTCAAATGCGGCTGGCGGTAACGACTTGGTGAACATGTCTGCAACATTATCTTCAGATAAGATTTTCTTCAAGTGCACAACCTTTGCGTCGTGCAAAGCTACCACAAATGCATCACGCACATTGATGTGCTTCGTTCGAGAGCTAAACGCCAAATTTGTAGCCAAGTGAATAACACTCTGGCTATCACAGTTAATACGGACAGTAGTCTGTTTGAGGCCCAAACCAATCAAGAGTTATTGTAAATGAAGTGATTCTTTAGCAGACTCGACCGCTGCAATAAGTTCAGCTTCGGTAGTCGATAATGCAACAACATACTGTAATCGAGATCTCCAACTAACAGTTGTTCCATGTAATGTAAAAACATAACAAGAAGTGGATTTCCAACTGACACAATCACCTGCATAATATGAATCGCAGTAACCAACAATATCACAGTTGTTTTGCATACCATAAATGAGGTCGTGAGTTTCCATACCTTTCAAGTAGCGAAATACAGTTTTCACTGCATTCCAATGTGACTTACCCGGGTTCGATAGAAACTGACTATCCAACAGAATGTGCAAGATCAGGACGAGTGCATACCATAGCATACATGAGACTCCCGACTGCACTGGCATACCACATCTTTGCCATCTCAGCCTTTCCAATATCGTCTACCGGACAATCGTCTTTTGTAATCTTGATGTGTCTTGGAAGTGGCGTAGAAGCCGAATTTGCTTCCTCAAGATTAAACCTCTTCAGAATTTTCTGAATATATCCCTTTTGTGTTAACTTGAGAGTACGGGACTTTCTGTCCCGAACAATTTCCATGCCGAAAATAACACTAGCTTTACCGAGATCTTTCATTTCAAATTCTGATTTCAACCTATCTTTCAAACAGTTGATCTCAGAACGATCCCTGGAAGCTATCAGCATGTCATCAACATAAAGAATTAGATAAACAGATATGCCATCGCTTGATCTATGATAGACACAAGGGTCTTTATCACTACACTTAAAACCCAACGAGAGCATAAAAAAATTAAACTTCTTGTACCATTGTTGAGGCGACTGTTTAAGTCCATAAAGGGACTTTATCAATTTACAGACCCAATCAGATTTGTTGTCGGAGATGAAACCTTCAGGTTGCTTCATATAGATGGTTTCCTCAAGATCTCCATGTAGAAAAGTTGTTTTCACATCTAGTTGTTCGAGCTCTAGGTCGTGAATTGCCACAAGAGCTAGAAGGACCTGTTAATTAAATTAAAACATCTAATAGGACTTAAACTCAATATCGTCAAATATCATTATAAAACATCAAGTAAAACTTACTTGATAGCATCGATTTCGGATCAACTTTAGAAGATGAAGCCATCTTGTTGGGATGAGTCGATATTATGGTTGTGTATCAAGAATCTGATGGAGAGAATCCCTCAAAGTAATGGTGTTCTTGAGAGGATACTTAATTTGATATCAACCAATAAAATAAACCACAATCCCCTTTTTATACATACACCTTGTGGTAGTTTTTTCCATCAAAAAATTGCCATGGAGTTAGTTAATTTGGTTATTGGTTAAAGGTAGTTGTAAAGAAAACATTATGTCATTAAGGCAAACTTAGGATATATTATCTAAATATATCATGTGTTAAGTCTTGGTCTAAATGGTCTAAGGCCACATTAAATGAAATATTCCAACATTCTCCCACTTGGCCGTATGACCATTTACATATAGACTTAACATTATATTGGCCAAATATAAGTTCATTCAATTCATCATAATTCCACAATAGCACCAAAGCAAAAAGATACAGTCTAATGTGTCGTTATTGACACAAGACCCCCACCTATTATACTATTGGTACTAGTATGAAATCCATGATTTTATTAAGCCAAAATGACAGTCAAGTAATGTGGTAAACAAATACGTTTGTCCATAATGAAACATAAGTGTACACAATTGAAAGTTAATTAATATAGACAAACTTGATATTAATGGAGGTTTAAATATTCAAGTGCTTGTTCTGATATTAAACATCATCATAAAATAGTTCACTGGTTACAACATCATGTAAGGTCTTGTCGAACTCCCATTTTGACAATGTGATCTTGAAATACTTTGGGTGGTAGACCTTTAGTTAACGGATCCGCAAGCATTTCATGAGTGCTGATGTGCTCGATACATAAATTTTTTTCCTCCACTCGTTCTCGTACGAATAAATACTTTGTATCGAGATATAATCCAGCTCCACTCGAACTATTGTTATTCGAGAAGTTTACTGCTGCACTATTATCACAGTAGATCTTCATTGGCCTTGAAATGGAATTGACTACTTTGAGTCCACTAATCAAATTTCTCAACAACATTGCATGACACGTCGCATCATAAACTGTTACATACTCAGCCATCATTGTTGAGGTTGTCGTCAGTTGTTGTTTATGACTCCTCCAAGAAATAGGCCCACCTGATAGCATAAAAATATATCCCGAAGTTGACTTCTTATCGTCCTTGCATTTTGCAAAGTCTGAGTCGGAATATCCGATCACCTCAAGGCTATCTAATCTCTTATAAGTCAATTTGTACTCTTTCGTTCCTTGTAAATACCGCAAAACTTTTTTAGCAACTTTCCAATGATCTAGGCTAGGATTAGATTGATATCTGCCTAGCATGCCATCTATGTATGCGATATCTGGTCGAGTACAAACCTGATCATACATCAAGCTTCCTACTACAGAAGCATAAGGAATGATCCTCATTTGTTCATATTCTACCTCAGTTTTCGGACATTGAAAAGACCCAAAAACATCACCCTTAACTATAGGAGCGACGGAGGGGGAGCAATGTTGCATATTGAACCTACTAAGAACACGTTCAATATAGGCCTTTTGGGATAGTCCTAATATCCCCTTGGCTCGATCTCGATGAATTTCAATTCCAATAACATATTAAGCCTCATCGAGATCTTTCATGTCAAAATTTCTAAAAAGAAGACGTTTTGACTCATGCAACAAATCAACATTATTACTTGCCAAAAGTATATCATCGACATAAAGTACAAGTATAATAAAATTCCTCCCACTCATCTTGAGGTATATGCACTGATCTACCAGATTTTTAATGAAGTTATTCTTTTTCATTACTTCGTCAAACTTTAAATACCATTGACGAGACGCTTGTTTAAGCCCATAAATCGATTTCTTGAGTTTACTCTTGACCCTTAGACTTGAAACCTTCCGGTTGGGTCATAAACACGTCTTCATGTAAATCTCCATTAAGAAATGCGGTTTTTACGTCCATTTGATGTAACTCTAAGTCAAAGTGAGCTACAAGGGCCATTACAATTCTTAGGGATTACAGGAGAAAATGTATCTTTATAATCAATGCCCTCCTTTTGAGTATTTTGCAACCAAACGAGCTTTGTATCGCTCAATATTTCCATTTGGGTCAAGTTTGGTTTTGAAAACCCACTTGCATCAAACATGTTTTGCACCCTTTGGCAATTCCACAAGTTCCCAAACGTCGTTTTTATTCATCGAATTCAACTCATCTTCCATTGCTTCCTTCCAATGAGTTGATTGGTCACAAGTAATGGCATCCTCATAGGATGTTGGATCATTGTATTTCCCTAAATCAAAATCGGCCTCACTCAAATAGGTGAAATAACCATCATAGTTTGTGGGCCGCCTAGGTCGTATTGACCTCCGTAAAGGCTCTTGAGTTTCTTGAGGTTTAACATTAATTTCTTGAACAGATTCATGAGAAGTTGACTCATTTACCTCTGTACTTGTTGTATTCTCATTTCGTGACATTAAATGATCACTCGAGGTGTCAAGTGGCATGTTGATCAAGATAGGCACATGAATTATAGGTGCATCATCATGATCCTCTTGTAGTTCAATTCTTCTAAATGATCCACTCCCACTATTGCTAGAATTCTCAAGAAACTCTACATTTTGCGTCTCGACAATTCTGGTACTATGAGATGGGCAAAAAAATCGATAACCCTTTGATCGTTCAGGGTATCCAATGAAGTAGCAACTAACAGTCTTTAAGTCCAGTTTCCCTAATTGAGGGTTGTATAATTTTGCTTCGGTCGGACATCCCCAAACCCGTAGATATCGTAAACTAGGTTTTCTTCCCGTCCAAATTTCAAATGGCGTCTTAGGAACGGATTTTGAAGGAACTCTATTAAGGATGTGGACAGTCGTTTTCAATGCCTCGGTCCAAAGAAATTCATGAAGGTTTGAATTTGCTAACATACTACGAACCATGTCCATAAGGGTACGATTTCTCCGCTCGGCAACACCATTTTGCTGAGGGGTACCCGACATGGTATATTGGTTTACTATCCCATTCTCTTTACAAAAGTCAAAGAAAGATCCGGGAGATTGACCAACATCTGTATATCTACCATAGTATTCACCTCCCCTATCCGATCGTATCACTTTAATTTTTCGATCAAGTTGATTTTCAACTTCTGCTTTAAATGTTTTAAACATTTCAAGTGATTCGGATTTTTCTTTAACTAAAAACAAGTACATGTATCACGAATAATCATCAATAAAGGTAATAAATGATTTTTGACCTCCAATTCCCGCAGGAAAAGGTCCACATATATCAGTGTGGATTAATTCTAATAATCTGCTACTTCGTGTGGCCCCTTTCTTATTTCCTTTGGTCACTTTTCCTTTTAATACATTCTACACATTTTCCAAAATCCGAGAAATCAAGATTTGGCAGAACTTCATCTTTCACGAGTCTCCTCATTCTTTCTCGTGAGATATGACCTAAACGTTGGTGCCACAACATAGATGAAGTTTCTAAATCTCGTTTTCTTTTATTTTTAGTCATATTTTCGTTCACATTAAAGGATAAAAGAGATTCCGAAAAATGGTTATCTAAACATAATTTATATAAGTTACCATCTAAATAACCACTTCCAACAATACGGGAGTTTAACTTAATACTTACTTTATTGCATCCAAATATAAATGTAAAGTCATCATTTAGTTTAGATACAGATATCAAATTCCGAGTCATGCTCGGTACATATAAAGTTTCATAAAGATTCAAACAGAAGCCTCCCTCTAATATTAATGGAAGAGTTCCAACAACTTCTACGTTCAAACCAACACCATTCCCGACTTTAACCGTTCGTTGGTTTCTTTCCAATCTCCGGATTGTATGGAATCCCTTTAAAGAATTAGAAATGTGTACCATGGATCCATAGTCAATCCACCATGTATTAGTAGGAACATTGATATTAAGAGCCTCGTAAATCATAAAAGTATGAATATTACCTTTCTTTGCTAACCACTCCTTAAAATTAGAACAATCCTTTTGAATGTGCCCTTTTTTATGGCAAAATTTGCATTTCGGACCTCCTCGGAATGAGCTAGTACTTGCACCCGTTTTTTGGACTTTTGTAACACCCCGATTTTCGAGGTATCATTTCAAGTTTATACAGAAACCGATATATTAAGGAAAAATAAGATATTTGATTTTGGGCTTGAATCCTTGATTTTATAGTCTTGATAGATGAAGGATTCAATTACGAGTCCAACGGTTCTTTCCGGAGCGAAAACGGAGCTATAACGAAGAAGTTATGACCAAAACAGTGTTTGGACACATTTCTCGCGGTCTGAGGGACGCACGGGTCGTGCGTTTTCCCTTCACAAGGGCGCACGGGTCGTGCGCATCATCCAGTGGAGCGAGTTAAAAGCCTAGTTCAACCTCATTTCACCCAAAAACTTCATTTCTTCATATCTTTTGATCCAGAGCTCCGATTTGGGTGATTCAAGTTGCTACAGTTTCGTTTTTGACAGATTTTTAAGGATCTAGCAAGAGATTGGAAGTCTATGGAAGTATACTAGAGCATTTTGTGGTGGTAAGCTTCTCATCTCTCCCTATTCATCTTCTTCCCCAAAGTTTTCAAGGGTTTCATCCACCCTTTGTTCTCCCTTTAATAGATTGAAGGTTTGTAATCATTTTGGTGAACTAGAGGTGTTTTGATTGGTGGATTCAAGTTTGGTTAAGGTAATCTTCTATTCTCTTCATTTATGGAAGTTAGAATTTCGGTATCACTTGAGGTATTCATGTATAAGGTTGGGAAACGATTCTTTGTGGTTGATTATGATTATTTATGGTGGAATATGTATATTTATGGTTGGAACCTTGTGGAACTAGGTTTTGGAAGATTTGGTTTGAAGAACCAAGTTTCTTCAAGGAAAGTTCTAAGTGGGTAAAATCTAGATTTAGTCTAAATCTAGCAAGGTGGGTTCCTACTATCATTTTCTAAACCTTATACACATCAAAATATACATTTTGAACTCCTATATATCTCCTTGGTTTTGGATTTATGAAAATCACATTTTGACCTAACTTGAGTTTTAGGAGATTTTAGGGTTCTTGCTACATCTTGCGAAATGGAAGGGTTTCATTTGGCATGAAATAAAATGAAGTATTTCTTGCACTTATTTGGTGAATTACTTGGAAGAATGTATAAAATCTCATTTTTATGATTTTTCATTTTTATCAGCAGTTAAACATGAAAATGCATTTTTGATTATAAAATGTTATTGGAACCATATGATTATCTATGGTTAGTCGCAAACGTAAATGTGACAAGTCTTGACTATTACTAGTGGATCCCTAGGTTTTGAGTCGACTTATATTACTTGGAGGTTACCAAGTAAAGTAAATGAAGAACTACATGTGCATTAAATTGTGAGGTTCTGGCCGTTAACAAAATACAGAACTACATGTGCATTAAATTGTGTGGTTCTGGCCGTTAACAAAATATAGAACTACATGTGCATTAAATTGTGAGGTTCTGGCCGTTAACAAATTATAGAACTACATGTGCATTAAATTGTGAGGTTCTATAAGGTAACCAAAACGAAGAACAACATGTGCATTAAATTGTGAGGTTCTGGAAAGAAGGTTTATGACCTTATTTTAATGAATTTTATTCTTATCAACAGTTAACTTGGGAATGCTTATTTGAAAGGTTTCCGTTTGGATGAAAATGTTTATATCTCTTGAAATTATAAATTGTATGTTCTCACTAGGCTTTAAGCCTAACACTTTTTCGAAAATGATGTGTATAACAGGTTCCCTTAGCGGCGGGTTGTCAAGGGGTGAGTGAAGAGTTTGGTCTTCTTGAGGAGAATTCTGGATGATAGTTATTTTGGAGATTTGATGTTTAAACCAGTTTATTCATTTGGTATTGGGTTGGCAACCTATGTAAGCTAGATAGATTTGGTTTGGCTTGGTTTGGTTGGTTGTCATTTTTCCATACTCATTGGCAGGTTTTGTGAATGTTCATGCCTTGCCCAGTATTTTGGTGGTTTGTCCTATTTATAGACGTTATATGGCCGAAGTTTCAATTTTTAAATTACCCCAATTTTTAGGGTGTTATAAGTTGGTATCAGAGTTCTAGTTTAAGTGAACTAGGCATGAATGTAAGATGTCTAGACTTAGACTGAGTATGTTAGGCATTGATTGTGAGATGGGTATAATTTCTAAGATGGGTTAGTCTTAGAGTCGACGGAAACTATGGTTATCAAGCGTTGTGGCGATGGTAACGAGAACCTTTATGTATTATATGTTCATAATCTCACATAGCTAATGTTATTATGAGAATATTTATACGTGATGGTGCTTGAAGTGCCGTTACTGTGACAATTGGTAATGTAGTATTACGTTCTCTTGTGCTTGGTTTACTAATGTTATGATATTTGTAGACGTAGTGGTACGTTTCATTCGTGTTCAATTCTGTTAATCTCTTTCTTATAAATCCTCGTGCTTGTATGAACTGCCTTGGTATGTCAACCGTTGGGGTAGTAAGAAAGTTTCTGAATGGGTAACTATTAGAAAAAGTTGATGATTTTATTATTCGTTACTTGGAGTGGCGGTAAGTATGGTGATTGCATTAAGTGAACAGTTTCGAGTCGGATTAATTGGTCGGATTTGAACCATAGACTTTTTGAATCAATGTATTCAAGGAGAAATTGTGAGGTGAACCTATGAAGTCCGTGGTCTTTGCCTTAAGACATTGAACATCTGGATGACGATAGTGTAACTATAGAAATCGAGGAGCGTGAGTTCAAGTTGAATTGTGAAAACGGTGTACATGCCAAAATGTGTATTTTGAAGTAAAAGTATGTTTTACTTGGTATTTGTCAATGTATGAGTATTTTGATAAGTTTTCATATTTGGTAAACTTGGGTTGTTTTAACCTCCTAAAATGCTCAGATTGAGTTTTGAATAGTTCAACAACTAAATAGCATGATTTACGTGTTCTTGGTGGTTTTGTACAAGTAAAAGCTATTTTTATGATTTATGCATCTTTGATGATTTTGTACAAATGAGGTCTATTTTACGTTATATGCATTTAGGCATATTTGCATTCATAAACCCTTTTGAAACTCTTTACATGTTGAGTTTTGGGTTAATCGCGTCTTTGAGGTATGTGTCTTCATAAACGTTGTTTAAAGACATTTCATTATTTGGGGAATGTTAATTGTCGGCCACTATATTTTGGATATTTAATTATCCATTTAGTGCATATGGTTTTATAAACCATTGGAAAATGCATGTCATTGAACTAGGAGTTGTTTTGGAATCATGAAGAGAAAGAGTTCATTTGGAAAACATTTTGTTGCAACCAATGAGTAGTTTTGGTTATTTTGAAATGTTTAGTTTTATGAACATGTTGAGACATCCATTTTGGGATCTTTGAGTATTTTGTTAAATAAATCATGTTGAGATCTCTTCGATAATTTTACATATATAATTGGAGTTCAATTGACGTAAGTGTCATTTTGTGTATTTGATCATATAAACCTTTTTCAGAAAACACATATTATTGTGTTATGAGGCATTTTGAAAACATAAGAGTATGAGTTCATTTGAAAAATGGTTTGTCTCAACCAGCGATGAGATTTTAGTTAATTATACTTTTGGTAATGTTTGCATAATAGTTGGTCAAACGTGTTTCAATATTTATATCGACTTTCATTGGGAATTTACGTAAACTGTTGGGTCGTTGGCTCGGTTTTAACTAAATGGAGTCTTGAAGAAATTGTTCGGTTTAAAAACAGTGGTATTGTTTCCCTTTGAGTTTTGTGGGAGCAGTTCAGTTGCACATATTATGCATGCATATTTTATTGGAAATTTCCGTCGTGGTATTTTCAGCCAATGTTTTAGAACGATGAGAACATGTTTATATTTGGCTGTGAACTCGAAAACGACATAAATTATTTCATGTTTTAACCGGGTGCATACGCCTATCAATCTACTAACTTTGTGAAATAAACGGTCGCATGCAAGTTTTGTTGGGAAATCTTATTTCATACCGCATTGTGACTAAAAGAGAGAAAACTTTAAGAGTTCGATATATGAGCATGTTGTCTTTGGTTTTGTAAACATTTTATATATACAGTTCGGAATTAAACTAAATTACTTTTACAATTGCTCAAATCACATGCATATGTCTTTACTAAATTTTGGGGAGTAAACCGATGTATACGAGTCACGTTGGGAAGTTTATTTCAATACATTTCAGGGTGAATTGCAAAAATTTTGAGGTTCGATTTTGTGAAATTCCCTTCTGTAGTTTTATATGAAAGTCTTGTTATACACTGTTTTAGTACGTAAAACTATTTCTCACTCGTTACATAAATTATACTGTTGGTGTGAGTAATCGTATGAAAGATTTATGGTATTTCGGATAGAACTTTTGCCCATAACATATTTCAGTTATTGATTTTACTGATAGGAGTTTTCCGCAATGCATGAAATGAATTTCCGGTTTGCATGTCGTTGTAGTTATGGTTTTGGGTAAGTACGTTTTATCGGTGCGGCCCAAATTTGAAACGCGCGTTCCTATTGTGTTGCTACATTTGGGAAATGATCGGACGTATATAGGTCTTGTTGGAAATTTTATCTTCCGACGTTTTGTGTTAAAGTAAAAGATTTTAAAGTTGAAGTTGTGAAATCCTCTTTTGGGAGTTGTACAAACTTTTATTGCACATGTATTAGGACGGAAAGTTATTTTTCACATGCATAGCATAAATTGATGCATTCTAGGACCCTGTTAGTCCGTTTGAAAATTTTGTTACGCATCTTTCGTTATCATTTTATTAGCGTAAGTACTGATCAAATGAGTTTTGAAAATGGTTTTATATGTGTGGCATTGGTGAGCAATTTTGAAACCTATCGAATGCACGATAGTGTATTTTCACCGCACGTTTAATTGTTATAAAACTTATGTACTTGAGAGTTTTATAAATTTCAAATTGGCATAGTAGTGTGAAAAACTTTGAACTCATTGGGCTATAGGTGTAAGCCCCCTCGTTTTAGAAGTCGATATTAAGGATTAAAAGAGTCCTCGGAGTATTGAGGTGTTGGACATGTGCTTTCTCCCAGTTAGTTAAGTGACGATCTTTATGCTTCGTTAAACCTACGGATTAACATCGTGTTCGGTTGTTCGGGTATGGTTGGTTTTGGAATTATGGGAATTTGATACGACGACATGTTATGTGTCGGTGGTGTACTATATTGTTGGGTATTCGTGAATAATGATGATGTTATGGTTGACTGGTAAGGATGTTGGATTTGGGTGACTATTTCCAAGAGTAGGTGTCAACTTTGAATCGACATTACTAATCGGGAAGGAAATATTTGGTAGTATACCCACGGTTGCAGAATGGTCATTCTGAGGATAGGTGTCGACACTCTATTTTGAGGACAATAATTGTTGGTATGCTTCAATGTATTTTTCGTTAGATCTGGTATGTCTGCAGGACGAGCGGTAAACTTAAGGAAATTAGATGTTGATCATTAAGAATCAACCATTGGTATTTTGAGAATTGTCAGGATTTTCACTGATTTGGAAATCGATGCTTGAGCGCATGGTAGAAGTTTGGTGGTAACGTTATTGGATACGAATGGTGAGAATGTCGTAGTGGACTTTAAGTACAAATCGATTATCAATGAGACCTTGATGCGTCGTATTTAGAGGTATCTAAGGGAAGGGTTTACTTTGGGGTATTCTTGGTGGAAATGACTGAATAAGGTTGTAAGTTACTCTTGAGGTATTACGAGAAACATAAGGTTGGGAGACAACCGAGATTTAATGATTAAGAAAATGATTAATCAATGACTCAACGTTCATCCCGACGTCGGTGAAATATATTGAACGTTGAGATTTAGTTTTTAACGGCACGTTATGAGGACTCAGCGCCAACCTCAACCGGAATGTAATCGGGTCCGTATATGAGGTGAGGTTTCTTGAAGGCATTCCTTTTGGGATGGGGAATCAATCGATCTTTCCAAGTATGATGTTGGGTGCTTGGTGGTTCCAGATTTCGAGGACGAAATCTCTTTTAAGGTTGGGAGGATTGTAACACCGCGATTTTCGAGAGGTGTCATTTCAAGTTTATACAGAAACCGATATATTAAGGAAAAATAAGATATTTGATTTTGGCCTTGAATCCTTGATTTTATAGTCTTGATAGATGAAGGATTCAATTACGAGTCCAATAGTTCTTTCCGGAGCGAAAACGGAGCTATAACGAAGAAGTTATGACCAAAACGGTGTTTGGACACATTTCTCGCGGTCTGAGGGACGCACGGGTCGTGCGTTTTCCCTTCACAAGGGCGCACGGGTCGTGCGCATCATCCAGTGGAGCGAGTTAAAAGCCTGGTTCAACCTCATTTCACCCAAAAACTTCATTTCTTCATATCTTTTGATCCAGAGCTCTGATTTGGGTGATTCAAGTTGCTACGGTTTCGTTTTTGAGAGCTTTTTAAGTATATAGCAAGAGATTGGAAGTCTATGGAAGTATACTAGAGCATTTTGTGGTGGTAAGCTTCTCATCTCTCCCTATTCATCTTCTTCCCCAAAGTTTTCTAGGGTTTCATCCACCCTTTGTTCTCCTTTTCATAGATTGAAGGTTTGTAATCATTTTGGTGAACTAGAGGTGTTTTGATTGGTGGATTCAAGTTTGGTTAAGGTAATCTTCTATTCTCTTCATTTATGGAAGTCAGAATTTCGGTATCACTTGAGGTATTCATGTATAAGGTTGGGAAACGATTCTTTATGGTTGATTATGATTATTTATGGTGGAATATGTATATTTATGGTTAGAACCTTGTGGAACTAGGTTTTGGAAGATTTGGTTTGAAGAACCAAGTTTCTTCAAGGAAAGTTCTAAGTGGGTAAAATCTAGATTTAGTCTAAATCTAGCAAGGTGAGTTCCTAATATCATTTTCTAAACCTTATACACATCAAAATATACATTTTGAACTCCTATATATCTCCTTGGTTTTGGATTTATGAAAA